>NC_069401.1:11006585-11181585 GCF_026875155.1 Cherax quadricarinatus
TGCAGTTTTAAAAATGTTTGTGTAAAGCACCCCTTTTGGCAAGGCAGTGATGGAGTGAAAAAAGAAGGTGGAAAAATTTTTTTTTTTTTCGGGGCCACCCTGCCCGGTGGGGAAAAAAAAAAATTAAAATATATAAATTTTTTTTTTTTTAACAAGTCGGCCGTCTCCCCCGAGGCAGGGTGACCCCAAAAAAAAAAGAAAATCCCCAAAAAAGAAAATTAATTTTTATCATCATTCAACACTTTCCACAAATCCCCCCATTATCATGCTTTTTCAGAGGGGGTCAGAATTCCCAAAAGCTTGAAGCTTTTTGTATAAAGGGTAACAACATATCCTCCAAAATGCCCAAAATCCCAAACCCCCCTTTAAAATTTCAGGCATTGTTCTTCCCATTTCCAGGACTCAAATGATATTGAAATTAAACCCGGGTTTCCCGAATCCCCCCTAAATAAATTCCCCGCTCACACTCCCAAAAGATCGTAGGTCCCAAATATCATTTTGCCTCCCTTCACTCCCAACCCCGGGTATGCAGCTTGCGGAAGTCCAAGCCCCTAGCCCCCAAAAAATCCCCTTTCCCCCTCTTTCCCAAACCCCTTTTTAGGACGACCCCCGCCCTTTCCTTTTCCCTTTCCCCCATAGTTTTTATGCTTTCCATGTCATTCTACTTTTTGATCCATTCTTCCCAAAAAGACCCAAAACCCCCTCAACAACCCCCCTTTTTGCCCCCCTGAATAATGCTTTCATTTTAAATCCAAAAATTTTCCCAAAATTTTCCCATCCGAAATTTTTTGTTTAAAATTTTAAACCCCCCCCCACATTGCCCCTTTAAAGGACTTCCACTGCCCCCATATATACATTTTTATATACATATATATATACATTTATATAAAATATACAAACTATATACACTTTTACACCATATTTTCACTTTTCCCCCACACAATATATACAAAACATATATACACACATTTTTACACACATATATACCATATTACATATTTTAAAAAATACCCTTTTACATACATATACATACATATCATACATTTAAAATAAAATATATAAACACCACACACACACACACACGCCTGTGTAGTGTGACACAAGTAGAAGTATCAAGATATACCTGTTATCCAGCGTGTTTTTGAGAAAGAAAGACACCAGCAATCCTACCATTGGAAAACACAAACCTTCGAATGGGAGTAAATATAAGTGTACCGGGCAAGCAGCATTTGCCGCTGTTGCCACACACTGCTCACTTTCTGCCAACTTTCTGCCTCTATAACTCGGTAAGTACTGATTGCAAAAAATTTAGGCTTAAAACATTCGGCAAATTAACCCTTTCAGGGTTGGTGTCGTACTAGTATGCATAAATTCTAGCAGCTTCAAATCTAGTGAGAGAAAACTGGTAGGCCTACATATGAAAGAATGGGTCTATGTGGTCAGTGCGCACAGTATTAAAAAAAAAAAATCCTGCAGCACACAGTGCGTAATGAGAAAAAAAACTCCGACCATGTTTATGGTTTAAAACAGCGACTTTGCAGTGTATTTTCGTATGCTACTTATTGTTGTATTTAGTTTTCCTGGTCTCATTTTATAGAATGGAAGACATATTACCGAAATTGGGATGATTTTGATTGGTTTCAAAATGAAAAGTACCTTGAAACTGAGCTCAAAGTAGTAGAAATGTTCGATTTTTGCCAAAGTTCAAAAGTAAATAAATCATGCCACACGTCCAATACATGTCAACTGGCGAGTCTAATATTCTTTCACAAGTGCGCTGATATTATTTACACAACTTCTACATTAATGCAGAAGTCTCCATAACAGTAAATCATCTATTTTTGTAAGAATAAAAATTCAAAGTGGAAAGCAAAAGAAATGTAAGAGGCCTGGGGATGTTACTAATGTTATTTTAGTGCCAGGAATGTCTGTCTTGTTTATTCTGGACCCCATTTGGAAATTGGCATCTTTTGAAATTTGTGCAAAATTGGCAAAATTGCCCATTTCTGACCACTTTATTGGATAGTTGAAATCGGCAAATGGGTGATTTCTTTTACTCATTCGATAGAAAAAATAGAGTTCTAGTGAAATGGCTATGATTTTTGTCGAGTGGTACATTGGAATTGGCCAAAAATAGGACTCAAGTGGGCGAAATCGCCAATGCGTAAACATCGTCGAGACCACTAACTTCGCAAGAGCATAATTATGTAAGTTTTCCATCAAATTTCATATTTTTGGTGTCATTATGATTGGGAGAAGATTCTCTATCATTACATAAAAATGTATTTTTTTTTTTTTTTTTTTCAAAAAATTTCCAACCCTGAGAAGTTTAGGAGAGAGCCTGTCGAACCTGAAAGGGTTAATCCTAAAATTTGGTAAGAAAAAATAATTTTTTTTTTTAATATTTTGCAACATAGGAAGACAGTTTCAAAACTGGGCTTGCAACAGTCAAAGGGCTAAAACAAGCAACTTTGCGGTGTATTTTTGTAAGGTTTTTAAGGTCGTATTCTCAATTTCTTGGCCTCTAATGATAGTATGTAAGATATACAGTGGACCCTCAACCAGCGATATTAATCTGTTCCGAGAGCTCATCGTTAGTCAAAATTATCGTTAGTCAAGTTAATTTTCCCCATAAGAAATAATGGAAATCAAATTAATCCGTGCAAGACACCCAAAAGTATTGAAAAAAAAAAAAAATTTACCACATGAAATATTAATTTTAATACACACAAACTGAAGATTACATGAACAGTTACATGACACTTACCTTTATTGAAGATCTGGTGATGATTGATGGGATGGGAGGAGGGGAGAGGTGTTAGTGTTTAGAAGGGGAATCCCCTTCCATTAGCACTTGAGGCAGCAAGTCTTTTTCTGGGGTTACTTCCCTTGTTCTTTTAATGCCACTAGGACCAGCTTCAGAGTCACTGGACTTCTGTCGCACAACATATCTGTCCATAGATACCTGTACCTCTCGTTCCTTTATGACTTTCCTAAAGTGTTTCACAACATTGTCAGTGTACAGGATGCCAACACGGCTTGCAGTAGCCGTGTCAGGGTGATTTTCATCAAAAAAGGTTTGCACTTCAAGCCACTTTGCACACATTTCCTTTATCTTAGAAGTAGGCAACTTCTTCAATTTCTCTCTCCCCTCCTCCGAAGCAGTTTCCTCAGGTCTGCCCTCTTGCTGTTCAAGATGATCTAGCAGCTCATCAGTGGTTAGTTCTTCACTGTCCTCCACCACCAACTCTTCCACATCCTCCCCACTAACCTCCAACCCCAAGGACTTCCCCAATGCCACAATGGATTCCTCAACTGGCATAGGATTCTCAGGGTTAGCCTCAAACCCTTCAAAATCCCTTTTGTCTACACATTCTGGCCACAGTTTTTTCCAAGCAAAGTTCAATGTCCTCTTAGTCACTTCCTCCCAAGCCTTACCTATAATGTTTACACAATTGAAGATGGTAAAATGATCTTTCCAAAACTCTCTTAGAGTCAGTTGAGTTTCTGAGGTCACTACAAAGCACCTTTCAAACATAGCTTTTGTGTACAGTTTCTTGAAGTTGGAAATAACCTGCTGGTCCATGCACTGCAGGAGAGGAGTGGTATTAGGTGGCAAAAACTTCACCTTAATGAAGCTCATGTCCCTAGAAAGTCGCTCTGCCACATCTGTAGGATGACCAGGGGCATTGTCTAATACCAGGAGGCACTTAAGGTAATTTTTCACATTGGGGGCAAATGCATGGTGAAACCAGTCATAGAAAATGTCCCTAGTGACCCATGCCTTACTGTTTGCCCTCCACAGCACACACAAATTAGCCTTGAGGACATTGCTTTTCCTGAACACTCTGGGGGTTTCAGAGTGATACACCAATAAAGGCTTCACTTTGCAATCACCACTAGCATTGGCACACATCAACAGAGTAAGCCTGTCTTTCATAGGCTTATGTCCTGGGAGTGCCTTTTCCTCCTGAGTAATGTACGTCCTGCTTGGCCTTTTCTTCCAAAACAGGCCTGTTTCATCACAATTAAACACTTGTTCAGGTTTCAGTCCTTCACTGTCTATGTACTCCTTGAAGTCCTGCACATATTTTTCAGCCGATTTGTGGTCCAAACTGGCAGCCTCACCATGCCTTATCACACTATGAATGCCACTACGCTTCTTAAATCTCTCAAACCAACCTTTGCTGGCCTTAAATTCACTCACATCACTAGTTGCTGGCATTTTTTTAATTAAATCGTCATGCAACTTCCTAGCCTTTTCACATATGATCGCTTGAGAGATGCTGTCTCCTGCTATCTGTTTCTCGTTTATCCACACCAACAACAGTCTCTCAACATCTTCTATCACTTGCGATCTCAGTTTCGAAAACAGTGTGAGGGACACGCCTTCAGTTCCTGCACCGCTGCTGCTCCAACACAACCAGCGTGCTTAAACTGCAAGAGTAATGATCACCATACACTGGCAGCAAAATGTCCTACAAGAAAGGATATTATGAAGAAAACACAAGATGCAGCAAAGAAAAAACCTACTAGCAACACTCCAACATATGCAGCAATTGCAAAAATACAAGCAGACACTACAAAATTACTTCAAGCATCTACTCAGCCCACCTCCACCACCACCACTACCATCACTCCAACATGTGACGTAACGAAGATTCACTACTGTCTACTATACGCTCATATGCAAAACATGGCTGTACCTGGATCATTTAACTCTACCATCAACGAGTTATTTGCATTAAATAACATGCCTTCATTTACATTTCCAGCATCTCCACCTTCTGAAGAAATTCTTAAATTCCACCAAAACTTAATCGCCAACTCTTCTGCCAGAAGTTCCATCAACCCACCAACTAGTGACGTCATCCAACAACGACTAATGAGAAGCCTCCACCGCCACCACCACCTCTCACTGAATCCAACCAATCAGAAGCCTTACCACCAGAAACATCTTCTAATTCGTCTACTGAAGTTGAAAACGAAGCAACACCAGCTTCCTCTACTCCACCACCGCCTTCTCTACTTAGCTCACGTCGATTACCTGGAACACCATGGGTTAAACACAAAGGACTCATATTCTACACCACGAGGCTGTACCCTGCAAGCATGACTCGCCTAGAACTCATCCAACATCTCCAAGACAACACTGTATCGTACCAAAGCGAAGAAAGACCATTCCCTACCTACAACCAGATACTCCACCAACTCCAAACCAACGAATGCTACGACAGCTCTCCCATGAGTGTGATACAACTCTCTCGAAAACACTTTACCGCTACAGCTCCTACCGCTGCCTTCGCCATCCTCTCCTAGTGAGCCAAGCAATGACATCAGTCAAGCCTCTCTATCTACGTCTCCAGTACTTTTGTACCACATGTCCCAAAGTGGTTGGGCCACTTGCCTTGATTCTTCCTCTTCCCCTCCTCCCCATCCTTTTCCAGTTATTTCCATCCTTCCATATCCTCCTTCCTTCCCACCTTACGACAGCTCTCGTCGTCCTCGACTCGACTCGAGTTGCACCTTTGGCAAGAACAGCTTCCTTGATTGCCATTTTCTTGCCCACAATAGTAGCGATGGTTGATGGGGGTTTATTATACAACCTGACCAGCTCAGAGATATGCACTCCACTTTCATATTTATCAATGATCTCTTTCTTCATCTCCATAGTAATTCTCACCCTTTTTGCTGTAGGGTTGGCACTAGAAGCTTTCTTGGGGCCCATGGTGACTTATTTTGCAGGTGCAATCACTAAAAAGGCTGTGATAATATGAAATGTTCCAGTTGTATGTTTGGAAGCGACTGCTGTGGCTGGCTGGCTTGTAAACACTGGCACCAAAGGGACAAGTGAGGCGCGCTCGGGCCAAAGTGGACGCGTATGGTACGGAACGAATAGCGCTGGTCGGGTTTTTAAGCGCTAGTCGAGGCAAAATTTTTGCGTTAAAATGTATCGCTAGTCAGATTTATCGTTAATCGATGCCATCGCTGGTTGAGGGTCCACTGTATTACAGAAATAGAGATGATTTTGAAATTGAGCTCAAAGTAGCAGAAATGTTCGACTTTTGCCGATGTTGAAGAGTAAACATATCACATCATGTGTCAAATACACATCAACTGGTGGGTCTAATATACATTCATGAATGTGTTGATATTGTTTATACAAATATAACAATACTGCACAAAAGTAAATCTACTTTTTGTGTGAATAAAAATTCTTTGTGAATAAAGAATCAAAATTGAATGTGTATGTAAAGCTGGGAACATAAGTAATGAAGAGGAAATGTTATTTTAGTGCCAGGAATGTCTGCATGGTTTATTCTGGACCTTATTTTGAAATTGGAATATTTTGAAATTTGTCAAATTTGCTAAATTACCAATGTCTGAACACTTAACTGGGCAGTTAAAACATACCTGCCATCCGACTTACGACCTGCTCGACATACAACCACTCGACTTACAACCGCATTTTTTATGCCAAATATCTGGGAAACAACTGTGTGTGTTGTACACAGTGTTTATCCTAAACCTTACAGTATAAAATACAGTACTAAGAGCATAAAAAGTAAAAAATGAAATACCAAAATAAAACAAAGTCATTACAAAAATGTGATGTTGATATTCAGTAGTAAGGTTCGACTTACGGCCGGTTGGTCGGAACCAAGCTCGGTCGTAAGTCGGATGGTACCTGCAATTGATTGGTCAGTTTCTTGTTCTCAATAAAAGAGGGGATACTAGTGAAATAGCTGAGAATTCTGTCAACTGGAACAACGTAATTGACCTAAAGTATTAGTCAAAGAAGGAAAACGCGCCGGTAAATATCGCTGACATAGCAAAACTTACAATAGCGTAAATGCGTGAATTTTCAAACAGATTTTATATTTTTTGTTTTATTACCTTCAAAGAAAGATTCTCTACCATTTCATAAGAAAAATTTTTTTTTTTTTAAATTCTTTAACCCTTCTTATTATCCGACTACATCCACGCACAAACAACCCAATTTTAGTTTTTCCCTTTCTTTTCGACAAATTGGCCGTATCCATCCCACCAAGGCAGGTGACCTAAAAGAAAACCTAAGTTTTTCTTTTTACATTTAGTAATTAATACAGAAGAGGTCATTAGACCCTTGCTCCTGTTATATATTGTCAATATAAGGTCATTCCACATAAAGTGGACCAATTTTGAAAAACGTTCCTACCTGACCACCTCCAATTTTGATAAAATTTTACATGGACGTAGGCAAGTACATAAAACCCACTTTGGGAAAATTTTAGTCCATGATATACAATAGTAGTTATGCTATAGCTCTCAGAGTGGAGGCAGGTGAAAATTTCACCGACTCACAGCACACAATCGACAATGTTCAGGTTACTGCTGTGGCAGATCTTGAGTAAAAGTTGTTTAAATTAACATGTCTAAAAAAACTTTTAGAGCCGATTTCAAATATTGCAGAACTAAAACTTGTATGCTGCCTATACCTCTAAAGAAAAACATTTTAGTATGACATTATTGCAGCCAGCTACCCAAGTGGACATACCTGGAGTCTACCTGGAGGGCATTCCTGGGATCAACACCCCAGCAGCCCAGTCCACCAGGCCTCCCAGTGGATCAGGGCCTGATCAACCAGGCTGTTACTGTTGGCAGCACGTAGTCCAACGTACGAACACAGCCTGCCTGATCCAACAGTAACTAAGTATCTGTCCAGCTCCCTCTTGAAGGCAGCCAGGGGCCTATTGGTAATTCCCCTTATGCAAGGGGAAGGGGAGGAGGGCTACTGAACAGTCTTGGGCCCCAGACACTTAGTGTTTTCTCTTAGTGTACTATTGGCACCCCTACTTTTCATTGGGGGTATTTTGCACTGCCTGCCCAGTCTTTTACTTTCATAGGGAGTGATTTCTGTGTGCAGATTCAGAACATGGTCACAATCCTAAAATATCAGACTCCAAAAGTTTTTAGTTCCTGTGCCAATGGTACCTAAAAATGCCCTCACATTGAATTTTAGGCCATTTTTGAAGATCAACGGCAAAAAACCAGCACAACCAATTTTCTTTAACTTTCATTAGAAAAAGCAGATTCTTAACTACAAGACTTCTATTTTCTGGATAGGCATTTTGCCCTTTAACCCTTTCAGGGTCCGTCCCATAGATTTACAGCTTTACGTTCAGGGTCCAAACCGTAGATCTACGCCAAAATTCTAGCTCCGTCAAATTTAGCACGAGAAGGCTGGTAGGCCTACATCTAAGAGAATGGGTCTGGGTGGTCAGTGTGCACACCATAGAAAAAATCTGGACGCCCACATGGCATTGTGGGAACGCCGGCAAAGTAGCTTTGTTCACAGTGCCTGGCGGCAAGGAAGCTCTCACTCCCCACTCACTCTCCGGGCGAATTCCGACTCTCCTCTTCACAACTTACAGTTCTAAGACCGATGGAAGTGGAGCTGAAGACGAATTCTATGGTTTTGAACCATATGGTACCATTGTGCCATATGGTACAATGGTACCATATGCTACAATGTTGCCATGTCATACAATGGTATCATATGGTACAATGGTATATGGTACAATGGTACCATATGGTACAATGTACATATAGTACATTGTACCATATAGTACATTGTACCATATAGTACATTGTACCATATAGTACATTGTACCATATAGTACAGGGACCCTAATGGAAATAAATCTGACTTTTTTGGGTTATCCTAGGTTCTCCAAACATATGCTGCTAAGTATGATATTCTATGTAACTTTATTTGTGTATATCTAAATAAACTTACTTATGATGCCACATGCACTTAAGTTTATTCAGGTGTACAGAAATACAATTACAGATTATCATACATAGCAGCATATGTATAAAATCCTAGGATAACCCAAAAAAAGTCAGGGTGACTTATTTCTATAGTTATCCCTGTATCTGTACCATATGGTACCCTGTACCATACGGTACCCTGCACCATACGGTACCCTGCACCATACGGTACCCTGTACCACACGGTACCCTGTACCACACGGTACCCTGTACCACACGGTACCCTGTACCACACGGTACCCTGTACCACACGGTACCCTGTACCACACGGTACCCTGTACCACACGGTACCCTGTACCACACGGTACCCTGTACCACACGGTACTGTCAGCATAGTTGCTGATCCCTGTGTTATATAGCATAGCATATTAGTATCATCCATGTGCTTTAGATAGTAGATCCCTTGTAGGCCTGTGACTGTGTGACGTCACGGGATGCGCATGTGTAGGCTCGTACCTCTGCCTCCCTCTCACTCGGCGGCAGACCATTCAGACAAGAACACGGCAAGGCTGGGCTCCATCTCAGTTCAACTCACTCTGACAATATATGTTACCATCCAACAAGTGTGTCTACCTTCAACCCTCAATATCTCCATTTAAGAACCCTTACGATAAATGGTGGCATCGGAGGGCCTGTAATTCTGACGATTACAGCGATTTCTGGAGATAAATTTCGACCAGTAAGACGGCCATTTCGTGTCACCAGTAGGTCTACCGTGGTTGACGCCAGCCAGCTACCTCAAGCCAGTTCTCCCGTCCAAGCTCCTACCAGCTTCTACATTATTCAAATGGTCAGTCTCTTTGTATTAGTGTATCTGCTTATTTGATCACTCCAGAGGGTTGACCCGAGTTTGCAAAAAAAAGCCAGCTTTTCCCGTCTGTGGTGAGGAAGCCCAGTCGAGCCTAGTCTACTTCATCCAATTCCTTGCCTGCCAAGCCAGCTTCCTCCTCTGTTGTGCTCATCGTGTGAAGTTATCAAGCTATTCTGTGTGAAGGGTTAAGATAAGCCAGCTAGCAACTAACCCAGGTGTCTTACCCCAGTACTCAAGCAAGCCACGTGAGTAGTCTTCATCGCTTGTGATTCAAGCTCCAAGCAATTCTGAGTGTTCTTTTTCATCCTTGTGGTGTTGTGGTATTTTGTGGGTTGTTTTTAACCCAGTCGGCTTAGAATTATCTTCGCGGCAGTGTGGCTGTCCTCAGTGGGGCTTACGCCGTTCAACCCATAAGCCCAGCCACCCACGACCATGTGTGTCGCACCACTGCTGGTCTTAGCCCTGTTATACCCACAAACCCAACTACACTCACCACGTGTGTCGCACCATTGCCGGTCTTAGCCCTGTTATACCCACAAACCCAACTACACTCACCACGCGGCCTCAGATTCCTCACTCAGCCATTACCCACTCACCTAACTTCTTCAGTGTTTTGGTAAAATACTAAGGGTTGTAGCACCATATTTTAAGGACCGCATAGGGGGTCAAGAGCTAGTGTGTTTCGCGCCACCGTCAAAAGCCTCCTGTGTGAAGTCTCTCTTCGATGTAAGCACAATTCTACGATCACGTGTGCAGAGGACAGCAGCAAGACGACATAAACAATCCTCTACTCTCCACTAACACAACCTCATTCTTCACCAAGTCGTTACAGCGATAATATTTTTTTTTCATAGAGACATTTGCGAGTGTTTGAGACATTTCTTTTGTGTTCCCAGTGATATTTTTTCTCTTAGTGACATTCAGTGTCTCTTGATCAGACTCGTTTTTAACATGGTACTGATTGCATTAATTTTCTTTTAATCTCCTTTATTCAGTGTTAATTTTTCGTGCATTATCTTATGTCTGTTGTGTGTGTGTCTTTTATACACTTGAATAAGTACTTTAGTGTTTTTCCTTTGTTGTGTTTTGCAACATATGAGGTCAATATAGAACTTGTGGTTACACTTCAGAATCACCTGTGTTCCAGTATTCCAGTGAAGTATTTCAGTAAATTGTTTCACACCCCTCATATTCTGCATCACAACTCAGTGTTGTCTATTATAATTTTTTTTTCTTCCCAGCTTTTGTGTATTTTTGTTTTCTTCCCTGTGTGTTGAACATTCTTGTGTTCATATTCTTTTCATTTAGCCAGTGGTCTAATTTGTTTCCCACGTTTATTTCCACAGACCAATTGTGCCATTGTTTTGTTCAAGCAAGAAATCATTTTTTTTACAAAATTTTTCACACATCAAGTTTCATTGCAAGAAAATTCTAGTACTGTGTTTATGTTGATGTGTTGTGTTCTGCATCTCAAGTTTACCTGGAGAGAGTTCCGGGGGTCAACGCCCCCGCGGCCCGGTCTGTGACCAGGCCTCCTGGTGGATCAGAGCCTGATCAACCAGGCTGTTGCTGCTGGCTGCACGCAAACCAACGTACGAGCCACAGCCCGGCTGATCAGGAACTGACTTTAGGTGCTTGTCCAGTGCCAGCTTGAAGACTGCCAGGGGTCTGTTGGTAATCCCCTTATGTGTGCTGGGAGGCAGTTGAACAGTCTCGGGCCCCTGACACTTATTGTATGCTCTTAAAAACTGCTAGTGACACCCCTGCTTTCCATTTGGGGGGATGGTGCATCGTCTGCCAAGTCTTTTGCCTTTCGTAAGCGAGTGATTTTCGTGTGCCCAAGTTGGTACTAGTCCCTCTAGGATTTTCCAGTGTATATAATCATGTAATTCTCTCCCTCCTCCCTGCGTTCCAGGGAATACAGGTTTGGAACCCTCAAGCCTCCCAGCAATTGAGGTGTTTATCTCTCCGTTTATGCGTGCCGTGAAAGTTCTCTGTACATTCTCTAGGTCGGGCAATTTCACCTGCCTTGAAAGGTGCTGTTAGTGTGCAGCAATAACTCCCAGCCTAATAGAACAAGTGACCTGAAAGTGTCAATCATGAGGCTTGCCTCCCTAGTTTTGAAGGTTCTCATTTTTTCCATCCTGTCATTTTTTCTAGCAGATGCGATTGATACAATGTATGGTCCCTTGAAGTGAGAATCCTCCGACATGATCACTCCCAGGTCTTTAACGTTGGTGTATTCCGCTCAATTTTGTGGCCAGAATTTGTTTTGTACTCGATGAAGATTTAATTTCCTCATGTTTACCATACTGAGTAAATGGAATTTCTCATCGTTGAACTTCATATTGTTTCTGCACCCCACTGGAAAGATTTGTTGAGTCCGCCTGGAGCCTCAGCAGTGTCTGCAATGGAAGAACACTGTCATGCAGATTTGGGTGTCATCAGCAAGGGGGGGGAGTGAAACACGGTGCTGTGGCTGACAATCCTTAGTCTATGTCGGATATGAGATGAGGAACAAGATGGGAGCGAGTACAGTGCCTTGTGGAACAGAGCTTTTCACCGGTAACTGCCTCGACTTACTCTGTTGACGACTACTCTCTGGTTCTGTTTAGTGAGGAATTTATATGATCCATCGACCGACTTTTCCTGTTATTCCTTTAGCACGCATTCTGTCGCTATTTTACGCCATGGTCACACTTGTCGAAGGCTTTTTGCAAAGTCTGTATATATTACATCTGCATTCCTTTTGTCTCTAGTGGGCATTTAGGACGCTTGTCTTAGTGATCCAATAGTTGAGATCAGGACAGAGCGACCTGTTCTAAACCCATGTTGCCCTGGGTTGTGGTAACTGATGCGGTTTCTTCTAGATGGGTGGTGATCTGCTTCTTAGGACACCTTTCAAAGATTTTTATATGTGGGATGTTAGTGTATTGGTCTGTAGTTCTTTGCTGTTGCTTTACTGCCCCCTTTGTGAGTGGGTCTTAAATGTCTGTTTGTTTTTAGTAACTGGGGACGACCCCCCGTGTCCATGCTCCCTCTCCAGGAGGAAAAGGCTCGTGATATAGGGGCTTCTTGGCAGTTCTTGACGAACACATAGTTCCACACGATCATGGCCCTGGGGCAGAAGTGCATCAGGCATGCATTTTAACGCCTGTTCGAAGGTCATTTGGCGTCAGATTAACATCGATAGGCTTGTGTTAATCAAATTTTGTCGCTCTCTCATAAAAAATTTCATTTGAATCTTCGACCTCTCAGTCTGGTTAGCGGCTTGCTAAAAACTGAGGTCATATTGGGTCTTGAGTAGTCACTCATTTCTTCTGTCATCTGTGTAGGACCCCATCTTGTGTAAGTAGGGGGGCCCCATACTGGACTTCCTCGATTTTTGAATTTGGCATAGGAAAGAAATACTTTGGTTTCTTTTCGATTTCATTTATGGCTTTAGTTCTTCCCCTCGATTCCTACCTCCTAATGGATTCTTTTAGCTTAAGTTCGATGCTTGCTATTTCTCTGACCAGTGTCTCCCTACTCATTCAGATATATTGACCTCTTTTAGCCCGCTCTGTTATTCTTTTCTCCGTCGCCTGTAAAGGGAGGCGCCTGTCTCTTTCTATTTAACATCTAGCTCTCCTTTTTCTAGAGGAATAAGCCTTGTGCATACATCGAGTGCCACCGATTTAATCTGTTCTAGGCATAAGTTGTGGTCTGTGTTCTTAGTATATCTTCCCAAGCTTATATCGGTTTAGGACTGTTTACTTGGTCCCACTTTATGTTTTTGTTATGAAGTGGAATTTGGTGAATGCTCCCCTCGTGACTAGTCTCATTTATGTCGGTCTGGGGCCCAACCATACATGTCTGAACTCAATTAGGTTGTGATCTGAGTATATTGTTTTTGATATGGTGACATTTCTTATCAGATCATCATTGTTAGTGGAAGAATGAGGTCTAGTGTATTACCCAGTCTAGTAGGCCCCTTTAAATTTGCTGGTTTAACTTGAATTTTGGTGGCAGAGATTTAAAAGCTCGTGTGAGTGTGAGTTTTCCATCAGAGCTGCCTCCTGTGTTATTACTACAACAATATTATTTTGCATATTCCTCCATTTAGGTGCCTAAAGGTTGAAATCCCCTTCAGGAGCAAGATGTTGGTGCAGAGCTGAAGATTTTCCAGACTGGTCCAATTTTTAACAAGCTGTTCTTTCATGTGAATTGCTGGGATGTTGCATCCGGAGGCTTGTAGACTACCACAATGGTTCTCGGACCTTTACTGCTAAAACTTCCCACTACATCATTTGAGGCATAAGCTGTTCTGTGCAAACAAGTGAGACTGCAATGTAACAGGCCAACCCCCCCCCCCCCCCCCTTTTGCCTGTTCACTCTGTCACATCTGTATAGGTTGTAACCCGGATCCATATTTCGTTGTCCAAGTGATCCTTTATGTGGGTCTCAGTGAAAGCCGCGAACACCTGCCTTTGCCTCTGCAACAGTCCACGATGAAAAAGGGATTTTGTTGTTTGTTGCTGGCTTGGGCCCTGTATATTTGCAAAGAAGAATGTTATCGGACTGGTGGTATGTTGGTACTGGGGGGGGGGGTTTTTTTTTCCGCATTAGTATCTTATCTGTTGGTTGGAGTGGAGGCCATCGACTGTGGTTCCCCTCCAGGAATGACTGGATTTGGTGTACGATTTCTGCCATTTCCTGCCAGTTTTTTTTCCTTCCTGGCACTAAAAAACCTCTCCCTCTTGAGTGGCTGTGGCTACCCAGGTTTTCCCATGGCCTGGATGTTTTGTATCTTTTTGTCCCCTTTAGATGGTATGCCTGGCAATTTAAGTTATAGCACAGTCTTTCCTGTACTGAAGAGGTACACAGTTCAGGGTGAAAAAGCTTACAGGAAGGGAGTTTGCATTTTCCTGTTGTCATATGGGCATGGCATTTTCTAGGGTGGTCATAGTTGCACGTCCCATCTGTTTTTCCAGATTTCCCATGCCAGCAGATACCAAGTAAGTGTTCAAACTTTTTTTTGTTGTGTGTTTTAGCACATTATTTTTCATGTTTCATTGAACAAATTCACTCTTAGTGCAATTTTTAAGTTCTTCTTTTAGAGTAAATTGTTCTTTTGCTTGTTAAGTGTTGCTTGATTGCAGTTAAGAGTTAAAGTGTTCATTCCTTGATATATTTCTTTTCTTGTGTGTAATAATTTTTATTATTATACATTGTCTCATTTTGCTATAATTCTTGTGCAAATATTGTGTTGCCACTAAAGTTTTTCTTGCAGAGATTCTAAGCAGTTTTTTTTTTTTTGATTAGCAATTATTTGCAATATTGCTACAGTTTATTTCAGTGCAGTTTCAAATGCTCTGTTCTGTGTCTTTTTATTTTATTTCAGTGAATTGTGCCTCTGTTTCATTTTTGCACAAGCTTTATTGAGTCCATTTTATCATTTCATTGTGTATTTCCCTGTTGCATTGAAAGTAAAGACAACTCACTGTGCCATTCATTCAATTTAAAGTAAAAGTTGAGCAAATTAGATTTGAGTAAAGCACAAGTTCTCTTGATTTTCAAAGTGTTGTTTGTTAAGTTGAATATTTTTCTTCTGTGAGTTCTTTGCTTACTGTGTGACCTGTCAATTTTTAATTACTTATGCAGAATAGTTAAGCATTTTCTTCCATTTAAGCTTACTGTGTCATTCTCTTTATTTTTTTTTGACTTATGCCCTTCAGTAATTTCACTGAGATGATGTCCCAGTCACTTTTGAACGTTCACTTAGTGTATCATGCCAGTCAAAGTCAATATGAATCAGTCCACAGTACCAACATTTCCTTACTGACTGAAAGACAATACCTAGCCCTTGAGCAATGTGTTTGTTCTCATAGCTTGTATCTGAGATTTGTTAAAGTGCCACGAAATGTGAAGTTCAGATTAAGTTCCTATAGATCCATGAATTACTTATTAACGTAGCCGAGCGGTCAGGCACTAGTAATACTGTCACTCCTGTCTGGACTCCAGCCACAATATCGTGCACGCAGGATAGTGCTGAGACTACTACCCTTGCGTGGGGGACTTGTTCAAGTACTCGTTCCTTCCCAGGGGATGCTTTGAGAAGAACTTTACTTGCAACGAGTTATGCCATCTCTTGCTGATGCCACAAGCCATTACAGAAAGACTTTTTTGTGGCTAGTGTGCTCACTTGAGTGTTGTTGTTGTCCCTTGTGTTTCAGATTGTGATCCCATCCTAGTTGACAGTAATCAGTGCCTTTGTAAAAAGTTATTTTCTCGAATAACTTTCCACGTTGTTAACATTTGTAAGTGTAGTTTCTTTATAGCTGATACCTCGTGTCACTGTGTGCGACTCAGATTGAATATCAGCATTGTTGACCGTATTCATTTCCTTTCCCTTTGCTTGCAGTTTGAGATAGATAGATTCGTTCTCCCTTGCTCATATTGCGTGTTATAGCGTTAATTTTTTTAAACCCGGGGGGAGTATCCACTCCCCCGAGTTTGTTCATTCCCCCTGTAAGAAAGAATGATACCTTTATTTCAGAACAAACAGCCTACTGGAAGGTTAGCCAGATGGACCTTGACTATCCAAGAGTTCAATCCCATTTTTGAACATTTACTGGCAATTTCGAATGTAGTTGCAGATGCTTTATCGCGACACGTTAGTGTAGTTACTGCAGATCCTCCATTTACTGTCGAGGATGTCAAATGCCCAAAGAAAAGATCCCATTGGTTGGTGTGATTTCAATTCCTGTTCCAGGAAGATCTTATTCTGACTGTGAAGCCACCAGCACCCATTAGTGACTTTGTAATGACCCAAGAATTACTGTATCGAATAGTCGAGTTGAGTACTCCTAGCAGACGAGTTAGAAATTCCACAGTCACTAGTGATTGTAGCTGTATCTTTTTTTAGATACTTGTTCAGACTGTCCTCAGTCAAGGCATTGTTAGCCATTTTCAGAGGAATTCGATCCTCCCAGAGATGAAACCATTCTGCATACGTAAAACCTTACCCTCGCAGAAATTGGGTTTAAGTGTAAACAGCCTTTTATAATTAGATGTCCGAGATGAATGAAATTATCAACTGTGTGTTTTGTCATCAGCTGATCAGTTGTCAGAAATTTTCGTGTTCACGTTCCCTCCGTATTCTGAGAATTTGACAGTAATAGTCTGAGTGCGCACCAGATGCCTTTGCTGTTAATTTCACCTTGTATATTTATATATATTTATTCTTCCTCAGAATCCGTAGAGTGCATGAATACAGATCGATCGATCAATTCCATCCATATTGTATAATGATTTGTTTTTATAGTTTGTAATGCATTATGTTAAAAGTGATTACGTTAACACCCATTAAGTAAAACTCATTTTGTTAATATCCATTATGATACCATCCATTAGTTCTAAGTTTTCTAAGTTATATATGAATTTATTCTTGTATAGAATCAGCCCAGAACCGCCTGCCTGTTCAGCCTGTAGGTAGTAGTGTATGTCGAGACGACATACGTAACATGACCGAGCTGTCAGCATAGTTGCTGATCCCTGTGTTATATAGCATAGCATATTAGTATCATCCATGTGCTTTAGATAGTAGATCCCTTGTAGGCCTGTGACGTCACGGGATGCGCATGTGTAGGCTCGTACCTCTGCCTCCCTCTCACTCGGCGGCAGACCATTCAGACAAGAACACGGCAAGGCTGGGCTCCATCTCCGTTCAACTCAGTCTGACAATATATGTTACCATCCAACAAGTGTGTCTACCTTCAACCCTCAATATCTCCATTTAAGAACCCTTACAATAGTACCCTGTACCAAATGGTACCCTGCACCATATGGTACCCTGTACTGCATGGTACCCTGTACTGCATGGTACCCTGTACTGCATGGTACCCTGTACTGCATGGTACCCTGTACTGCATGGTACCCTGTACTGCATGGTACCCTGTACTGCATGGTACCCTGTACTGCATGGTACCCTGTACTGCATGGTACCCTTTACCATATAGTACAATGTACCATATGGTACCCTGTAACATATGCCGTGTACCATATGGTCAATAGGTGTTGGTGGCATGAGACACCAGCCAAGACTGAGTGAGTGGCCCCGCAAGCTAGCTACTGACTCCACAGTTTCCAAGACGAAGTGCTTTGTCATCCACCTCAAGGAACATGTAAAGTTCCTGTACACTTGTAAATATATAATAGAACATTACTAATATACAACATTTTTGCATATTTTTGTTGTAAACAATTATTGTAAACAATAATGAAAATATTAGTGTGTTGAATACAACAGTACCATATGGTACAATGAACCATATGGTATCATTGTACTGTATGGTACAATGTACCATATGGTACTGTTGCATCATATGGTACCATATGGTACCATTACACCATATGGTACCATCAGGTACCATTGCACCATATGGCACCATTGTATATGGTACCATTGTATCATGTGCCATTGTGCCATATGGTACCATTGTATCATATGATGCCATTGCACCCTATGGTACCATTGCACCCTATGGCACCATTGTACCATATGGTACTATATGGTACCATTGTACCAAATGGTGCCATTCTTCCATATGGTATCATTGTATCATATGGTACCATTGTATCATATGGTACCATTGTATCATATGGTACCATTGTATCATATGGTACCATTGTATCATGTGCCATTGCACCATATTGTATTCACAATAACCGCAGTAATATTTTCATCATTTCGTTTACAATTAACTTGTTTACAAGTTTTGTAAGCAATATAATGATAAACAAATTAGTGCAGTTATTGTGTTCAATACAATGAGTGTACACTTATACAATATACATTATACTGGTCTCACAGGCCACAAATGTTATTAGAAAAAGAAAAAAAATATAAAAGAAAAGAAAAAATACAAAAAAACATAAAATATAAAAAATGGGATTTTGCGGAAGTCACTGATGTTGCCGCCACCTGGTCATTTTGGGTCAACTTCCCACCACTGTATCTCGGTAAGTACTGATCAGAAAAAAACTTTTTTTTGTCTTATTACCTTAACAAAAATATACTCTAATTCTGTAAAAAAAAAATAATTTTTTTTTTTTTTTTCAAATTTCTTGGACACTGGAGCGTGGTACCACTTCAGATTTTGGCCTTGGACCCTGAAGGGGTTAAGGGTAAAAACAGGCCTTAAAATATGGTGATTTTTCACTTGCACAACGTTATAATGAAAACCAGGAATTTTTCAGTTATAGAGCAACTAGAACCTCGTGTTAAGGTGTCCTTGTACAAATTTCAGTGGTGATTTCAGAAACTTAGCTGAATTACAGGGACCCATATTTATATTGCAAATTAAGCTTAAAGAAAGAAAAAAAACTTTCATTACAACCCTGATACCAGATTTTGACCTTGCTGACTAAGCAAAACATTAATATAACAGAAAATTTTGTGACAGTTACTAATTTTATGCAGTTGGATCGTACATTGTTGCATACGTAATTATGATACATTTGAAAATTTCAATAGACATTACTGGGCTTTTTCTACAGCATAACTTTTACTTGTACAGTGGACCCCCGCATACCGTTGGCCTTACATAACGTTAAATCTGCATACCGATACGTTTTATCGCTAAGATTTTGCCTCGCATAATGCTAAAAAAAAAACACTCAACGCTGTTCGTCCGAGACGCGTCTAATGTGCGGCATTAGCCAGCCTCACATGTTCCGTCGGTGGCATTGTTTACCAGCCAGCCACCGCGGTAACATCCAAGCATACAATCGGAATATTTCGTATTATTACAGTGTTTTTGGTGATTTTATCTGCAAAATAAGTGACCATGGGCCCCAAGAAAGCTTCTAGTGCCAACCCTACAGGAACAAGGGTGAGAATTACTATACAGATGAAGAAAGAGATCATTGATAAGTATGAAAGTGGAGTGCCTGTCTCCGAGCTGGCCAGGTTGTATAATAAACCCCATTATTATTATTATTATAATCAAAAAGAAGCGCTAAGCCACAAGGGCTATACAGCGCTGCAGGGTAGGGAAGGAAGCAAGGGAATTGGATGGTCAGAAGGGAGTGGGGGATGATCAGCAGGTTACAGAAAACACCAGCGGGGCAGGGGATATACGGGGGTAGAGGTAGCAAGAGATAACAAGTAGAAAAGGGCTGAAAGTATCAGAATTTGTGAAGTAAGTCCAGTCGTTGACAAAAAGTCAATGAGAGATTCCGGATGAAAGGTGGGTTCCATCACGAGAAGGGAAGGATAAAGAGAAGACTCGGGCGAAGACGACGACAGAGGTAAATTTCTGCGTGCTCGTTGATATAGTGGGCTGTCCAACAGAATGTGGCTGACTTGATAATTGAGCTTGGCAATTCTCACAGAGAGGAGCAAGACGCCTCTCCATGAGATATCCAGGAGTAAGAACGAGTATGGCAAGCGCAGACGGGAGAGAGTAGTCCTCCCAACTCGACAACTGAACGGTGATAAGAAGACGTGCCAGTAACCTATACACGTTTAATAACTGAAGTTTTGTTGCCGAGTCATAGTAGACCCAACGTTGTTGCAAAACGGTGTGACGGAGGAAGATATTTACAGCAAAATAGTCCATACGATGGAGAATACCTCTATAAAAAACCTGGAGGTCATAGTACTGCTGACCGCGCAGCAGTGTCTGCCTGTTCATTGCCCTGTACGTCAACATGACCAGGACCCAACAAAAAACAATATCGTTATGCTTAGTAAAGATGGCGGCGTAGCAAAGTTGGATACGGAGGGACAAATGGGTGAGGTGTAACAAATTTTTGTAAAGCCTGAAAGCACTAAGGGAGTCTGAGTCAAACCACAAATGATGACACATGCATAGATGGCAATACGGAAATGCCTGTAAGGATGGCAATATAATTCAGTCAGTAAAAATACAAGCTGAAGATAGTCAATGCCCTTGTACGACGCTGCGTCCGGAACACTGCTGCGAATCCTACGCCGTCCGAAGACTTAGAGCCATCCTGTGGTAACAACGCAATGGCATGATGAATGAGAGTGAAAGAATGCAAGAAAAAGAGAGCGGGAAGCGAACCGAAGACAGATTTGCATTCGAGCAAGGGAGGGATAAATAACAGACACGAACAGCCTGGAACTTACCCAGGGGGGTTAAGGAAAAAGTGAGAAGCCAACCCGGACATAGAAAAGGAGGTATATAAGAGAACCGACAAGATCTAATGAAGGCGAAGAGAGAAGGGAACGGAGTAAAGCAGGGGCGGCGAACAAATAAAGTAACGTCAACAAATATCAGGACCATTCTATAAAAGGAAGGATTGTGCGGAGAATCAAGATAGCGTACCTAGTAGCGCAGGCAAGGCATCACGGCGATCGATAAGGTTGGGGGGGGCGGAGAGGGGTGGGGGGGGGTGGGGGGGGGGGGGGTGGTGGATTAGGGTGAGGAGGGGAGAGGGGTGGGGGGGGGAAGGGAGGGCTGTCGTGGGGGGGGGTATGAGTAGGGGGGGGGGGAAGGGGGGGGGTGAGGGGGGGGGAGTTGTGAGGTGGGAGATGGGGGGGGGTGGGGGGGGGGGGGGGGGGGTTGGCGGGGGGGGGTGGGAGGCGGGGGGTATGCGGATGTGGGGTGCGGGGGAGGAGTGGTAGAGGGGGGAGGGGGGTGGTGGGGGGGTGGGAGCGGGATGGAAAAGCGGGGGGAGGGTGAGGGAATGGAACGTTCGCTCAGCATAGGAGGCTTTCGACAGGGGAAGAGCGAAAAGCACCAAGGCATAAACGTAATCCTTGTGATGAAAGGAGTTAAGGCTAGAGATAGTAGCAGGAGATGCCGCTGAATAGATCTGGTCACCATAATCAAGTTTCAATAAAATAAGGGTGAATGTAGGTAAGGAGGATTTCGACGATCAGCTCCCCAACGAAAGATGAGCAAAGGTTTTAAGAGGTTCAGCCGCTGTGACAAGTTTGCCTTCAAGAGGTACAGTGAGGTTTTCCAGGATAACCTATAACTGATCAAAGAGGAGGCCCAGAAACTTGACTGTATCACGTCAGGGATAACTGAGCCATAGAGGTACAAAGAATGATCAGAGATGACAGAGCGTCTAGTGAAAGTGATTTTGGTGGTTTTAGTGCTGGAAAATTTAAACCCATGTGTGGTGGCCCAATTGGAAACACGGTCCGACTGCATGCTGAGAGAAACTGTAAGGAAGGTGACAGTCAGCGCCTGCACAGGCATAGCCGAAGTCATCAACATAGAGTTAACCAAATATTTGATGGAAACTAGAGCCAAATCTTGAATAGCAAGGAGAAAAAGTGTTGTGCTCAAACACAATCCCTGGGGACACCTTCGCTTGGACAAAGTACGGGAGGCACATTATTATAAACCCGATCACGGAAATGCCTGTCAGTTAAAAAGTGCTTTAAGGAAGGATGGTAGATTTGGCCTCGAAGGCCTAAGGAGTGGACTTGGGCTAAAATATTATACCTCCAAGTTGTGTCATATGCCTTCTCAAGGTCAAAAAATATGGCAATAACTGAGTGGTTATTCGCAAAGGCATTACGAACATACGTATCCAAGCGCAGTAAGGGGTCTATGGTAGAACGTCCCTTACGAAAGCCATATTGACGAGTGGAGAGACTGTTGTGTGTCTCTAAATACCACACTAAACGTCTATTTACTAGACGTTCCATTACTTTGCAAACTGCACTGGTAAGAGCAATGGGACGATAGTGGGAGGTTTCATGTCCCGTAGTGCCTGGTTTGCGGAAAGGGAGAACAATGGCGGATTTCCACAGCTGTGGAAGAACTCCTTTGTGACCAAATAAGATTGTAAAGGCGTAATAGGACTGCAAGGGCTGACTGATGTAAATGTTGTAGCATACGAATATGAATGTCGTCGGGCCCAGCTGCCGATGATCGACAAGCTGAGAGTGTTGCCTCCAGTTCTTGAAGTGTAAAAGGCACATTATACTGTTCTTCTCTGAGAGAAGAAAAGTCCAAGGGTGCTAACTCTCTGGCAGACTTTGAGGAAAGAAATGAGGGGCATAGATGGAGTCCCTGAGAAATACGGACCAGATGATTGCCAATTTCATTGGCAACATCTAGTGGGTTTGCTATATCAACACCGGCAACCCGCAGAACAGGAGCCGGGTCAGGAGAATATTTACCACTCAGTTTTCGTACTTTTTTCCAGACTGTGCACTCACAGTGAAGCAGATGTGATGGTGGAGACCATAATCTCTCGCCAGCACGTGCGTTTAGCGTCACGGATGACACGGCGATCATCGCGCACGCTTCTGTTTTGAAAATCAAGGAGTCGCCTCTGTGGTTCTATGTCCGGTACCTGCCCCATGCAGCCGCGTTTCAAACTACTGCACGAGCACAGCAGGAGACCACCAAGGCACGCATTTCTGAGATTGCCTGCCCGAAGTTTGGGGTAAAGAATGAGAACTGTTCGGTGAAAACGGAGGACGAGAAGAAGTGTAAAGCTCATCGATGGAGGACGAAGAACCCAGAACCTCTTTAAAAACAGTCAGTGTGAGTAAAGGTTCCAATTTGCGCTCCCCGATTAAATTGCACAGCGTGGGTGCGAAGCAGGTGGCGAATATGAAGGGAAAGAAAGAATGATTGGGGAAATGATCACTGTCAATGTAAGTCCGGAGAGACAGACCCAAGTAAAGTCTAATGCGCGGTGGGAAGAGCATATGAGAGATCGATGCAAGAGAGAGTATGGAGTCCGAGGATCAAAATAGGGTGTGAGGTCCCTGTTTTGATTTAAAACATGGAGGGGGTGGGTAGGTCAAGAAAAGCCTCTAGACAGAATTCCAACGGGAATCAACAGTGAGACCTCTCCCAGCGTAATGCGGGGCATATAAAATCACCAAGTAACAGAAACGGTGGCGGTAATGACGAAACAAGGAAGCAAAATCCGGAATAGCTAAAAGCCCGAGAAGGAGAGAGATAATAAAGAACAGAGGTATACCACCTATGTAAGTGGATACGGGCTGCTGTGTAATGCAGCGAAAGAATGAATAAAATAGTTGATTGACGGAATTCAGTGCGGAGAAGAAGGGCACTTTCTTAAAGGACCGCATCAGGAAAAGGTCGAGGAATACAACAAATTATAGCCCTGAGATGTGTAAAATAACAGCAGAGTGTAATTTTGGTTCCTGAAGCAAACAACCACAGGGGTAAAAACAAACTGGAGAGTAACATCTGAAAGCTCACCCGATTACCACCCGGAGGCCGCGTAATATTCCACTGTAAAAAGGCCATGAATTGGCATGATAAAGATACTTGGAAACATCCAGCAGGTAAGGGTTCCTACGCCAGAAGGGTTCGAAAAGTCCACAAGCGGAGGCAGTGAAAATGTTCAAGCAGCGAAGGGAACGGTGCGCTGAGAAGAAAGGAGTTCGCAGATGGAGCAGAGGAGGAGAAAGAGCGGAAGGTGGATCAGTGTCCATTGATGGTTTGGTCTCTGCAATATATTCAGAGATGCTTCAAGTGTTTCGATTCAGAGATGTCAGTATGGGAGACAATAGTGGGAATGTAGGGGGAGCGATGAGTAAAGTAATTGGAACGTAATGGACTGTACCAAGGTAGAGTGGGGCGAAAAGGGTGGAGGGAACTGAGAGAAGCGTGCAGGGCAGAAGAGCCAGGAACCTGTGAGGTGGCAGAAGAGGAAGAAACTTGGAGGGAACAGGGAGAAGGTACATTACGAGGAGGAGGGTGAACCTCTGCACATGTAAGAGCCAGTCGAGAGGGAAAGAACAGGGACGAGAAGGGAGGGTAAAATGAGGAGGTGGAAGATGGGTGAGGTGTTACCGGACCTTTTTTTTGACTTTGAGAAGTAGAGGACATTGGAAGAGGTGTCGTACGAGGTCTCGTCGATACTGAGGCTTGTTAAGAGAGAACTCGAAGAAGCGAGATTAGACTGAGTCGTTGAAGTAGGGACGTCCTGAGTCCGAGGACAGCAAAAGGATTAGATACAGGAGTGATTATGGGAGTGGTAACCACAAGGTGGGGTGTAGAAGATGGATACCAGAAGTGGGGGGACGTTTTTGAAACACGGGAATAAGAAACACGTGGGAGTCTCCCTTGGAGGCGGAGGATGAGAATCTGCCATGCATAAGGGAGCCCCTTCTGTCTCTAGAGGAACGGATTACCCGCGTCGTTTAAATAGACCTGACAACGCGAGAAGTAACTGAAGGTGAGCCTCATGACAGTTAAGGCAAGAGGGAGATCGATTGCAAACGTATTAGAATGGTCATCGCAACCACGACTTGCATTCGGCGATAGATCTCAAAATTTCGCTGGTAGCCCCAAATCGCCACAATTTCTACACTGTTGTGGTGTAGGGATCACCTTTCGAACTGTAACCGATGTCCCTGCTATATAAACGGAGGATGGGAGTTCTGGCCCGTCAAAGTTAAAACGAGCCACATTGCTAGGTAACGTCTCCCCCACGGGCAGGAAGATACTAAGTTCTACCTTGAGGATTGGGAGATCTTGGATTTCCAGCTGTTCGAGAATGATTTCGGTGCACATGTCCTGGAAATTTTGTTGAACTATGTATGGGTCAGAATAACGGTACACACTACAAGAATTGAGGGAATGATTGTTTTTCAAGGTGACAGGACAGTAATCTATATGGGAAAAGACGAGAGAGCTCACGAGCCTGGTAGCATGTCCTGTACTGGTAATGAAGCGCGTACCGCCTAAGAGCATGAAAAGAAATATCTTTACCAACATGGCGTAGGAGTGCCTTGCCAATAATTGGTCAGAAAGATAAGGCAGTAGAGGAAGTTTGTCGTAAAGTGAAGAAAATTAGTCCACTGTTCAGTCTGAAACTGAGCGTGGAAAGTAGTGAAAGGACGTGTCAATCCGTTTCTGAAAGAACGAGAGTGAAGGTGAGAAGTAAACATCACAGGTAATGTGTCGTTGACGTTTAGGCGTGGACCAATTTGGTCCGACGTGGAACGGGTCGGCATTTGAAAATTGTCCGCACCGTAGAGGGAGAGGCCGAAGCATATTCGAGGAGAGCGAAGGTCTTTAATCGAAGGAGTCATCGAGGCCTCCGTAACCTGAAAGCGGGTGAGGAAACAGCACCGGCAGTAGTTACAGAGGCATGAGGAATGTCTGAAGAGTGTCAAAGACGAGGCGGGGTCAGAACGGGGTGCGGTATCAAGAAGGGGCCCGGGGGTACTGAGGTTTCTGGAACTAGGGCTGCCAAGGTTAGGTTACTTTCTTTCTTTGTTTTTTAAGAACAAAAAAGACAATGAAGAAAAGAAAATAAAAACAAAAAAAAAGAAAAAAAAAAGGGGGGAGGGAAAGTGGGGGGAAACCGGGAGGGATAGTTTCCATGAGGAGGAATGAAAGGGGTCAGGAAATCTCCCTCCGCTCCCAAGAGGACTCGACACCGCTAGTACGCAGATGCAGCATTGAACCCGTCCATACACCTACTCTACATGCCAGTAAACCAGCAATCTGGGAAGCAACCTCACATCAGCCGAGCCACCCTCTGGTGGACAAAAGAGAGTGCGGCCGATACCGCCACAAAGCATACCTCCTTCAGCCACCACCCCCCGGAAATCCGAAGGGGTTCCAGAGATACCCCCGTCGCCCAAAGACAACCCCAAAGCTACTCCGGATACCGGAGAGGATCGGACATCCGCCTAGGCAATCCATATTCCTCGGCAAACTACGCCACCGCCAAGAAACCTCAAACGGAATGGGATGGACCCCCGGTGTCCCCTTTCCCCTACCAGGAACTAGCGCGCCTGTGGGAGAAATCACGAAGGCTAAAAAGAGGAAGGGCAAAAGGGAGGGTTGAGGAGAGAGAGGAAGGAATGTAAAAAGGGAGATGGGGAGGATGGGAATAGGGAGGGGAGAGGATGGGGGTAATTAGGTTCGGTCTAGAAGAAGACCGACAGGGCTAATTCCTCAGACCAAGAGCCTCTTCACCACGCCAAGGAGCCCCCCTTGAAGAGGATCATGATGTAGAACTATGCGAGGGACCCCAGCCTCAATGACGCAGTTTTACATGAGAGCCACTGAAAGTTACTAAGATAATACTTAATTACCCAAATTGTTTATCTAGTTCATTTAAAAATAAAAACCACATGCATAATTCTCTTAATGATTTGCACAAACATTCTCAGAACTGTAATTAGTGAATGAGAGTTTATTCTCAGTGATCAGGAAACGTGCAAGTGGCAAATTCTCCACTATCAACACTGATGGGCTACTGACATCAATCAAAGGAACAGAAACTACCCAATAGTACCCAGCATGAGTAATAAAAAAATTACAAGGGATACAGCACACAAATATTGGATGGAAAAAACTTCCAGTTTCTGGTAAGTTACATTGCTTTAAAAAAGCAAGCCAAATAATTGCAATTTACATAATCTAGGCACATGTTTCTTGTAAATTAAAAATCACTGAATTAAAATAACAGCCAATGCAATTGGCATTTTTCATACCAAATTTATTTTCAAATAAATATAAAAATTTTATCAATGCTAACGAAAAATGAAATAATGAAACTTAAAAACATTTTTTGGCCAATTTTGTTTTAATGGCCATTAAGTAGAAGAATTTAAATGCTTTTTGAAGAGCAACTATAATAAACATTAATGCACTAATAAAAAGACCAAGTAAAATTGAGAATTCATAAGTTACTATTCTTTAAATTTTGATAATTATTTGTGTTAAATAAACCTGCACAGTCAGAGGTTTATTCTCCTACTTTATTTCCCTCACCAAACTAATACATCCACTTGGTCACAGTTATATATATTATAGTTTCAGAAAAGTCACTATCCCCATAACTTTATATGCAAGTCAAGTAATAAAAAAATAATTATTTTTCCCGTTCTCTCTAATACTCACTTTTACAACTTCAATTTCATTCAACATTTTCCAACACTGGTTTTCTGTGGTAAGAAAATATCTTAAAGAAAAAGTCATTTGATTCTAAATTCACAAGAAAGAAAACAATTGTGCTCAAGAATTTCATGATTTTTTGTGCTACTTCACTCGGTATCCTAGATCTTCTCTAAAATTAGTTCCAACACACTGACACACAAGATTTACACAAACAAGGAATATGTTATACAGAGAATGAAGTTTTTCCTTTTCTAATCATGAGTGGGTAACTGAATGTGGGTTTCCTTGTGTACACAGAGTTGCACCCTTGTTTCCTTTCACAAGTTAAGTAATGTTGTAAGGTAATAGGAAATAGTCACTATTAACACTATACCAATGTTTTAACTGACATTCAATTTTTTTTTTTTTATATGAAAAGTGGATGATACTGTTTCTTTGTTAGCTTTTTCCTGCAAACTGGACACTGTTTCCTTTGTTTTACAACTGCCTCTATACAAGATGAGCAGAACACATGACCACACACAGTTGAGCACAAATTTGGCTGCAGAGTTTTGTTCGGTGGGTGCTAAAGGAGTCCAAACACACAAGCAAGAGATGGTGGCTGCACTGGTGGTGGGCTTGGTGGAGACCTGTGGCACAGTGATTTGTGATACTCTGTGATTGGTTTCCCTTAGCTACTATCGGCTTGCAGTAAGAGGATTTTTCAGTTTGGACAAGTACACAGGCAGAGGCTTTTCTGTCTTCCACTTCTGCTAAGAGCTCAACGAGTCTCGTCGAAAAATTCAGGTTTTCGTGTTGCATCTCTAAAAAATCCTGGTGATCTCGATCTGCTATTCGCTGACCTACGAAGCAAAACTATCAAATACAATCAAGTACAGTAAAACTTAACAGGCAAGTGAAATAACTTGATATCAACTTAGCTTTAATACTGTAGAAAAAGTATCTTGTCCTAGTGAAAACACAAAATATCTTATCAATACCATTTTTAGAAATTTGTCAGACTTAGCTACCCTCAAAAATATCTTCAAAAAAACGTTGTTTAATGAATAGATGTACTTTTTGAATTAACATGGCATACACTTTTAATCTTGCACCAAAATTAACTTAGCATCTTACCTAGCCTACCCACGTTATAACATTTGAAATGATTTAGCTTAATCCTACACAAACTTAGTACAGTGGAACCTCTACTTGTGAGCATATCCACGTGCGAGTTTTTCCAAATGCGAGCAGTCGATGGGTCGATTTTTTGCTTCCATACGCGAGCAAAATTTCCGTAAGTGAACAGACCTCGAGGGAGGTTCCTTGACACTGGTGAGGGGCTCTTGCTCTTGATCTAGGGAATTGGATCTCATTTGTTTTTTGGACTATCTTACTGAAACTTGGGCAATGTATGATGGAAAGATGCTTCTTAACGTACACCAAAAATGAAAGAAATCGAAGCATAAATAATGGAGTTCACTTCTCAGCAATTAGCAACCCTTAGTGATACTTTTGTATGGTTTTTAAAGCTGTACAGTGGACCCCCGCCTTACGATCAGCTCCCAACTCGATCAATTATGTAAGTGTATTTTTGTAAGTGCTTTTGTAGGTGTATTTTTGGGGGTCTGAAATGGACTAATCTAATTCACAACATTCCTTATGGGAACAAATTCAGTCTATAACGGCACCCAAACAGGCTTCTGGATTGAAATAATATCGTTAGGCGGGGGTCCACTGTATTCTCGATTTCTTTGTCTCATTAGATAGAATGGAAGATATATTATGGAAATAGATATGATTTTGATTACTTTCACAACGAAAAGTACCTTGAAATTGAGCTCAACGTAGGAGAAATGTTCAATTCCTTGGCTATGTTCAAGAGTAAACAAATGGCACAACTGTCCATTCCAATATGCAGTCACGAATGCAGAGACATTATTTATACAATTATTGCAATAATGCAGTAGTCTGCATAACGGTAAATCTTCTATTTTTTGTGTGAATAAAAATTACAAATTATTTATATTGTAATAATAATAATATGTATAATAATAATACATATAATAATAATACATATAATACAGTGGACCCCCGCATAACGATCACCTCCGAATGCGACCAATTATGTAAGTATTTATGTAAGTGCGTTTGTACGTGTATGTTTGGGGCTCTGAAATGGACTAATCTACTTCACAATATTCCTTATGGGAA
This sequence comes from Cherax quadricarinatus, assembly GCF_026875155.1. Classification (NCBI taxonomy): domain Eukaryota; kingdom Metazoa; phylum Arthropoda; class Malacostraca; order Decapoda; family Parastacidae; genus Cherax; species Cherax quadricarinatus. The sequence continues at coordinate 11,036,277 of NC_069401.1, forward strand.
CAAATTCGGTCAGTACTGGCACCTGAACATACTTCTGGAGTGAAAAAATATCATTAACCGGGGATCCACTGTAATAGTATAATAATAATACTGTACGTATAATAATATATGTATAATCAATATGTATAATAATAAAACATATATAATAATAATGTACTACATAATAATTATAATAGACTGCTTCAAAAGGCCATCACTAGACGGCAGTGTTTACCACAACAAAGAGGGAGCAGTTGTGGCCGCCTCCACCTGTTACATAATGATGTATTTTATTCATTCTAGAGTATATATCAGGTTTCTATGTTATTTATATTGCCTGTTACGCCATATTAGATGAACTGTGATAAATAAATAAGCCGTAGAGTTGATGATAGCAAAATATACAAGGAGTATTTTGTTCCGTCTCCAAACTCATCGGCCGCTGACGCCGCCACATATATAATGACATTTTATTCATTCTAGAGTATATATCAGGTTTCTATGTTATTTATATTGTTTATTATGTCATATTAGATGAATTGTGATAGATAAATAAGCCATAGATTGATGTTAGGGAAATTATTGAAGTACAGAATTCCACTGGAACGGATTAATTGCATTTCAATTAATTTAAACGAGGAAAACTGACTCTGCAAACGAGCAAATCCAGTTGCGAGCAAGGTCAGGGAATGGACTAAACTCACAAGTAGAGGTTCCACTGTAATGCTTAAAAAAAAAAAAAAAAAAAAAAGTTTTGTACAGTAATTTAGCCCTCTAACGTAGATCTACGTTTGCATGCGTAGCGCTGCGCCCTTGATTTTCTCCACAAGAAAGAATGTAAAAAAAAAAAAAAAAGGAGATCTATGTTCAGAGCCCTACGTGTGCAAAAGTAGATCTACGTTTGGATAGTTTAAGGGTTAAACAATTTAGTCTACAGGTTTAGCAAAATGACTTACTCAATAAGCCAAGGCCATAAGCTCTGTTTAAATACTCCAGTGATCACACAACACTATGGATAACAGGAAAATCATTATCAGAATGCAAGCTACTGGACCACTATGACAATGTCCTGGATACTGTAGAGGATAAACAAAATACAGTTGCTGTATACACAGACTTTGCAAAAGCTGTCGACAAGTGTGACCATGGTGTAATAGCACACAAAATGCATGATAAAGGAATAACAGGAAAAGTTGGTAGATAGATCTATAACTTCTTGACAAATAGAACACAAACAGTAATAGTCAACAGCGTAAAGTCCCAGGCAGCCACGGTGAACAGCTCTGTTCCACAAAGCATAGTACTTGCTCCCATTCTATTCCTCATCCTCATTTCTGACAGACAGATGTAAGCCACAGCCCCATGTCTTCCTTTGTGGATGACACCCGGATTGCCATGGCAGTGACCTCCATCGAAGACACCACAAGACTCCAAGCAGACATCAACCAAATCTTCAAATAGGCCACTCAAAACAATATGAAGTTCAATGAGGAGAAATTTCAACTACTCAGATAGGAAAAACTTGAGGAAATTAAAAATGTATCAGGGTATACGACAAATTCTAAACATACAACAGAGCAAGAAAGTAATGTGAAGGACCTGGGAGTGATAATGTCAGAGGATCTCGCCTTCAAAGACCACAACAAAGTATCTACCTCATCTGCTAGGAAAATGATAGGATGCATAATGAGAACCTTCAAAACTAGGGACACCAAGCCCATGATGATTCTCTTCAAATCGCTTGTGATCTCAATGCTGGAATACTGCTGTACATTAAAGGCCCCTTTCAAGGCTGGCAACATTGCAGACCTGGAGAGTGTACAAAACTTTCACGGCACACACAATTACAATAAGGCACCTAAATTACTGGGAACGGTTGAAGGTCCTTTATTTGTATTGATGAAAAGCTGGGGCGCCACGAGTACATTGAGACGACAACACAATAAGTGTCCGGGGCCCCAAGACTGTTCAACTGCCTCCCAGCATACATAATGGGATATTACCAACCGACCCCTGGCTGTCTTCAAGATGGCACTGGACAGGCACCTAAAGTCAGTTCCTGACCAACTGGGCTGTGGTTCGTACGTCGATTTGCATGCAGCCAGCAGTACCACCCTGGTTGATCAGACCCTGATTAACCACAAGGCCTGGTCTCAGACCAAGCCATGGGGGCATTGACCCCCCAAAATCCTCTCCAGATAAACTCCAGGTATGTCTCAGGATTAACATCCTCAAAAATCCCCAAACCTGTATAGGAAGCTGGTGCATTTCAGAAGAGCTTGGTGTATTGCAAATCTGTTTTGACTAGATTAAGACTAACAACCAGGTGTGAGTACTAACATTTTCTTATGGTATGACAATTTTTGGGAGTGGAATTGCAGAGAACAAAGGAGGATCTAGGAAGGGTAGGAGATATATAGACCAAGTGTTCATCATGTGGCATATAAATAAAAAAAAAAACTTAACTAAGGGTAAGGAACCATTTTCTGCATTTATGGATTTAAAACAGCACATACAAGGTGGACAGGGGAGCAATATAGCAGTTGGTTCAAAGGCATGGAATAAGTATTAGGTTACTAAAAGCAATAAGGAGTTTTTATCCATCAAGAGGCTCAGCTTAAGTTATGTAGGAAAGGAGGAGACTATATTCCAGTAAATAATAGAACTTAGACAGTGATGCGTGATGTCACCATTGTTGTTTAACCCTTTGACTGTTTTCGACGTATAAATACGTCTTACGAGCCAATGTTTCTGACGTATATATACTCAATAATTCTAGCGGCTTCAAATCAAGCAGGAGAAAGCTGGTAGGCCCACATGTGAGAGAATGGGTCTGTGTGGTCAGTGTGCACCACATAAAAAAAATCCTGCAGCACACATTGCATAATGAGAAAAAAAAAAAACTGATCGTTTTTTTGGAATAAAACGCCGACTTTGAGGTGTATTTTCGTAGACCTGGAAGACCCTATCAGAAATTCTGGGAATAAAAAAGATATCACGACATAGCGAAATAAAATTAGCAAAATCAGATGAACCCCAACTCCCACCAACAGAAACAGCAAACAGACTCAATGATTTCTTCTCCACTATAGGTCAAAACCTTGGCAATAAAATCCCAAGCTCAGATACCCCACCAAATGACTACCTCACTGGCAACTACCCGAACACACTGTTCCTAGCTCCGACTAACCCATACGAAGTCTCCCTTATTATCAACGCACTGAAAAAAAAGGGAGGAGATTTAAATACCTTACCACCCTTTATATACAAAAAAGCGTCACAAGTACTATCACCAATCATTGCAACACTCTTTAACAAAAACCATTGAATCCTCCACCTTCCCTACAGTTCTCAAAATAGCAAGGGTCCACCCCGATCCATAAAGGAGGAGACCAAACAGAGTTGAATAACTATAGGCCAATATCCAATTTACACCCTCTCAAAAAATCTTTGAAAAATTAATTCATAAACGAATCTACTCCTACCTCATCTCCCAAAACATTCTCAACCCCTGCCAATTTGGATTCAGGCCTAATAAAAATACTAATGATGCTTTTATACACATGCTAGAACATATATACACTGCAATAGAGAAAAAAGAATTTCCACTGGGGATCTTCATTGACTTACGTAAAGCTTTTGATACAGTTGACCATGACTTGCCCCAGTAAAATTGTCACACTATGGTATTAGAGGCACTCCCTCAACTACCTCAAGTCTTACCTCAGCAACAGAAGCCAATATGTGTACGCAAATGGGGCAAGCTCTTCCGCACAACCAATTACAGTTGGTGTCCCACAGGGAAGTGTCCTTGCCCTCTTCTTTTTCTCCTAACATAAATGACCTACCCAAATGCTTCGCAATTACTCAAACCCCCCACTTTTGCAGATGACACTACATACGTCTTCTCTCAACCCGACCCCAAAGTCACGCTAGCCAATACTGTAAACACCGAATTACAGAAAATATCTACCTGGACGAGGACTAACAAACTTCACTAAACATTAAACAAAACCTACTTCATTCAGTTTGGTAACAGAGCTACAGATGTACCTCTCAACATAACGATAAACGGATCACCTATCACAAAGCTAACAGAGGGAAAATTCTTGGGAAAATCCACCTCGATAAAAACTCAAATTTCATACACATATACAACAAATTTCTAAGAAAATTTCCAAGACTTTTAGGCATACTATCGAAGATACGTACTATGTTCCACAGTCAGCCCTCCTGGCCCTTTATCACCCCCTTTTTTACCCCTATCTCACCTATGGAATTTGTGCAGGGGGCTCCAACAACAATTAACCACTCAGACCACTAATTACCCAACAAAAGGTTTGCAGTTAGAATGATAAATTCTCACTACAGGCAACACACTCCACCAATATTCAAAACACTCAACCTACTCACCATACAAAACATCCATACTTTTTATTGCACCTATTACATACATAGAACACTTAACTCTGATATTAACCCTCCCCTCAAACATCTCCTTGCCAACCCAACAGAACACATGACCATAACACAAGGCACAGATCACTCTTTGATGTTCCTCGTGTCCACTCACGCTATGCAAAAACTCAATGGGACATAAAAGGCCCTAAAATCTGGAATTCATTACCTGTAAATATAAAAGAAACACTACCTGTTTATAAATTCAAGTCTCTTCTCAAAGTTCACTTACTCAAAACCAAATAAATACTGAATAACTGAACCTTATAAATTGTATATCCAAAATGTTACTCACAATTATATCACATAAATGTTAAACCTAGGACCCAATCTAACTTTGTTATTTTTTTTAAATACACTACCTAACAGAATACTCCATTCTACTAAATGAACAGCAATGCATGCAACCATATGACCTGTCTTTGTAATACTCATTTGTGCTTTATAGTTATCTGTTCACAATAATGTCTTATCACTGATTTCATCATTGCTTAGTTAATCTTAAGTTAATTTTAAGCCAGCCCGTAATGCTATGCATGTAAGTGGCTTTGGCATGCTGCTCTTACCTGTATTTTTTTTTTTTTGTACCTCTGTATGTATGCTAAAATTTCTAAATAAATAAATAAATAAATAGTATTTATCGTTGTATTCGCGTTTTCATGGTCTTAGGTGATAAAATGGAAAACATAACAGAAATAGAGATGATTTTCATTACTTTGACGATGAAAACGACCTTGAAACTGAGCTCAAAGTAGCGGAAATGTTCGATTTTTACCAATGTTCAGGAGTAAATAAATCACACCACACGTCCAATACACGTCAACTGGGGAGTCTAATATTCTTTCACTAGTGCACTGATATTATTTATACCATTTTTACAATAATGCAGTAGTCTGCATAACAGTAAATTTTGTATTTTTTTGTATGAATAAAAAATCAAAATAGAAAGCAATAATAATATAAGAGGGGCCTAGAGATGTGACTAATGAACAGAGCATATGTTATTTTAGTGCCACGAATGTCTACCTTGTTTATTCTGGATCCTATTTTGAAATTGGCATCTTTTTTAGTTTGCGTAAAATTGGCCAAATTGCCAATTTCTGACCACCATATTGGGTAGTCCAAATTAGTAAATGGGAGGTTTCTTGTACTCAGCTGATAGATAAAATGGAGTTCTAAAGAAATAGCTATGAGTTTGGTCAACTGGAACAATGGAATTGGCTGAAAATAGGGCTCAAAGTCGGCAAAATCGCCGATACGCATATGTCGCCGAGACCGCTAACTTCGCGGGAGCATAATTCCACGAGTTTTCGACCAAATTTCGAACTTTTAGTGTCATTACCATCGGGAAAAGATTCTATCATTTCATAAGAAATTTTTTTTTTTTTTCCAAAAATTGAGCGACATAGAATGACAGTTTCAGAGAGGGGCCTGAAACAGTCAAAGGGTTAACATTCACAGATGGGATTGTAGAAGTGAATGCTAGTATTGGAAAAGAGATGTAGGGTTAAAAGATAATAAATCTAATACTATGAACACTTTTACCTCAAAGTCTATTGGATTTTTTTTTTTTTTTTTTTTTTTTTAACATGTCAGCCGCTTCCCACCGAGGCAGGGTCACCCAAAAAGAAAGAAAAAATTTTCATCATTCAACACTTTCACCATCACTTGTACATAATCACTGTCTTTGCAGAGGCACTCAGATATGACAGCTTAGATGTCCCTCCAAACTGTCAATATCCTAAACCCCTCCTTTAAAGTGCAGGCATTGTACTTCCATTAGCCAGACTTAAGTTCTGGAAATGGGGTTTCCCTGAATCCTTTCACAAAATATTAACCTGCTCACACTCCAACAGCTTGTCAGGTCCCAAAAACCATTCGTCTTCATTCATTCCTATCTAATACGCTCACACACATTTGCTGGAAATCAAAGCCTCTCGCCCACAAAACCTCCTTTACTCCCTCCCTCCAACCTTTTCGAGGACGCTCTTCCTTCCCCTACAGATTTATACGCTCTCCAAGTCATTCTACTTTGATCCATTCTCTATAAATGACCAAACCACCTCAACAACCCCTCTTCAGCCCTCTGACTAATACTTTTATTAACTTTATACCTTCTCCTAATTTCCCCACTCTGAATTTTCTGCATAATATTTACACCACACATTGCCCTTAGACAGGACATCTCCACTGCCTCCAACCGCCTCCTCGCTGCAAGATTTACAACCCATGCTTCACACCCATATAAGTGTGCTGGTACCACTATACTCTCGTACATTTCCTTTTTGCCTCCATGGAAAATGCTCTGTCTCCACAGATACCTCAACACACCAGGAGCTCAACAAGAGATTTAAGGAATTATTCACAGTGGAGACAGGAAGGACTCTGGGAAGACAGGACAGAGGGGGACACCAACAGGGAATACACCGACAAGTGCTGGATGACATACACACAACTGAGGAGGAGGTGAAGAAGCTGCTAAGTGACCTTGATACCTCAAAGGCAATGGGAACGGACATCTCCCCGTGGGCCCTTAGAGAGGGAGCAGAAATGCTGTGTGCGCCATTAACCACAATCTTCAACACATCCCTTGAAACTGGGCAACTACCTGAGGTATGGAAGACGGTAAATGTAGTTCCCATTTTTAAAAAAAAGGGGACAAAAGAGGCACTAAACTACAGACCAGTGTCACTGATGTGTATAGTATGCAAAGTGATGGAGATTATCAGGAGGAGAGTGGTGGAGCACCTGGAACGGAACAAAAGTATAAATGACAACCAGCACGGTTTCATGGAAGGCAAATCCTGTGTCACAAACCTTCTGGAGTTTTATGATAAAGTAACAGAAGTAAGATATGAGAGAGAGCGGTGGGTTGATTGCATCTTCTCGGACTGCAAGAAGACCTACGACATAGTTCCTCACAAGAGAAGTGCAGAAACTAGAGGATCAGGCGCATGTATAACGGGAAGGACACTTCAGTGGATCAGAGAATACGTGACATGGAGGCAACAATGAGTCATGGTACATGATGAGGTATCACAGTGAGCATCTGTGACAAGCGGGGTCCCACAGGGGTTGGTCCTAGGACCAGTGCTATTTTTGGCATACGTGAATGACATGATGGAAGGGATAGACTCAGAGGTGTCCCTGTTTGCAGATGATGTGAAGTTAATGAGGAGAATTAAATCAGATGAGGCTCAGGCAGGCCTTCAGAGAGATCTGGACAGGCTGGACACATGGTCCAGCAACTGGCTTCTCAAATTCAACCCTGTCAAATGCAGTCATAGAGATCAGAGAAGGGCAACGAAGACTGCAGACAGAGTATAGGCTAGGTGGCCAACGACTGCAAACCTCGCTCAAGGAGAAAGATCTTGGCATGAGTACAACACCGAGCACATCTCCGGAAGCACACATCAACCAAGTAACTGCTGCAGCATATGAGCGCCTGGCAAACCTGAGATTAGCATTCCGATACCTAAGTAAGGAATCTTTCAAGACACTGTACACAGTGTACGTCAAGCTCATACTGGAGTATGCAGCACCAGTTTGGAACCCGCACTGGGTCAAGCACGTTAAAAAATTAGAGAAAGTGCAAAGGTTTTTCGACAAGGTTAGTTCCAGAGCTAAGGGGAATGTCCTACAAAGAAAGGCTAAGGGAAATCGGGCTGACGACACTGGAGGACAGGAGGGTTAGGGGAGACATGATAACGACATACAAAATACTGCATGGAATAGACAAGGTGGACAGAGATAAGATGTTCCAGAGAGGGGACACAGAAACAAGGGGTCACTCTTGGAAGTTTAAGACTTAGATGAGTCACAGGGATGTTAGGAAGCATTTCTTCACTCAGAGTGGTCAGGAAGTGGAACAGTCTGGCGAGTGATGTAGTGGAGGCAGGAACCATACATAGCTTTAAGATGAGGTATGATAAGGCTCATGGAGCAGGGAGAGAGAGAGAGGACCTAGTAGTGTTCAGTGAAGAGGCGGGGCCAGGAGCCGAGTCTCGACCCCTGCAACTACAATTAGGCGAGTACACCACTCGTCTTTTTTCCTTTATCAATTCTATGGTTTACCACCACCTTCACAAACCCATCCTCTGACAAGTCAACTCTCAAATATCTGAAAACATTCACATCTTCCATACTCCCTTCTTCCAATGTGATATCCACTTTTTCTTTATCTAAATTGTTTGATACATAAGAACATATGAAAGAAGAAACACTACATCAAGCTTACTAGCCCATGCAAGGCGGGTCCAATTCTACCGGCTTAAGCCAACATCCTAACCTAGTCAGATCAGGTCACATTCACTTATGGAAGGTGCATGGTATCTGACTTAGTAGCACAAGCTAGTCAGGTCAAACTCACCCACTCATGCATTTATCTAACCTATTTTTAAAACTGCACAACGTCTTAGCTTCTATGATGGTACTTGGGAGTTTGTTCCACTCATCCACAATTCTATTCACTTTCAACATGCTACCCTCCCAAACTCATCAACTAACCTTTGCAACTTTTCTTTAGAATCCCACAAAAGCACAGTATCATCAGCAAAAAAGTAACAATTTCAACTCCCATTTTGTATTTGATTCCCCATAATTTAATCCCACCCCTCTCCCCAACACCCTAGCATTTACTTCTTTTACAATCCCGTCTATAAATATATTAAACAACCATGGTGACATTACACATCCCTGTCTAAGACCTACTTTTATTGGGAAGTAATCTCCTTCTCTCCTACACACCCTAAGCTGAGCCTCACTATCCTCATAAAAACACTTTAAAGTATTTAGTAACTTACTACCTATTCCATACATTTGCAACATCTGCCACATTGCTCCCCTATCACTCAATCATGTGCCTTTTCTAAATTCATAAATGCAATGAAAACTTCCCTACCTTTATCTAAATACCGTTCACATATATGCTTCAACGTAAGCACCTGATCTACACATCCCCTACCCATTCTAAAGCCTCCTTGCTCATCTGCAATCCTACAATGTGTCTTACCTCTAATTTTTTCAATATCCCTACCATACACTGTACCTGGTATACTCGGTAAACTTATTACCCTATAACTTTTACATCTTTTTTGTCCCCCTTCCCTTTATGTAAAGGAATTATACATGCTCTCTGCCAATTCCTAGGTACCTTCCCTTCTTTCATACATTAATTAAACAAAAATACCAACCAGTCCAACACTATCATCCCCTGCTTTTAACATTTCTGTCATGATCCCATCAGTTCTAGCTGCTTTACCCCCTTTCATTCTACTCAATGCCTCACGCACCTCCCCCACACTCACATCCTGCTCTTCTTTACTCCTTAAAGATGTTATACCTCCCTGGCCAGTGCATAAAATTACTGCCTCCCTTTCTTCATCGACATTTAAAAGTTCCTCAAAATATTCCCACCATCTACCCAATACCTCCAACTCCCCATCTACTCACTCCCCTACTCTACATACCTTCCTAATATCTATTGCCTTCTTCTGGCCCACAGACACAATTTTATCTATTGCTGACTTAAATATGTATCAGCCAATGTTTGCTATAAATTATGTACAAAATCAAAAGAAAAACAATAGAGAGCACTAGAAGATACAGAACTTCCAGACCATGGGAAAAACCTGGGTTGCTACAACTACTTCAAAGTTTTTTTTTAGTACCAGGAAGGAAAAAAAGCTGGCAGGAAATGACAGAAATCATACACCAATTCCGATCATTTCTGGAGTAGAATCACAATCAATGGCCTCCATTCCAAAACAGCCAATACATGGCCCCGGCCACAGGCACAATTTTTCATTCCGTATATGTTCAGGCCAGTTATGCGAAATTTTATTACACCATAAAAGAAAACATATGTAGAAGTAGATAAGTCCATTCATGAACCGTCACAACCAACATTAGTACAAAAACGCAGAATCAGAAATCATTACATCAATTGTCGTCATTTGGAGTGAATCTAACAAGGTCGTCCAAACGAGTAATTAGTGCCAGGAAAAAAAAAGACCATATGAGTGCAGATCCTAGTGCCTTCTTCCTCTCTCATTAATATGCAAGATAACAGGTAACCCATACAAACCCAAGATGATAAATTCTTACACAATCAAGATACCACCAATATGACAACATTCAGTCTTTGCAAATATGCAGGGTCTAAAGCCAGAAACAAACAAAATACCTTTCATCTGTGAACTGCTTACAGAGTCAAACACAATGTTTGTAGTTTTCACACAGACCCACAAAAAGGATCACTGACAATGAAATATGGATCCCAGGTTATAACCTACAAAGATGCGACAGAGTGAACAGGCAGAAGGGAGGAGTTGGCCTGCATGTCTGAGTCATTGATATGCTCAGAAATACTAAAGGCCTCAAACAATAGAGTTGAAGTTTTGGCAGTAAAGATCGAGAACCAAAGCCTGGTCATTGTGGTTATATACAAGCCTCCGAATGCAACTTCCCAACAATTCAGCAACAGCTTTTGAAAATAGACCACTGTCTGGAAAATCTTCCAGCTCCTACCCCAAACGTCTTGCTCCTGGAAGATTTCAACTTAAGGCAGCAAAATGGAGGAATGAAGCAAATGATGCTGTAGCAGAGATAGCCCCAGGAGGCAGCTCAGATGAAAACACGCACACACGAGCTTTAAATCTCTGCACCAAATTCTCCTTAAACCAGCAAATAATAGAGCCAACAAGACTGGAGAATACACTGGACCTCATCTTCACTAACAATGATGATCTGATACAAAATATTACCATATAAAAAGCAATATACTTAGATCACAACATAATAGAGGTTCAGATGTGCATGTGCAGGGCCCCAGACCAACAAATGTTATCAGTCATAAGGGAACCTTCACCAAATTCAACTTCAATAACAAAAACATAAGGTGGGACCAAGTCAACCAAGTCCTATATGATATAAACCAGGAAGATATCCTAAGCAACATAGATCCAAACCTATGTCTAGAACAAATTAACTCTGTGGCACTCAGAAAAGGAGATGATGTAAACTAGAAAGAGAAAGGTGCTCCCTACACAGGCAAAGGCAAAGAATAAGAGAACAGCTAGAAGAGGCCAATATACCTGTAATATGAAGGGAGGCACTGGTCACACACTGTTTTTAGCGAGCTGCTAACCAAACAGAGTTGAAGCCCTAAACTAATTTTTTGAGCGAGACAGAATTTGGTACGCTCAAACCTATCTGATATTATCCTGACGCTAAATGACTTTGAAAAAGGCAATAAATGACGTATCCGTGCACACTGCCCCCAGGCCCAGACTAATGGAACTCCGTGTTCATTAAGAACTGCAAGAAACCCCTATCATGCGCTTTTAACATCCTATGGAGAAGGGGTCATCCTACAGCTGCTAAAAACAACAGACATAGCCCCACTCCACAAAGGGGGCAGTAAAACAATAGCAAAGAACTACAGACCGATAGTGCTAACATCCCATATCATAAAAATCTTTGAAAGCATTCTAAGAAGCAAGATTGCCACTGATCTAGATACACATCAGTTACACAACCCAGGGCAATATTGGTTTAGAGCAGGCCACTCCTGCCTGTCCCAACTACTGGACCACTATGACAAGGTCCTGGATGATCTAGAAGACAGACAAAATGCATATGTAGTATACACAGACTTTGCAAAAGCCTTTGACAAGTGTGACAATGGTGTAATAGCACAAAAAATGCATGATAAAGGAATAAAGTTGGTAGACAGATCTATAATTTCCTAACAAATAGAATACAAAGAGTAGTAGTGAACAGAGTAAAGTCTGAGGCAGCTATGGTGCAAAGCTCTGTTCCACAAAGCACAGTACTTGCTCCCATCCTGTTCCTCATATCTGACAGATAAGGATGTAAGCCTCAGCACCATGTCTTCCTTTGCAGACGACACCTGAATCTGTATGACAGTGTCCTCCACTGAAGACACTGCTAGACTCCAGGTTGATATCAACCAAATCTTTAAATGGGCTGCAGAAAACAATATGATGTTCAATGATGAGAAATTTCAACTACTCTGATATGGAAAATGCGGGGAAATTAAAACTATATCGAAGTATAAAACAAATTCCAACCACACAATAGAGCAAAAAACTAATGTAAAAGACCTGGGAGTGATCTCACTTTCAGAGGATCTCGCTTTCAAAACCACAACATTGTATCAATCACATCTGCTAGAAAAATGACAGGATGGATAATGAGAGCCTTCAAAACTATGGATGCCAAGCCCATGATGACACTCTTCAGGTCGCTTGTTCCATCTAGGCTGGAATATTGCTGCACACCAATAGCACCTTTCAAGGAAGGTGAAATTGCTGACCTAGAAAATATACAGAGAACCTTTCATGGCACACATAACTGTGATAAAACACCTTAATTACTGGGAATGCTTGAAGTTCCTCAACCTGTACTCCCTAGAATGCAGGCAGGAGAGATACATGATTATATACACTTGGAAAAATCCTAGAGGGATTAGTACCAAATTTGCACACGAAATTCACTCCCTATGAAAGCAAAAGATTCAGCAGACAATCCAACATCCCCCCAATAAAAAGCAGGGGTGCACCACTAGTACAATAAGAGACAACACAATAAGTGTCAGGGGCCCAAGACTGTTCAAGTGCCTCCCAGCATACATAAGGGGGATTACCAATAGACCCCTGGCTATCTTGAAGGCACTGGACAGGCACCTGAAGTCAGTACCTGACCAGCCAGGCTGTAGTTCGTATATTGGGTTACATGTGACCAAGACTAACAGCCTGGTTGATCAGGCCCTGATCCACCATAAGGCTTGGTCATAGACTGGGCAGCAGAGGCATTGACCCCCGAAACCTTCTCCAGGTATACTCTAGAAGCTTTAGCTTTTTGGTAAATGGTCATTAACTGATATGAAGCAGCTGGATACAGTGATTAAGAGGGTGTTAGAAGGGGGCATACCAAGCAAAAGTGGTAGGTCAAAGAGAAATCTGAGGTTATATTTAGGTGGTTCAATGAACACAAACCCAAGAAGTGCACCATTCAAAAATCATACATTTAGCAATTTTGAAAGGAGTCTATTGTAAGGAATCAAATCTTCAAACAAACACATGCAGTCAGCCTAAATGCAAGCATGTCTGTCTATACACATATACCAAACTTCAAGGTTACACATGGAAGTCAAGCTTAGATGGATACCTACGTCTTGAATTATGACGAATTTCTCTGGACAAACGTGGCATATAGATGCTGGGCCTATTGCGAGGATTATGGTCATCAACTGTTGTGACGGGTCCTTCTTCAAGGAGATTTCCGAAGAGAAGATTTGGATTGTGGAAATCCACACTGGAAGGCTCGAAGTGCCACTGGTTTTGTTGCCTCTCCTCTGATACGGTATTATTATTGTTGTTGCTGCTGCTACTGATGTTTATGCTGCTGTTATCATCAATGTTGCTGTCACTGGAAAGTCTTTGTGGAACAGTCAAGTCTTCAACCTCAAGAGGCAGCAGAATTTCACTTACTCGTCTTCTGTTAGCCATTCTTCTCTGTTCTCTCTGCTCAGTTCCCAAGTACTGTAACATGGAATTCACCAATTTGTAATATACACCACTCAAAATTCCAAAGGGCATCCATTACCTAAGAGTACATTACTGTTACAATTATATTCGAACAAGGTCAATATTTCTCTATGGTAATACTTAGGCTAACTCACTGTAAAAGACAAAAAACAATATTGGTAATACTAAAGTTCTCATGCTTGGGATTGTCTTAATAAAAGTTCAATTCTAAAAATATTTACTTCCAGAATACTGTAGTGACACTACAGTGTAAAAAAAAAAAACAGAATACATACACAGTAGCACCCAATTTTTACAGCAGGTTGGGTTCCAAGCTACTGCCATGCAAAGTGAAAAATCACTCTAAAGTGAAGAACTTTTTTCACTTTCAAATGCATACAAAAGTCTAATAACATTTACATTATCATATATTAACTGAGCAATAGAGCTAGGCCTAAAAAAATGCATATACATTACAAACACTACTACTATTTTTTTTTTTAAACATGTCGGTCATTTACTGCTGAGGTAGGGTGACCCAAAAAGAAAAAAAATCCAAAAAGAAAGAATAAGAATTTCATCATTCAACACTTTCACGATCATTCATACATAATTAATGTCTTTGCAGAAGCACTCAGATACGACAATTTAGATGTCCCTTCAAACTGCCAATATCCAAACCCCTCTTTTAAAGTGCAGGCATTGTACTTCCCATTTCCAGGGCTTGAGTCTGGCTGAACCAGTTTCCCTGAATCCCTTCACAAAATATTACCCTGCTCATACGCCAACAGCTCATCAGGTCCCAAAAACCATTCTTCTTCATTCACTCGAATCTAACATGCTTGCTGGAAGTCCAAGCCCCTTGCCCACAAAACCTCCTTTAACCCCCCCCCCCCCCTCCAATCTTTCCTAGGATGACCCTTACCCCACCTTCCTTCTCCCCACTGATTTATATGCATTACAAGTCATTCTACTTTGTTCCACCCTCTCTAAATGACCAAACCATCTCAACACCTCCTCAGCCCTCCGCATCTCCTAATTTCCACACTACGAATTCTCTGCATAATATTTACATCACACATTGCCCTTAGACACGACATCTTCACTGCCTCCAGTTTCCTTGCTGCAACATTCACAACCCATACCTCACACCTATATAAGAATGTTGGTAACACTATACTCCCATACATCCCCTTCTTTGTCTCCACCCATCTTTTTTTTCCTTCATCAGTTCTATAGTGTACTTAGTCCTTCATATACCCATCTGCCAACATGTCCACTCCCAAATATCTGAACACATTCACTACTTCCATACTCCTTCCCTCCAATCTGATACCCAATTTTTCCTTATCTAACTCATTTGATATCCTCATCACCTTACTCTTAGCTATGTTCACTTTCAACTTCCTTTCTTCCTTTACACACCCTCCCAAACTTGTCCACTAACCTTGGAAACTTCTCTTCAGAATCTCCCAAAAAGCACAGTATCATCAGCAAAAAAGTAACCGTCAACTCCCATTTTGCATCCAATTGTGCCTAATTTAATCTCACCCCTCTCCCCAATGCCCCAGCATTTACTTCAGTTACAACCCCACCTATAAATATGTTAACCCTTTCAGGGTCAGCCTCGTAGATCTACGGCTTTAAAGCCAGGGTCCAAGCAGTAGATCTATGCCATGGGTTCAGCTCACTCAGACAAGCTGTGAGTGGTAAATTTGGGCCTAGATGTGAGAGAATACATCTATGTGGTAAGTGTGAACCACATAAAACAAATCCTGTAGCACGCAGTGCACGAGAGAAAAAAACTACAAATGTAATTTTGGATTAAAACAGCGACTTTGTGGCATTTTTTGAAGGTTTTTTTACAGTTGTATTCGCGATTTCTTGGTCTCATTTGATTGAATGAAAGATATATTAAAGAACTAGAGATAATTTTGATTAATTTTAGCTGAAAATGGCTTGAAACTGAGCTCAAAGTAGCAGAATGTTCAATTTTTGCCGATGTTCAAGAATGAAAGAGGTCACGCGTCTAATGGGTGTCAGCTGGCGGGTCTAATATACATTCACGAATGTGGTGATATGGTGCTTTACACTACAGTTTTTAAACTGCAACATTAACACCCCTCCTTCAGAGTGCAGGCACTGTACTTCCCATCTCCAGGACTCAAGTCCGGCCTGCCGGTTTCCCTGAACCCCTTCATAAATGTTACTTTGCTCACACTCCAACAGCACGTCAAGTATTAAAAACCATTCGTCTCCATTCACTCCTATCAAACACGCTCACGCACGCCTGCTGGAAGTCCAAGCCCCTCGCACACAAAACCTCCTTTACCCCCTCCCTCCAACCTTTCCTAGGCCGACCCCTACCCCGCCTTCCTTCCACTACAGACTGATACACTCTTGAAGTCATTCTGTTTCGCTCCATTCTCTCTACATGTCCGAACCACCTCAACAACCCTTCCTCAGCCCTCTGGACAACAGTTTTGGTAATCCCGCACCTCCTCCTAACTTACAAACTACGAATTCTCTGCATTATATTCACACCACGCATTGCCCTCAGACATGACATCTCCACTGCCTCCAGCCTTCTCCTCGCTGCAACATTCATCACCCATGCTTCACACCCATATAAGAGTGTTGGTAAAACTATACTCTCATACATTCCCCTCTTTGCCTCCAAGGACAAAGTTCTTTGTCTCCACAGACTCCTAAGTGCACCACTCACCCTTTTCCCCTCATCAATTCTATGATTCACCTCATCCTTCATAGACCCATCCGCTGACACGTCCACTCCCAAATATCTGAATACATTCACCTCCTCCATACTCTCTCCCTCCAATCTGATATCCAATCTTTCATCACCTAATCTTTTTGTTATCCTCATAACCTTACTCTTTCCTGTATTCACTTTTAATTTTCTTCTTTTGCACACCCTACCAAATTCATCCACCAATCTCTGCAACTTCTCTTCAGAATCTCCCAAGAGCACAGTGTCATCAGCAAAGAGCAACTGTGACAACTCCCACTTTATGTGTGATTCTTTATCTTTTAACTCCACGCCTCTTGCCAAGACCCTCGCATTTACTTCTCTTACAACCCCATCTATAAATATATTAAACAACCACGGTGACATCACACATCCTTGTCTAAGGCCTACTTTTACTGGGAAATAATTTCCCTCTTTCCTACATACTCTAACTTGAGCCTCACAATCCTCGTAAAAACTCTTCACTGCTTTCAGTAACCTACCTCCTACACCATACACCTGCAACATCTGCCACATTGCCCCCCTATCCACCCTGTCATATGCCTTTTCCAAATCCATAAATGCCACAAACACCTCTTTAGCCTTATCTAAATACTGTTCACTTATGTGTTTCACTGTATGTTCAATGTATGTTCAATGTTTTTCTTAAATTCAATCGTATTTCTCACCTTCTTTACCAAAGGTTTGGCACTAGGAGCTTTCTTTGGAGCCATGGTAGCTTATTTAGCACTTGCAAGCACTAAAATGAATGGAATATTATGAAATATTTCTTATGAACACGTGAGGGGACCGTCCCTCGCTGGTAAACAATGGCACACTCGCTGGGAACGGCTCAGAGCCGTGAGTACGCATCCAGGAAAGACGATTAGCGAGTTAACGGACCACTTGCGAGCCAATGTTTAGACGAAATAATGGGACTATTTCCAAAATGGACGACTTTCAGGCCGGACGATTATTGAGGGACCACTGTATATATGTATAAAGATACACAACATATCCCTCCAAACTGCCAATATCCCAAACCCCACCTTTAAAGTGCAGGCACTGTACTTCCCATTTCCAGGATTCAAGTCCGGTTATATAAAATAACTGGTTTCCCTGAATCCCTTCACTGAATATTACCCTGCTCACAACTCCAACAGCTTGTCAGGTCCCAAATACCATTCGTCTCCATTCACTCCTATCTAACACGCTCATTATGTGAATAAAAAATTAAAATGGAATTCATTTGTGAAGCCTGAAAACGTAACTAATGAACAGAAGAAATGTTAGTTTAGTGCCAGGAATGCCTGCATTGTTTATCCTAGACCCTATTTTGAAACTGGAATATTTTGAACTGTGTTAAATTGGCCAAATTACCAATTTCCAATCGCTTTATTGGGTAGTTGAAACAGTTGACTGGGCAATTTCTTCTGCTCAATCGATAAAATAGAAGTAATACTAGTGATATAGCTAAGAATTTGGTCGACTGGGATAACGTAATTGGCCTAAAATGAGAGTCCAAGTCTGCAAAATCGCCGACGCATCAAAATTCATGAGCGTAATTTCATCAATTTTCCATCAAATTTCGTGCTTTTTGCTCCATTACCTTCAGAAAGATTCTCTACCATTTCCTAAGAAATTATTTTTTTTTTTTAAATTCTTGGACCCTGGCTGTCACTCTTGAGATTTGGCCTCTGGACCCTCAAAGGGTTAAACAACCATGGTGACATCACACATCCCTGTCTAAGACCTACTTTTACTGGGAAGTAATCTCTCTCTCTCCTACACACCCTAACCTGAGCCTCACTCTCCTCATAAAAACTCTACGGCATTTAGTAACTTACTACCTACTCCATACACTTGCAACATCTAACACAATGCTTCCCTATTCACCTCATATGCCTTTTCTAAATCCATAAAAGCAGCAAAAACTTCCCTACCTTTATCTAAATATGTATTGCTTACTTGTATGCTTCAATGTAAGCACTTGGTTTATACATCCCTTACCTGTTCTAAAGCCTCCTTGTTCATCTGCAACCTGCTCTCAGTCTTACCCCTAATTCTTTCAATAATAACCCTACCATACACTTTACCTGGTATACTCAGTAGGCTTATTTTCCCATAATTTTTACATTGTCTCCCTTTCCTTTATATCAAGGAACTATGCATGCTCTCTACCAGTCCCTAGGTACCTTCCCCTCTTTCATACATTTATTGAACAAAAGTACCAACCACTCCAAAATACAGCCCCACCTGATTTTAACACTTATGTCATGATCCCATCAATTCCAGCTGCTTTACCCCCTTTCATTCTACCCAATGCCTCATGCACCTCCTCCACACACAACAGGCTCTTCTTCACTCCCGTAAGATGTTATACCTATCTGGCCAATGTATGAAATCAATGCCTCCTTTTCATCAACATCTAACAATTCCTTAAAATATTCCTGCCATCTTTCCAATACCTCTAACTCCCCATCTACTAACTCTCCTTATCTGTTTTTAACTGCCAAATCCATTTCTTCCCTAGGTTTTCTCAATCTATTTTCTTATTCTTAGCAAAATTTGTTGACAACACCTCACCATCATTTGCTCTCCTTTAACATATACATCATCTTTCAACAAACTGGCCATATCCCACCAAGGCAGGGTGACCTAAAAAGAAAAACTAAATTAGTTATACAGGAGAAGAGCAAGAGGTCAGTAACCCCTTCTCCTGTATAAATTACAAATTTTTAAAAGAGAAACTTTTGTTTTTCTTTTTAGGTCACCCTGCCTCGGTAGGATATGGCCAGTTTGATAAGAAAAAAAAAAAACAGAAGGGGTTACTAGCCCTCTGCTCCCAGCATTTTAGTTGCCTTTTATGACAAACATGGCTTACAGAGGAAGAATTCTGTTCTTCTCCATGGAGATTTACACTACTTTTTTTTTTACATGTTGGCTGTTTCCTACCGATGCAGGGTGACCCAAAATGAAAAACCCATATATATATATATAAAATCCAAGAGGAACATTCACACAAAATATGCTATTTCATTGCCAGGGACTTTACCCATTCTGTATAAGTACAACAGATCATGTAACTTACAATTACAGACTGTTCCTGAGAAACAACCTCAACCTCATCTTCATCTTCACAGGTGAGATCAACAACACATGGTTGGTACGACTCTACATCTACGACCTCATGTTCTGGCGATGCTGGAGAGCTGCCAGCTTCTTCATCCTCCACTGATGATGGCATCAAATTTGGTAAAGAGTCACCTTCTGGATCCTGGGTTGAATCAGGAAGGTCTTGTGCTGGCACATCCAAACTGTGAGAACGCATTTTTGGCATCGCACTCTGTTGAGAAAACTTGCGTTAGTTAACTTTTACAAGATAAAATATTTATTTCATACAATGAAATTTGATTTTTTTTTCAAAATTTATTTTTGCTCTTAGCCATTCAAGTACAGTGGACCCTCAACCAATGGCATTAATCCATTCCAGAGAGCTTGCCGTTAGTTGAATTTGCCATTGGTCGAATTAATTTTCCCCATAAGAAATAATGGAAATAGAATTTATCTGTTCCTGACACCCCAAAGTCTGAAAAAAAAATTTTTTAACTGAAGTATACATTTCCTGACATGAAAATGAATGGGACGTGCAAAATAAACAATAATTAAATGCCTTTTACCTTTATTGTGGAGTTGTTGATAAGTGATGTGCTAGCAGCAGGGGAGATTCAGAATTGTCTATTGCTTGGAAGGAGAATCCCCTTCCATAAAGACTTCAGGGACCAAGTCCTTTGGTGGGGTTACCTCCTTTCTTGTTTTTTAATGCCACTAGGACCAGCTTGAGAGTCAATGGACCCCTGTCGCACAAAATAACTGTCCAGAGAGCTCTGTTTCTCACGTCCCCTTATGATTTCCCTAAAATGGGATACAAGAGTGTCATTGTACATGTTGCCAATGCGACTTCTGTGACAGGATAAAATTCATCGATAAATGCTTGCACCTTTGTAAACATGGAACACATTTCCCTAATCCTTGATGAAGTCATCTTCCTCCGTTTCTCTTCATCCTGCTCTGAAGGACATTCCTGAGATGTGATCTATTGCTGTTGCACCTGAAGCTCTTGCAGGTCTGCAGTGGTTAGTTCTTCCTCGTCGTTCTGCACCAACTCTTCCACATCTTCGTCACAAACCTCCAACCCCAAGGACTTCCCCAATGACACAATAGCTTCCACTACTGGCAAAGCCTCCTGAGGGTTAGCCCCAAACCCTTCAAAATCCCTCTGTTCTACACATTCTGGCCACAGTTTCCTCCAAGCAGAGTTCAAGGTCCTCTTCGTCACTCCCTCCCAAGCCTTATCTATAAGGTTTACACAATTGAGGATATGGAAGTGATTTTTCCAAAACTCTTAGGGTCGATGAGTGTCTGAGGTCACTTCAAAGCACTTTTGAAACACTACTTTTGTGTCGAGTTTTTTGAAGTTTGAAATGACCTGCTGGTCCATGGGCTGGAGGAGAGTTGTATTAGGAGACAAAAACTTCACCTTACTGAAACCAAACTCCCCTGCAACTTCCTCTTGCAAGTCGTGAGGATGAGCAGGAACATTGTCCATTACCAGGAGGCACTTGAGTGGCAATTTCTTTTCCTGGACGTAATTTTTCAGTGGGGCCAAAAACGCCATAAAACCAGTCCAAGAAAAGCTCCCTAGTGACCCATGCTTTACTGTTTGATCTCCACAGCACACACAAATTACCCTTGATGATATTGTTTTTCTTGAACACTCTGGGAGTATCAGAGTGATACACCAATAAAGGCTTCACTTTGCAATCACCACTAGCATTACTACACAACATTAATGTCAGCCTGTCTTTCATAGGCTTATGTCCTGGGAGTGCCTTTTCCTCGTGAGTAATGTAGGTCCTGTTTGGCATTTTCTTCCAAAACAGGCCTGTTTCGTTACAATTAAACACTTGTTCAGGTTTTAAGTTTTCAGTCTATGTATTCCTTAAAGTCCTTCACATATTTTTCAGTCGCATTTTTGTCTGAACTGGCTGCCTCGCCATGCCTTACCACACTGTGTATGCAACTACGAATCTTAACCCTTTCAGGGTTTCGGCCATACTAGTACGGCTTACGTCCCACGGTTTTTGACGTACTAGTACGCCTAAATTCTAGCGCCCCCAAATCTAGTGAGAAAGCTGGTAGGCCTACATATGAAAGAATAGGTCTATGTGGTCAGTGCATGCAGTATAAAAAAAATACTGCAGCACACAGTGCATAATGAGGAAAAAAAAACTGACTTTTTTGGAATAAAACAGTGACTTTGCACTATTTTCTTATGGTATTTATTGTTGTATTCTAGTTTTCCTGGTCTCATTTTATAGAATGGAAGACATATTACAGAAATTGAGATTATTTTGACTGGTTTTACAATGAAAAGTACCTTGATATTGAGCTCAAAGTAGCGGAAATGTTCGATTTTTACCAAAGTTCAAAAGTAAACAAATCATGCCAAGCGTCCAATACATGTCAACTGGCGAGTCTAGTATTCTTTCACAAGTGCGCTGATACTATTTATACCATTTCTACACTAATGCAGTAGTCTGCATAATGGTAAAAATTCTATTTTTTGTGAGAATAAAAATTCAATGTGGAAAGCCAAGGAAATATAAGAGGGGCCTGGGGATGTGACTAACGAACAGAGAATTTGTTATTTTAGTGCCAGGAATGTCTTTCTTGTTTATTCTGGACCCTATTCGGAAATTGGCATCTTTTGAAATTTGTGTGAAATTGGCAAAATTGCTAAATTCTGACCACTTTATTGAATAGTTGAAATCGGTAAATGGGTGGTTTCTTGTACTCATTCGATAGAAAAAAAAAATGGAGTTCTAGCGAAATAGTTATGATTTTTGTCGGCTAGTACACTGGAATTGGCCAAAAATAGGGTTCAAAGTGGGCAAAATCGCCAATGCGTAAACATCGTCAAGACCACTAACTTCGCGAGAGCAGAATTCCGCAAGTTTTCCATCAAATTTCATACTTTTGGTGTCAATATGATTGGGAAAAGATTCTCTATCTTTTCATAAGAAAAAAATAATTTTTTTTCTTAAATTTGGCGACCCTAAGAACAAGTCTCGGAGAGGGCCTGGGGACCCTGAAAGGGTTAAATCTCTCAAACCAGCGTTTCCTGGTCTTAACCCCTTTACTGTCGCAACCCCAAATCCTGAGGTGTCTCCTGGTGTTGCAAACTTTAAAAAAAAAAATCTTATGAAATCATAGAGAATGTTTTCCCGATTGTAATGACACCAAAAGAACAAAATTTGATGGAAAACTTTTGGAATTACGCCATCGCTTAGTTAGCGACCTCGGCAATATTTACGAATCGGCGATTTCACTCACTTTGAGCTCTATTTTCGGTTAATTCCATTGTTCCAGTCGACCAAACTCATAGCTATTTCTTTAGAACTCCATTTTTTCTATCGAGTGAGTACAAGAAACTGCCCATTACCAATTTCAACTACCCAATAACAAGGTTAGAAATTTGCAATTTGGCCAATTTCACGAAAATTAAAAATTACGACAATTTCAAAATAGGGTCTAGAATGAACAATGCAGGCATTCCTGGCTCTAAAATAACATTTTCTTTGTTCATTAGTCATGTCTCCAGGCCCCTCTGATATTACTCTTGCTTTCTATTTTGAATTTTTATTCAAACAAAAAATATAACATTTACTGTTATGCAGTCTACTGCAATATTGTAATAATTGTATAAATAATGTCATACCCATTCATAACTGCATACTAGAATGGCTACTTGGACATTTATTGGAAAATGAGATCATTTGTTTACTTTTGAACACCGGCAAAAATCAAACATTTTCCCTACTTTGTGCTCCGTTTCAAGGTTCTTTTCATAGTAAAACCAATCAAAATCACCTCTATTTTTATGTTTTCCATTGTATCAAATGAGACCAAGAAAACAAGAATCCAACCATAAATACTATACAAAAATAGACCACAAAGTCAGCATTTAAAAAAAAAAAACGGTCTGAGTTTTTGTTTTTCTCATTATGCACTGCGTGCTGCAGGATTTTTTTTATATGGTGCACACTGACCACAAAGACCCATTCTCTCACATGTGGGCCTACCAGCTTTCTCCTGCTTGATTTGAAGCAGCTAGAATTTATGAGTATATATACGTCAAAAAACGGTGGCTCATAAGACGTAAGGTTAAATTCATCAACAGCAGCACTATTTTGAGGCATTTTCTTAACGAGATCATGCAACTTCCTTGCCTTTTCACAAATTATAGACTGAGAAACACTATCACCTGATAATTGTTTTTCATTTATCCATACCAATAACACTCTACCTCTTCAATTATTTGCGGTCTCTGTTTTGAAAACATACTTGAACCTTTCGCAACAACAGCTTCCTTGATTGCCTGTGTTCGTCAAGATAGTACTGATGGTTGAATGTGATTTGTTGTATTGCCTTTCCAACTCAGCCATATGGACTCCACTCTCGTATTTTTCAATGATCTTTATATCCATCGTAACTCTCACCCTTTTTAACACAGGCTTGGCACTAGAGGCTTTCTTGGGGCCCATGGTGGCTTATTTAGCAGTTACAAGCACTAAAAACAGTGGAATAATCCAAAATATATAGGAGGCACATGTGGAAACTGACCGCAACAGCTTGTAAACAATGGCACACTGTCGTGGAGTGGCTTGGCTGCCCGCTCAGGCTGCACTCCAGGCACATGGGCATGCTCCGGATGAACGTCATTGGTAGTTTTTCGCCGTTGGTTAAGACTTTTATGGCAAAAAGTGCCATTAGATGAAATTGCCGTTACTTAACCCTTTGTTTCGGTTGTATATGTATGTCTTATGAACCACTGTTTTTGATACATATATACAGTGGACCCCCGGTTTACGATCAGCTCCCAATGCGACCAATTATGCAAGTGTATTTATGTAAGTGCATTTGTATGTGTATGTTTGGGGGGTCTGAAATGGACTAATCTAATTCACAATATTCCTTATGGGAACAAATTCGGTCAGCACTGGCACCTGAACATACTTCTGGAATGAAATAATATCGTAAAGCAGGGGTCCACTGTACTCAAATTCTAGCGGCTTCAAATCAAGCAGGACAAAGCTGGTAGGTCCACATGCAAGAGAATGGGTCTGTGTGGTCAGTGTGCACCACACAAAAAAATCCTGCAGCACGCAGTGCATAATGAGAAAAAAACTTTTTTAATTAAAATGCCGACTTTGTGGTCTATTTTCGTATAGTATTTATGGTTGTATTCTAGTTTTCTTGGTCTCATTTGATAGAATGGAAAACATACAGAAATAGAGGTGATTCTGATTGGTTTTACTATGAAAAGAACCTTGAAATGGAGCACAAAGTAGGGAAAATGTTTGATTTTTGCCAATGTTCAAAAGTAAACAAATGATGTCATTTTCCAATAAATGTCCAAGTAGCCATTCTAATATGCAGTCTTGAATGGATTGACATTATTTATACAATTATTACAATATTGCAGTAGTCTGCATAACAGTAAATCTTCTATTTTTTGTTGGAATAAAAATTCAAAATAGAAAGCGAGTAATATCAGAGGGGCCTGGAGACATGACTGATGAACAAAGAAAATGTTATTTTAGAGCCAGGAATGTCTGCATTGTCCATGCTGGACCCTATTTTGAAATTGTCATTTTTAATTTTCGTGAAATTGGCCAAATTGCAAATTTCTGACCACGTTACTGTACTCAATCGATAGAAAAAAAATGGAGTTCTAAAGAAATAGTTATGAGTTTGGCCAACTGGAACAATGGAATTAGCTGAAAATACGGCTCAAAGTGGGTGAAATAGCCGATTCATAAATATCGCCGAGGTCGCTAACTTCGCTAGAGCGTAATTCTGTCAGTTTTCCATCAAATTTCTTTCTTCTCGTGTCATTACAAGCAGGAAAAGATTCTCTATCATTTCATAAGAATTTTTTTTTTTTTTTTTTTTTGTTGGGGGGAAAATTTGCAACACCAGGAGACACCTCAGGATTTGGGGTTGCGACAGTCAAGGGGTTAATGCCGCCGTTAGTTGAGGGTCCACTGTACATATTAAAAAATATGAAAATTACTACAATTACATATACACAGTAAACCCATTCACAATGCAACTTCAAGTACTGGAATTTTATTCTAATATGTTCCAAAAAGTACAGTATATCTATACTCAGTTTAGTACTGTACAATGTAAATCTTAAAATAGCTAATGTACAAAATTTTGACATGCCATAAATTGTCATAGCATAAAGACTCAAAATTTGTGTATTACACACTACAGAATATTTTCCTTCTTCAGCTCAGCTTGAGTCTAAGGTACTCTAACATTTCATGAGCCAGACTTCTCACTCATCCCCCCCAATAATCACCTACAGGTACATTCTAACAGCATTGTGGGCCACATTTCATGTTTACCAAACATTTTTGGATATTTACATCACCCACATTTTATCTCTGGATATTATCTATGACATCTAAGAGAAATACTAGTCATGCTACCAAGAAGTGTGAAAAATGTGACAATACTGAATTATGTTAGATATGTTAAATGGTGGTGCATGTGTGATGGTGTCCGAGTTTTATGTGCGAGGTAATCAACCATTTACAGTTATAAATGGTAAGAAAAAAGCTTATGTAGTAAGCAGATAGTGAACTGCTCAGAGGAAGACTCAGGAGCAGAAGAAAGGATGTAAGCAGATTGGGTTTAGAAGGAAGGAAAGGAGGAGTGTTTATGGGTGGGGCAGGAAGAGAGGGGACAGGGTGAAAGAGGATAAGAAAGAAAGGAATGGTGTTGGATGAATGGATTGGGAGAGTTGGGGAGGGGGTGAATGGGGACTTGGGAATGGGGTGGTAGTTGGTAGGGTATGAAGGGAAGGAAGGAAACCAGAGAAAGATAGTGACCTGCTCAGTAAGCTTAAGCAGTGATCTGCTCAGACAGCCTTTGGATTAGTCTGCCCAAAATGCACAAGCATGTTAGTGGCTTTTTATGCTTAATTTTTTTATTACAAGTAAACTACATTTTGCAAACTACAAAGAAAATTGTTTGTTTTGTTTGTAAGAGTAGATTAGAGTGATATAGTGTAAGTACAGTGGACCCCCGGTTAACGATATTTTTTCATTCCAAAGTATGTTCAGGTGCCAGTACTGACCGAATTTGTTCCCATAAGGAATATTGTGAAGTAGATTAGTCCATTTCAGACCCCCAAACATACACGTACAAACGCACTTACATAAATACACTTACATAATTGGTCGCATTGGGAGGTGATCGTTAAGTGGGGGTCCACTGTAGTGGTGTTTGGGGTACGTAATACCATATTTTGAAGAGGATGCCTACTGTTTTGGAGACCTCCTTGGTTGTGTTGGATGTGGGTATGAAATTTTTAGTTTCAGTCATGGTGTAGACCTAAAAATTTGTCCTCGATGCATCTTGTAATAGGGGAACCATTGATCAATATGTTAAGTAGGATAGTTAAAGCTCTGTCTCCAAACAGCATATAACAGGTTATATCTATACTGAGTGAGTTTGTTGGTAATCATCCACATAGATATTTTTAATAGCTCGCCGTTAACAGTGGCAGTAAACCTAGTCAGATTTAATTGGGAGAAGGCATAAGTAGTGTCATCTGTGAATAGAACAGATTTAAGAAGATGAGATGCAATGGGGAGATCACTGATATAAATAAGAAAGAGAAGAGGGCCAGGCTACAGGCTGAGTTGACGAGGTTACGCCGTTTGTGGAGACATACTGGTGTCTATGCCTTATATGAGATTTTAGGTATACAAGGGTATTTCCTCTGACCCTGTAATGTTCTAGCTCAAGATGCAGAATATTATGGTCCAATGTATCGAATGCTTTCCACAGGTCTATAAAGAATCCCAGAGGATATTCATTTTTTCAAGTGCTGCATAAAGCAGTTCAAGCTTTATGGAAAATCCTAGAGGGATTAGTACCAAACTTGCACACGAAAATCACTCCCTATGAAAGCAAAAGATTTGGCAGGAGATGCAACATTCCCCCAATGAAAAGCAGGGGTGCCACAAGTACACTAAGAGACAAGAGGCACCTGAAGTCAGTACCTGATCAGCCGGACTGTGGTTTGTATGTTGGTTTACATGCGGCCAGCAGTAACAACCTGGTTGATCAGACCCTGATCCACCATGAGGCCTGGTTGTGATGTAGTTCAGCTGGGCTTGTGAGGTCTCTGGGGAGACCTAATTTAACCAATTATATGGTCACCTTGCCTTGGCAAATGTCTGTCAGAGACACGCCTTTCCGGCTTAAGTTTCAGCACCTTTGTTCGTCACTGGCGTCAAATCCAGGCATCAGGTCATACACGTGGTTGTGGGGTGTGCTTGGACCATCATATAAGCCCAAGGAACAGCTGAGCAGAGGAGATTCGTGCGGAGCTCTGTCCTGGGTGCACAGCTCTGAGCAGAGAGACATCGAGAGCTGCTGCTGCTGGGGTGCAGGGCTCGGGAGAAGGCTGCTGAAGTCTCTGGAGGAGACTGCTGGAGGCATTGGGCAGAGTACTGGCTTGGCGCAGTACTCGTGCTGTGTAGGTCTTGGGACCTGTGGCTTAGTTCCTGTGATGAACTGTCCTATGAACTATATTGTAAGTTACATTCTGTTTCGCCAAGCTAATTGTATTCCCGGTCTCACTGCTTATGTGTACCACCCCATTTATCTAAACCACAATGTTCTTCTGTTCCCAAATTTATTATTGTACAAGGACTTAATAATAAACTGTGAGTAGAATAGTAATATTCACTGTCCCCGTTATTTACTCATTTATTCATTTATTTTTATTTCAAGTAGTGAGAGCGTGAGTAGTGTGGTGGGTAGAGTAATGAGAGGTGAAGATGTAGTCACCAGTGACCTCATATTACCTACCGACCTCCGCTAATCATCTCTCCTACTGCCTCGCCTGTCCCCTACCTACTGACTCCCTCCTCTTACTCCCATAGTCCCCCTAATTGTTACCCCCCTACCTGACATAGTTTTAGACCAGGCCGCGGGAGCGTTGATCCCTGAAACCCTCTCCAGGTATGGCATGATTGCACATAAAACTAAGCATAGGTATAATAAAAGGGACAATGGTATTAAACTGACAGAAAACAGAGCAAGATAGTAGAAAACATAGCGAAATCTAGAATGGACCAAATGTTATTAAAAAAAAAAAACAATGACAAAAAAAAAAAAAAAAAAAAAAAAAAAAAAAATTAAAATACAAAGTTAAAAAAAAAAAAGGTTTATACCTAAAGGCAGGGTCTTGGTACCTTTATTTTCTCTCATCCCCATAGAGGATACAGACAAACACTCACCATAGTTCCTTATCTTGTGAATACCAAAATGACTTAATCACCTTGGTAGAGGACACGAAAAACTGCAAAAGGATAAGCAAAGTATTCCAGTGGATATAAGAGAATACAACATTCAATGGTGACAAGTTCTAACTGCTTGAAGTGCCAATGATTCAAATTCTTGTTATATGCCTGTTTTTTAAATTTGGTGTGAAAGCACAAGTGGCCTACACAACAAAGAATGGTGCGATAAGTGTGTGCTACTGAGAAAATTCCAGCCTGCCAAGTGATTTGTGGGAACCGCATGTTGCTCTGTCTGTTTACCATGAAACACTGATGTGTATATTTTTCACAAGTGAATATGAAATGCTCTGCATAACAATGGGCTTTCTGCATGCAAACATTGTATCATACTGAAATGTAAGTTATTATAATAAACAACTTAAGTATTGAAGAACTAGTTTTACACAAATACTGTACAGTGGTCCCTCGTTTATCGTCATTAATCCATTCCTGGAAGTGCGACGATTACTGAAAGACTATTTTCGAATCAATTTTCCCCATAAGAAATAATGTAAATACAATTAATCCGTTCCTGATGCCCAGAAGTATTAAAATAATTTTTTTTACCTGAAATATAGATGTAGTACACAAACAATACAATGGGACATGATGAATGAAACATTAACAGCATAACACTTACCTTTATTGGAGATTCTTCTTAGTGTATGGAAGACTGGAGGAGGAGAGAGATTGGATTAGTTACTGTTTGGAAGGGAAATCCCCTTCCATTTACATTAATTATCAAGTGTCGGAGCAATATTCATTAACATTATGGCACTCATTTCTGCTAAGGAGTGCCATGGCTGACTAGCTTGAATGAGACCTCCCAATACACATTAGGCAACTACAGTGGAACCCTGACTTACGAGGTTAATCCGTTCCAGGAGCTAGCTCGTAACTCAATTTACTCATATATCAAATTAATTTTCCTCATTTAAATTAATTGAAAAGCCATTAATTCATTCCTGCACTCTGGAGAGAAGAGAAAAAATACTTGAATATGACGCTATTATCAACTGTACGGCTTATTTATCTATCACAATTCATCTAATATGACATAATAAACAATATAATTAGCACAGAAACATGATATGTACTCTAGAATGAATAAAATAGGCCATAATATGGTGGCAGAGGAAGTGGCAGTGGCAGAAGCGTCGGCCATTTCTGTCCCAATCTGACTAGTACATGTATCTTCACAGCGCGCATAACGGAGATAAAACACCTCAATTACTGGAAGCACTTGAGGTTCCTGAACCTGTATTCCCTGGAATGCAGGCGGGAGAGATACATGATTATATACACCTGGAAAATCCTAGAGGGACTAGTACCGAACTTGCACACGAAAATCACTCACTACGAAAGCAAAAGACTTGGCAGACGATGCAACATCCCCCCAATGAAAAGCAGGGGTGTCACTAGCACGTTAAGAGACCATACAATAAGTGCCAGGGGCCCCGAGACTGTTCAACTGCCTCCCAGCATACATAAGGGGGATTACCAACAGACCCCTGGCAGTCTTCAAGCTGGCACTGGACAAGCACCTAAAGTCGGTTCCTGATCAGCCGGGCTGTGGCTCGTACGTTGGTTTGTGTGCAGCCAGCAGTAACAGCCTGGTTGATCAGGCTCTGATCCACCAGGAGGCCTGGTCACAGACCAGGCCGCGGGGGCGTTGACCCCCAGAACTCTCTCCAGGTAAACTAACTGTAAGAGAAAATAGAGTATTTTTGAGGCTAACTGCAGTAGATCACTAGGACCCATGGTTAGAAAAAGAAATTTGGCCAAATGAATGTAAAAAAAAATGCAAACAAGCACGACAGAACTGCTCCCAAAGGGATGTAAACATGTTTACTGCTTACCAGCTGTGCCAACTAGCAGAAGCAATCTGAATTATTACATACGTATTATGCATTATTATTATTATTATTAATTTAGGGAACTATAGCTCTATCGTTATAATAATATATTAGTAGTATATTATCATTATTATTATTAATTTAGGGAACTGAAGCTCTATCATTATTAGAATAATACAGTAGACTGTCATTGAAGAATTGCTGCACAATTTTATGTAACACGTTGTATAATTAATTTAACATGGTCCAGTTTGTGGGAAGGAAAAAAAAATTCTCTTTTACTCAAGCGGCCACCTTGTTGTAGAGCAGCCAGGGAGCCCTTCCCTACCACTCCCTACACCCCCCCCCCCCCATCCCAGCATTTCTAATTCATACGAGTCCAGTCTCTCTCTCCTACAAGGCAGCTGTGTTTGTCAATTGTGTTATGATATTTTAATTACTATATCTTGTATCTGCCAAGCAATCATGACACCCAGTAGCCATACTAGTGTTGCTGAAAGTGGCACAAAGAGGTATAAGCACTTAAGTCTTAGAATTAACAAATATTAGACAAGAGATAACCTGTAGCCGTAACTGAAGTGTTACTTTGTACACAGAAAAAGGGGTTAACATCAGTTTGTGTGACTGACTGAATGGCTGACTTACTGAGTGACTTGATTGACTTGCTGAGTGACCCGACTGTAATACGTATTATATTATTATTATTGCTGAGAAGAAAAAGGTAATGACTTCCATGGAATTAAAGCATGAAATCATAGATAAACGAGCAAGGTGTCCAGGTTTTGGGTTGAGGGGGAAGAGAGGGAGCTGGCTTGTAACTCAGAGTAAAAAATCGGCCCAGGGACAGTTCGTATCTAAAAAAAACTCGCAAGTTGGAACACTCGTAAGTCAAGGTTCCACTTTAAGTACATTGTCTTACCACTGCAGGGAAGAGTATTATCATGATGGTATGTAAAGAAACCAGCCACCATGCAGGTCAGTTTATCTGAAAGCTCTAGATATTTTTAGGTCTGGGCACCCATGATGGAGATCGTCTGCTCTCTTGGTACGGAAATTAATCATCCATACAGTGAGACAATTAGAAGTAAACAAAAACTTGTGTAATTATTAGTGGAAATTAAATATGATTTGTCTGGATTTTTAACCCAAGAGGGCTAACCACCCAGGATAACCCAAGACAGTCCAATGGGAGGTCTTTCAATCTTGTCCCCCAGAATGTGACATACACCAGCTGACAAACACCCAGGTACCTACTTACTGCT
This sequence comes from Cherax quadricarinatus, assembly GCF_026875155.1. Taxonomy (NCBI): domain Eukaryota; kingdom Metazoa; phylum Arthropoda; class Malacostraca; order Decapoda; family Parastacidae; genus Cherax; species Cherax quadricarinatus. The sequence continues at coordinate 11,068,560 of NC_069401.1, forward strand.
GGGTGATCAGGGATAGCAGGTTTAACCCTTACAGGGTTGGTGCCGTACTAGTACGGCTTGCACGCCAGGGTTGGTGCTTTACTAGTACGCATGAATTCTAGCGCCTTCAAATCTAGCAAGAGAAAGCTGGTAGGCCTACATATGAAAGAATGGGTCTATGTGGTCAGTGTGCACAGTATAGAAAAAATGCTGCAGCACACAGAACACGAGAAAAACCTCCGACCGTGTTTTTGCTTTAAAAGTGACTTTGCAGTGTATTTTCATATGCTATTTATGGTTGTATGCTAGTTTTCCTGGTCTCATTTTATAGAATGGAAGACATATTACAGAATTTTTTTATTATTATCACACTGGCCGATTCCCACCAAGGCAGGGTGGTCCGAAAAAGAAAAACTTTCACCATCATTCACTCCATCACTGTCTTGCCAGAAGGGTGCTTTACACTACAGTTTTTAAACTGCAACATTAACACCCCTCCTTCAGAGTGCAGGCACTGTACTTCCCATCTCCAGGACTCAAGTCCAGCCTGCCGGTTTCCCTGAACCCCTTCATAAATGTTACTTTGCTCACACTCCAACAGCACGTCAAGTATTAAAAACCATTCGTCTCCATTCACTCCTATCAAACACGCTCACGCACGCCTGCTGGAAGTCCAAGCCCCTCGCACACAAAACCTCCTTTACCCCCTCCCTCCAACCTTTCCTAGGCCAACCCCTACCCCGCCTTCCTTCCACTACAGACTGATACACTCTTGAAGTCATTCTGTTTCGCTCCATTCTCTCTACATGTCCGAACCACCTCAACAACCCTTCCTCAGCCCTCTGGACAACAGTTTTGGTAATCCCGCACCTCCTCCTAACTTCCAAAATACGAATTCTCTGCATTACACTCACACCACACATTGCCCTCAGACATGACATCTCCACTGCCTCCAGCCTTCTCCTCGCTTGAACATTCATCACCCATGCTTCACACCCATATAAGAGCGTTGGTAAAAACTATACTCTCATACATTCCCCTCTTTGCCTTCAAGGACAAAGTTCTTTGTCTCCACAGACTCCTAAGTGCACCACTCACCCTTTTCCCCTCATCAATTCTATGATTCGCCTCATCTTTCATAGACCCATCCGCTGACACGTCCAATCCCAAATATCTGAATACATTCACCTCCTCCATACTCCTCCCTCCAATCTGATATCCAATATTTCATCACCTAATCTTTTTGTTATCCTATAACTTACTCTTTCCTGTATTTCACTTTTAATTTTTTCTTTTGCTATTGGTGTCAATTGAATGGATTGGACAAATACTGTAAGGAAAATGTGGTAAACATTCATTGACAACTGGGCGACCTTCTTCTATGGCAGAAGTGAACATGTATGCAGGGATGGGGTTCACCTTATCTAGGTCTGGGGTGTGGTTAGCACTGGGGCAACTGCAGTGGAGGGAGCAGTTTTAGGATTTAAATTAGAATAGCTTAGTGTATGGGTGGTTTTGGCAGGAGGAAAACAGTGAAGTCCCAGTGTAGTAATTTTACGAGTTCTAGGGGCAATAGTAATAAGCAGAACGAGGTTAGATATAAGAAAAACCAGGGACTTTGGGTGATAAGGACAGTATGGTTAGTAGAAAAACAGATATGAGCAGGAAGGGTTAAAGAGAAAGGAGAGTCTTTCAATGTTTATTATGCTAATTCCGTAGTAGTGATAGGAAATAAGATGGACGAGTTGAGATTAGTTGCTTTGTTGAAGGTAACATTGATGTATTTGCCTTAAATGAGACGTGGTTTTAATTCAAAAAAGTCGGGTCATGCCTGCGAATGTCATATCAGGGTTTTATATTGTTCGAAGTAGATAGAAGTATCAGGAGGGTGGTGGCGGTGGCATTGTTATGTCCGAGATCGCTTGAACACTGTTGGCATAAAAATGGCGTTATTAAGTTTTTATCCTTTCAGGGTCCGTCCCTGTAGATTCTTATGGCTTTATGTTCAGGGTCCAAAAAGTAGATCTACGGCCATGAGCCTCAGCTCACTCTGATTAAACTGTGAGTGGTACATTTGGGCCTTCAAGGACAAGTTCTTTGTCTCCACAGACTCCTAAGTGCACCACTCACCCTTTTCCCCTCATCAATTCTATGATTCGCCTCATCTTTCATAGACCCATCCGCTGACACGTCCACTCCCAAATATCTGAATACATTCACCTCCTCCATACTCTCTCCCTCCAATCTGATATCCAATATTTCATCACCTAATCTTTTTGTTATCCTCATAACCTTACTCTTTCCTGTATTCACTTTTAATTTTCTTCTTTTGCAATTGGTGTCAATTGCTGGCTGGACAAATACTGTAAGGAAAATGTGGTAACATTCATTGACAACTGGGACCTCTTCTATGGCAGAAGTGACATCGCCCCTATTCGCCCGGGATCCGCGGGGCCCCCCTTCACTCTATCTAGGTATGGGGTGTCGGTAGCAGGCACTGCTGTGGAGGGAGCAGTTAGGACTTTAAATTAGGAATAGTTAGTGGTATGGGTTTTGGCAGGAAAACAGTGAAGTCCCAGTGTAGTAATATTACGAGTTCTAGGGGAACTAGTAATAAGCAGAACGAGGTAGATATTGAAAAACCAGGGACTTTGGGTGATAAGGACAGTAATAGGTTTAGTAGAAAAACAGAAATGAGCAGGAAGGGTAAAGAGAAAGGAGAGTCTTTCAATGTTTTTTTTTTTTATTTTGCTAATTGCCGTAGTGCTAGTGAATATGATGGACGAGGTTGAGATTAGTTGTAGTGCAGGTAAACATTTGATGTATTGCCTTAACTGAGACGTGGTTTAATTCAAAAAAGTCGGGACATGCCTGCGGATTGTCATATTCAGGTTTTTAAATTGTTCAAGTTAGATAGAAGTATCAGGAAGGGGGGTGGGGTAGTGGCATTGTATGTCCGCAGATCGCTTGAAACTGTAGCACATAAAAAATGGGTATAAGTTTTTAAACCCTTTCAGGGTCAGTTCCCGTTGATATTAGCTTTATGTTCAGGGTACAAACATATTAGATCTACGCCATGAGCTCAGCTCACTCTGATAAACTGTGAGTGGTTGTACATTTGGGCCTAGGTATGAGAGAATACTTCCTTGTGGTTTGTGTGGCACCACTAAAACAGTTCTGCAGCACATGTGTATAATGACGAGAAATAAAAATGAAATCATGATTTTTCGATTTTAAAAACAGCAATTTGCAGGTTTTTTCGTATGTTTTTTATGTTGTATTTGCATTTTTTGGTCTATTGATAGAATGGAAGCATGTTACAGAAATAGAGATAATTTTGTTTGGGTTTTTTAGCCGGAAAGGGTTTAAAACTGAGCTCAAAGTAGGGGAAAATTTTAAAATTTTTTCCCGATATTAAGAGTAAACAAAGACCTCACAATCAAATTTTACACGTCCTTTTGGGGGGTCTAATATACTTTCACAAATATGGTGATGAATTTATAAAAATTATTGCAGTATTGCATAACAGAAAATCTTCTTTTTTTGGTGTGAATAAAAATTCTTATGTGAAAAAAAAAATCAAAAAATTTATTTTTAAACCCTCAAAACATAACTAATGAACGAGGAAATGTTAGTTTTTGTGCCAGAATGCCTAATTGTTCATTCTGGACCCCCATTTTAAATTGGAATATTTGAACTTGTGTTAAATTTTGGCCCCAAAAAACAATTTCCGATCACTTTATTTGTAGTTTTAAACAGTTGATTGGCATTTCTTGTGCTCAACGATAGAATAGAAGTAATACAGTGAAATGTAAGAATTTGGTTATTGGAAAATGTAATTGGCCCAAAATGGGAGTCAAAGTCGGCAAAATCGCCCATTGTAAAAATCACTGACATCAAAATTCGCGAGAGCTAATTTCGTCAATTTTCCACCAAATTTCGTACTTTGTTTTATTACCTTTACAAAAAGATTCTCTACGATTTATAAGAAAAAATAAAATTTTTTTTTTTTAAAATTTTTTTGGGCATTGGTGCGTGACTCCAGATTTGGGGCCCTTGGACCCCAAAGGGTTAAGTAAACATACAGATCTGTTTGGGTAGAATTTTTGAGGGATGAAAAACTATTTTAGGAGTGATATCCATCCCCCCAAAATTATATAGGGACCAAGGGGGACACATGGGAGGGGAAAATGTTAAGGCCCCAAAAGGGACATATGTTAGTAAATTTTAGGGGGCAAATTTAGTCATATTTATTGGAAATTTTTTGATGGGAATTTAGAATCTACACTTCTTAGAAGTGTTCGGTTGTTTTTTGAAGCAGTTTGTGACAGAACCTACAAGGGGAAATAACCTGCTTGACTTAGTTATGGCAAACAATGAATCCCTTGTTAATAATTTTAGAAATTTCAGAGGAACTGGGTTCTAGCGACCACAAATCAATTTACATTTAGCATTGAATGGAAAGGTACAATGGTAGCGATAACTCAGTAACAGTCCCAGATTTTAGCTTAGCAGATTACGATGGGCTTAGAGAACACTTATCTGTTGACTGGGGTAACGAAGTGAGCTATCAATATTATCATGTGGGATTCGAACACGTGGATAGGGTAAAGTAATACTCACGTAGGCTGGAAGTACGTATAATTATGGATAATGTGGGGAACGACCTAACAGCCGTAACCTTGTCTCCTTGCTCACTCTCGTAACACTGACTGGCGTCGACCAGATTACTTTCCCTGGTGACCTTCTACTGGGCTTTGTTTCCATGCGAGACTTACGCATTGTGCTCGACCCTTATCGATGGCATGCCCAAATTGATGACTTGATCGTACCATTTTGGGGTTACCAGCTTGGATCAGAAATCTGTCATACCGCTGCAGAGTATGAATACGGATTAAGTCCTTACAAGGCAATGCATTCTCCAGTAGCGTACCCAAGTGGTCAGGCACTGGTAATTCTGTCACTCCCATCAGTGTTCCACCTATACCTTCAGACTTGCAGGATAGTCCCGTTGCCTCAAGTGTCCGAGGACACTCAGACTGCCTTGAGTGCACAACCCTATCCTTGCAATGACTGCTAGTTCGGTAGCTAGTTTTCTCCACAGGGGAATGCCGTTGGCCAGAAAATCGATTACTTGAAACTAGTAATGCGAACTTCTGTTGATGTCACATGCCCCGTCTGAGAAAGACTCTCTGTTGTCGGCTAGTGCTCTCACTTAGAGTGTCTGTTGTTGTTCCTATGTTCCAGATGTGATAACGTCCTAGTTGACAGTGATTCCTGCAATGGTAAATGGTCTATTTGTTGAACCATCCTACATGTTGTAAGAGATAGTACGATCCATTTCTTCCGCCAACACTTCTGGTCACAGTGTTCGTCTCAGAGCCAATACCAACCATCGTTGACCTAGTTCACTATCCTTTACCAGTTCAGGTAGAGGATGAGTTTGCACCTGACCAGTGGGTCGGTGCTATTCTGCGGGGGAGAGACCCATACCACTTCACTGTTCCCCCAATCAGTTCCACCATGTGAGAGAAAGACTTATCTCCACCTGACTTCCAGATGAAGTCAAGCGTTTTGTTGACTCTGTTGAACAAACGTCGTAAAGCCATTGCCTACCAGGTTAAAGGAATTGGGTATAACGAACTTATGTCCCATCGTATTCCCTTGAACCAGGTACTAGACCTATCTACATACCTGCTACACAGAATGCCTCATTCACAAGTTGCTGTCGCAGAAGAATTGATCAATCAAATGCTCGATGATGGAGTTATTGCACCTAGCAATTTCTCCTTGAATGCACCCTTGATCCTAGTACCTAATAAGGATGGTACTTGGCGCCCATGATTGCCTTTAGGAAGTTAAATGCAAAACTATTCCAGATCCGTTCCGCACTTCCTGTACAGGGTGATCTTTTTAACGTACAATCGGAGATAACAAGTCTTTTCAACCCTGATTTGTTACAAGGTTTTTGCAAGTCCCCTCTTCACGAGGACAGCCAAGAGCTAACTGCATTTCTCTCACTCCTACAGGTCATTATCAACTTCCCTCCTATGGCGTTTGGATTTTGTACGATCCTTCCTCCCCTATCACGTTCTCAAGGCTCATGACTAATATCTTTAGAGGTTTCATAGGTAATGCCCCCCCCCCCCCCCCACTTATGGTGTATTAGAATGACGTAATCGTCATGTCTAAAACGTGGATACACACTTGAAAAGACTTGATGTAGTACTTGGTAAGCCTTGAAGCCATTAAAGATCAAACTGTCCTAAATGTCAATTTTTTCAGATCAGAAATTAAGTTTCTTGGTCACGTAGTACTCCTAAGTGTTTACGACTGACCAAGTAAAGTAACTGCAGACTAAATTTTCCCAACATCCAAAAACGCTGATGCCGTAAGATCCATTGTGGGCTTAGCAGTTTTATAATCTTTCATTGCCAATTTTTTTCTTCCATAGCTGCTCCTCTAACTGAGTTTGCTTAAGGAAAGATGCTCCTTTTGGTTTGGACCTTCCGTCAAGAAAGAGCATTCCAAACTACTAAAAGAAAAGCTAACATCTGCTCCAATCTTGAAATTTCCAGATCTTTCTAGAGATGAGTAAGCCCTTCTATCTGACAACTGATGTAGTTCAATTGGCATAGGCCCGTACTAGCTCAGAAGACCGATGGCAAGACAACGCAGTTTGCATTTTGCTAGCCGAGTCCTTACGAAGCTGAAACGTAATAATACAGTAACTGAGCAAGAAGCTTTAGGGGGCATTGTGGGATGGGGGGGGGGGGGGTCCTTTAAGCACTTCCGAGACATAATTATCAGTACTTCTGTTCATGTCTTGACAGACCATGCCCACTGATGACCTTTATTCCAGAACAAACAACCTACTGGAAGTTTAGCCAGATGGACCTTTGCTATCCAAAGTTCAATCCACCTTGAGCATTTACCTGGCAAGCAAATGTATTCGCAGATGCCCTTATCCGCGATCATGTTAGTATAATAACGCAGACCCTCCATTTAGGCTGAAGATGTAAAGAATGCTCAACGAACAGATCCCATGTGGTAGATGTGATTCGTATTCCTGCTCCAGGAAGACTTATTCTGACTGTGAAGCCACCAGCACCCATCAGTGACTTTGTCATGAACCAAGAATACTGTATCGAACAGTACCGAGTTGGGTACTCCTAGCAAAAGAGTATACCAGTTAGTAATTTCCACAGTCCTAGTGAAATGTACCTTACGAGCTAGTTCACAATGTACCAGGTGTTGCACACCCTGGGTATGGATCGTTCAAAAGTAAAACATATACCAGATGAAAATACTTTTGGCCCTCATATGGCAACTATATTTTTCTTGAGTATGTTAAGAAATGTAGTGTCTGCATGCAACATAAAGGTAATGGCTAATGGTCCCTAATCCAATCCAAGTATATCCAACCACTAGCGAACCGGGTAAGAGTGCGCTAGATTTGTTAACTAATTTCCAATGTTCCCTCCAAGGCAACAAACATGTGTGTTATGGTAGTACCATTTCACCAGATATTGTGAGTTAGTTCCTATTGCAGATAAGAGCTGCCGAGACAGTAGCTAAAAAAGCGTTAAGAACCATTATCTGCAGGCATACCACCCCTAAGTCCAATTAACAGATAATGGAGGTGAAGTTCTGGTAATGAGATTCTTGAAAATTTGTGCACCTTGTACAAGATCTCTAAATCCACCATTGTTCCTCATCATCCTGCCAGCAATGGTTAGTGGAACGAACCAATAAGAAAGTCTTGATGTCTTGAGAGCCACATCAATCCCAACATGAACTTGGGATGAAGTTAAACCTGATGTGCAGTGTGCCTATAATTCTGCTTACAATTTCTATAGGTGACACTCCAACATTATGCATTGTACGGTGTAAGATAAACGTTTGCCTTATGAGTTGCTATATTCTTAATCCAAACCAATTCAACCCTGATGATTTCATAGCAACTCGTACCAGCTTAGCTCAAGTGTTTTTAGAGAATCCGTGAAACACTTCATATAAATCAACAGCAGAATTTACAAGAGTCCAAACACTCGAGCAAAGCCATCCAAAATCAAAAGTAGGTTTCGAGAGTTATGCTGATTAACTTCAACAAAACGTCTGCAATGCCAAGCTTGATTCAAAAGTTTGTTGGTACTATCGAGTTGTTGAACATATCACTTGGTAATAAGTATAAGGTGAGAGAAATTAGTACTGGTCAGTATTAAAGAATTCGCATTTAGATCATATGAAAGTTTTAATATTGATGAATGATGATCCAACCCAGACTAATGTGACTGACTAAACAATCTTCCTGATCTGTAACTCTCTTCCCTCTGATACTTTACTCGGTCAGACGATCAAACCTTGAATGTCGTTATTTCCCTATGTACATGACAGGTATTGAGAAATCCTCAAGTAATCATTTGTAAACATCCAATTCAGATTTGGCACTCAAATACCAGCATGAGGTAGCCAATGCAACCGAGTTTGATCCTCCCCAGAGATGACACCCCATTCTGCATATGTCAATCTTACCCTAGCAAGTTGGGGACTTAAATGTAATTAACCTGTATAAGATGAATAATTACAGTATCAACTTATCAGTACTCAAGAATTTTTTTTTTGTGTTCAGTTCTCACCGCATTCTGAGAGTTAAAATCTAGATTTGAGTGCACCGTATCTGCCTTTATGTTAAACACTCCTTTTCTTTGTATATTATTCCTTCCTCAGAATCCGTAGTGGATCCATGAATACAGATCGATCTATCAATTTTTTTTTATCACTTCCACTGTGTAATCCCAACGTTGATTTTCATTCGATGAGTTGTGCTTATTATACCTTGTATTGCATTACAGTTTCTAGTTACGTAAGCTTCCATTCCAATGTTCTACCTTATGTATGTTATAGGGATGTTAAATTGTTGTGTACTTTGACATTGTATAGAATCAGCCCAAGCCGTACACCTCCATCTCTATTTGTATTAGTTGTATGTCGGGACGACATAACTTAGCGTCGCCGAGCTCTCAGTAGTTGGAACCAGTTACCAGTAACCAGTGTACCAGTATGTCGACTCACTACCAACCGTCTCTGCCTGAGTCACGTCTGTAATTCCAATTGTGCTGACCACAGCAGTATTCAAAGACCCCCTCACATATGGGTACTGTGGGCGCCAGTCAGTGTTTACGAGAGTGAGCAAGGAGACAAGGTTACTGCTGTTAGGGCGCTCCCCACATTATCCGTAATTATATGTACTTCCAGCCTACGTGAGTATTACTTTACCCTATCCACGTGTTCGAATCCCACATGACAGATAATGTGGGGAGCGCCCTAACAGCCGTAACCTTGTCTCCTTGCTCACCTCGTACACGACTGGCCGGTCCGCCCCCACAGTAACCCATAGTTTGAGGGGGTCTTAATACTGCTGTGGTCAGCACAATATGAATACAGACAGTGACTCAGGCAGAGACGGTTGGTAGTGAGTCAACTACTGGTACACTGGTTACTGGTAACTGGTTACTACTACTGAGAATATGACAGTTTTCTGAACACTATACATGCTGCTCAAAGAACGTTTATCCCATATAAAGAAATTAGATCAAATAGAAATGACCCAAAATGGATGAATAATAGGCTCAAATATCTACTAGTGCATAAGAAAGGAATTTATAGGCGTATCAAAAGAGGTGAGGGTCATCTTATGAATCAGTATATTGACATTAAGAGGGACATTAAAAAGGGGATAAGAAAAGCTAAAAGGGACTATGAAATTAAAGTTGCTAGGGATTCTAAACTAACCCAAAAAGTTTTTGTTCCAGGTCTAAGAATCAAAAGTTAGAGATAAGATAGGTCCCCCTTAAAAATAACTATGGGCACCTTAACTGAAAGAGAATGAAATGTGCTCGATTTTTAATACTTATTTTCGCAATCAGTTTTTTTACACAGGAAGACACTAACAATATTCCATAATTAATTTATATAGAGGCTAGAAGAAGATAAATTCATGTAACATCACAAGTCACTAGTGAAAGTTGTGAAGCAGATAGACTGAAAGCAAGATAAGGTCGCCGGGTCCTGATGAGGTTTTTTTTCAAGGGTTCTTAAGGAATGCCAAAATGGAACTCTGTGAACCAATAACTAATAATTTTTAATTTATCCTCTCAAACAGGTGTAGTGTCTGATATGTGGAGGATGCTAATGTATTCCTATTTTTAAAACAGGACAAGTCGTTACCGTCAAATTACCGCCCAATAAGCCTGACCTCAATTGTAGGCAAATTACTAAGCAATATAGCTGAGATTATAAGAAGCCATCTCATAAGCATAGCTTCATAATGATACCAGCATGGATTTCACAAGGAGGCCGGTCTTGTCTAACTAAATTATTAACTTTCTTCAGTAAAGCTTTTGAGCCTGTTGACCACGATAAAGAATTTGATATTATTTACTTAATTTAGTAAGGCTTTTGACAGAGTTTCTGCACCATAGACTGTTTAAAGAAAGTGGCAGCTCATGGCATTGGGGAAAAGTGCTCCTCGTGGATCGAGTCATGGCGCTCTGAACAGGAATCAGAGTGTCCATAAAATGGGTTAAAATCGCTAGTGGGGATCTGTAAAAGTGGGCGTTCCACAGGGATCAGTCTTGGGCCCATTGTTGTTTATAATATATATCAATGATCTTGATGGAGGAATTACAAGTGATATGAGCAAATTCGCCGATGACACAGATAGGTAGATAATGATTCAACGTAGATGTTATGGAACTTCAGGAGGATTTAAAAACAAACTCTATTCTTGGTCAGAAAAGTGGCAGATGCAGTTCATTGTAGATACATGCAAGGTTCTGAAAGCTTGGAGTTGCCCATAACCCTAGTACTTATAAGTTAAAAGATGTAGACTTAAGCCATACAGATTGCGAAAAGGACTTGGGGTTTATGGTGAAGGTGTAGTGCTGAATGCAATGTTAGCACAGCAACCTTAAACCAAGACAGCATGCTAAGCTTACGTATAAAGGCAAATAGATTACTGGGATTTATATCAAGAAGTTAAGCAACAGAAGTTCAGTAGGTCAAACTGCAGCTTTATAACATTAGTAAGGCCTCACCTAGATTATCAGCTCAGTTCTGGTCTCCATAACAGAATGGACATAAATCGTTAGAAAACATTCAGCGTAGGATGACTAAATTAATACATAGCATCAGAATCTTCCTTATGAAGAAGATTGAAGACTCTATAAGATACATTCACTTGTTAGACAAGAATGAGGGGACCTATCGAAGTGTATAAGTGGAAGATAGGCATTAATAAAGGGGATTTTAATAAAGGTATTGAGGATGTCTCTCCAAGAGGAGAACCCGCAGTAATGGGATTTTAAATTTAGATAAGTTTAGATTTAAAAGGACAATAAGGAAAGTATTGGTCTTGGAAATAGGGTAGTAATGAGTGGAAACATCTACCTATTGGTTTTGAGCTGGGACTATCGGGTAGGTTTCAAATTAGGTTGGATAAGTAACATGGAGCGGGAGGGTTGGATTGAGTGGGACTTCACATCAGAGCTTATTCTTGGGATGGGCATTGAAAACTGGGTTGGGCAAAAGCTTTGTGTGGGATGAATTGTAAAGGACCTGCCTAGTAATGGGCCAACAAGCCTCCTGCAGTGTTCCTCCTTTCTATGTTCTGATACACTACCACCAAATTCACCACCAATCTCTGCAACTTCCTTCAGAATCTCCCCAAGAGCACAGTGGTCCCATCAGCAAAGAGCAACTGTGACAACTCCCACTTGCGTTGTGTGTTGCTTCTTTATCTTTTAACTCCACGCCTCTTGCCAGGACCCTCGCATTTACTCTCTTACAACCCCATCTATAAATATATTAAACAAACCACGGTGACATCACACATCCTTGTACTAAGCCTACTTTTACTGGGAAATAATTTCCCCTCTTTCCTACATACTCTAACTTGAGCCTCACAATATATCTTCCTCATAAAAACTCTTCACTGGCTTTCAGTAACCTAACCTAACTCCTACACCATCACCTGCAACATCTGCCCACATGCCCCCCCTATCCACCCTTCATATGCCCTTTTCCAAATCCATAAATCCACAAAGACCTCTTAGTAGCCCTTATCTAAATACTGTTTTCATCTTATCTGTTTTCACTGTAAACAACCTGTCCACACACCCTCCTTACCTTCCTACAGCCTCCTTGTCATCTGCTATCCTATTTTCCCGTCTTGCTCTTATTTCTTTCAATAAGTAGGGGCTACCATAACACCTTTACCAGGTATACTCGACAGACTTACCACCCCCCTATAATTTTTTGCACTCTCTTTTGCCCCCTTTGCCTTTATACAAAGGATCTATGAATGCTCTCTGCCAACCCTAGGTACCTTACCCTCTTCCATACATTAATTAAATAATTGCACCAACCACTTCCAAAACTAGTATCCCCACCTGCTTTAACATTTCTATCTTATCCCTCAACCCGCTGCCTTTACCCCCTTTCATTTAACCGTACAGCCTCACGAACTACCCCACACACACACAACTGGCCTCTTCCCTCACTTCCTACAAGATGTTATTCTCCTGCCCTATACATGAAATCCAACTTCCCTAACTTCACAACATTTAACAATTCCTAACAAAATATACCCTCCATCTTCCCCAATACCTCTAACTCTTCCATTTAATAACTCTCCTCTCCTATTTTTAACTGACAAATATCCATTTGTTCTCTAGGCTTCCTTATAACTTGTTAATCTCACTCCCTCCCAAAACTTTTCTTATTTTCAAACAAAATTTGTTTGATAACATCTCCACCCCACTCTCTCATTTGCTCGTCTTTTTACATTGCTTCAACCCTCTCTTAACCTCTCTTTTTTGTCCTCCATATACTCCTTCCCCTCCTTGCATCACTTCTACTTTGTCAAAACTTTTCTCATATGCTAACTTTTCTCCCTTACACTCTCATTACATCATCACTCCACCAATCGCATCCTCTTTCCCCTCCTGCAACCCACTTTCCTGTAACCACAAACTTCTGCTGAACACTAACACTACATTTTTAAACTCTAACCCCATACCTCTTTGACCCCATTGCCTATGCCTCTATAGCCCATCCTATTATCCTCCAATTAGCTGTTTTATATCTTCCTAACTGCCACCACTTTTAGTTTATAAACCTTCAACCTCTTCCCTGATGCTTCTATTACTCCTTGTATCCCATCTACCTTTTACCTCAGTGTAGCTAACAACTAAAAGTGTTCTGAATATATCTGCGGCCCTCTATAACATGTACATCCTGAAGTCTACTTCAACAGTCTTTTATCTACCAATACATAATCCAACAAACTACGTGTCATTTCGCCTACATCATATCTTGTTTACTTATTTATCCCTCTTTTTCTAAAATATGTATTACTCATAACTAACCCCTTTCATACAAATTTCAATCAAAGGGCTCCATTACTCATTTACACCTGGAGCACCCCAAACTTACCTACCACAACCCTCTCAAAGTTCTCCTACTTTAGGCATTCAGGTTTTTCCCTACCACAATTTACTCTCATCACCTTGGTTCAAAGCTCCTATACATTCACTTAACTCTCCCAAAATCTCTCTCTCTCCTCTACATTTCCTCTCTTTCTCCAGGGTGCATCACTGCTTATTATGACCCACTTTTTTTTCACATCCCAACCTTTACTTAAATTGCCACATAATTCTTGAATTTGCACATTCATATTCTCTTTTCCTCCTATCATAACTGATCTTCAACAATTACTGCTACCTCTTCCTTTGCTCTACTCTCTCAGATACTCCCCGATTTAATCCCATTTATTTCCCCCCCACCAAAACTCCCCTACCCCTTCAGCTTTTGGTTTGCTTAGGGCCAGGAACATCCAACTTCTTTTCATTCATAACATCAGTCAATCTCTGTTTCTTGTCATCCGCACTACTCCATGCACATTCAGCATCCCAGTTCTAAAAGTTTTTCCTTCTTTCTCTTTTTTTTAGTAAATTCTACAGGAGAAGGGTTACTAGGCCATTCTCCCACATTTTAGTCCCTCATACGACACGCATCATTACGGAGGAAAGATTCTTTTTCACTTCCCCATGGACAATAGAGAGAAAATAAAGAAGAACACGAGCTATTTAGAAAAAGGAGAAAAAAACCTAGATGTCAGTTACCATTTTGTCCTAGCACATGTCGATTAGACCACTAGGAGCCTGTTGCTGTAAGCGTGTGTGTGTGCGCGCGCGTTGTGTGTGTGTGTGCCTTGTGTGGTGGCGCTTGTGTGGTGTGTGCAACTTGTGTGTGTGTGTGCACTTGTGTGTCGTGTGCACTTGTGTTGTGGTGTGCACTTGTGTGTTGTGGTGCACTTGTGTGGTGTGTGTGCACTTGGGTGTGTGTTGCACTTGTGTGTCGTGTGTGTGCACATTGTGTGTGTGTGTGGCACTTGTGTGTGTGTGTGCACTTTGTGTGTGTGTGTGGTGCACTTGTGTGTGTGTGTGCACTTTTTGGTGTGGGTGTGCACTTGTGTGTGTGGTGCCTTGTGTGTGTGTGCACTTGTGTGTGTGTGCACTTGTGTGTGTGGCACTTGTGTGTGAGGTGGCACTTGTGGTGGTGTGTGCACTTGTGTGTGTACACTCACCTATTTGTGGTTCAGGGGTTGGAGGTCCTAGCTCTGGCCCCGGCCTCTTCACACGGTTTGCTACTAGGCCCTCTCCTCCCGCGCTCCCAGAGCTTTATTTCAAACTCCGTCTAAAACTGTGTTGGTTTCCTGCTCCACTACGTCATTTCCTAGGCTACAGCCTTACAACTCTAATGACTGAAGAAATACTTCCTACTATCTCATCTGACACATTTTTTCCTTCCAACATCGTCAATTGTGGCCTCTGTGTTTTTCTGGTGTCCCCTCCCTGTGAACATCCGTCTTTGTCCACCTTGTCTATTCCCACGCAGTATTTATATGTCGTTATCATGTCTTCCCCTAACCCTCCTGTACTCCAATGTCGTCAGGGGGAGGGCCGGATTTCCCTTAACCTTTCTTCATAGGACATTCCCCTTAGCTCTGGAACTATCTTGTCGCAAACCTTTGACCTTTCTCTAGTTTCTTCTTGACGTGCATTATCAAGTGCGGGTTCCAAACAGTGCTGCATACTCCAGTAATGGGCCTGGACATTCACGGTGTACAGTGTCTTGAATGATTCCTTACTAAGGTATCGGAAATGCTGTTCTCAGGTTTGCAGGCGCCCATATGCTGCAGCAGTTATCGATTGATGTGTGCTTCCGGAGACATGCTCGGTGTCATACTCACCCCAAGATCTTTCTCCTTGAGTGAGGTTTGCAGTCTTTGGCCACCTAGCCTATACTCTGTCTGTGGTCTCTGTGCCCTTCCCCTATCTTCATGACTTTGCATTTGGCAGGATTAAATTCGAGAAGCCATTTGCTGGACCAGGTGTCCAGTCTGTCCAGGTCTCTTTGAAGTCCTGCATGGTCCTCATCAGATTTAATTCTCCTCATTAACTTCACATCATCTGCAAACAGGACACTTCTGAGTCTAACCCTTCCGTCATGTCGTTCACATATACCAAAAATTAGCACTGGCCTAGACCGACCCCTGTGGGACCCCGCTCGTCACAGGTGCCCACTGTGATACATCATTACGTACCATGACTCGTTGTTGCCTCCCTGTCAGGTATTCTCTGATCCATTGCAGTGCCCTTCCTGTTATATGCGCCTGATGCTCTAGCTTCTGCACTAATCTCTTGTGAGGAACTGTGTCAAAGGCTTCTTGCAGTCCAAGAAGATGCAATCAACCCCCCCCTCTCTCTTGTCTTACTTCTGTTATTCTATCATAAAACTCCAGAAGGTTTGTGACACAAGATTTGACTTCTGTGAATCCGTGCTGGTTGGCATTTATACTCTTGTTCCGTTCCAGGTGCTCCACCACTCTCCTCCTGATAATCTTCTCCATAATTTTGCATACTATACACGTCAATGACACAGGTCCTATAGTTTAGTGCCTCTTTTCTGTCTCCTTTTTTGAAAATGGGAAAACTACTTTTTGCCGTTTTCCCATACCTCGGGTGGGGTTCCCATTTTCCCGGGGATGGGGTTTTGGAAAGATTGGGTAAGTGGCACGACAACAAAATCTGCCCCCTCTTTTTTTAAAAAAAAAGGGACCCACGGAGAGATTTTGGTCCGGGTCCCATTCCCTTTTTGGGGTTTATCGTTTCCCCTTTTGCAGTTTCTTCCCTCCCCCCTCATCCCCCCATGTTGTCGCCCAAAACATTTTGTTGGTGTATCCTTGCTGGTTTTCCCATCTGGCCCTTTCCCCCCCCCAAGCCCCCTTTGGCTCTACTGAAAAAATATTCCCTTTTTAAAATCTCTTTGGGGGAGCTCCTCCCCATACCTTTGATCTTTTCTTGAAAAAACCCTCCCCCTTCTTTCCCCCCAGCCTTATCACCTGGCCTTGACTGTTGTTTTCCTCCTAATGGGGCTAACAGCATTTTTCGGGTCAGTTTTTGCTTTCGAGGCTAGGGCCCATTTTCATACTGTCGCGGGCCCTCCCCCTTATTGCGCATAACTGTTTTTGGCTCTTCTACTAATCTCCTTGTTTTCCGGGGCCCAATGCCTCCCTTCCCTTTTTTAAATTCTTGTTGCACTTTTTTGCCCCTAAAACCTGGGGAAAACCCAAAGGGCCCTTCGTTTTGGTCTTCCTTTTATTTCGGGTTTCCCCGGGGAAACAAAATTTCCTCTGCCCCCCTTGCACTTTTTTTCCCCACATTTTCCTTTCTTCTCTTTTCCCGTTTTTCCTCCCAAATTTCCCTCTGCCCCAATGAACCTCCTGCGGGAATTTTTCTCATACCTGTGTAGCCCCCCCCTTTTATATTTTGGGGGCCCCTTCCCCTTAAATTTCCTGTTCCCTTTCCACTTTAACTTTTCTATATATTCAAAACTCAAAACCCAAACCATGATCGCTAGCCCCCAAAGGGGGCCTCTCGTAAGGGGATGTCCTCAATGTCTAAAATCCCCTCAGGGTAAAAAACACAAAATCCAGTCTTGCGGGCTCATCCTTCCCCTCTTCCCCGGGTTTGTGCCCCTGAATGTTTTTGCATGGGGGTTTTTCAAGTACCACATCAACCATTTTGGGCTCTCCTTTGTTTGGGGACCCCCATGGGGCTCCGGGTTTTTCCCCAGTCATCTCCGGGGGTTTGAAATGCCCTTCCCAGTAATTTTGCTCTGCTTGAGTGAGCTCTTCTTCCCACCTCACCCGGGTGTTTTCCACCATCCCCCTTGTTGTTTTCTTCGAAATCCTCTCTTTGGCCCCCGCATTTCCCTGTGGGGGGTTTTTACATCACCCCAATGACACTTTATGTTCCCCGGAAATAAATTTGGGCCTACAATGTGGGTCTTTTTTCCCCAAATCATGCCAAGGGTTTCCCCTTTTCCCTTTCAAATCCCCATTGGTTTTTTATGGGGCAGTGAAACCCCTCCCCCCCTCAAACTCCTATTTTTCCCCTCGGGGATCTAAACCTTTTGGGGAAGATTGTGTCTTTTTATTGTCCCCAGGGGAGTTTTTTTTTTCTGGGGGACTCCCTATGAGTTTCGGGGGAAATTTTTATTGATTTTTCTTTTCCACTCATGTTTTTTTTCGTTTTTCCACCCGCGTTTTTTGTCCCAAACCCTTTATTTTTCTTTTCTATCTTTTGGGTCATGCAAAATATTGGGGTTGGGGGAGTGGGGTTGGGTTTGGGGGGCCTATATGGGGCTGGGGGGTAGGGGGGTTTGGTTGATGGGGGGGGGGTCGAATGCCCTTTAAGGGCCACTTTTGGGGGTTGAGGTTTGTGATAGGGGGGGTTGGGGGCAGGGGGAACAGTGGTGGGTTTGTATGGGTTACCATTGCTTTGGGAAGGGCGGGGGTGGAGTCTTTTGGTGGGAAAATTCTGTGGGGTTGTGTTTCCCCTTTTCCTCCTGTTTTGGGGTTTCCTGCCATTTTCATTGTTTCCCTCGTTCCCCTTGCTTTCTCTGTCCCCTCTCTTTCAGTGAGTCCTTTTTTTCTTGGGGTTTCTGTTCGGTCGGGGTATACTCTCTGGTCCCCCTCTTTTCCCCCCGGGGTCTTGTTTCTCGGGGGAAAGAATCCTGGTTCAAAACCTTGTTTTTTCCCTTAAAATTTTCTCTGACGGGCCGTTTCCCCCCCCCTTCCCCACTCGCAAACCACCCAATTCTCTGTGCACTTGGGGTGTGTTGCACTTGTGTTTTGTTGGGTTTGGGGTGTGCGCTTGTGTGTGGGGGTGGGGGTGTGTGTGTGTGTGTGTGTGTTGTGTGGGGTGTGGTGGGGTTGTGTGTGGGGTGTGTGGTGTGTTGTGTGTGTGTGTGTGTGTGTTTTGTGTGTAGGGGGGAGGTAGTGGCCTTTGCCATGGAACACTGGGTTTTTGGATGGGGGGGCCCTATTTCCCGCAGGGGCTGATCCCCAGAAAGGGCACACCCTCTGTACTACCACCTCCTGCCACATGTGTGGGGCATTCCCTGAGCCCCTAACCACCCAAAGCATGTATAAATCCTCATTTTCACCACTGTCCGGGGTTTGGGGTCCCAAGTGTACTACCCCCGGGGTATAGAAATGGGCACAAAACCCAGACCATATCCCCCATTTTTTTATTCATTTTAAAACTAAAGCTTCACAGGCCCATCTTCCTATACTTTGGGTCATAGACTGTTAGGAAATAAAAATTTTCCACATCACTATTATATTACCACACCTGCACCCAAGCCACAAGTAAAAGAAAGCTTTCGAATCTTACAGGAGGTGGTTTTGGAAAAAAATTCTGACAAACCAACCCCCAAAAAGGGAGGGAGTGGGCCCGTGGGGGTTTTCAGCGACATTTCCGGGAAAAAAAATCTTAAAAACATCACTTTCAGTCACTAAAACATTTGAAATTGAAGAACTCACCCCTTTAAGTTCCATAACCTCTTTTTTGGAAGTCATTAAGGGGGAATAAAACTCAGTAAATTCACATGGGGTGAGGTTTTTGAAATCTGCGCATAGGGGTGGTCAGGGTTTGAAAAAAAAGAGGGAATTCCCCGATTTTTGTATGCATTCATAGGGCCAAAAATCCCTTTTTTCTCTCATGTGGTCACTAGGCCCTCACCCAATCCTGCATAAATAAAAAATTCTATGCAATTGCCCAGTAAAAAGGGTTTCAAAAAAAAGCACACACACACACACCCCTTGTATTTTTTTATCCCATGTCCCAAGTCTGTAAAAGTGTGCCCCCAAAAGTGTAGTGGGAAAACAAGTTTCCCCTGTTATCTAAAATTAAAGTTACTTTGTTTGGGTTTTCAAAAATAAAAAGTACCTTTAAAATTGAGCTAAAAGTAGCAAAATTTG
Organism: Cherax quadricarinatus; assembly: GCF_026875155.1. Taxonomy (NCBI): domain Eukaryota; kingdom Metazoa; phylum Arthropoda; class Malacostraca; order Decapoda; family Parastacidae; genus Cherax; species Cherax quadricarinatus. The sequence goes on from NC_069401.1 coordinate 11,087,932, forward strand.
TTCCTTTTTTTGCCCAAAGTTCAAAAGTAAACAAATCATGTAAACGCTTCCAATAACGTAAACTGGTGAAACCCAATTTTTTTCCCACAAGTGGGCGGATATTTTTTTTTAACCTTTTCCCTACACTAATGCGTGCCCTGCATAACAGAAAAATCTTCTTTTTTTTATGAGAAAAAAAATTTTAAAAGTAAAAGCAAAAGAAAGAAAGGGGCCCCCGGGGAATGGGGACAAATGAACAAAAAAAAAAGTTTTTTAGTCCCAAAGGAATGTCTGTCTTGTTTATTTTGGACCCTTTTTGGGAAAATTGACATCTTTTAAAATTTTTTGCAAAATTTGGGCCAAATTGCCAATTTCGGACCACTTTTTTGGGGAAAAGTTAAAACCGGAAAAATGGGGGGGTTTCCCTTGGGCCCAAAAGATGAAATGTTTGGTTTTCTAGCAAAATAGTTTTGTTTTTTTTGGGCTGGTTTTTTGGAAATTTGGTAAAAAATAGGGCTAAAACGTGAGCGATTTTCCCGATGCGTAAACATCATTGAGACAACTAACTTCACGGAGATAATTCCTAAGGTTTTTTTCCCCCCCAAAATTTTTACTTTTAGTGCCTTTTGAAACAAGGAAAAAAATTATTTTTTTCATAAGAAAAAAAATAATTTTTTTTTTTTTTTAAATTTGGGCAACCCTGAGAACAAAATTTAGGAGAGGGCCCCGCCGACCCCCGAAAGGGTTAAAGGAAACCCGCCAACAATTTCCAAACCCCTGTGGGGCGTAAGCTGAATATAGGGGTTTTGTAAAAAATGACAAACTTCCTAAATATTTGGACCCGGGTTTTTAACCCTTTTGACGGGTTTCAACAGCTTTCTGAGACGGGCATTTATGCGCAAAATTTTTTTTTGGGGGGAAAAAAAAAAAAAAAAAAATTTTTATGAAAAAATAGAAAAAAACTTTTCCCATGGGAATGACACCAAAAGTATGAAATTTGGTCGAAAAAATATGGAATTAAAGCCCCGTGAAGTTTTGCGGTTTTTCGGCGACCCTATACAAAAATCGGCGATTTCGCCGACTTTGAGCCCTGTTTTGGCCCCAAATTTTGTTCCGTTGGGCCCAAAATCATAGCTATTTCTTTAGAACTCCATTTTTTTTTTTTTAAACAGTTGATTACAAGAAACCCGGCCCCCCCCTTTTTTCCGATTTGGGGGGGGGGGGGAACTATCCAAAAAATTTATCAAAATGGGAATTTGGGCCCAAAATCACTCAAATTAAAAAAAAAAAAACCCCAAAATTTTAAAATTTGAGTCCAGAATAAAAATTAAAACCCTTCTTGGGACTTAAAAAAAACATATCCCCTGTTCATTAGGCACATCTCCCAGGGCCCTCTTATATTACTATTTCTATTTTGATTTTTTTTTTCATACAAAAAATATAAAGCTTACTGTTATGCAGACTTTTGCAATTTTTTGTTAAAAAAGGGATAAATAAATTTAGTGATTGTGAAAGAATATCAGAAATCCCCCGCTATTTTGTATTGGACCCGTGGTTTTTGATTTGCTTTTTCCTGAACATTGGTAAAAAATTTTTAACCCTTTTCCCCTAACTTTTGAGCTAAATTTTAAGGGCCCTTTTCATCGTGAAACTTTTCAAAAAACATCTCTATCTCGTAATTGGGGTTTTTTCCCTTTTTTCACTCCCAGGGCCACGAAAAAAGAGAAACACGATAAAAAACTATACGAAAATTTCACCTCAAAGTGGCGTTTTAATCCCAAAAAAAAAGGGGCATTTTTTTTTCCCTTAGCACTGCAAAGCTGCAGGAAATTTTTTTAAAAAGTGGTTTCCGCTGACCAACAAACCCCTTCCTCACATGTGGGTACCACTTTTCCTGCTTGATCTTTAAGCCGCTAGAATTTTTGCGTATTTAAAACGTTTCCCAAAAAACTGGTTTTGTTTAAAACAAATATATTCGACCAAAAAGGGCAAAGGGTTTTAAAACCCAAAATTGAAAACCGAATATAAACCCGTGAAAAAAATCTTTACAAAAAGTGGTTTAGTGGTGGGGTGTATTTAAAAGGGTTTAGTGGCAAGTTTCTCGCTTAAAAAACACTGTCCCCGGGAAATTTCTCTCTGACTCGCCCAAATCAATTTTTGAGAAATGTTAACTTTAAACCCTTTAACCCTTTTAGGGGGTTTTGGGGGGTACTAGTACATCTTTTCGCGCAGGGGGTTTTTTACGTATATACACCCTAAATTTAGTGGCCCTCAAATCTCGCGCGGGAAAAAGGGTGGTTTGGCCTCCATTAAAAAAAGAATGGGGGGAATGTGGCCCGTGTGCATGGTATAAAAAAAATCCTGCAGCACACAGGCCCTAATGAAAAAAAAAAAACTGACCTTTTTTTTTGGGGGAAAAAAAGGGACCCTTTTCACTGTATTTTCGTTTTTTTAGGTAATTTTTTGTTGTATTCTAGTTTTCTTGGTCTCATTTTTTTAGAATGGAAGGATTTTCACAGAAATTGAGATGATTTTGGGCCCCGGTTTTACAATGAAATTTACCTGAAAATTTCTCAAGTACAAAAATGTTCGATTTTTAAACCCAAGTCAAAAGTAAAAAAAATCATTTCCCAAACATCCAATACCTCAACTGGCGAGTCTAAAATTCTTTTTTCAAGTGCGCCCCAATTTTGATCTTACCCTTTTTTACACTAAGCAGTAGTATGCAAACGTTTAAAACTACTATTTTTTTTTGGGGAATAAAAATTCAAAGTGGGGAAAACGAAAAAATGTAAAAAGGGGGCCCTTTAATGGGGATAATGAACATAGGAAATGTCATTTTAGTGCCCGGGAAAGTAATTTTTTGTTTGTTCAAAACCCATTCGGAAATTTGGGATTTTTTGAAAATTTTTGTTTAAAATTTTTTGGCAAAATTTTCTAAATTTCTGACCCCCTGTATGGGTAGTTGTAAATTGGGAAATGGGTGGTTTCTTGCACTTATTCAATAAAAAAAAAAGTATTTAGCGAAATATTCATGTTTTTTTTTGTCGACTATTTTCAGTGGAATTGGCCCCCAAAATTTTGGGGGCCCCCGTTGGGAAAATCGCCGATGCTAAACATCGCCGAGGGGGTGCTAAAATTCCCCGGGAAAACATAAATTTCCGTTAAGGGTTTTTCCTCAAATCTCATTTAAAATTTTTGGGGTCATTTTGATCGGGAAAAGATTCTCTGTCTTTTCATAATTTTTTTTTTTTTTTTTTTTTTTTTAAATTTGACCAACCCTGAGAACGAGTTTCTGAAAGGGCCTGTCGACCCTCAAAGGGTTAATTCTGACAAAACAGGGCTATTTCAGGACCATATACAGTCAAGAACTTTCATGTTCTTGCAAGAAAATTTGCACCTGCTTTAAAGTCGGCTAAGGATTGCTTCAAATTTCTTCTTACAAATGCAACAGGTGATTTCAAGTGGAAGCTTATGCTAATTAACTATGCAGAGAATCACTGCTTCAAAAGGTCAAGACAAAACCTGTTTGTCTGTTATTTGCAGTGTATCAAAGCTGCATGGTTGACTAGGTCCTATTTGTTGAATGGTTCAAGCATTATTTTATTGCAGCAGCAAAGATGTACCTGGCCAGGAAGAACCTCACATTCGAAGGTTCATTCTTAATTCCCAAGGCCATCTTAAAATATTGGAGTCAGTGGACTGGTTGCATAAAGGTCAGTGGCATTGCTAGGGTTGGTGTCACCTGGGGTGGCATCTTTGGTGTCACCCCCATGAAATCCAAGGGTGGGGGGGGGGCAGGAGGGGTGAGCAAACTTCAGTTACGTCACTACTGCATGCCCAGTGACTAATATTTAGCAATTAGAATGTTTAAGGGCCATAAATCGAACAGAATACCTCTTAACTTTATTAATGACAATCATAGTAATATTAAGAAAACAAACTCAAATATTACCTTAAGCACAGGCAACAGATCCTACATTTATTCATCATCAACAATGGGAAAAAAAAAAAAATGAAAAATAAATTAAAATATTGCAATATCAGAGAAACATTAGTTCCGATGTCACCTTGAGTACAGGTAACTTCTCAATGAATCTGATCTTACATTTCCTTGCCTTCAATCCTGCAAAATCATCTATCACATCAAAATCAATGATTTTTCCCTATACATATAAGCCTATTTGTACTCTGTAATCATATAATAGGCTACATAGAAACAAAGAATTTTCCTCTGAGGTTGCTGCAGCACTCTTTTGGCCATTAGTGTCACCTTCTTAAGAGGCTCTATGGTGTCACCCCTTGATGGAGTCACCCGGGGCAGCCCCCCCACTTTCGATGCCACTGATGAAGGTTGTCTTTTTAAGAACGTAAGAAAGAAGGAACACTGCAGCAGGCCTACTGGCCCATGCGAGGCAGGTTCATGTCATCCCCCGGCTTAGACCAATGACCCACCCAGTCAGGTCACCACCCAATATGACCTTTTTAATATAGCCACTAGATCGAGGTCATGGAAAAAAACTCACAGCAAAGGACAACAGCTCCAAGATTAGTATGTCAGCCTTCTGGCATAAATTTAACATTGCAGGTGCATTTACGCACAAAGTTATTGTGGAATGAGGTGTTGTAATGAACCATAAATGCAGGCTGGGGTCAGTTATGGCCTTCAGTGTTTAATATTTCTCTGGTTTTTCCCCCCTCAAGTAAGGAGTGAATTTCCAAAACTTGTGGTGTGGCGGGACCGAAGTGAAAGGGGCTTTGAAGATATGTTTTGATGAAAAAGGATTAGTGACAATAATCAAAAAAAACTGTCAACTTGCTGGAGGAGGTAAATTTTCTATTTTGGGAAAAGAGGAAAGATATCAGGGTGTTTGAGGTGGGAAGGGACCCTTTGTGGGTTTACCAAAAGTTTTTTTAAAAAGGCGGATCTACAGGTACCCTTTTGGGAAATGGTCAAAAAGATTATGAACTGGAAAAAGTACCCCAGTAGCTTTTTAAAGAAGCAGGGTTTCCAGGAGCAAAGGGATTTGGGACTGCATTTAAATACAAAGGAAAATTGTGAAAAGAAATTCCCAGTTATGGTAAAGTTCCCACACTTTCATTTTTAGGGGGACCTTGACAAAACTAGAAGAAATTTGCATCAAGACGTCTGGAGCAGAAATTGATGCCTTATCGCTGTTTGAAATGTGTGGGGGGAAAATCCAGAACAGAGCTTCATTAAAAAATTTCCTGTACTTTATCACTCCCAATAAAACCCATCAACTATTTAAAAAACCACCCCATCCCCCAAAAAACACAAAACAAAAATCTAAAAACCCCCCCCCAACCTAAGCTCAGGTCCTTAGTTAGGGGAAAAGCATCAGCAGCAAAATGCCCCCCAGTATTAGTTATATTTCAGTGGCCCTTGGTTATTGGGCCCCGTTCGGATATCTCCCAAATCATTTTATCCCCCGTTTTTTTGGCCGATTTTTCTATCTCGCTCATGGGCCCGCTTTTGATGCCCCAGCCACCCAGCATAAATTAAAGGGGCATTTTAGGGGGCAAAAGGGGGATTCCTCCCCAACAAGTGTTCAATTGGGGAAAAAAAGGCCTCTTTTGGAAAAAAATCCCAAAGGGGGACTTAAAACACACAAAGGGAAAAAGGGCCCTGCCACGGCCAAAGCCTAGGAAAGGCGGGTTTTTTCTTTTTTTTCTGTGGTAATGCTAGTGGGGTTTTAAAATTTGAAGCCTTTACGGGTGTGTTCCCCTGAAAATCCCAGTGTTTTCAAAAAAAACAATATCATAAAAAGAAAATTTGGTGTGTGATGCGGGAAAGCTAATAATAGGCAGGGGTCATGAGGAAAATTTTTAAAAGAGGGGTCTTTGATGTGTTTGGGCCCCGAGTGAAAAAAAAATCCCTCCTGGAAAAAAAAATTCCCACTCAAAATTTTGACTAAAAATCCCTGCACATCCCCAAAACGGGGTAGACGTACGTCGGGGGGACTTAGTTTCACAGTGAAGTTTTTGGGCCCCCTAACACCACTCCCTTTTTCATCCACCCAATGGAGCAGGTTTCCATTTTTAACTTCAAAAAAACTCTACATGAAAGAAAAGTGTTTCACGGGAAAGTGGTGGGCCACTTATGAAAGAATGGGTTTTTGTGGTAAAGTGTGCGCAGTTTTAAAAAAAATCCTCCCAGCACACAGGGGGCTTTAATGAGAGAAAAAAAAAAAAAAAAAAAAAAAAAAAAAAAAAAACTTTAAAACGTTTTTTTGGGTTTTAATCCTTTCAGGGTCCATCCCGTAGATCTACGGTTTTCGTATCGGGGCCCAAAAAAATTTTAGATTAGCCAGGGAGCTCGCTCACCCTGAAAAAATTGTGAGGGGTACTTTTGGGCCTAGATATGAGGGGAATACATCAAAGTGGTATTTTGGCACTCATAAAACAGTTTCCTGCAGAAAACTGTTTTTTAAAAGGGAGAGAAAAAAAACTAAAAATCATGTTTTTTTTCGTTTAAAAAACGGGAAATTTGCAGTTTTTTTTTTTGTATTTTTTTTTTATTTGTACAGTGGCCCCCCGAAAAACGATATTAATTTTCTGAGAGTTCATTTTTATGCGAAAATTATCGTTATGCAAATGAATTTTCCCCATAAGAAAAAATGGAATAAAAATTAATCCGTGCAAGACCCCAAAAAATTTATAAAAAAAAAAAACTTTTTTTAACCACATGAAATATTAATTTTAATACACACAAACTAAAAAAAGGCAGGGCAAAAATTACATGACACTTCCCTTTTATTAAAAGTTTCCTTGGTGATGTTGAGGGGATGGGGGGGAGAGGTCTTAATTTTTAAAAGGGGGAATTCCCCTTCCTTTAGGCTTGAGGGGGTCAAGTCCTTTTTGGGGTTACTTCCCTTTTTTTAATCCCCCTTTTGGCCCACCCTTAGAGTCACGGGAAATTCTGTCGCAAAAATTATTGTCCATAGGGGCCCTGTACCTCTCTTTCCCTTTATGCCCTTCCCTAAAGTTTTTCCAAACATTTTTTCGTGAAAATAGTCACCAGCACGGCTTGAAATAGCTGTGTGAGGGTGTTTTTCATCCATAAAGGCTTGCACTTGCAGCCCCCATTTGCACAGATTTCCTTATCTTTGTAGTAGGAAAACTTCTTAAATTTTTTCTCTCTCCCCTCCCCGAACCATTTTTTACTCGGGTTGGCCTCTTGCTTTTTTAAAAGTTGATCTAGCAGCTCATCAGTGGTTTTTTTTTTCCTTTGGGTTCCTATTTTCCCCAAAAACTCTTAAATCACCCCCACTACCCCCCAACCCCAAGGACTTTCCCAAATTCCAAAATTGGCCCCCCTAACTGGCAAAACCCTCTCAGGGTTACCCCTAAAAATTTTTTCAAAACCCCCTTTGGTCTAAACATTCTGGCCAAAAGTTTTTCCAAGCAGGTTAAAGGGTTTCCTCTTGTCACTCCCTCCCAAGGCCTTCCCTTTATAAGGTTTCCCAAAATTTGGGGGATTTTTAAAGGGGATCTCTCCAAAAACTCTCTTAGTTGATTTTTTGGAGGTCACTACAAAGAAACCTTTCAAAAGACCCTTTTGTTTTAATTTTTTTGAATTTTGTAAAAACCTGCTGGCCATGGGCTGCAGGAGGGGGGTTGGTATTGGGAAAGGCAAAAATTTCCCACCTTAATAAACCCTCATGCCCCAAATTAAGTCGCTCTCACGTCTGTGGGGTTTGACAAGGGGCATTGTCAAAAACCCGGTGGACTTAAGGTCTAATTTCTTTTTATTTTGGTTTTAATTTTTCACATTGGGGGAAAAATTGCATGGTGAAACCCAGTCATGAAAAAGTCCCTAGTGCCCCTGCCTTATTGTTTGCCCTCCACAGAACAAAAATTTACCCCTTAAAGGATTTTTCTTTTCCCTGAACGCTCTGGGATTTTTCTGAGGGGTACATAATAAGGCTTCCTTTGCAATAAACCCTGCTTTGGGAACCCCATCAACAAAAGTAATCCTGTCTTTCATAGGTTAGTCCTGGGAGTTGCCTTTTCCTCCTGAGTAATGTAGGTTCTGTTTGGGGCATTTTTTCCCAAAACAGGCCTTTTTTTGGTCAAAATTAAAACACTTGTTTGGGTTTCAGCCCTTTCCCGGGTCTATGTACCCTTGAATTCTGCCCTATTTTTCAGCTGCTTTGGGGCCCCCCGAACGGGCCAGCCCTCCCCCATGATTATAAATTTATGTAGGAAATTACGCTTTTTAAATCTCTAAAACCCAAACCCTTTTTTGCTAGCCAAAAATTTTCACTCACATAAATCACTAGTTGGGCTTTTTTTTAATTTAAACCCTTTGTTTGCAATTCCTAGCCTTTTCACTTATGACCCACTTGAGAGATCCCTTCCTCTTGCTATCTGTTTTTTTTTCTCCAAAAAAAATTTTAAAGGTCTTTTCAACATCTTCCATCACTTGCGATCTCTGTTTCAAAAACACAGTTGAACCTTGGGCAAAAAACAGCTTCCTTGATTGCCTTTTTTTTGGGCCCCAAAGTAGGATGGTTATGGGGTTTATTATAAACCGGGCCCCCAAAGCTCGGAGACCCCACCCCCAACCTTTCAATTATCAATGATCTCTTTTTTTCATCTCTATAGTAATTCTCACCTTATTCCTGGGGGGTTTGGCCCCTAAAAGCTTTCTTAGGGCCCCAATGGTCACTTTTTTTGCAGAAAAAAAACCAAAAACACTAATAATACAAAATTTTTTCCGATTGTTTTTGTTTGGGGATGTTACCGCGGGGGGTTGGGGGGTAAACAATGCCCCCGGGGGAACATGTGAGGTGGCAAAGGGCCGACTTTAGACGCGTCTCGGAACGACAAGTTTTGAGCGGGTTTTTTAGGGTATGGAGGAAAAATCTTAGCGATAAAATTTTTCGGTATGCGGTTTTAACGTTATTTTAAGGCCCAAACGGGTATGCGGGGGGGCCCCACTTTTATTTGCGATTTTTTTGGTCCATTTGATAAAATGGAAGAATTTTAAAAAAATAGAGAGGGTTTTGGGTTTGGTTTTTTTAGCATAAAAATTTGGCTTGAAATGAGCTCAAAGTAGCAGAAATTTTTTAAATTTTTTGCCGTTATTAAAGAGAAAACAAAAAACCCTCAACGTCTAATACACGCCAGCTGGTGGGTCTAATATCTTAAAAAAATTTGGGTGATGAAAATTTATGCAATTATTACAGTATTGCATAACAGAAAATTTCTTTTTTTTTTGGGTTTGTGAAAAAAAAATTTTCTTTATGTGAAAAAAAAAATCAAATGGAATTTATTTGTAAAGCCTAAAGCTTTAAACTATTGAACAGGGGAAAATGTTAGTTTAGTTCCAAAAATCCCTAAATTTTTTTTTCGGGAAACCCTTTTTAAAAAGGGGTTTATTTTGAACTGTTTTTTAAATTTGGGCCCAAATTAACAATTTTCCCGTTCACTTTAATTTGTATTTGAAACAGTTGACTTGGCGATTTCTTGTGCTCAAACGATAGAATAAAAGAAATACTAGTGAAATGGGTAAAGGAATTTTGGGGTTAAAAGAAAAAAGGGAATTTGGCCAAAAAAGGGGAGTAAAAAGTGGGCCCCAAAATTCCCGATTCGTAAATATCCCCGACACATAAAAATTCGCGAGAGCATAATTTCGGGCAATTTTTATAGGGAAAAAAAATTTAAATTTTTTTTTTGGGAAATTCTTGGCACGGGGCAAACTTCAGATTTGGGCCTTGGACCCTTTAAGGGGTTAAAACAGGGCTTTGCACTGTATTTTCGGGTTTTGGTTTTTTTATTATTGATTCTATTTTCCTGGGGGGCATTGTATAGAATGGAAGACATATTACAGAAAATTTAGATGATTTTTTTTCTGGTTTTTCAATGAAAAAAATACCCTTTATATTGAGCTTACCGTAGCAGAATTTTTTCAATTTTTACCCAAAATTCAAAAAAGAAGCAAAACATGCTAAGCGGGCCCAAAACACTTCAACTGGTGAGGGCTAATTTTTTTTCACAAGTCGCCCAATTTTTTATTTATACCATTTTTACAAATAATTTCCCGTAGTCTGCATAACAGTAAAACTTAAATTTTTTTTTTTTTTGTGAGAAAAAAAAATTAAGTGGGAAAGCAAAAGAATGTAAAAAGGGGGCCCGGGGACTTGAATAATGAAAAAGAGGAAAAAATTATTTTAGTGCCAGGAAAGTTTTTTCTTGGTGATTCTGGACCCTTTTTCGGAAATTAGCATCTTTTTTAAATTTTTTTGAAAATTTGGGAAAATTTTTAAATTCTGACCCCTTTAAATTTGGGTAGTGAAATTGGTTAAAAAGGGGTTGGGTTTTTTTTATCAGTCGATAAAAAAAAAAAAAAAAAAAAAAAAAAAAAAAAAAAAAAAAAAAAAAAAAAAAAAAAAAAAAAAAAAAAAAAAAAAAAAAAAAAAAAAAAATTTTTAAAAAAAAAAAAAAAAAAAAAAAAAAAAAAAAAAAAAAAAAAAAAAAAAAAATGGGTTTTTATTTAAATTTTATTAAATTTTTTTAAACCCAAAAAAAAATAAAAATTCCCCTTTACCCCTTTTAAAAATTTGCCCTTTTAACCTTTTTGGGCCCAAAAGGGGGGTTTCCGGGTCGGGTTTAAACCCTTTTTTTGTTTTTTTTTTTTTTTTTCCCCCCCGGTTTCCCCTTACCCCACCAGAAAGGGGTTTTTTACGTACTAGTTTCACACAAATTTTAAACGCCGTCAAAAACTCGCGGGGGAAGAGGGGTGGTTTGGCCCTCCATATGAAAAGAATGGGGTCTTTTTGGTCAGTGTGCACGTATAAAAAAAAATCCCGCAAGCACACCCGTGCATAAAAGAGAAAAAAAAAATCCTTTTTTTTTTGGGATAAAAAAAGCGTCTTTGCACTGTATTTTTTGTATGGTATTTATTGGGTATTCTAGTTTTCTTGGGCTTTTTTATAGGGAAAGGAATGCATATCACCCGGAATTGAGATGAAATTTTTTTGGTTTTTTCAATTTAAAAGTACCCTTTTGGGAAAATTTAGCTTTTAAAGGGAAGCGAAATGTTTTTATTTTTTCCAAAATTCAAAATAAAAAAATCTTTCCAAGCGTCCAAAACACATCAACTGGGGTTTTAACATTCTTTTGCAATTTTCGCCCAATATGGGTTTTTAACATTTTTTAAAAAATTTAAAGCGAGTTGCATAACAGTAAAATTTTTTTTTTTTCGTTTAGAAAAAAAAATTCAAAGTGGGGGGAAAAAAAAAAGAATGTAAGGGGGGGCGTTTAGACGTGGGCTAATTGGGGCAGAAAAAAATGTTTATTTTTTTGCCCGGAATGTTTTTCTTGTTTGTTTCTGGCACTATTCGGAAATTGGCATTTTTTTAAATTTGTGTGAAATTTGGGCCAAAAATTTTAAATTTTTGGGGCCACTGTATTTGGGGTAGTTGAAAAAGGTAAATGGGTGGTTTCTTGCACTCATCAAAAGAAAAAAAATTTTTTAGTTCTAGCGAAAAAAAAATTCATGTTTTTTGTTTGACTAGTTTCAGAGGGAAATTGGGCCCAAAATGGGGCTCCCAAAATTTGGGGAAAATCGCCCATGCGTAAATCGCCCAGGGGCCGCTAAATTCGCGAGAGCAAATTCTGCAAATTTTTTCCCTTTAAATCCCCAATTTTTGGGGTCATTATGATCGGGGGAAAAAAAATTCTCTTCTTTTCATAAGAAAAAATTTTTTTTTTTTTTTTTTTAAAATTTTGGCCAAACCCCCCCAGAAAAGAGTTTCTGGGGAGGGCCCGTCGACCCTCAAAGGGTTAATTTTTCATTTTCATTTTCAACCCTAAAAAAATAAAATGAATTTTCTTTTACTTTAGTCTATTTCACTAACATTTATTTAGTTTAATTTTCTTTTTAAAATGTACATACAAATTTATTTTTATATATTATATATTTTATATATACAGTGGACCCCCGCATAACGGGGCGGGGGCCCTTTCAAGCGGGCAATCCGCATAGCGGGACGCTTTGATCGGGTAAAAATTTTTCCCCGTTTGCGCCCAAAAACCCGCTCAAACGGCCTTCGTCCCAGAAGGTTTCCCAAAGGCGGCCTGACCAAAGCTCAATGTTCCCCGGGTGGCATTGTTTACAGCCCGCCTCCGCGGAAACTCCAAGCTACAAAGGAAAATTTTTTTATTAATTTCAGTTTTTTTTGGGTGATTTTTTCTGCAAAAAAATGGACCATGGGCCCCAAAAAAGGTTCTTTGTTCCAAAACCCACGCAATAAGGGTTTAGAATTACTATGGGGGATGAAGAAAAAAAAATCATTGTTTAAATATGGAAAAATGGAGTGCGTGTCTCCGAGCTGGGGCCCGGTTGTATAATTTAAAACCCCCAACCATCGTACTAAATTTGGGGGTTTCAGCTGCTGCTGCTGCTGCCCGTATCACCGTAGGGTGTGGTGCGTACCCCCGTTTAGCTGCCCCCCTGCTGCTGTTGTACCGTCTTTCTGCTGCCCCTTTTCTTCATCCCTGCTGCTGCCCGTTGCATCGTCTGCTGCTGTGTTTGCACGTTGTTGCTGCTTTTAGCATCGTCTGTTGCTGCGTAAACCCTCAGTGCTGCTGTGCGGGAGCATCGTCTGCTGCTGCTGCTGTGTAGCATCGTCTGCTGCTGCTGTAACATCCCTCAGCTGCTGCTGTGCTGGCTGTTTTTACCGTTTTTGGTGTGGGTTATTGAGGGAAAAACCCCAAAAAAACAATTTAACCCCCGAGGGGTTTGCCCCCCAGGATTTGCCCAAAAAAATCAGTGGTCATCGAAGACTGGGCTTTAAATTTTTCCCCTTGGGGTCCTTAATCTTGTCTCCCCGGGGTGAACCCCCACCAGTCGACTAACAACCCCGGTGAACAGGGGAAAAAAGCCCGGAAAATAGTTTCTCTTTTTGGTAATTTAGAGCCCGCAAAGGTTGGTTTTAGGATTTAGAATCGTAGTGACCCTACCAGTGTTTATAAGGCCGTTCTGGAAGGGAAAAAAAAAAAAAACAGGGCCCCTACAGTCTCAGGAGGGAAAAGGGCCCCCCCGGACACAGTGTTCATCATTTATTGCTGCATCTTCAATTTTTGGAAGTGTCTTTATTTTTTCAAAATTTAGGGGAGTAGTCATGCAAATATATTTGTGCCCTGTACTTTTCTACTATTGTGCAAAGTTTCCTTCTCTTTGTGTGTAGGAAAAAAGTATTTCATGTGGTTTAAAATTTTTTTTTTTAAACTTTTGGGTTTTCTTGCAAGGGTTAAAATTTTATTTCCATTTAAATTTTTTATGGGGAAAATTCAAAACATAGCGAAAAATTTTTTTTGCATACAGCCAGCCCTCTTGACGGATTAAGGGCGCTATGCGGGGGTCCACTGTATATATTAATTTAAGTGGAACCCTTTGGGTTTTTTTTTTAAAATTTTTTCAGAAAATTGACAAAACGAATTCGAAAAGGGGAAAAATGAAGCAAAAAATTTCCCACCAAAAAATTTAAGTAAATCCCCAAATTTAATTTCCCTTCCAGATACCCCAAAAGTATTAACAAAAAAAACATTTTAGAGAAAAACCCATAGGGTTTTTCATACAGAAAAATAAAAAAATAAAAAAGGGCTAATGAAATGGTTTAAATGGGGCATTTTTAAAATTTTTCTTTTCCTTTATGAAGGCTTTGTGGCATATGGAAGACGCGAGAGAGGGGGAGGAGAGGTTATTGGTTGGGAAAGGGGAAACCCCTCCATAAGGGGCTTCAGGTTTTTGTCCCTTTCAGGGGGTTTTTCCCCTTTTTTGTCTTTTTCTGGCATAAAGGGCCCCTCGCATAAAAAATTGTTTCCCGAGAGGTCGGGTTTTGGCATCTCTAAGTTTGCCTAAAATGGGAAAGGATTCCCGTGAAATGTTGTAGGCACGGCCCTTTCAAAAAGCTTTGTTAGGGGATATTTTCCCCAAAAACTTTCCAATTCACTCCCTCTGTACAATGTCCTTAAAACACTGAAGAAAAGGGCCCGATTTCCCCGATGGGACTTTTCCCCTCAATCCTGGCAAAATTGGACTACACTTTTGCCACTTTAATTTCTTTGCTACAAATTCTTTCTTGAAAATTTTAAAGAACTTTTTTTGGCCCCTTGGTAGCTTATTTTGCAGTCGCACTCCCTAAAAAAGGAAAAAAAAAAGGAAAAAAAAAAAATAAGAAAAAAAAAAAAAAAAAAAGGAAAAATTAAAAAATGTTTCGATGAATGGGATAGGAAGGTTTGCATAGGCCCCCACTGTGAACCCCAAAAGCAAGTTTTTTCGAGAATCCCCAAACTTGGGGGCCATGACGAACCTTTTAGTCAAGTCCCCCCCAATTTCCCTCCAAAAATGGGCTTTACGAAAATCGTTTTTTACCGATTTTCAAAACAAACCATACCACGGGGGGATTGAACCCGCGGTCAGAGGGGCTTTAAAAATCCCGACCGTCATGTTAGCGATGGCATTGGGGGGGACCCCGAGGGGCGGTTTGTCACGGCCAAAGCTAGCTGGAGATTCGTCTGTAAAAACTTTCATTTGTGGTTACAGTGGTGCCTATACTAACTTTCCTATGGTGTAGAAATATACCTAGTTGGACAAATCTTATTGTGGCTAGCTGGTCCAGTGGCTAACGCAACAGTCTGGAGTTTCGAGACTCTCTGACCACGGGTTCAATCCCGCCCGTGGTATGGTTTGTTTGCAATCGTGTCATTACGATTTCGTGAGTCATGTTGACGGCATTGAGGGGACTTGAGCTAGAGTTCGTCACGGCCACGCTAGCTGGAGATTCGTCCGTGGTATGGTTTGTTTGCAATCCTGTCATTACGATTTCGATGAGTCAAGGAAAATGTCCCTTGTGACCCATGCCTTACTGTTTGCCCTCCTCATGACACACAATTTACTCTTGACGACACTTTTTCTTGAAGACACTGGGATTTTCAGAGTGACACACCAGTAAAGGCTTCACTTTCAAATGCCCACTAGCATTACTACGAAACACTACAGTTAGCCTGTCTTCATAGGCTTGTGTCCTGGGAGTGCCTTTTCCTCCTGAGTAATGCAGGTCCTCTTTGGCATTTATTTTCCAAAACAGGCCTGTTTAGTTACAACTGAACACATGTTGGGGTTTTAATTTTTCAGCCTCTATGTATCTTTTTGATCCTGAACATTTTTTTTTCAGCAGCTTTTTTGTCAGAAATGGCAGCCTCACCATGCCTCATCACACTGTGCATGCCACTATGATTCTTAAATCTCTCAAACCAGCCTTTGCTGGCCTCAAATTCACCAATATCAGCACTAGTTCCAGGCATTTTCTTTACGAGATCATCATGTAGCTGCCTTGCCTTTTCACATATAGCTGACCATATAACACTATCTCCTGATAATCCTTTCTTGCTGATCCACACCAACAACGAAGTCTTAACATCTCTGAGTATTTGCGATCTGTTTTGTATGCATATTTGCACCTTTCGCAACAACAGCTTCCTTGATTGCCTTTCTCTTGGCCAAGATAGTAGCGATGGTTGTATGGGGATGGTTATACAACCTGGCCAGCTCGGAGAGAGAGACTCCACTTTCATAGTATTTTGCGTTGATCTCTTGAATTCTAGTGGTTTTTCACTCTCTTTACCAAAGGCCTGGCATTAGAAGCTTCCTTTGGGCCCATGGTGGCTTATTTAGCAGTTACAAGCACTAAAAACAATGAAATACAAAATATATCGCATAAGTGCATGGGATAGTCCTCATTGGCTGGTAAACAATGGCACACTGGCTGTACTATGGAGTGTCGGGACTGCTCGACTGTTCGGGCCGCGTGGACATGTTCGGGACATGATTTACAGTGGACCCTCAACCAACAGTGGCATCAACTAATGCCAAAATCGACTAACAGCTCTCTGGCATCAAAATATTGGCTCTACCAATGCCAAAAAACTCGTCCATGTGCCCTGAGCGGGCCCAGCCACTCCGAGACTGTGTATAGCCAGTGTGCCATTGTTTACAAGCCATTGTGGTCGATTCCATGCATACATGCGATATATTTTGAATTATTCCAGTTTTTAGTGCTTGTAACTGCTAAATAAGCCACCATTGGCCCAAAGAAAGTTTCTAAAGCCAGCCCTGTGATAAAGAAGGAAAGTACCAAAGTGGAGGAGGAAGAGAAAGGGGAGAATGTGCCATCTGTAGTGATTCAGTGATTCTACGATACGTATAATACAAAAGCAGAAGGTATCGATAAAGGCTATAGTGCCAGCCAGTGATAAAGTGTAGAATTAACAGTGTAGCAAGTAAGTTAAGCGAGTAAGCGATAGAAAAACGACACGAAAGTAACTCTCCAATGTTGTTGGATGTGCGTACATCCGCTGAACATACACCAGCCTGCTATCTTCCACTACCCTAAACCTCTGCCAGCATCTCCTCCATCAAACTAATACCGCCTCCAAGGTAAGTGTAAATATAAAAGTGTAAGCATGTTATGCAGGGTTCTGCATGACATCGTAATGTACATATAGCGGAGAAGTGTGCCATAATAGTATTAATGTTATAATTGTAAAGAATAATTTTATAATTCATAATGTGCATTTGGGGGCACTGTAAAGTACTCTAACTGTAATTATAAAGAAATCCTGCTAGGGATTTATTTTCCAAGGGTGTTTGGGTACGCGGAGTAAGTGTGGCTTGGGGCAGTCACGTGGAGTCAGCATGGTGTGGAGGCTGGTGACGGAGATGCTGTGTATTTAAGCTAAATTTGTAGTTGTGTACTCCTTTTGTTTAGCTAACCCAAGCCATAGGTTCTTCTATGGCTTACCTGTATGTTAACCCAGGCTCTGACATGGTCAGGGTGCTGTGGGAGGAGTGAGGAAATAAGAAATGAGGTTGGGAGTGGAGTAGAGTCGGCCTGGCGCTGATTAGGCCTAGTGGTTATGGTGGCTGGACCTCCAGCCAGCTGTTTCTTGTGTACCGTCATTTGGGCGTTTAGGATTAAGGTGTTTCTAGAGCATGTATATAGTGTTATGTTGAATAAATAGATATATTTTCCTAATTGGGATTTTTGCCTAACCTTCTGTTAACCAACCCATTGAAGTACACATACTGGTTTAGCGCTTTCTGTTTAGACTGAGATAGCCCTGGGTGGGTGGCCTGTTTATGCTTGAGATTTGTGTAACTTTTACCTTTGCCCTTAGACAAGGCTCAAGCCCCCAGCTATCCCACATTTCTGCATAACAAAGCATAAAATTAAATATATTAAGTATAAATATAGAAGGACCCCAATGGAAATACACAAGTCACTGACTTTTTTGGGTTATCCTAGGTACTTTACACATATGGTGCTATGTATGATAATCTATGTAACTGTATTTGTGTATATCTGAATAAACTTGCTTATTTATAAATTAAAATGTAAATATTTCTTATTTATAAATTGCATACATTGTTTAAGTGTGATGGTGGTGTTGGTACAATTCTCCACTGCCACCAACATGGTTTCTTTCAGTGGCGGCCCTTAACCCTTTCAGGGTCGACAGGCTCTCTCAGAAACTTGTTCTCAGGGTCGCCCAAATTTATAAAAAAAAAAAATCTTGAAAAGATAGATAATCTTTTCCCGATCATAATGACACCAAAAGTATGAAATTTGATGGAAAACTTACGGAATTATGCTCTCACGAAGTTAGCGGTCTCGACAATGTTTACGCATCGGCGATTCTGCCCACTTTGAGCCCTATTTTCAACCAATTGCACTGTACTAGTCGACAAAAATCATGAATATTTCGCTAGAACTCCATTTTTTCTATCGAGTGAGTGCAAGAAACCACCCATTTACCGATTTCAACTATCCAATACAGTGGTCAGAATTTAGCAATTTTGCCAATTTCACACAAATTTCAAAAGATGCAATTTACAAATAGGGTCCAGAACAAACAAGAAAGACATTCCTAGCACTAAAATGACATTTCCTCTGTTCATTAGTCACGTCCCAACGCCCCTCCTACATTCTTTTGCTTTCCACTTTGAATTTTTATTCTCACAAAAAAATAGAAGATTTACTGTTATGCAGACTACTGCATTAGTGTAAAAAAATTATATAAATAATATCGGCACACTTGTGAAAGAATATTAGACTCACCAGTTGAAGTGTATTGGATGCTTAGCATGATTTGTTTACTTTTGAACTTAGGTAAAAATCTAACATTTCTGCTACTTTGAGCTCAATTTCAAGGTACTTTTCATTGTAAAATCAGTCAAAATCATCTCAATTTCTGTAATATGTCTTCCATTCTATAGAATGAGACCAGGAAAACTAGAATACAACAATAAATACCATACGAAAATACAGTGCAATGTCACTGTTTTAATCCAAAAAACACGGTCAAAGTTTATTTTTTCATTACGCACTGTGTGCTGCAGGATTTTTCTTGTACTGTGCACACTGACCACAGACCCATTCTTTCATATGTAGGCCTACCAGCTATCTCTCACTAGATTTGAGGGCGCTAGACTTTAGGCGTACTAGTACGTCAAAAACCCTGGTGCGTAAGCCGTACTAGTACGGCCGAAATCCTGAAAGGGTTAAAACAAAAATGTTTTGTACATGAAATATAGATGTAGTACATAAACAATACAATGGGACATGATGAATGAAACATTAACAACATAACACTTACTTTATTGGCGATTCTTCTTAGTGTATGGAAGACTGGAGGAGTGTTTGGGTTATTACTTTTTGAAGGGGGAAACCCCTTCCAAAACACCAAAGGGGACCAACCCTTTCGGGGGTTTCTTTCTTCCTGTTTTTTATGCCACTGGGACCAAAAGCTTGAGAGTCACTGGAGTCCTGTCCCCAAAAAAGAAGTGTCCAGAGAGCTCTGTTTCTGGGTTTTCTTTAAAACTTCCCAAAAGGGGCCAAACTCTTCACTGCACAATTGCCAATATGCTTGCAACACCCCTCTGGGGTGATTTTCTCCATAAATCTTTCCAACCCCCCCCAAATTTCAAAAAACTAATTTCTGAAAAAGGCACCTTTTTCCATCCCTTTTCCCTCCTCCTCCAGAAAGATTCTAGCTGTGATCTGTTCTGTTCCTGAAGCTCTCAGCTCCTCATGGTTGCTTTTAGTTGTGGTCCTCCACAAACTCTTCCCACCTCCAAACTCGCACCCAACCCCCATGTAATCCCCAAGCCACAATAGAGTTCACAACTGACAGGCTCATCAGGGTCACTACAAACCCTTAAAAACCCTCTTGTGGGCACAATCTGGCCACAATTTTCTCCCGCGAGTTCAAAAACCTGGTATCACTCCCCCCCAACCTTACCCATAAGGTTTATCAAGCAGGGTATGAAGTTTCTTCCCAAAACTTTCCCTTAGGTCAAACGATGTCTGAGTCACATTAACCCTTTGACTGCGCAACCCCCAATCCTGAGGTGTCTCCGGGTGTCGCAAAATTTAAAAAAAAAATTATTTTTTCTTTTAAAATGATAGGAAACTTTTCCCGATTGTAAAGACCCAAAAAAAAAAAATTGATGAAAAAAGACGGAATTTTGCTCTCGCGAAGTTAGCGACCTTGGCGCTGTTTACAAATTGGGATTTCGCCCACTTTTGGGCCCCATTTTCGGGTAATTTTCCCTTGTTTCCACGCCCAAACTCATACCATTTCTTTTGAACTCCATTTTTTCTATCGATTGGTACAAAAAACTGCCCATTTTCCAATTTTAAATACCTAATAATTTTGGTCAGAAATTTTCAATTTGGGGCCAAATTTTACTAAAACTAAAAAATATAATTTCAAAATAAGGGCCGAAAAAACAATGCAGACATTCCCGGCTCTAAAATAAAATTTTTTTTTTTTGCTCAGTCATGTCTCCAGGCCCCCCTGATATTATCTTCTTTCTATTTTGAATTTTATTTTAAAACAAAAAAAAAAGATTTAACTTTTATGCAGCCCTCTGAATACTGAAAAAATTGTTTTAAATAACATAAACCCTTTCAAAAGGGAAATATTAGAATGGCTAGTTGGACTTTTAATTGG
The DNA here is from genome assembly GCF_026875155.1 of Cherax quadricarinatus. NCBI lineage: Eukaryota > Metazoa > Arthropoda > Malacostraca > Decapoda > Parastacidae > Cherax > Cherax quadricarinatus. The sequence continues at coordinate 11,107,957 of NC_069401.1, forward strand.
GACAAGGGGCATCATTTGTTTATTTTTGAACTTTGGGGAAAAAATAAAACTTTTCCCCCTACTTTACTCCATTTCTGGGTTTTTTTTATATAAAATAAATAAAAATCACCTCTATTTCTATAATATTTTTTCCTTTCTATCAAATAAACCCAAAAAAAAGAGAATAAAAACCATAAATACTATCCGAAAATAACCAAAAAGGGGCCCCATTTTAAAAACCCTTGAGGGCCCGACGGGCCCCTCTCCGAAACTCTTTCCAGGGTGGGCCAAAATTTTTAAAAAAAAAAAAAAAAAATTTTTTTTTTCTTATAAAAAAATTTTTTTTTTTTCAAAAACTTTAAATAGGATAAAAAAAAAAAAATTTCCCCTCTTTTACTTACGGAGATATGGAGAAAGAAATTTTTGCAGAAAATGAGCCCGTAGGGGCAACAGGGGCCCACGGCCGCTAAACCCGGGTTAAACTTTTTTTACGGGATTTTAAAGGGTTTTTGTTTTTTTTTTTCACTATTTTTTTTTTTCACAAAAATTTATGGGGGCCTTTTTGGGAAAACCAAAGAAAGGTGCAATGTACATATATACACTCGTTGTATACAACAAAAAGGGCACAAAAACATAATTATCAATATATTTTTTTTACAAAACTTTTTACAAAAAAAAAACAAACAAAAAAATTTTTTTATTTTTAAATTGTTCTTTTAATATAAAACCCAAATATACATCCTAAACTTTTTCCCTATTAGTTCTGCAGCTTGGGAACTCTGAAAAAGGGGTGTCATACACAAGGGGTTTTTTCTTCCCCCTCTTTCTATCTTTTTTAAATCTGTCCCCCTTTTTTCTATTTTGTCAAACTATCCCCTGCCTCACAGGTAAAACATAAATAAAAGGGATACATAGTAAAATACCTAGGAAACCCAAGAAATCCAGAAAAAGGTTTATACCCCCTTAAAGATTGAGAAAAAATTGATGCCACATTTTTTTCCCCTTGTGGTTTTCTCGGGAGACAGGAGCAGAGGGTTTAGCCAGATAGACAGGGAGTTTTGACAGACAGAAAAATAGACAGACAGAAATTTATGCCCATACCATGACAGGGGTTCCCCCCTCCTCCTCCTTTTCCCTTCCTCTTCCTCCTCTTCCCCCCAACTCTTCCTCATACTTTTCCCCTTTTTCCCTCCTCTTCCTCCCCCTCCAAATCTTCCTCTTCCCCCTCCTCCCTTCCTCCTCCTCCTCTTCTTCCTTTTCCTCCTATCTTCCCCCTTTCCCCCCTTCTTCCCCTTCCCCTTTTCCCCCCCAAATTTTTCCTCGTACTTTTCCTCTTCCTCCCCCCTTTTCCTCTTTTTCCTTTTCCCCTCCTACTCTTCCCTTTTCCTTCTCCTCCTCTTCCTCCCCTCCCTTCCCCCTCCTCCTCTTCCTCCCCCCCTTTCTTCTCTTCCCCCTACCCTTCTCCTCCCTTGCCCAAGTGTAAATTACAAGGAGTCCCAGCTGCCCAAAATGACATTTTTGGCCATTACTTTTTTCCCCCCCTTTGGGCCTGTCAAAACAAGGGGGTCGATGCTGCTTCCCCCCCCCTCCTTTCTATCTAATTATCTTTCCCCCCTCTTTCTTCTGCTGTCAATCTCTGTCCACAGTACACATAAATCCCAAGAATACTTTGGTAAAATTACCTAGGAAAACCCCAAAGAAACCCAGACAAAGTGCAATACCTGCTTAAGATGTGGGGTAAAAGGATGACCCCTTTTGTGGCCCCCTTTTAGACAGAGGCTAGATGGATAGACAGGGAGCTTGACAGACAGGGAAATAACAAAAAGAAATTAGTATCCCACAAAAACAAAGGGAGGGGGATGTTCATCTCAAACTTTTTTGGGATCAGCTCTAAACCCCCATTTTCCCTTTAAACGTCAGCACTTTTCAATGTTTTCTCCCCCAAACTTGTTACTGTCATGGTGAACATTTTTTTATTACATATTTTATTATTTTCCTATTATTATTATTATGTATTTTTATTTTTATTATTATTATTATTATTATGTATTATTATTATTATGAATTTTTATTAAGTATTTTTGTTTTTATTAAGATTCTTCTTCTTCCCCCTCCCCCCTCCTCCTCCCCCTCTTTTCCCCCCCTCCCCTTTTCCTCCTCCTCCCCTCCTCCTCTTCTTTCCCCCTCCCCCTCCCCCCTCCTCCTCTCCTCCTCCCCCCTTTTGTCTCCTCCTCCTCTTGCCTCCCCTCCCCCTTTTTCCTCCCCCCTCCTCTTCCCCCTCCTTTCCTCCAAATTTTGAACAAGTTTGAAGATCTGAGTTCATAATCACCAAACATTATCATCACCAATGCTCCAAACTGAGTCTGGGGTTTTGGGGAAAAAGGATTTCCTCTTGTTCTGGACAAAAATGAAAGACGGCCCAGCACCAAGGGAAACTGTGGGTTGTCTTTGGGTTTTTTCCCCACTATTTTCCCCCTATTATGGGCATTTGTTTTGGGGCCAAAAAATCACCAGAACCTTGAAACTCATCCCTTTACTGGCACGTCCATCATTTGAAAATGGGCCCCTGGGGGAAAAAAATGTCCCCAAATTTGCCGAGGAAATGGGAACTTCTTAAACCAAAAGGGCCCCCGGAAATTGGGGTACTTTGATGGCATTCCCACAATGCACCACCGGGGGGCCCAGATTTTTTTTTTCCCACTGCCACACCCACCAAACAGCCCCCTTTTTTCCCCACATCTAGGGCTTTATCAGCCTTTTCCCCGTGAGATTTTAGGCCCCTAGAATTTATGCTACTTTCGACAAAAAAAAAACCCCCACCGTAAAACGTACTAGTACAAAAAAAAAACCCTCAAAGGGTTAAAAAAAACGGTCCCGGGGTTTTTTTTTTTTCCATTAAACCCCTGCTGCTCCGGATTTTTTTTTTTATGGTGCCCCAAAGGACCAACCCCCCCCAAATTTTCCCCACATGTGGGGGCCCACCACTTTTTCCCCACTTGAAATTTTAAGCCGCTAAAATTTATGATAAAATATACTCAAACAAAGAACCCTCGTAAGAAATATATAATTTTTCCCGACTCTTAAAGGGGGAAAGCAAACCCTTTTAAAAAATTGCTTTTGGTTAAATTTTTTTTTAAAGTTTTAAAAGACCCCTTGGCCATGGGCTGGAGGGGGATTTTTATTAAAGGGGGAAAAAACTTTTCTGAGATGAACCCAAACTCCTGCAGAATTAGGTCATCCAAGTTTGGAGGTTTTCAGGTGCATTGTCCATTACAGGAAAACTTTAGGGCCCAATTTTTTTTTCTAGGGTGTAATTTTTTGACACTAGGGCCCCAAAACTCATTGAAACCTTTGGGGGAAAATTTTTCCCCCCTGACCCATGCCCTTTTTAGATCTCCAAAGCCCAATTTACCTTCATAACAGGGTTTTTTTTTTTTAAAAACACTGGGGTTTTTAGAATGGTAACCCCTATAAAAAGGGGTTTATTTTAAAACCCCCCCAGCATTAGCACAGAACATTTTTAGTTTCCAGCCCGTCTTTCATAGGCTTGTTTCCTGGCAGTCCCTCTTCCTCCTGAGTAATGTAGGTCCTCTTTGGCATTTTCTTCCAAAAGAGGCCTGTTTCATCACAACTGAACACCTGTTCAGGCTTCAGTCCTTTAGCCTCTATGTACTCCTTAAATTCACTTACGAATTTTGTAGCTGCAATTTTGTCCGAACTGGCAGCCTCACCATGCCTTATCACACTGTGTATGCCACTACGGTTCTTAAATCTCTCAAACCAACCTTTGCTGGCCTTAAATTCACAAATATCAGTACTCATTGGAGGCAATTTCTTTACCAGATTGTCATGCAACTGCCTAGCCTTTTCACAAATAATCGACGTCATAAGACTATCTCCTGTTAATTGTTTCTCATTTATCCACACCAATAATAACTTCTCAACCTCTTTGAGTACTGGCGATCTCATTTTTGTCAGCATATTTACCCCCTTTGCAACAACAGCTTCCTTGATTTCCTTTTCTTGGCCACGATGGAAGATATGGTTGTACGGGATTTGTTATACATCCTGGCCAGTTCGGCCACACGTACGCCACTTGCATATTGTTCAATGATGTTTTTCTTAAATTCAATCGTATTTCTCACCTTTACCAAAGGCTTGGCACTAGGAGCTTTCTTTGGAGCCATGATAGCTTATTTAGCACTTGCAAGCACTAAAATGAATGGAATATTGTGAAATATTTCGTATGAACACGTGAGGGGACCGTCGCTCACTGGTAAACAATGGCACACTGGCTGGGAAGGGAGGCTGAGGCGGCTCAGAGCCGTGAGTATGCGTCCAGGACGAATGACGATTAGCGAGTCAACCGACCATTTGCGAGCCAATGTTTGGACTAAAATAACGCAACAATTCTGAAAAGGACAACTATTTGAGCCCGACTATTTATCGAGGGACCACTGTACTTTTGGCTGTCTGTAATGGATTAATTGGATTTCCATTATTTCTTGTGGGGAAAATTAATTTGACTAACGGCTAATTCGACTAAAGGCTAGCTCTCTGGAACTGATTTAAGCCGTTGGTCGAGGGTCCACTGTACAGGTCTCCCTCAACATTCACGTTTTCAACTTTCACGGGCTTCACACATTCACGAATTCCCAACCGCCAAATTCCCAACCGCCAAATTCCAGCCCCCAAATTCCCAGCACAAATCATATTTAAGTTTCCCGCCACCTGCGAAGTCCCTACTACCCCCCCTCGACCCCCGCAAAATGGCCAGCCAGCCCTCCCCCCACTCAGTGTGGCGAGTGTTTTGTTTGTTCATTATTTGCTATTAAACTACAGTATAAATAATGTAAACCCATTCATGACTGCATATTGGACTGCATATTCGGACAGGTATTAGACGGTGACATCATGTGTTTACTCTTGAACACTGCAAAGTATTAAACATTTCTGCTACAGCTAATAAAAAACAATAGTAATAATAATAATAATAAAAATAATAATAAATAATAATAATAAATATGATATAATTGAAGAAGGAAATTGTACAAAAATACGAGGGAGTGGTTGACACATCGTCAGTGAGACTTTGTTTATGCTGGAGTGAACATTAGTCTCCCTGCTCTTCCAAACATTTCACAATAATTCATTGTGTTTGGTGCTTGTAGATTGAGTGTGACTGGAGTGGTAGAGGCAGTGATTGAGGCAATGCTATTTAATAGCATACATGTTAATAATAATACATGTTATTAATAATAACATGTACTATTATTATTTATAACATGTGTTATTAAATACCACTGCCTCAACCGCTGAATTATTGTGAAATGTTTGGAAGAGCAGGGAGACTAATGTTCACTCCAGCATAAACAAAGTCACACTGACGATGTGTCAACCACTCCCTCGAATTTTTGTACAATTTCCTTCTTCAATTATATCGCATTTATTATTATTATTATTAGCAAAAGCAGAAATGTTAGATTCTTTGCTGTGTTCAAGAGTAAACACATGATGTCACCGTCTAATACCTTTCCTAATAGCCATTCCAATATGCAGTCATGAATGGGTTTACATTATTTATTCTGTAGTTTAATAGCAAATAATGAACAAACAAAACACTCACCACACTGAGTGGTGGGAGGGCTGGCTGCCAGTTGCGGGGTCAGAGGGAGGGTAGTAGGGACTCGCAGTGGTGGAGGCATTGGTGGAGGCAGGGGTGGAGTCTGTGGTATTTAATAACAAACATGTTATTAACATACATGTTATTAAATAACATACGTTATTAAAGCATAACATGTATATATTTAGTACAATTTACGACATTTTCATGTATTTTATGATTATTCATGGTTCAACAAGTTAAGGAAGCAGTATTGTAATATATTTCCCTACAATATATTGGGGCACCAAACATTCACGTTTTTTCAACATTCGCGACGCTCTTGGTCCCCTAACCCTCGCGAATGTTGAGGGAGACCTGTATACCGAATTTAGTGTCGTTCACCGAGCCAATACTTTGACGCAAAAATATGACTTGTTCCGATGACGTCTTAATCCAGGGTCCACCATATACAGTGGACCCCTGACCAACGGTGGCAACGACTAACGACAAATTCGTCTAACAGCGCTCTTTGGCATAAAAAAAGTGGCTCTACCAACAGTGAAAAACTCGCCTAACGGCTTTCCCCTCCAAATGTGTCCAGCGCCGGGAGCGCGGCCCAAGGGGGCCCCGCCACCCCATGTCAGGTGCCTTTGTTTACAAGCCATTGGGGTCGATTCCACATGTACCTGCATATATTTTGTATCAGGGGAAACCCCCCCAAAATCAAACGTAAAAAATATCAAACGTTTCGAAAAAAGACCTTTTTTTTTGGACAAACTGTGTACCAAAAATCAAAACGATTTTTTCAAATTTTCGGACGTCCGGTAGGGACCTGTCCGCTGCCCCACTCTGCCCCACGCCCCCGTCAGGCGCCGTGAGCATCTAGCTTTTGTTTATGCTTGATGAACACAAACCCTGCGCTCTCATTCACACTTTTACGATTATTTCGTTGTGTTTAGTGTTTGTGGGACGGGAAATAAGCTGCCAGGGGCCCAAAAAACTTGCTAGTGGTACCCCTGTGGTAAAGAAAGTGAGAAACACCATAGATGTGAAGAAGGAAATAATACAGAAGTATGAGAGTGGTGTGAGACTTGTTGAGCTTGCCAGGATGTATGGGAAAAACAAGTCGACCATCAGTTCTATCCTGGCAAAAAAAGAACAAATCAAGGAAGCTGATGTTGCGAAAAGGTGTTAATATGCTAACCAAAAAAAGACCACAAATAGTTGAAAAGGTTGAGAAGTTGTTGCTGGTGTGGATCAAGGGTAAAGAGATTGCAGGTGATAGTGTTTCAGAGACGATTATTTGTGAAAAGGCAAGGGAAGTTGCATGCCGATCTGGTAAAGAAAACTCCTGGAACCAGTGCTGATAGTGAATTTAAAGGCCAGCAGGGGCTGGTTTGAGAGATTTAAAAGCGTAGTGGCATACACAACGTTGTAAGACATGCTGAGGCAGCCAGTTCAGGCAAACGGGTGGCTGAGAAGTTTGTACAGGAGTTTAAGGGGTACATAGACAGTGAAGAATTCAAACCTGAACAAGTGTTTAATTGTGATGAAACAGGCTTGTTTTGGAAGAAAATGCCCAAAAGGACCATCACACAGGAGGAAAAATTGCTGCCAGGACACAAGCCTATGAAAGACAGGCTTACTCTTTTGTTCTGTGCAAATGCTAGTGGTGATTTTAAAGTGAAGCCTTTAACTTGTGTATCATTCAGAAAATCCCAGTGTGTTAAGAAAAACAATGTCTTTAAGAACAAGTTATGTGTCTTGTGGAAAGCTAATCATAAGGCATGGGTCACAAGACAAATTTTCAAAGAGTGGGTCAGTGAAGTGTTTGGCCCCAGTGTGAAAAAATACCTCCAGGAAAAGAAATTGCCACTCAAGTGTCCTGTTAATGGACAATGCTCCTGCTCATCCTCCAAACTTATTGGACCTCTTGTCTAAGGACTTCAGTTTTAATAAAGTGAAGTTCTTGCCTCCTAACACTACTCCTCTCCTCCAGCCCAGGAACCAGCAGGTCATTTCTAACTTCCAAAAACTCTACACAAAAGCAGTGTTTGAAAAGTGCTTCTAAGTGACCACAGACACTAAGTTGACCCTAAGAGAGTTCTGGAGGAATCACTTCAGCATCTACAACTCCATAAGCCTTATAGGTAAGGCTTGGGAGGGAGTGACTTCCAGGACTTCGAACTCTGCTTGGAGACAATTGTGGCCAGATTGTGTCCAAAAGAGGGATTTTGAAGGGTTTGAGGCTGACCCTGACCCTGACCCAGCTCGCCCTCTGCCTGTTGTGGACTGTATTGTGGCATTGGGGAACACCCTGGGGTTGGAGGTGAGTGATGAGGATGTGGAAGAGTTGGTGGAGGACCACAGGAAGAGCTAACCACTGAAGAGCTGCAAGAGCTTCATCTGGAGCAGTATCAGACCACAGCTGAGGAACTTGCTTCAGAGGAGGAGGAAGAGGGAGTGGATGAGGTGCCTTCTTCAAAGATTAAGGAAATTTGTGCCAAGTGGAATGATGTCCAAATGTTTGTGCAAAAGTACCACCCTGAGCAAGCTGAAACAAGCCATCTTTGCAACAAGTTTAGTGACAGAACCATGTCCCATTTTAGGGAAATGTTAAAGAGGCACCAGAAACAGAGGACTGTGGACAGTTATTTTGTGAGACAGGGGTCCAGTGACACTCAAGCTGGTCCTAGTGGCATTAAAAGACAGAAGGGAAGTAACCCCAGAGAGGGCTTTACCTGAAGTCCTCATGGAGGGGGATTCTCCTTCCAAACACTAACCCCAACTCCCTCTCTCCTCCTCCCTATCTTCCAGATGTCATCACCAATCTTCAATAAAGGTAAGTAAAAATGTTATTTTATATTATATGTATGTATTATTTTATATGTAATGTATTATTTTATATGTATTATTTTATATGTATGTAAAACTGTAATTAATCTCTATAAAATGTATTTTTGTGTGAATATTTTTGGGTTTCTGGAACGGATTAATTGTATTTCCATTTTTCTTATGGAAATATTGATTCGAATTTCAGACTTTTCGAAATTAGAACTAGCTCCTGGAACGGATTAAGTTCGATTTTTGAGGTTCCACTGTATTCCAGTGTTTTTAGTGCTTGTAACCACTAAATAGGCCACCATGGGCCCCAAGAAAGCTTCTAGTGCCAAATTGTGGTATAAAGGGGAGAAATACTATGGAATGAAGAAAAGATCATTGAAAATATGAAAGTGAGTGCGTATGTTCGAGTTGGAAAGGCTATACAGTGGAACCTCAAATTTCAAAAGTATCACTTATCGAACTCTTCGAAAATTGAACACTTTTTTCGAACCAACTTTGTCCCTATTATCGTACTCGCCCCTATTTTCGAACCGCCAGGTACCAGACCTGTCCGGCAGCCCGCTCTGTCCGCGTCCCCGTGCAGGCACCGTGAGCTAGTCTGGTTTTGTTGATGCTTGAGTGAACACTAACCTGCGCTCTAATTCACACATTCTATGATTATTTCATTGTGTGTAGTGCTTGTGGGACTGTGAAATAAGCTACCAAGTGGTAGTGGTACTCCTGTGGTTAAAAAAGTGAGAAACACCATAGATGTGAAGAAGGAAATAATACAGAAGTATGAGTGGTGCGAGACTTTTTGAGCTTGCCAGGATGTGTGGGAAAAACAAGTCGACCATCAGTTCTATCCTGGCTAAGAAAGGACAAGTCAAGGAAGCTGATGTTGCAAAAGGTGTTAATATGCTAACAAAAAAAGACCACAGACAATCCATCAGGTTGAGAAGTTGTTGCTGGTGTGGATCAAGGATAAAGAGATGGCAGGTGATAGTGTTTCAGAGACCATTATTTGCAAAAATGCAAGGAAGTTGCATGCCAATCTGGTACAGAAAACTCCTGGAACCAGTGCTGATAGTGAATTTAAAGGGCCAGCAGGGGCGGGTTTGACGATTTAAGAAGCTTTGGGCATACCAGGTTTGTAAGGCATGGTGAGGCAGCCATTCAGCAAAGGCGGCTTAAATTTTGTACAGGAGTTTAAGGCTTACAACACCGAAAAATTAAAAACCCCAACAAGTGTTTAATTGTGACAAACAGGCCGTTTTGGAAAAAATCCAAAACGGGACCACATACCAGGAAAAAAAAAGGCACCCCCAGACACAACCTTGAAAACGGGGTTAACCTTTTTTCTGTCAACGCATGGTGATTTTAAAGTGAAGCATTACTTTTTTTCTTTCGAAAATTCCAGTTTTTATGAAAAACAATTCATAAATAAAAAGTTGTGTGTTTTTGTGGAACAAATAAGGCAGGGGGTCAAAGGCAAATTTCAAAAAGGGGGTCCATGAAGTGTGACTCCATGTGAAAAAATACCCCTAACAAAAAATTTCCCCCTAAAGTGCCCCCTTTAAGGACAATCCCCTTGCTATCTCCTAATTCTAACCTTTGTCTAGGACTTCATTTTAAATAACTGAAGTTTTGCCCCCCTAACACCATCCTCCCTCCCCCCCCGGGCCAGCGGGTCATTTCAAAATTCAAAAGATACACAAAAGCATGTTTTAAAAAAGTGCTTTGAAGTGCCACAGACCAAGATACCTAAGAATTCTGGAGGAATCACTTCAATTCATAGCCCCCATAAGCCTTAAGGGCAAGGTTTGGAGGGAGTGACTTCCAGACTTTGAACTCTGCTTAAACGATTGGGCCAGTTTGGTGTCCAAAAAGGTTTTTGAAGGGTTTGAGGCTGCCCCTGACCCTGTCCCAGCTCCCCTCCCTGTTTGGCTCTATTGGGGGCTTTGGGGAACAACCGGGGGCTGGAGGGAGGGGCAAGGATGTGGGAGAGTTGGGGGCCACGGGGAAAGAGCAAACCCACAAAGAGCGGGAAAACTTCATCGGACATTTTCAGACCACAGCTAAAGCCTTGCTTCAGGGGAGGGGGAAAAGGGGGGGGATGGGGTCCTTCTTCAAAAATTAAAGGGGAATTTGGCCAGGGGGAATGTTTCCCAAATTTTTGTGCAGAAAAACCACCCTGACAAGCTAAAAAAGCCCCCTTTTGGATAATTCAGTGAAAAACCAGTCCCATTTTGGGGACACTTAAAGAGGCTCCAAAAAGAGGCGGGGAGTTTTTTTGGAACAGGTCCAGTGACCCCAAGCTGTCCTAGTGGCTTTAAAAACCCTTTTGAGGGCAAAACGGCCCTCCCAGACTTGTTCTCGGGGTCCCCCAAATTTAAAAAAAAATCTTATGAAAAAATAGAAACTTTTCCCATCAGACACCAAAAGTAAAAAATTTGATGGAAAACTTCGGAATTATGCTCTCGCGAAGTTGCGGTCTCGGCATGTTTAATGCATGGGCGATTTTGCCCATTTTCACCTAAATTTTCGGCCAATTCCCCTTACTAGTTGACAAAAAAACATGAATATTTCGCTAGAACTATTTTGTCATCGAATGAGTGCAAAAAACCCACCCTTTTACCAATTTAACTTTCCAGTACAGGGCCCGAATTGCAATTTCAACAAAAAAATTTTCAAAAGTTTCTTTTTCCCGAATGGGGTCCAGAAAAAACAAAAAAGCTTCCGGCACTAAAAAAAATTTCCCCGTTCATTTATTCTAAAAGGCCCCTCTCATTCTTTTGTTTTCCACTTCAAATTTTTTATTCTAAAAAATTAGAAGATTTACGTTATGAGACTACTGCTTTGAAAAAAAGGGAATAAAAATATTGGGCCTTGAAAAGAATATAGACTCACCAGTTAAAGGTTTTGGATGTTTGGGCAATTTGTTTATTTTTTAACTTTGGTAAAAATCGAACTTTACTATTTTGGCCTTTTTAAAGGGTACTTTTCATGAAAAAACCAGTAAAAATCATCTCAATTTCTGTAATTCTTCCTTTCTATAAAATGAGCCCAAGAAACTAAATACAACCATAAAACCTACGAAAATACAGTGAAAATTTGCGTTTATTAAAAAAAAACGGTCGTTTTTTTTTTTCATTATGCACGTGTCTGCGGGTTTTTTTTTTATACTGTGCACACTGACCCATAGCCCATTTTTTTCATATGTAGGCCCCCCAGCCTCTCCACGTTTTTGGGGCACTGAATTTAGGCTACAAGTACTCAAAAACCCTGGTCGTAAGCCGACTAGTAGGGCCAAAACCCCCAAAAGGGTTTTAAAAAGACAAAAGGGGAAGAACCCCAGGAGGGCTTTGATACCTGAAGCCCCTCATGGAGGGGGATTTCCTTCCAAACATAACCTCAACTCTCCCCCTCCCCTCCCTATTTTCCAGTGCCATCACCAATCTTCAAAAAGGTAAGTAAAAATGTTATAGTTTATTTACATTTTTTAAAATACAAAATTGACATTATATTTGTTGTATTAAAACTGTAATTAATCTCTAAAAATGTATTTTTTTGTGAACATTTTTGAGTTTCTGGAACTTTTAATTGTATTTCCTTTATTTCTTATGGGAAATAGTTTTGTTTTTTAAATTTTTTCGAATTTAAACTACTCCTAAACAGTTTAAAATTTCGATTTTTGGGGTTCCACTGTAAAACAAACCCCATTAAACCACATATCATTTTGGCAAAGGCTCAATGAAGCTGTAGTTGCGAAAGGTGAAAGTATTTTTTCCAAAACGGAGATGGCAAAAAATTGAGAGGGGAGAGAGATTTCTTGGTGTGATAAATGAAAAAAAACTATTAGGAATGTGTTCTCAGTCTAATACGTGAAAAGGCAAGGCTTTTCATGATGATCTCATTAAGAAAATCCCTCAAATATGATGTATTGATAAATTTAAAAGGCCGCAAAGGGGGTTTTGAGAGTTTTAAAACCCTTTCAGGGCCCAAATCAAAATCAAAAGTGGTGCCCAGTGCCCAAAAATTTTTTGAAAAAAAAAAAAAAAAAAAAATTTTTTCTTACAGAATTAAAGAGCATATTTTGTGAAGGAATAAGAAAAAAAAAAAACTGATCAGTACTTTCCCGGGTACAGTCCAAGAAGTTTGTCAATAATGAGTGGTGCGGAACATAGCGAATTCCCAAAGCGCATTTCATTATTTTGTGGTTTTTTTGTTGTTTTTTTTTTTTTTCTTTCCAATTTTTTTTCTATTTTCCCACTAACATTTGGGGGTGGAAAACCCAAAACTGTATATAATTTTATATTTATAAACTCACTGTATTGAAAACAAAACCGCACTAAAGTTTTTATCATATTATTGTTTCCACTGTTGTTTATTACAATAAACATGCACAAATATTTTATAATACTAAGTTCTATCATATATTTACATATTTACAATCATGGCATGGGTTTTAAAACGCTGGGGCTTGTGGAACCCCTTTAAAAAAACACCCTGACAGAGGGACCTTTCATTCCTCACACATAAACGGTGTCTTTGCGTTTTGTTGCCGCGTTTTTTTTGTGCACAGACAAAGCATCTCTTCTGAGCAAAATTTTTTTTTGTTGAAGGAACTGTATTAGAAATGATCACCTTCTCTCCTCAAACCCCGGGTATATCCCGAGGAATTCGAGGAACCCGTTGTATAGCAGGGGTTGTTACCTGGGACTTCATTATAGTTGCTGCAACGACAAACAAAATTCACCATCCCGGGGGCTGTTGCCAATCTTTATTTGTACATATTATATGCTGAGCATTGAAATGTCCATGAATGGAAGAAAATTTTTTTGACACTTGTAACCTTACGAACACAGTCAAAAAAACCAAAATTTCATGTCACCTTGTTAACCAAGCGATGTTTGTGTATAATCAATCACTGTCACCGGGTTTTTGAATACTTTTAATTGTCACTCGACAACTTTTCCATGTCTTGCATTTCAATACGGTAATGGTTTCAACAGTGAATCTCGTTTGTCATGCCCCCGAATGCCATGTGTCATTGGCAGTAAAACACCTGCCGCACACCCCGAGCACCCCGTTGACCTGGGCATAGTTTAGATTAGAACGCACTGTGCCACAACATCTGTTTGTTCACTCGCATGAAACACTGAGTAAGGGCTTGTGTACCCCTTATCGGGAATAATTATGCCCCTTACCAAATAAGGGCCATCATGTTTCTCACTACATACCTGAGATACCCAATAACATCTTGGATCTTTCAATGTTTTTTCACCCGTGTATCAACAAATTTTCCCAAAACCAGGCCACTGTCACAATACAGAGTACAAACAGTTTTTCCAAAGCGTTTCCCCTTGCCGGTTTCTGCTTTTTAATGACAGTCACTTTGAACAAATCAAAAACTCGTCAATTTCAAGATTCTTGAATGATAAAGTTAAAAAACTTTTGTTTGGATACATGAAAAACATTTCATCTTGATAACCCGTCCCTTTTGTCGGCCGGTTTTGTCAGAAAGTGCAACATACGAAGAGTAAGATAAACCTGTCCTGGGAGTTTCACAAACCGGGGGAGAAATTAAACCATCTTGGCCTATTCTTTTATATTTTGCTATAGACGTGAGGCATAAGCTTTTTGTTGCAAAAAGCAAATAATTTTTCAACAGTCGTCTCTTTCCACCTGTGATCTTGACGTGGTGATAAGATCGTATTTGCCCCGGTGTACTCAAATACTTTTTTACTTTCCCGACAATAAATTTTTATCAAAGGTGGTCAAAGAATAATTCAAAGAATTCCCGTTTATTGGCCGTGGTTCCAAGGGGGCAAGTAGGGTAGAATTCCACTTTGAGAATCATCAAATGTGAGGTTGGGAAAAAAAATTGGATTTTGCGCCAAACCATATACTTTGCTGGTGGTACTGACATCTGGCTGGTTTTTGCGGGTGTTGTGGGGGTGGGGGCTGGGGGCGGGCTCCCTTTGTCCCTTTAACTGACGAGTCGCACGTGGGTCCCGCGTAGCCTCTGAGTCACGCATGGCGGGGCCACTACCCACCACTAACACCAATCCAGTTCTGTGGCTATCCATGCCCAATGTAGCCACATCATCCCACTATCACTCCTAAAAACTGGTTTGGGGCCCCGGGAAAAGTTTTTCCCGGGATGACTCCTCCCCTGGGGACAGCATAGGGTACCTCCCAGCGCAAGCGGCGGGAACAACCGACGCTTCACTGGGGAATAGATTCCTCATTATCAAATACTCGTGACGTCGGCGCAAAAAATCACAGTCCACTCACTATCATCACATTACTGAAGTCAGGGCCTGGCCCCGCAAAATATTTGTTTTTCTTGCGTGAGGAACAACCCACCGTGAGCACAGTGCCCCCACCAGAGGTAGAAAGGGTTTGGGTCGCAGGTTTTCCCGCCTATTTTCGATATCCGGTCATTTTTTTCGGTCACAACGACAAAGCCGTAGAATTGTTTTTTCCCCTTTCCTCAGTGTCAGAACTATCAAAAGGAAGAGGAGAGCCCAATTTTCCAGGGAGGAGGTGACTTCGACGAGGGATGGTGAACAAGGGAACTGACCGGTTTTCCACAATGCTAGCGGGCGCCTAGTTTTTTTTTTATGGGGGCCAAACCCCCCACCACCAGAAACCCTTCCTCACATGTAGGGCCCAGAGGTTTTCCCCCAAATTTGACGGGGCCCGGAAATTTTTGGGGTTTTTCTACGGTTTTGGGCACCCAAAGTAAAGCCGTTGACAAGGGAGGGGGCCCTGAAAGGGTTAAGAAAAGTACGGCATACACATGTGCAAGGCATTGTGAGGCTGCCGTTCAGACAAAAAGTGGGTGAAAAATGTCAGACTTTAAGGATACATAAGACTGAAAACTTTAAAACCCGAACAAGTGTGGGCAAAACAGGCCGTTTTGGAAAAAATACCAAACGGACCTACTTTTCTCAAAAGGGAAAAGGGCCTCCCAGGACAAAGCCAAGACAGGGTGACATTAAAAGTTGTGTAGTAATGCATGGTGATTTCAAAGGAACCTTTATTGTAAACACCAAACTCCGGTTCAAGAAAAACAAATCGTCAAGGGGTTTGTGTGTGCTGTGGAGATCAAACAGTAAGGCATAAGTCACTAGGGAAATGTTCATGGACTGGTTTTATGGCGTGTTTGGCCCCACTGTAAAAAATTACATCCAGGAAAAGAAATTGTCACTCAAGTGCCTCCTGGTAATGGACAATGCTCCTGCTCATCCTCACGACTTGCAAGAGCAAATTGCAGGGGAAGTTTAGCTTTGTTAAAGTGAAGTTTTTGCCTCCTAATCCAACTCTCCTCCAGCCCATGGACCAGCAAGTCATTTCAAACTTCAAAAAAACTCTACACAACAGCAGTGTTTCGAAAGTGCTTTGAAATGACCTCAGACACTGAACTGACCCTAAGAGTGTTTCAGAAAGATCACTTCAATATCCTCAGTTGCATAAACCTTATGGGTAAGGCTTGGGAGGGAGCGACTTGCAGGACTGTTGAAGGGTTTGAGGCTAACCCTCAGGAGCCTATGCCAGTTGTGGAAGCTATTGTGTCATTGGGGAAGTCCATGGGGTTGGAGGTTTGTGGCGAGGATGTGGAAGAGTTGGTGCAGAACGATGAAGAACTAACCACTGCAGACCTGCAAGAGCTTGATGTGCAACAGCAACAGATCACAGCTCAGGAATGTGCTTCAAAGCAGGAGGAGAGAGACGGAGGAAGTTGCCTTCGTCAAGGATTAAGGAAATGTTTACAAAGGTGCAAGCATTTATGGATGAATTTTATCCTGTCACAGCTGTTGCAAGCCATATTGGCAACATGTACAATGACACTCTTGTGTCCCATTTTGGGAATATCCTAAGGATACGTGAGAAACGGAGCTCTCTGAACAGATATTTTGTGTGACAGGGGTCCAGTGACTCAAGCTGGTCCTAGTGGCATTAAAAAACCAAGAAGGGAGGTAACCCCATCAAAGGACTTGGTACCTGAAGTTTTTATGGAAGGGGATTCCCCTTCCACACAATAGAAAACCTGAATATCCCCTGCTGCTGGCACATCACTCATTAACAACTCCACAATAAAAGAAAGTGGCATTTAATTATTGTTTATTTTGCATGTAGCATTCGTTTCTGTGTAGGGAAATGTCTACAGTGGACCCCCGATTATCGGCCGTAATCCGTTCCTGAAGGTCAGCCGATAACCGAATTAATATTTCCCATAAGAATTAATGGAAAGATAATTCGTTCCAAAAAAAATTTCACAAAAAAAAAAAAATTTTTTTACAATTATGTAAGTATTACATACCTTTATTGAAGGTTAATGCTGGCTTCTGGAAGATAGGGAGAAGGAAAGCAGGAGTAGTTAGTGTTTGGAAGGGGAATCCCCCTCCATGAAGATTTTAGGTAGCAAAGCCTTCTCTGGGGTTACTTCCCTTCTGTCTTTTAATGCCACTAGGACCAGCTTGAGTCACTGGACCCCTGTCTTGCAAAATAACTGTCCAGAGTGCTCCGTTTCTGGCATCTCTAAGATTTCCCTGAAGTGGGACAGGGTTTTGTCACTAAACATGTTGTAGATATGGCTTGTTTCAGCTTTGTCAGGGTGGTGTTTCTCTACTAAAGCTTGCACCCTAGTCCACACTGCACACACCTCTTTAATCTCTGAAGGCGGCACCTCCTTCACTCCCTCTTCCTCCTCCTCTGAAGCAAGTTCCTTAGCTGCAGTCTGCTGCTGTTCAAGTTGAAGCTCTTGCAGCTCTTCAGTGGTAAGCTCTTCCCTGTGGTCCTCCTCCAACTCTTCCACATTCTCGCCACTCACCTCCAACCCCAGGGACTTCCCCAGTTCCACAATAGAGTCCACAGGGTCGGCATCATGGCGAGCCTCAAACCATTCAAAATCCCTCTTGGACACAATCTGGCCACAGTTTTCTCCAAGCAGAGTTCAAAGTCCTGGAAGTCACTCTCTCTCCCAAGCCTAACCTATAAGGCTCATGCAATGGAGGATAGTGATGTGATTCCTCCAGAACTCCCTTAGGGTCAACTGAGTGTCCGAGGTCACTTCAAAGCACTTTTGAAACACTGCTTTCGTGTGTAGAGTTTTTTGAAGTTAGAAATGACCTGCTGGTTCATGGGCTGGAGAAGAGGAGTGGTGCTAAGAGGCAAGAACTTCACTGTTACAAAACTTAAGTCCCTAAACACTTGGTCTTCCAAGTATGGAGGATGTGCAAGAGCATTGTCCAGTACCAGGAGGCACTTGAGTGGCAATTTCTTTTCCAGAAGGCATTTTTTCACACTTAGGCCAAACACATCATTAACCCACTCTCTGAAAATTTGCCTTGTGACCCATGCCTTATGATTAGCTTTCCACATCACACACAATCTGTTCATGACGTTGTTTTTCTTAAACACTCTGGGATTTTCTGAGTGATACACGAGTAAAGGCTTCACTTTGAAATCCCCACTAGCATTACCACACAACAAAAGAGTAAGCCTGTCTTTCACAGGCTTGTGTCCTGGCATTACCTTTTCCTCCTGGGTAATGTAGGTCCTGTTTGGATTTTCTTCCAAAACAGGCCTGTTTCGTCACAACTGAACACTTGTTGGGGTTCGAATCCTTCAGTCTTTACATAGTCCTGGAATTGTGAACATACTTTTCAGCCTCACATTTGTCAGAACTTGCAGCTTCACCATGCCTTACAACTCTGTGTATGCCACTACGCTTCTTCAATCTATCAAACCATCCTTTGCTGGCCCTAAATTCACAAAATGCAGCATTTGTTCCAGGCATTTTCTTTGCACGATCCTCATGCAACTGCTTTGCCTTCTCACAAATGATCGACTCCACAACACTGTCTCCCACTAATTCTTTTTCCTGAATCCACAATAACAACTTTTCCATCTCTTCCATTATCGGTGTCCTTTGTTTAGCTAGGAATGCTACTCTTTGCAACACTGGCATCTTTGATTTGTTCTTTCTTTGCCAGGATGGATGTAATTGTTGATTTATCCTTGCTGTACATCCTGGCAAGTTCCACCACCTTCATACCACTCTCAAACTTTTCTATCATTTCACTCTTAAATTCCATGGTGTTTCTCACTTTCATTACCACAGGAGCTTTACTAGGAACTTTCTTTGGAGCCATGGTTACTTATTTCACAGTTGCACTGCAAGAAAAACCACTAAAAACAATGGTAAACAAGCAAAATGTTTGGATGTATGAACAGAAGCTTCCTCAGCTACTGAGAGACAAAGCCAAACTGAAGTGCAAGCTGCCCCAGCTGGCAGATGGACGCACCCAAAACCCCGGAGATAACCGAGTTGGCTGATAACCAAACCGGTCGATAACCGGGGGGTCCACTGTATTTCATGTAAAGAAAAATTATTTTGTTTAATACTCTTGAGTATCTGGAACGGATTAATTCTATTTCCATTATTTCTTATGGGAAAAATTAATTCGACAAACGGCTAATTCGGCTAAAGGCTAGCTCTCTGGAACGGATTAAAGCTGTTGGTCGAGGGTCCACTGTATAATAATACACACACACACACACACACACACACACACACACACACACACACACAGGGCCCCAGCTTTACAGCGTTTCGCTAATGCAATGGTTTTCAATTATAGGCTCTCCTCAATTAGCGACGTACAGGTGTCCCTCAACATTCGCGAGGGTTAGGGGATCAAGAGCCTCGCGAATGTTGAAAAACCGTGAATGTTTGGTGCCCCAATATATTGTAGGGAAATATAATACAATACTGCTTAACTTGTTGAACCACGAACAATCATAAAATACATGAAAACGTCATAAGTTGTACTAAATATATACATGTTATGCTTTAATAACATGTATGTTATTAAATACCACAGACTCCACCACTTCCTCAACCAATGCCAGTCCTACTACCCTCCCTCTGACCCCCGCAACTGGCAGCCAGCCCTCCCACCACTCAGTGTGGCGAGTGTTTTGTTTGTTCATTATTTGCTATTAAACTACAGTATAAATAATGTAAACACATTCATGACTGCATATTGGAATGGCTATTTGAACAGGTATTGGACGGTGACATCATGTGTTTACTCTTGAACACAGCAAAGAATCAAACATTGGCTATTTGAACAGGTATTGACGTGACATCAATGTTTACTTGAACACAGCAAAGAATCAAACATTTCTGCTACTGCTAATAATAACAATAGTAATATAATAATAATACGATATAATTGAAGAAGGAAATTGTACAAAAATACGAGGGAGTGGTTGACACATCGTCAGTGTGGCTTTGTTTATGCTGGAGTGAACATTAGTCTCCCTGCTCTTCCAAACATTTCACAATAATTCAGCAGTTGAGGCAGTGGTAGAGGCAGTGATAGAGGCAGTGATAGAGGCAGTGGGTGAGGCAGTGGTATTTACTAACATATACGTATGTTATAAATAATAATAGTACATGTTAATATTAATAACATTTATAATAATAATAATAATAAATGTTATTCATAATGTACTATATTATTTATAACATATATGTTAGTAAATATCACTGCCTCTATCGCTGCCTCAACCACTGCCTCAACCACTGCCTCAACCACTGCCTCAACCACTGCCTCAACCACTGCCTCAACCACTGCCTCAACCACTGCCTCAACCACTCCAGTCACACTCAATCTACAAGCACCAAACAATGAATTATTGTGAAATGTTTGGAAGAGCAGGGAGGCTAATGTTCACTCCAGCATAAACAGTCTCACTGACGATGTGTCAACCACTCCCTCGTATTTTTGGTACAATTTCCTTCTTCAATTATATCGTATTATTATTATATTACTATTGTTATTATTAGCAGTAGCAGAAATGTTTGATTCTTTGCTGTGTTCAAGAGTAAACACATGATGTCACCGTCCAATACCTGTTCAAATAGCCATTCCAATATGCAGTCATGAATGTGTTTACATTATTTATACTGTAGTTTAATAGCAAATAATGAACAAACAAAACACTCACCACACTGAGTGGTGGGAGGGCTGGCTGCCAGTTGCGGGGGTCGGAGGGAGGGTAGTAGGGACTCGCAGGTGGCGGGAAACTTGAATATGATTTGGCGGCTGGGAATTTGGTGGCTGGGAATTTGGCGGTTGGGAATTCGCAAATGTGTGAAGCCCGCGAAAGCTGAAAACGTGAATGTTGAGGGAGACCTGTACTCATTTACCGACTCTGACATACGATGGGCTTTCTGAGCAGTATGCAAACCTAAATAGTGTATAGTAGAGCTGTTTTCCTCTATTCTCTTTACTGTAATATACAGTACACTGCTGTATAAATGCTTAAAGAATATACCACAAATGTTATAAATGGTGCAAAGGTGACATTAAAACAATATCAAAGACGGTCGACACAAAAGTATGCTCCTCACTTAGCAATGAATTCATTTACTGACGTGGTCTTAGGAACGGAACTCCATCATTAAGCGAGGAGAGGCTGTATACAAATTTTTCATTCATTCAGACTTTGTACGATAAATGTATTCCTCACTCACTATAAGCTAAGGACAAAAATATTTTAAGGTAGGTAATGTATGTACTGTATACGCATTTATTAGGCCTTGCACTATTGTTCAATTAATGTATGATAGTGTAAACGTGTTATCAGCCTTTTATATGCATCTGAAAGTGAAAAAAGCTGTTTCACTTAACTGTAGACTGGACCCTAACCAGCTGTGTAAGCAGGGCCCTTGTCTGTCTGTTCTAGCTTTAGTTATCTCATCAATGAAAATAAAAGTGCCAAACAAGAAGAACTTACAGATGAATTAAAATATTTGCAACATATGATACTTATTATAGAGTAAATTCAAGCAAGACCAGGAAAACTTGTGCATGCATAATTAGTACATACACCATGCATCTCAGATGAAGCTAATCCTTTATTGTAATGCCAAAAACTATCATTTAATAATTTCTAACTTGTAAATTAAAATTTTAGTCTTACTGAACGAGCTTGTAATTTGCTTGTTAAGCATATATATTTTTACTTATCAACATGTTCTTACAACTCATATCTATGACCAATTTCCAGAGATCTCCTACTCTCACAGACCAGCCTGGAGCCAGGTGTTTCTGTTGACAGCCTACTAGCTCACATATACATCACAGCCTGATTGATCTGGCACTCATCAAATTTTAAAGAAATCCACATCTATGTAATCTTTTTATTATGCTGTTTAATCTTAGTAAGAGATGCACAGAACTACATATAGTACTATTTTTTTTTTTTTTTTATCACACTGGCCGATTCCCACCAAGGCAGGGTGGCCCGAAAAAGAAAAACTTTCACCATCCTCACTCCAACACTGATCGTTTTTTTTCCAGAAGGTGTGCTATACACTAACAGTTTTTTAATACGTAACAATTTGAACACCCCTTCTCAATACTTTTACATTTACATTCAGTACAATGTTTTCATAATTAACCCCTAAACTGTCCAAATGTAGATATACGTTCACGTGCCTAGCACTCTGAACGTAGAAATATGTTTTTTTTTTACATGCTTTCAAATGGAGAAAAAGGTCGGAACACTACGCACGTAAACGTAAATCTATGTTTCAACAGTTTAAGGGTTAAAATTTTGAACATGTGCCCTTCCTTACCTCACTCCTTTTTTATTTTAATTCTCCACCCATGTTCTTTTACTCTCACCCCTCACCCCCAACCTTTCCACAATGTAATCCCCTACCCCCACATCCGCTACGTGCCCTCCACCCCCACATCCGCTAGTGCCTTTTACCCCCCACATACCACTATACCCTCCACTACATTCCCCTACCCCCCATCCACTACATAACTACCCCCGACATCCACTGCACAGGAATATAAGAAGGAGCACTGCTGCATTCTTACTGGCCCAAGCTGGTCAGGCTCAACTCACACCCACTTGCACATTTGTCTAACCTATTTTTAAAACTACACAACGTTTTAAATTCAATGATGTTACTCGGGAGTTTATTCTACTCATCCAAACCAATGCTTATAATCCTTATAGAAATAAACTTTGAATTTGAATATATCATTTGTAAATCTATAATTCTCCAACCTGAACCCACTGCTGTGAGTCCTGTCTTGGTTATAGTATTTAGCACATTACTTATATTCCATTCATTTATTCCTGTTTTCCATTTATACACCTCAATCATATCCCCCCCTAATTCTACACCTTTCTAGAGTGTAGATTCAGGACACTCAGTATATCCTTGTAGGAAAGCATTGATACATCGGATCAACTTTGTCATCCTTCTTTGTATTTTTCCGGGCATTTATTATACGGGACCCTCAACAAGCATTAATTCATCCCGGGTTTTCCTTGGGTGAATTGCTTGGTAAATTAGTTCCCATAGAAAAATTTGGAATATTTATATTCTGACATCCCAAAGTCTTTTTTTACATAAATTCTTTTTAAATGGAAGGAAATGCAAATAAACATTAAACCTTAAACTTTTTTGGGAAGGTTCTGTTGGGAGAGATTAGGTTGTTTTGTTGGGAAAAAACCCCAAAAAGTTTTTTTGGTGGTTTTGTTTTTTTATGCATGGACCCCTAAATTTTTCCCCCTTAATCTTTTAACCTTTTACCCACCTCTTTTTTTGCCTTTTCCCCAACACCCCACCACACCCTACCCCCTCTATTTTTCTACAAACTTTTCCTTGAATTCTATCGTGTTTCTCGCATCCTTTACCAAAGGGCTGGCTCTAGAAGCTTTCGTGGGGTCCATGGTGGCTTATTTAATGGTTACAAGCACTAGAAACAGTGGAATAATCCAAAATGTATGGGAGGCACACGTGGAAACCGACCACGACAGCTTGTAAACAATGGCACACTGACTCTTGGAACAGCTGGGCGCACATCAACAGGTTCCGGACGAATGTTGTTGGTTAAGTTCTTCGCTGTTAGTTAAGGCATTTTTTCTACGGCAAAAAGCGCCGTTAGACGAAATTGCCATTACTTAATGCCACCGTTAGTTGAGGGTCGACTGTACCTGTAATACAGTGACCAGAACTATGCGGCATTATCTAAATGATACCTAACCAATGATACATTGTGTTAATCCTTTGACTGTCACAGGCCCCTTTCTGAAACAGTCATTCTATGTCGGAAAATTTTTGGAAAAAAAAAAAAAACAAAAAAAAAAATATCTTATGAAATGATAAAGAATCTTTTCCCAATGGCAATGACACCAAAAGTACAAAATTTGGTCGAAAACTCATGGAATTACGCTCCCACGAAGTTAGTGGTCTCGGCGACATATACAGTAGGGCCCCACTTATACGGCGGGTTGGGTTCCAGGCTGTCGCCGGAAAGCAGACATCGCCAGAAGGCAGAACGCCATTTTTTTTCCATTTATAAATACATATAAATACCAGACAACAAGTTTACACTAAATTATATTAGGTTAGTAATAGAACTAGGCATTAAAAACACAAAGTAAAATACATTCACAGTAAATTCATTACTTATCTTAAAGTATTTGTAATCTTAATGTAGGGAGAGAGGAGAGTAGTACTTATTTGTAGGAAGTCAGGTGCAGGTAGCCCAGGTGCAGGTAGCCCAGGTGCAGGTAGCCCAGGTGTAGGTAGCCCTGGCTCCCCGTCTCATACTTAATATATGATATTTAAAACATCCCAGAGGTAAAATACACATACAGTACACTCATTATTTACCTTAAAATATGTGTAGTCTTAATATAGGAAGAGAGGCGAGTAGTATTTATTTGTAGGATGTCAGTGTAGGTCAGTGTAGGTATCCGGTAGGTGTAGCCCGCCTGGGCTACACCTACCGGCTACCTACACTGTGGCCCAAAGCCATATTATTAACATCGACATACTGTGTTCACTGAATTTAATAATTTCTAACAACTACCTTTAGATGCCATCATAAACGAAGGTAGAAGTAATGAATAATTCATGCCGAAAATTGTAAACAAAAGCAGAGTGAGGGAGTGGCTGGGCCAAACGCAGATTCATACAAGTTTTCTCCGATGGCTGAGCAGAGAAAACGTAATGTCCCTCCACCCGGCTACCACACAGCTCCACAAGTATTATCAGAGCACACACAAAATATGCAACAAATGCCAGACAACAAGTTTACACTAACTTATATTAAGTTAGCAATAGAAATAGGCATTAAAAACACAATAAAAGGTAAGATACACACAGAGTACACTTATTACTTACCTTAAAATATTAATATTAATGTGTGAGAGGCAAGTGGCAGGGTGTTTATTGAATAAAATCAGAACGGCACACCATCATCCTCTAACTTGGCACTTAAAGTAAGAGGCTTACGACTACTCTTTTTTATCACAGCTAACCTTACACGCCATTGTCAATGAGAGCCAACTAGTTAACGAAAGAGTAAACGAGAGAGAACGAGATACAGAGTTGAGACAATGTAAGAACACAAACTGAACAGGTAGTGGACGATCACTTGGTCAGGCGAAATAAATGCGTATTAATATGAGTCTACTTTTAGTTCATTCACGTACGTTTGTAAGAGTTTGTAAAACATTTACCTCAATATTTTTTTTTATTATAATAATAATTACCTCAATACAAATACAGTGGACCCCCGGTTAACGAACTTTTTTCATTCCAGTAGTATGTTCAGGTGCCAGTACTGACCGAATTTTTTCCCATAAGGAATATTGTGAAGTAGATTAGTCCATTTCAGACCCCCAAACATACACGTACAAACGCACTTACATAAATACACTTACATAATTGGTCGCATTTGGAGGTGATCATTAAGCGTGGGTCCACTGTACTCTTACATTGTGTACAAGTTAGTTCAGAATAAACAAACAGCAACACACCATTTTTAGTGAATGATAATAAATAATATTATATTATTATTATAAAAAGCACTAAACCCACAAGGGTCATGAATTGCTAAGAGTAAATGCATACAAAAGAATATTTTTCTACAGTTACCCCCAGTTTGACTAGAGAAAACTAATCTTC
Organism: Cherax quadricarinatus; assembly: GCF_026875155.1. Classification (NCBI taxonomy): domain Eukaryota; kingdom Metazoa; phylum Arthropoda; class Malacostraca; order Decapoda; family Parastacidae; genus Cherax; species Cherax quadricarinatus. The sequence continues at coordinate 11,133,390 of NC_069401.1, forward strand.
CGACACTACCTACACAGCTGCTTTGTAACAAATCTCATATTTACATCAATTTTTATTCTGTAAGTGTATGTATCATGTTTATATGCTATGTAGGGTTTCATATATAATTTTGAGGAAATATATAATGGATTAATGAAAATGCCTATGTTATGTAAAATAAGACATTTAGTGTGCCCAGAATGATTATTATTACGTAGTATTGGGGCATCATGAGTAGAGAGACTCTTACGACTTTAATGTGTACTGCACACCAGCACAGTAAGTACATTTAGGTACAGTACACACAAGTATAATTATCAGAGTATGTATAAAATATGCAGTAACTTTAAAACACTTGAAATTTTGGAAAGTTTCCTGACATAATAGATGTGGTCACAGAAAATATAAACAAACTGGGTGGGGGCGCCGTATTTGAAAGACCGCTTGCCATATAGCAAATTTTGGTCATAATTTGACATCGCCGCATTAGCGGAACGCCATAAGGCAAAACGCCATAAAGCGGGGCCTTACTGTACGCATCGGTGATTTCGCCGACTTTGAGCCCTGTTTTTGGTCAATTCCGTTGTTCCAGTTGGCCAAACTCTTAGCTATTTCTTTAGAACTCCATTTTTTCAATCAGTTGATTACAAGAAACTGCCCATTTACCGATTTCAACTACCCAATAAAGTGGTCAGAAATTTAAAATTTGGCCAATTTCATGCAAATTAAAAAAGATGCCAATTTCAAAATAGGGTCCAGAATAAACAATGTAGACATTCTTGGCACTAAAATAACATATCCTCTGTTCATTAGTCATGTCTCTAGGCCCCTCTTATATTACTATTGCTTTCTATTTTGATTTTTATTCATACAAAAAAACACAAAATTCACTGTTATGCAGACTTCTGCATTATTGTAAAAATGGTATAAATAATATCAGTGCACTAGTGAAAGAATATCAGACTCCCCAGTTGAAGTGTATTGGACCTGTGGTGTGATTTGCTTACTCCTGAACATTGGTTATAATCAAACATTTCCGCTACTTTGAGCTCAATTTCAAGGTCGTTTTCATTGCGAAAGTAATCAAAATCATCTCTATTTCTGCAATATGTTTCCCATTTTATCACCTGAGACCGTGAAAACGAGAATACAATAATAAATACTATACGAAAATACACCGCAAAGTCTGTGCTTTAATCCAAAATAACGGTCAGTTTTTTTTTTTTTCTCATTACGCACTGCAAGATTTTTTTTATGTGGTGCACACTGACCACACAGACCCATTCTCTCACATGTGGGCCTACCAGCTTTCTCCCACTTGATTTGAAGCCACTAGAATTTACGCGTATAAATACATCAGTAACAGTGGCCCCTAAGACGTACATATACGACTGAAACAGTCAAAGGGTTAACCCTTTGACTGTCGCGGCCGTATATATACGTCTTATGAGGTACCGTGTTTGACATATATATACTCATAAATTCTAGCGGCTTCAAATCAAGCAGGAGAAAGCTGGTAGGCCCACATGTGAGAGAATGGGTCTGTGTGGTCAGTGTGCACCATATAAAAAAAATCCTGGAGCACGCAGTGCATAATGAGAAAAAAAAAATCAGACCGTTTTTTTTTTTAATTAAAATGCCGACTTTGTGGTCTATTTTCGTATAGTATTTATGGTTGTATTCTCGTTTTCTTGGTCTCATTTGATAGAATGGACAACATATTATAGAAATAGAGGTGATTTTGACTGATTTTACTATAAAAAGAACTTAGAAATGGAGCTCAAAGTAGGGGAAATGTTGGATTTTTGCCAATGTTCAAAAGTAAACAAATGATACCATTGTCCAATAAATGTCCAACTAGCCATTCTAATATGCAGTCATGAATGGGTTGATGTTATTCATACAATTATTACAGTATTGAAGTAGTCTGCATAATAATAAGTCTTCTATTTTTTGTTTGAATAAAAATTCAAAATAGAAAGCAAGAGTAATATCAGAGGGGCCTGGAGACATGACTGATGAGCAAAGAAAATGTTATTTTAGAGCCAGGAATGTCTGCATTGTTCATTCTGGACCTTATTTTGAATTTATGTTTTTTAGTTTTCGTGAAATTGGCCAAATTGCAAATTTCTGACCACATTATTAGGTAGTTGAAATCGGTAAATGGGAAGTTTCTTGTACTCAATCGATAGAAAAAAATGGAGTTCTAAAGAAATAGCTATGAGTTTGGGCGACTGGAACAATGGAATTAGCCGAAAATAGGGCTCAAAGTGGGCAAAATCGCCGATTTGTAAACAGCGCCGAGGTCGCTAAATTCGCGAGAGCATAATTCCGTCAGTTTTCCATCAAATTTCGTTTTTTTTGGTGTCATTACAATCGGGAAAAGATTCTCTATCATTTCATAAGAAATTTTTTTTTTTTTTTTTTAAATTTTGCGACACCAGGAGACACCTCAGGATTGGGGGTTGCGACAGTCAAAGGGTTAAATAATAACCTGTGGACTCCCTAAGTAAGTTTTTTCAGGTATACACAAATACAGCTACAATGGACCCTCGAGTAACGGCATTAATCCGTTCCAGAGAACTTGCCTTTAACCGATTTTGCTTTAGCCAAATTAATTTTCCCCACAAGAAATAATGGAAATCCAATTAATCCGTTTCAGACAGCCAAAAGTATTAACAAAAAATATTTTTTTAAAGATGAAGTATAGATATACATACAGAAAACAATGACAATATAAAAGCACTAATAAAATGTATAAATGAACATTTAACAACACACTTACTTTTATTGACTTGTTGGCGTATGGAAGAGAGGTAGGAGGGGAGAGGGAGACGAGTTTATTATGCTTCAACATGATGCTAATATCTCTACAGCTTATTTATCTATCACAGTTCATCTAATATGACATAATAAACAATATTAATAACATAGAAACATGATATACAGTGGACCCCCGCATACGGTTGGCATCACATAACGTTAAATCCGCATACCGATACATTTTATCGCTAAGATTTTGCCTCGCATACCGCTAAAAAACCTGCTCAACGCTATTCGTCCGAGACGCGTCTAATGTGCGGCCTGAGCCAGCCTCACATGTTCCGCCAGTGGCATTGTTTACCAGCCAGCCTCCGCGGTAACATCCAAGCATACAATCGGAACATTTCGTATTATTACAGTGTTTTTGGTGATTTTATCTGCAAAATAAGTGACCATGGGCCCCAAGAAAGCTTCTAGTGCCAACCCTACAGGAATAAGGGTGAGAATTACTATAGAGATGAAGAAAGAGATCATTGCTAAGTATGAAAGGAGTGCGTGTCTCCGAGCTGGCCAGGTTGTATAGTAAACCCCAATCAACCATCGCTACTATTGTGTCCAACAAAACGGCAATCAAGGAAGCTGTTCTTGCCAAAGGTTCAACTGTGTTTTCGAAATAGAGATCGCAAGTGATGGAGATGTTGAGAGATTTCTTATTGGTAAAGGATAAATGAAAAAAAGATAGCAGGAGATAGCATCTCTCAAGTGATCATAAGTGAAAAGGCTAGAAGTTGATGAGGATTTAATTAAAAAAATGCCTGCAACTAGTGATGATGTTTAGTGAATTTAAGGCCAGCAAAAAGGGTTTGGGTTTGAGAGATTTAAGAAGCGTAGTGGCATACAAAGTGTGATAAGGCAAGGTGAGGCTGCCATTCGAACCACAAAGCAGCTGAAAAATATGTGCAGGAATTCAAGGAGTACTAGACAGTGAAGGACTGAAACCTGAACAAGTGTTTAATTGTGATGAAACAGGCCTGTTTTTGGGAAGGGAAAAAGCCAAGCAGACCTACATTACTCAGGGGGAAAAGGCACTCCCAGGACATAAGCCTATGAAAGACAGGCTTACTCTGTTGATGTGTTCCAATGCTAGTGGTGATTGCAAGTGAAGCCTTTATTAGTGTATCACTCAGAAACTCCCAGAGCGTTCAGGCAAAAGAATATCCTCAAGGCTAATTTGTGTGTGCTGTGGAGGGCAAACAGTAAGGCATGGGTCACTAGGGACTTTTTCTGTGACTAGTTACACCAGGCATTTGCCCCCAATGTGAAAGATTACCTAACTGAAAAGAAATTAGACCTTAAGTGCCTCCTGGTGTTAGACAATGCCCCTGGTCATCCTACAGACGTGGCAGAGCGACTTTATGGGGACATGAGGTTCATTAAGGTGAAGTTTTTGCCTCCTAATACCACTCCTCTCCTGCAGCCCATGGACCAGCAGGTTATTGCAAACTTCAAAACACTGTACACAAAAGCTCTGTTTGAAAGGTGCTTTGTAGTGACCTCAGAAACTCAATTGACTAAGAGAGTTTTGGAGAGAGCACTTTAATATCCTCAATTGTGTAAACCTTATAGGTAAGGCTTGGGAGGGAGGGGACTAAGAGGACCTTGACTCTGCTTGGAAGAAAACTGTGGCCAGAATGTGTAGACAAAGGGATTTTGAAGGGTTTGAGGCTAACCCTAGGAATCCTATGCCAGTTGAGGAATCCATTGTGGCATTGGCAAAGTCCTTTTGGTTGGAGGTTAATGGGGATGATGTGGAAGAGTTGATGGAGGAGGACAATGAAGAACTAACCACTGATGAGCTGCTAGATCAACTTCAACAGCAAGAGGCCAGACCTGAGGAAACTGCTTCAGAGGAGGGGAGAGAGAAATTGAAGAAGTTGCCTACTTCAGAGATTAAGGAAATGTGTGCAATGTGGCTTAAAGTGCAAACCTTTCTTGATGACAATCACCCTAACACAGCTATTGCAAACCGTGCTGGTGACTATTACACTGACACTGTTGTGAAATACTTTAGGAAAGTCATAAAGGAACGAGAGGTACAGGCCACTATGAACAGATATGTTGTGCGACAGAAGTCCAGTGACTCTGAAGCTGGTCCTAGTGACATTAAAAGAAGGGAAGTAACCCCAGAAAAGGACTTGACACCTCAAGTCTTAATGGAAGGGGATTCCCCTTCTAAACACTAAGACTCTCCTCCTCCCATCCCATCAATTATCACCAGATCTTCAATAAAGGTAAGTGTCATGTAACACTGCATGCCTTTTTCAGTTTGTGTGTATTAAAATTAATATTTCATGTGGTAAAAAAATTTTTTTTTCATACTTTGGGGTGTCTTGCACGGATTAATTTGATTTCCATTATTTCTTATGGGGAAAATTCATTCGCATAACGATAATTTCGCATAACAATGAGTTCTCAGGAACGGATTAATATCGTTATGCGGGGGTCCACTGTATACTCTAGAATGAATAAAGTATGTCATAATGTATGAGAGGAGTAAGTGGTGGAAGTGTTGTTGAGTTTATAAGGGCCACCGAGAGAAGCCGTACATAGTAGTGGTGGAGGCAGCAACAGAACCCACCAACACTATCACACTTAAATAATGTATGTAATTTATACATAAGAAATATTTACATTTTAATTTATAAATAAGCAAGTAAGTTTATTCAGGTATACATAAATGCAGTTACGTACATAGATTATCATACATAGCAGCATATGTGTAAAGTACCTAGGATAACCCAATAAAGTGACTTACATATTTCCATTGGGGTTCCTGTTATATTTACACTTATATTTACTTTTATACTTACACTTTTATATTTGCACTTACCTTGGAGATAGATTAATTAGTTAGTTTGATGGAGGAGATGCTGGCAGAGATTTAGGGTGGTGGAAGATGCATAGCAGGCCAGCGTATGTTCAATGGCCAGATACACAACCAACAACATTGGAGAGTTACTTTCGTGTCGTTTTTCTATCGCTTACTCGCTTAACTTACTTGCTACACTGTTAATTCTACACTATCACTGGCTGGCACTACAGCCTTTATCGATACCTCCTGCTTTAGTATCGTACATATCGTAGAATCACCGAATCACTGCAGAAGGCACATTCTCCCCTCTCTTCCTCCTCCACTTTGGTACTTTGCTATGAGTTTTTTCTTGAATTCTATTGTGCTTCTTTACCACAGGGCTGGCACTAGCTTTCTTTGGGCCCATGGTGGCTTATTTAGCAGTTACAAGCACTAAAAACAATGGAATAAAACAAAATATTTCGCATGTAGCCATGGAATCGTCCTCCCTGGCTTGTAAACAATGGCAAACTGGCTTTACACGGGCTTAGGCCATGCGGACACGTTCGGGATGAATGTCCTTAACCGAGTTCTTGGGCATTAGCCAAGCCAGTATTTTGATGCAAAAACGTGCCACTATCCGATTTTGGCGTTAACCAATGCCACCGCTACCCGAGGGTCCACTGTACAGAGATTATCATATACAGTGGACCCCCGGTATTCGATATTAATCGAGAGCTCATCGAATACCGAAAATATCGAAAACCGAATCAATTTTCCTCATAAGAAATAATGGAAATCAAATTAATCCGTGCAAGACACCCAAAAGTATGAAAAAAAAAAAATTTTACTACATGAAATATTAAGTTTAATGCAATAGAATAATTACAATAACAATAAAATAACTGACACTTACCTTTAATGAAGATCTAGTGATGATTGATGGGATGGGAGGAGGGGAGAGGTGTTAAGTGTTTCGAAGGGGAATCCCCTTCCATTAGACTTGAGGAAATCAAGTCTTTTCCCCGGTTACTTCCCCCTTCTTTTAAATGCCACTAGGACCAGCTTGAGAGTCACTGGATTTCTGTCGCACAACATATCTGTCATAGTTGCCTGTACCTCCCTTCCTTTATGACATTCCAAAAGTGTTTCAAAACATTGTCGTGTAATAGTCACCAGCACGCTTCAATAGCTGTGTTAGGGGGATTGTTCATCAAAAAAAGGTTTGCACTTTAAGCCACATGCACACAATTTCCTTAATCTTGAAGTAGGCAACTTCTTCAATTTCTCTTCCCCCTCCGAAGCAGTTTCCTCAGGTTGGGGCCCTTTCTGCTTTTGAAGATGATCTATCAGCTCATCAGGGGTTTAGTTCTTCACTGTCCTCCTCCCCAAACCCTCTTCCACATCCTGCCCACAAAACCCCCAAACCCCCAAAGACTTCCCCAATGCCACAATGGATTCTTCAACTGGCATAGGATTCTCGGGTTAGCCTAAAATCCTTCAAAACCCCTTTTTGTCTACACATTCTGGCCACAGTTTTTTTTTCCAAGCAGAGTTCAAGGTCCTCTTAGTCACTCCCTCCCAAGCCTTACCTATAAGGTTTATACCAATTTGAGGATATTAAAGTGATCCTTCCAAAACTCTTTAGAGTCAGCTGAGTTTCTGTGGTAAACTATAAACCACTTTGAAACAGCTTTTGTGTACATTTTTCTTGAGGTTGGAAATGACCTGCTGGTCCATGGGCTGCAGAGAGGAGTGGTATTAGGAGGCAAAACTTGACCTTAATGAAGCTCATGTCCCCAGAAAGTCGCCTCTGCCAAACTCTGTAGGATGACCAGGGGCATTGTCTAATACCCGGAGGCACTAAGGTCTAATTTTTTTCATTTTGGTAATTTTTTTACAGTGGGGGCAAAGCTTGGTGTTAAACCCGTCATAGAAAAAGTCCCCAGTGACCCATGCCTTACTGTTTGCCTTCCACAGCACACAAATTATCCTTGAGGACATTGTTTTCCTGAACACTCTGCGAGTTTCAGAGTGATACCCAAAAAGGCTTCACTTTTTTCAATCACAACTAGCATTGGCAACATGAGAAGAGTAAGCCTGTCTTTCATTTGGCTTATGTCCTGGGAGTGCCTTTTCCTCCTGAGTAATGTAGGTCCTGCTTGGCATTTTCTTCCAAAACAGGCCTGTTTCGTTGCAATTAAACACTTGTTCAGGTTTCAAGTCTTCACTGTCTATGTAATCCTTTAATTCCTTCACATATTTTTCAGCTGCTTTTTGGTCCGAACTGGCAGCCTCACCATGCCTAATCACACTATGTATGCCACTACGATTCTTAAATCTTTCAAACCAACCTTTGCTGGCCTTAAATTCACTCACATCCCCCTTTAGTTGCAGGCAACTTCTTTACCAAATCGTCATGCAACTGCCTACCCTTTTCACAAATGACCCGCTTGAGAGATGCTATCTCCTGCTATCCGTTTTTCATTTATCCACACCAATAACAGTCTCTAAAAATTTTCTAACACTTGCGGTCGCTGTTTCGTAATCACAGTACACCTTTTGCAAAAACAGCTTCCTTGATTGCCGCTTTCCTGGTCACTATAGTAGAGATGGTTGATTGGGGTTTATTATACAACCTAACCAGCTCCGACACACGCACTCCACTTTTGTACTTTGCAATTATCTCTTCCTTCATTTCATAAGTCATTAGCGCCTTTTTCTCGAAGGGTTGGCACTAGAAACTTTCTTGGGGCCCATGGTGACTTATTTTGCAGAAACAAGCACCAAACACAGTGATAATATTGATAATATGGAATGTACCGAATGTATCCTTAGATGCGCGTACACTGGCTGGCTTGTAAACACTGGCACACACGGGGAAGTTCAGGCCACACGTGGACACGTCTCATACGAATCGTATCAAATACCGGGTTTTCAATCGAATACCGAGGAAAATTTTTTGCCATATAATGCATCGAATACCGGATTTATCGAATACCGATGCCATCAAATACCGGGGGTCCACTGTAGTACATAGCAGCATGTGTGTAGAGAACCTAGGTTAATCCCCAAAAATCAGACACTGACTTATTGCCATTGGGGTTCTTTTATTACCTTATTATTATACAGTGGACCCTCGGTTATCGGCCATAATCCATTCCAGAAGGTTGACCTAAATCCGAAAATTGAAATATTTCCCATAAGAATTAATGTAAATACAATTAATCCATTCCAGACAATTAAAAAAAAAAATTACATTTTTTAAAGATTAACTATAGTTTCACATACACAAAACAATGAGAACTAAATACAGGTCTCCCTCAACATTCACGAGGGTTAGGGGATCAAGAGCCTCGCGAATGTTGAAAAATCACGAATGTTTGGTGCCCCAATATATTGTAGGGAAATATAATACAATACTGCTTCCTTAACTTGTCGAACCATGAACAATCATAAAATACATGAAAATATCGTAAATTGTACTAAATACATAAGTTATGCCTTAATAACATGCATGTTATTAAATACCACTGCCTCCACCACTGCGAGTCCCTACTACCCTCCCTCTAGGCCCCCACAACTGGCAGCCAGCCCTCCCACCACTGTGTGGTGTTTTGTTTGTTCATTATTTGCTATTACACTACAGTATAAATAATGTCAACCCATTTATGACTGCATATTGGAATGGCTATTCGGACAGGTACTGGAAGGTGACATGTGTTTACTCTTGAACACAGCAAAGAATCAAACATTTGTGCTACTGCTACTGTAATAATAATAATAATAATAATAATAATAATAATAATAATAATAATAATAATAATAATAATAATAATAATAATAATAATAATAATAATAATAATAATAATATAATAATAATAATAATAATAATAATAATAATAATAATATAATAATAAATACGATAGAATTGAAGAAGGAAATTGTACAAAAATACGAGGGTTGAAGCAGTGGTGGAGGAAGTGGTTGACGCATCGTCAGTGTGGCTTTGTTTATGCTGGAGTGAGTATCAGTCTCCGTGCTCTTCCAAACATTTCACAATAATTCATTGTATTTGGTGCTTGTAGATTGAGTGTGACTGGAGTGGGTGAGGCAGTGGGTGAGGCAGTGATAGAGGCAGTGGTATTTACTAACAAATATGTTATAAATAATAATAGTACATGTTAATATTAATAATATTTATAATAATAATAATAATAATAATAATAATAATAATAAATAATAAATGTTATTCATAATGTACTATTATTATTTATAACATACATGTTAGTAAATATCACTGCCTCTCCCACTGCCTCTACCACTGCCTCTACCACTGCCTCTACCACTGCCTCTACCACTGCCTCTACCACTGCCTCTACCACTCCAGTCACACTCAATCTACAAGCACCAAATACAATGAATTATTGTGAAATGTTTGGAAGAGCACGGAGACTAATACAGGAGGGCCCCACTTATACGGCGGGTTAGGTTCCAGGCTACCGCCGTAAAGTGGAACACCCTTTTTTTCCACTTACAAATGCATACAAACACTAGATAAGTTTACACTAACATATATTATGTTAGCAATAGAACCAGGCATCAAAAAACAATAAAAAAGTACAATACACACATAGTGCACTCATTACTTACCTTAAAATATTTATAGTCTTAATCTAGGGTGAGACAAGTAGTGTTTATTGTAAGAAATCAAGTGTGGTATGTATGGTAGTCAGCCAGGCTACCATACCAGGCCAACCCACCCACACATACTATTCTATGATATTTAAGCATCCCAGAGCGATAAAATGTATATACAGTTCACTCATTACTTACCTTAAAATATAGGGTGAGACGAGTAGTATTTATTGTAAAAAATTAAGTGTGGTATGTATGGTAGTCAGCCAGGCTACCATACCAGAGAGAAAGAATGAGTGCATGAGAGAGGACAGAATCAGTTATGTAAACAAACCAGGCGAAGGTAAGTTTTGTAAACAGTGTACACGTCTGGTTTGTGTACAAGTTACATTGTGTACAGGTTGTCTCTACATTGATACGGTAGAATAAATAAAGAAGAAGACCCATTCTCATGTAACATCATTTTGAGAAGAAATGATGCTCTGAGTGAAGGCAATGGAAGTAAGTCACTCTGACTTTTTTGGGTTATCCTAGGTTCTCTACACATATGTTATATATTTATGTTATGTATCGTGTTTATTATATAATTTTGAAAAAAATATCACGATGGATTAATGAAAATGTGTATATTAACGTAATATACAACATTTAATGATACACCGAGCTCAGACAGCGTAAACAAACAAACTGAACAGGTTGTGGACGATCACTCGGTCAGGCAAAATAGACGGTATTAATACGTGTCCAGTTTTAGTTCATTCATGTACATTTGTAAGAGTTTGTGAAACTTTTACCTTATAATATTTTTATTATTATTATAATAATTAAATCACGAAACAAATACACTTACACTGTGTACAAGTTAGTACAGAATTATAGCTATAAAGTGAAGGCATACGAAAGGAATATTTTTCTACAGTTATCCCTAGTAACAGGTGACGGGCTAGAGAAAACGTAATTCTTCCGACACTTCTACAAACCGTTTGGTAAACATCTCATATATATTTGTATAAATTTTTATACTGTGGGTGCATGTATCATGTTTGTGTGTTACATAATATGTTTCTTATATAATTCTGAAAAAAATATCAGATAGATTAAGGGAAATGTCTATATTAACGTAATATGCGACATTAATGCGCCCAAGAGATTATTATTATTACTATTATTATTATTATTATTATTATTGCATCAAGAGTAGAGAGACTCTTAGTGATTTTAATGTGTACCTACATGCCAGCACAGTGTGTAAGTTTATTTAGGTACAGGTGTACACAAGTTTAATTATCAAGTACAATACAGTGGACCCCCGGTTAACTATTTTAATCCGTGCAAGAGGGGTAATTGTTATGCGAAATAATCGCTATGTGAATGAATTTTCCCCATAAGAAATAATGGAAATCAAATTAATCCGTGCAAGACACCCAAAAGTACGAAAAAAAAAATTTTACCACATGAAATATACATTTTCCCACACACAAAGAGAAGGATACATGCACAATAGTAGAGTAGTACATGCACAGTATATATTGTGCATGTACTAGTCTACTAAATGAAGAATAAATGACACTTACCTTTATTGAAGATGCAGCAATGACTGATGAGACACTGTGTCCTGGGAGTGCCTTTTCCTCCTGAGTACTGTAGGTCCTGTTTGGCATTTTCTTCCAGAACAGGCCTTATCACACTGTGTATGCCACTACGATTCTTAAATCTCTCAAACCAACCTTTGCTGGCTTTAAATTCACCAATATGAGCACTAGTTCCAGGCATTTTTCCCTGTTCACCTGGGTGTTAGTCGACTTGTGTGGGTTGCATCCTGGGAGACAAGATTAACCCTTTCAGGGTCCAAGGCCCAAATCTGGAGTCACGCACCAGTGTCCAAGAATTTTCAAAAAAAAAATTTGTTATTTTTTCTTATGAAATCGTAGAGAATCTTTTTGTGATGGTAATAAAACAAAAAGTACGAAATTTGGTGGAAAAATGACGAAATTATGCTCTCGCGAATTTTGATGTGTCAGCGATATTTACGAATCGGCGATTTTGCCGACTTTGACTCCCATTTTAGGTCAATTACATTATTCCAATCAACCAAATTCTTAGCTATTTCACTAGTATTACTTCTATTCTATCGATTGAGCACAAGAAATCGCCAAGTCAACTGTTTCAACTACAAAATAAAGTGATCGGAAATTGTTAATTTGGCCAATTTAACACAAAGTTCAAAATATTCCAATTTCAAAATAGGGTCCAGAATGAACAATGTAGGCATTCCTGGCACTAAACTAACATTTCCTCTGTTCATTAGTTATGTTTTGAGGCTTTACAAATAAATTCCATTTTGATTTTTTATTCACATAATGAATTTTTATTCACACCAAAAAATAGAAGATTTACTGTTATGCAATACTGTAATAATTGAATAAATATCATCACCATATTTGTGAATGTATATTAGACCCACCAGCTGACGTGTATTAGACGTGTGAGGTCGTTTGTTAACTCTTGAATATCGGCAAAAATTTAACATTTCTGCTACTTTGAGCTCAGTTTCAAGCCATTTCCAGTGCTAAAACCAATCAAAATCATCTCTATTTCTGTAATATGTCTTCCATTCTATCAAATGAGACCAAGAAATCGCAAATACAACTATAAAAAACATACGAAAAAACACTGCAAAGTTGCTGTTTTAATCGAAAAATCATGATTTCATTTTTTTCTCTCATTATACACAGTGTGCTGCAGGATCTGTTTTATGTGGTGCACACATACCACATAGATGTATTCTCTCATATCTAGGCCCAAATGTACCACTCACAGTTTATCAGAGCGAGCTGAGCTCATGGCGTAGATCTACGGTTTGGACCCTGAACGTAAAGCCGTAGATCTACAGGACGGACCCTGAAAGGGTTAAGGACCCCAATGGAAATAAGTTAGACAGTCTTCGATGACACTGACTTTTTTGGGTTATCCTGGGTGGCAAATCCTCTGGGGTTAATTGTTTCTTGGTATTCTCAATAAGCCACACCAACAACGGTGCTACAGCAGCAGCAGCAGCAGCTGACAGTGCAGCAGCAGCAGCAGCTGACAGTGCAGCAGCAGCAGCAGCTGTACCACCAATAGTAGCGATGGTTGATTGGGGTTTATTATACAACCTGGCCAGCTCGGAGACATGCACTCCACTTTCATACTTATCAATGATCTTTTTCTTCATCTCTATTGTAATTCTCACCCTTATTGCTGTAGGGTTGGCACTAGAAGCTTTCTTGGGGCCCATGGTCACTTATTTTCCAGAAAAAGCACCGAAAACACTGTAATAATACGAAATATTCCGATTGTATGCTTGGATGTTACCGCGGAGGCTGGCTGGTAAACAATGCCACCGGCGGAACATGTGAGCGTGGCTCAGGCCGCACATTGGACGCGTCTCGGACGAAAATCGGTAAGCGGGTTTTTAAGCGGTATGCGAGGCAAAATTTTTGCAATTAAAGTAAGCGGTATGCGAAATAATCGCTATGTGATGCCATCGTTATGCGGGGTCCACTGTACATATAAAATATACAATAACTTTAAAACACTTGAAATTTTGGAAAGTTTCCAGACATAATAAGGAGATGTGCTCAGGGAGAATGTAAACAAACTCGGTGGGCCGCTGTGACCGTATTAGAAAGACAGGTGGGGGGAGCCGTATAGCGAGTTTTGGTCATAATTTGAAATGTCCGTATTAGCGGAACGCCGTAAAGCGAAACGCCGTAAAGCGGGGCCCTGCTGTACTCACTCCAGCATAAACAAAGCCACACTGACGATGCGTCACCCACTTCACCACTGCTTCAACCCTCGTATTTTTGTACAATTTCCTTCTTCAATTCTATCGTATTCATTATTATTATAATATTATTTTTATTATTATTATTAGCAGTAGCAGAAATGTTTGATTCTTTGCTGTGCTCAAGAGTAAACACAAGATGTCACCTTCCAATACCTGTCTGAATAGCCATTCTAATATGCAGTCATGGATGGGTTTACATTATTTATACTGTAGTTTAATAGCAAATAATAAACAAACAAAACACTCGCCACACAGTGGTGGGAGGGCTGGCTGCCAGTTGCAGGGGTCGGAGGGAGGGTAGTAAGGACTCTTGGCGGTAAACTTAAATACGATTTGGCGGCTGGGAATTCGCGAATGTGTGAAGCCCGCGAAATTAGAAAACGCGAATGTTGAGGGAGACCTTTAAAATAAATAAATGAACATTTAAATCACTATTACATACATTTACTGAAGACTTGTTGCATGGAGTCTCTCTCTCTCTCAGAGAGACAGAGACAGAGAGACACAGACACAGAGAGACAGAGAGAGACAGACAGAGACAGAGACAGAGAGAGAGAGAGAGAGAGAGACAGAGAGAGACAGAGAGAGAGAGAGAGAGAGAGAGAGAGAGAGAGAGAGAGAGAGAGAGAGAGAGAGAGAGAGAGAGAGAGAGAGAGAGAGAGAGAGAGAGAGAGAGAGACAGAGAGAGAGACAGAGAGAGACAGAGAGAGAGACAGAGAGAGAGACAGAGAGAGAGAGAGAGAGACTCACAAATGCGGCGTAGTGGTGGGATGAATGCGTCCAATACAGAAGATTTCAGATTTGACAGCCGAAATCCAGGATAGAATTTTGGCCAAAACAGCGGCCGAAATCTGAATTGGCTGATATCCGGAACGTCAGATAACCGAGAGTCCGCTGTACTATAAAGGAGATAGTCTCCTTTGTAATAATAAGATATTATCATATTATTATACAGTGGACCCTTGGTTTTCGTGATTATTCCATTCCAGAGTGTTGAAAACCAAAATTCACAAAAACCGAAACCATTTTCCCCATAAAAATAATGTAAATCCAATTAATCCATTCCAGACACCCAAAAGTATTAACAAAAAATCATATTTTTAGAGATTAAATATAGATTTACATACAGAAAAGAATGACAAATCAATATAAAGAAATAATAACATCCCACTTACCTTCACTGAAGCCTCGGTGTATGGAAGACGGGAGGAGGGGAGAGGGAGGAGAAGTTACTATTGTTTGGGAGGGGAATCCCCTTCCATGAAAACTTTAGGTACCAAGTCCTTATCTGGGGGTTACTTCCCTTTATTTTTTAATGGCACTAGGACCAGATTGAGAGTCACTGGACCCGTCACTCAAAAAACTGTTCCAGAGAGCTCTGTTTTTGGCGTCTCTAAGATTTGCCTAAAATGAGACAAGGCATCGTCATTGAACGTATTGCAGACGGGTGATGTTGTTCTGCAAACGTTTGCACCTCACTCCACTTTACACAAGTGTCCTTAATCTTTGAAGAAGGCATCTTCTTCTCTTTGTTCCTCCTCCTTTGAAGCAATTTCCTCAGCTGTGGTCTGTTGCTGTTGCAGAAGCTCTTGCAGTTCTTCAGTGGTTTGCTCCTCACTGTGGTCCTCCACCAACTCTTCCACATCCTGGCCACTTACATTCTACCCAATGGAATTCCCCAATGCCACAATACATTCCACAGCCTTCTTTACCAAAGGGCTGGCACTAGGAGCTTTCTTTGGGCCCATGGTGGCTTATATAGCAGTTGCAAGCTGAGGTCAGTGGTCACCTGTGGTTATACCTGTCCTAAACTCTCTGGGAGTTAGCGTGGGGTGTTACCAAGGAACATGGCTTGTTGTAGTGTTTTAGAATCTCAGGTTCAGGTGTTGAAGAAGGAGGTTCTACTACTTCAGGAGGAAAATAGGAGGCTGAAGCTTCGCCTAGATGAGTTTGGGAGCGAGTGTGAGAAGGATTTAGCTGGTAAGGAGGAAATGGTCACTAGCAGTGATAGTGGCAGCTGCTTTACCTGGAGTTTACCTGGAGAGTGTTCCGGGGGTCAACGCCCCCGCGGCCCGGTCTGTGACCAGGCCTCCTGGTGGATCAGAGCCTGATCAACCAGGCTGTTGCTCCTGGCTGCACGCAAACCAACATACGAGCCACAGCCCGGCTGGTCAGGAACCGACTTTAGGTGCTTGTCCAGTGCCAGCTTGAAGACTGCCAGGGGTCTTATGTATGCTGGGAGGCAGTTTAACAGTCTCGGGCCCCTGACACTTATTGTATGGTCTCTTAACGTGCTAGTGACACCCCTGCTTTTCATTGGGGGGATGTTGCATCGTCTGCAAGTGGCAAGTGGTTCACAGTTCAGGAAGGTAAGGAGGGGTTAACAAAGACGTGAAGGTAGGAAATCGATTCTCTGTTCTCCAGGATGAGTGCACTTCAGTGGTTAGCGAGGTTGAAGGTACCACTGATTCCCCTGCTAATCAAGGTAAGAATATTTTAGTAGTAGGAGATTCTCAGGTAAGATATATGGACCAAGCTTTTTGTAAAAGAGACAGTAAGGTCAGACAGAGGGTGTGCCTTCCTGGAGCTGGTGTTGGTGACATAGTCAGCAGGTTGGATAATATGTCAGGTAATGGGAACAAGCCTATTATCTGTCTTAGTGCTGGGGATTACCCCCAGCACTAAGACATTGGGAAGGGCAGGAGACAGGAGTTGCTGGATAAGTACAGGTCAGCCATAGTAGTAAAGTCTAAGGGAGGGATCCCAGTCATATGTAGCATCTTGCCTAGAAAGGGAGTGGGCAATGAATGGATGTCTAGGGCAATTGGTATAAATTGCTGGCTAAATAGGTACTGCAAGGAACTTGCAATCCCATTCACTGATAACTGGGATCTATTCTTTGGCAAACATGATATGTATGCAAGGGATGGGGTTCATCTCTCTGGGGATGGAGTGGTTGCATTAGCCAATTCGACTGAGAAGGTAACTGAAAACTTGTCTAGGAATTTAAACTGATAGATTATAGAGGTATGGGTGTTTGTGGGAAACAATCAGGCTGCAGTATTAGGGTTAAAAACAGCAGTTATTACCGGGATACCTCAGGGACATGCTTAAAAGATAACATTCAAAATAAAGTTGCTAGTAATGGCAAATCAATTGATCAACAAAGAGAGAGAGTAGAGGGCAACGAGTGACTAGCTTCCTTAAGGTTTACTACACAAACAGCAGGAGTCTAAGAAATAAGATAGATGAGCTAAGATTACTTGAATGTGTAGGTAATATAGATATTATTGGTATAACAGAGACCTGGTTCAACCTGAAAGATAAAGAAATACCTTCTGAATGCAACATACAGGGTTGTAAACTATTCCACACTGACAGGGTCAACGGGAAGGGCGGTGGAGTGGCGATGTATGTCAGAGAAAATTTAAATTGTTTACTTAGACATGATATAAGATTAGAAACATTGAACACAGAATCTGTTTGGCTACAGTTTCTCGAGGGTCGTGACAAATTAATTTTGGGTGTGATTTATAGACCCCAAACCTCGATAGGGAGTGCAGTCAGCTGTTAAGGGACGAAATTCATAAGGCATCTAGATATGAGAATTTTGTGATAATGGGAGATTTTAACTTTAGACAAATTGATTGGAACAGTGACAGGAAATCTTGAGTCTAGTGACTTTCTTGATACGGTTCAGGATTGCTTTTTAGAACAAGTTGTGACAGAACCAACTAGAGGAGACAATCTGCTTGACTTGGTTTATGTTTTGTTTGTCTTAGTGCCCAGGCCAGCATCCTCTACCAGTCCCATTACGTCTTCTTCAGGAACTTGGCCCTCATCAGTCTGTTTTTTAAGGAATCTTTCCTGGTCTGTCAGGAAAGAATTCCCACTAGGATGCCTCTTGGAATTCCTTGTTCGCCCGGTCCCAAAGCTGTGTCAGTTCTTCTCTTACATTACTCGCCCAGTCCTGGCTGTACATCGTCGGCAGGATCGATCTGCTGTCCCCATGTCTCGTCTTTGGTTCTAGTAGTTGAAGTCTTTCTGTCGTCCTCAGCTTCTCGGCCTGTAGTAAGCAGTTCTCTGGGTATCCCCTCTGTTTGAAAAAGTTCCACCTGTCCTGTAGGGCTGTCTCAAAATGTTTTTCCTAACTACAGATGCGTCAAAAATTGAAGAGTATAAGCATAACCCCAGAAAGCTCTGGCAACAACTAAAACAGTTGGGGTATAGCCATAAGCCAGTAGATAGGTCTAACATAGTACTCACTATCGATAATGAGGTACGCCACAAAACATCTAAGGTGGCAAATTGCTTTAATTCCTACTACACATCTGTTGCATCAACACTAGTAAGTAAACTACCAGCTGCATCAAATACCTTTAACACAAACTCTGATAAGTTTCAAACATACTATACCAATAAAGGGGTAACCCCAAACAGTTGTCAACTAGTAAGTGTATCTCATGACTTTATTCAAAAAGAACTAAGCAGGTTAAACCCAACTAAGAGCACAGGCCCTGATAACATCCCGTCTAAGTTCCTAAAAGATGGTGCTTCTGAACTGTCAATCCCTATTGCTCACATAATAAATCTATCAATCACCACTAATACCGTACCGGAGGGGTTCAAGGAGGCCAGAGTTACTCCTATCTTCAAGAAAAATAGTAGGTCTGATGTAAGCAACTATAGGCCTGTTAGTATACTCAGTATAATATCTAAAATTCTAGAGAGGGCGGTGTATTCTCAAGTAGTTAAGTACCTTAATGACAACAACATTCTCCATAGCTATCAATCGGGCTTTAGAAGATCCTACTCAACCGACACCTCCCTTATTAATCTGATGGATTACCGAGAACTGAAATGTCAAAAGGGAACCTCATAGGTATGGTAACCTTAGACTTGCAAAAGGCCTTCGATACTGTCAACCACAATATATGTAATAAACTTCAAGCTATCGGTATAGGTTCTGTAGACTGGTTTAAGTCCTACCTTAGCAACAGGAGACAAATAGTCAAAATCAACAAAACAGAATCAGAACCCCTGTCGATAACATGTGGAGTTCCCCAAGGTAGTATTCTGGGTCCCTTATTATTCTTATGTATGCAGATGACAGTGCTCTGTTAGAGTCAGGTAAAGACCCACAAGATATTGCTAATGTTTTAACACTGGAACTGGAGTCCTGCAGCAAATGGTTAGTAGACAACAAACTATCATTACACCTAGGGAAAACTGAAGCCATTCTCTTTGGCACGAAACAAACTGAGAAGGGTAAATAATTTTAATGTTCAATGTAATGGGGAGCCCATCACTTTGGTTTCATCAGCAAAATATTTGGGAATCCCCTTTGACCCATGCATGTCAGGAGAATTGATAGGGAACAGTGTAGTAAAGAAAGTGAATGCCAGACTGAAGTTCCTGTATAGACAAGCACAGTGTCTACCTACTGAGGCTCGCAGGACCCTATGTCTAGCCCTTATACAATGCCATATGGATTACGCTTGCTCTTCTTGGTACTCTGCCTTGACAAAAAACTGAAAGACTGCAAATCACCCAGAACAAAATCGTAAGATTCATCCTGGGGCTGGGACCAAGAGAACATGTAGGCCAGGATGAATTACAGCAGTTGGATATGCTGAATGTTGAAGACAGAGTAAAACAACTGAAGATAAATCATGTTTATAAAATTGCTCACAAACAATGTCCAGAATATCTTGCTGTCAATTTTGTCAAGGTTGGGAACCAAAGCAATCATAGTACTAGGGGGAGAGAGCACAACTTTGTAGTACCCACAGTCAGTGGCCAGGCTTCAAACACCTTTTATTGTACAGCAATAAAAGAATGGAACAGACTGCCCGCACATGTCAAAGCCAGTCATAGCATGAACCAGTTCAAGAAGAGTGCCAAAAGGTGTCTGATGAAAGTAGCTACAAAAGGGAGGGGAATGATTTTCTATTTTTTAGCTAACATACGTGTAAATTTTACCATATTCCTAGTAATGACCCTCGTATTGCAGATAAGTCTTAATGACCTTGGTGTAGTAGATAGTCTTTTTAGTATGATAATAAGATGTTATCTTCATTGTAGAATAATAAGAAAATATTATAACCTTTATATTATAATAATAAGGTAAAAGGACCCCAATGGAAATAAGTCACTCTGACTTTTTTGGGTTATCCTAGGTTCTCTACACATATGCTGCTATGTATGATAATTCTATGTAACTGTATTTGTGTATACCTGAATAAACTTACTTAAGTGCTAAAGAGAAAGGGAGAGAGCGTTTCAATGTTGCTGGGTGTGATGAAGACCAATGAAGGTATTGGTGGGAGTTTCCTGGTTTATAATATATCCTGCTGTGTAGAAAGCGCTCATCGTTGAGGTAAACCAGGGTGTCCAGGAAAGGCAATTCCTTGTCATTAGATTCTGAAGTGAATCTGAGTGAAGGGTGAGCCCTATTGGCCCAATCCACTTATCTTTCTATGCTTTCATCTCCTCCCTTAATGAGTACAAAAATGTCATCAATATACCTCTTGTAGTGTAGGTGGGCTGGAGTCTGGCCGGTTTCGTTCTAACTTTCAGTGTACAAATATTTCGGCAACTGCTACACTAACAGACGCCCCTATTGCTGTGCCTGTCTTCTGTCTGTACACCACATTATCAAACTTTAGAATTGTGTCTTGCATTATATGTAGAAGGGCTTCTCTCACTAGGTTTTTGTTAGGTGGTCTTTGTATTCCCAATTCCTTGAGTTCTGTTCTGATCTTGTCCAGGTTTGTGGCATAGAAGTCCGCCACTGTTACTGCTGCTTCCTCCTGGGGTATGGATGGATATAGCGACTATGTTGAGCGAGGTCAGTCTTAGGTTGTCTGGGGCTTTTCCTATCTTCTTCCTCGCGTCTTCTAGGATTTTCAGGAAATGTGTCTTATCTTTCAATCTGTCAGGGAGAAGCTTCAAAAGTGGCATTAATAGCACTGTCATCATTTTATCTAGAGGCCTAGTTGGTGCTGCACACCCTGAAAGTACCTGTCTGGTTTTATAGGTGCCCAGTTCCGTGTCCATATCTTTAAGAGTTTTAGGCAAGAAATACATGCTAGGGATTTTTTATTTAAATGTAAAAAGTGAATCCCTAAGGGCCACATTCATAAACCCCTTTTGGCCTTCATTGTTAGAGTTTTAGTATTAGTTCATTACTTTTATTCTTGATTTCTTGCCATGTCTGTTCCGGGTTATCCAGTCTTAAATAGGTTTCCTTATTATTCAAATGTTCTAACCCCGCTCTTCTATAGTTTTCTGCTTTGAACACTACAATCTTTGACCCTTTATCGGCGTTAGAAAATGCAAGATCCTCCCTCAGTTCCAGGTTCCTATGGCAAAGTCTTTCTTTTTGAGGTTCGGTCTGTAGTGTTTCTTTCCCTTATTATTCCTCAATTTTTCTGTAAGTTCCCCTATCTTCTTGTTTAATCCTGGCATTTTTCTCAGCGGCTCCATTAGAGGTCTCGAGGCTTTCATATATTTTTCCATAGTACTCAAGGCTCTCCCTATCTTCTCCCAGTCCTGTCTGCCTGTCATGTCCCTGTTAAATGCTCTGTCAAAATCCTCATTCATTTTCCTTTGTAGTTTTGTGGTTGTTTCGATGTTCCTCTCGCGTAGCCGGTCTCGATTACTGGTGGGCGTAGCCGGTCTCGATTACTGGTGGGCCTAGCCGGTCTCGATTACTGGTGGGCCTAGTCGGTCTCGATTACTGGTGGGCCTAGTCGGTCTCGATTACTGGTGGGCCTAGTCGGTCTCGATTACTGGTGGGCGTAGTCGGTCTCGATTACTGGTGGGCGTAGTCGGTCTCGATTACTGGTGGGCGTAGTCGGTCTCGATTACTGGTGGGCGTAGTCGGTCTCGATTACTGGTGGGCGTAGTCGGTCTCGATTACTGGTGGGCGTAGTCGGTCTCGATTACTGGTGGGCGTAGCCGGTCTCGATTACTGGTGGGCGTAGCCGGTCTCGATTACTGGTGGGCGTAGCCGGTCTCGATTACTGGTGGGCGTAGCCGGTCTCGATTACTGGTGGGCGTAGTCGGTCTCGATTACTGGTGGGCGTAGTCGGTCTCGATTACTGGTGGGCGTAGTCGGTCTCGATTACTGGTGGGCGTAGTCGGTCTCGATTACTGGTGGGCGTAGTCGGTCTCGATTACTGGTGGGCGTAGTCGGTCTCGATTACTGGTGGGCGTAGTCGGTCTCGATTACTGGTGGGCGTAGTCGGTCTCGATTACTGGTGGGCGTAGTCGGTCTCGATTACTGGTGGGCGTAGTCGGTCTCGATTACTGGTGGGCGTAGTCGGTCTCGATTACTGGTGGGCGTAGTCGGTCTCGATTACTGGTGGGCGTAGTCGGTCTCGATTACTGGTGGGCGTAGTCGGTCTCGATTACTGGTGGGTAGTCGTCTCGATTACTGGTGGGCGTGTCGGTCTCGATTACTGGTGGCGTAGTCGGTCTCGATTACTGGTGGGCGTAGTCGGTCTCGATTACTGGTGGCGTAGTCTGTCTCGAATTACTGGTGGGCGTAGTCGGTCTCGATTACTGGTGGGCGTGTCTGTTCTCTGGTAATGGTGGGCGTAGTCGGTCTCGATTACTGGTGGGCGTAGTCGGTCTCGATTACTGGTGGGCGTTGTCGGTCTCGATTACTGGTGGGCGTTGTCGGTCTCGATTACTGGTGGGTGTTGTGTGGGTCTGCGTCTCTGTTGTTTATTGAAATCTAAGGCTAGTATGTAAATATCTTTAGCTATGTCTATTCCAAATTCTTTGACTATAAAATTCTTGATGACACTGATTTTCTCTGAGACATGGTCAAGAGCTACCTCTAGTCCCAAAGCCTGTATAGATGCTAAAGTTTTTCTGTTTCTTTTTCTATGTATTTTTTAACTAATCCGGGTATTGGCAGGCTTCTGGTAGGCTAAAGATTTTCAGCGGTTTTTGTCCCATATCCGGTATGATACCCGCTGCCCGGCAGTCTTGTAAATATCTCAGTTTACTGTCTATCTGGTCCCATTCTCCGTGTAACTGTGAGTATTGCTGCAGCTTTATTCTCTTTCCTACTGAGGATACGTTTAGGTCTGTGTCCCTCATCTACGTCTGCAAATGGGTCTACTACTCTCTGTGATGGTAATCTTTTCTGACAGACATCTAAATGGCAAATCATTGAATACTTTGTTACTTAGGTCTATACTTTCACTAGTTGCCCAGGGTCCTTTAAAGTATTTGTGTGGTTCCTTAATAGCTTTAACCCCACTACACATTTGTGTATGTCCTGTGTTACCCTGACTAGTTCTTTCTAAGAGTATATTCACTGGTGTGTGTATCATACTAAGGTTTATCTGTCCCGAGTGTTCTCTGCCATTTGTGTGTCCAGAAAAATAGCTAGGTATGCTGTGCTTTTCCCAGGTTTTATTCATATCTGGGTCTGGTACATTTCCTGTTTCTGTCTGAGTCAGCTGAGTGGTTTCTCTTGCTTGGTTGTCTGTGATCAGAACCCTAGTCTGTTGTGTCGCTGGTCAGAGGGTCGATGATGTGTTGGACAATGTTGGTGGCCCCCTGGTTTGCTGGTTGTTCTGAGGGCATGTTAGTCTGTTGTTGGAGTGCTTCTTGTTGCAAGAGTCTCTCGGCCTGTTTTGACCTTGTGATCATTTGGAGTTCGTAGGCTCGGTCGTCTAAATCCTCTGTCTTCTATTCTCGTTAGAATTTCGTAAAACTAGGTGAATAAAAGGTCGTAGGTATAAAGTTTCAAAAGAAGCAAAAGCCTTGGAGAAGGGTGAGAATGTACCTTATCTAGACTATGCGTTTCTGTAGCTCGCGCTACGTCATCAGGTCAAAGATTCAGGCGGTGTCTCCCACTGCTGTCTTCACTTTAGTGAAGACTTGGTTCTTGCCAACAAAGAGTCACTAATTAATAATCTTGAAGTTAATGATGAGCTTGGGGAAAGTGATCACAAATCACTTAGTTTCAATATACAGTGGACCCCCGGTTAACGATTTTAATCCGTGCAAGAGGGGTAATTGTTATGCGAAATAATCGTTATGTGAATGAATTTTCCCCATAAGAAATAATGGAAATAAAATTAATCCGTGCAAGACACCCAAAAGTATGAAAAAAAAAATTTTTTTACCACATGAAATATTAATTTTAATACACACAAACTGAAAAAGGCATGCACACTTACATGACACTTACTTTTATTGAAGATCTGGTGATGATTGATGGGATGGGAGGAGGGGAGAGCATTATCTTCTTACTGTTTAGAAGGGGAATCCCCTTCCATTACGACTTGAGGTAGCAAGTCCTTTTCCGGGGTTACTTCCCTTCTTCTTTTAATGCCACTAGGACCAGCTTGAGAGTCACTGGACCTCTGTCGCACAACAAATCTGTCCATAGAGCTCTGTACCTCCCGTTCCTTTACGATTTGTCTAAAATGGGCCACAACATTGTCATTGAAATAGTCACCAGCACGGCTTGCAACAGCTGTGTCAGGGTGATTTTCATCTATAAGGTTTGCAGTTCAACCCACTGTGCACACATTTCCTTAATCTTTGAAGTAGGCACAATGGATTCCACAACTGGCATAGGCTTCTCAGGGTTAGCCCCAAACCTTCAAATCTTTCTTAATTTCCATACTAATTCTCACCCTTTTTTACCACAGGGTTGGCACTAGAAGCTTTTTGGGGCCCATGGTCACTTATTTTCCAGAAACAGCACCGAAAACACTGTAATAATACGAAATATTCCGAGTGTATGCTTGGATGTTACCGCGGAGGCTGGCTGGTAAACAATGGGACGGGCGGCACATGTGAGGCTGGCTGAGGGCACATTGGACGCGTCTCGGACGAAAATCGGTGAGCGGGTTTTTAATCGGTATGCGCGGCAAAAATTTTGCGATAAAAGTAAGCGGTATGCGGAAAAATCGCTATGTGATGCCATCGTTATGCGGGGGTCCACTGTATCATGGAATTACCCAGATAACTGCAATCAAATCTCTGTCCCAAAATTGGGATGTCCTGACTATGGGTCAGGTAGGTGATCTTGGTTGCCAATATGACATTTTTCAGAGCATAGTTCTAGCTGCCCAGACAACTTCTGTTCCCAGTAGGGAAATTAGATCTAACAAGAATGATCCCAAATTGATGAACAATAGATTAAAACATCTCATTCGTCAAAAGAGAGGCATATATAGGCATATCAAAAGAGGGGATGGGCAGTTAAGAAATCAATATATTCAATTAGAGAGAAATAAAGAAAGGAATAAGAAAAGCAAAAAGGGATTATGAGGCTAAGGTCGCAAGGGATTCAAAGACTAACCCAAAAGGGTTCTTTCAGGTATACAGAAGTAAGATTAGGGACAAGATAAGCCCATTAAGAGTAACTCTGGTCATATCACTGACAGTGATAAGGATATGTGTGAAATTCTCATTACCTACTTCCTCTCAGTTCTCACCCAGGAAAATACTAGCAATATTCCCGAAATAATAGATTATGTAGAACAGGATGATGATAAACTATGCACGATTGTGGTAACTAGTGACATGGTCCGCAGACAAATAGACAAACTAAAACCTAACAAATCCCCAGGCCCTGATGAACTGTTTGCAAGGGAGTTAAAGGAATGTAAAGAGGAACTTAGCATACCTTTGGCTAATCTTTTTAACACATCACTACAAACTGGCATAGTGCCTGACACGTGGAAAATGGCAAATGTATTATCCATTTACAAGGCAGGCGACAGGTTCATGGCTTCGAACTTTAGACCAATAAGCCTTACCTCCATAGTGGGAAAATTTATGGAATCAATAATTGCCAAAGCAATTCGAAGCCTTCTTGATAGGCACAGATTAATAGATCTCAACACGATTTTACAAAAGGGCATTCCTGTCTTACGAATTTACTAACTTTTTTCACTAAGGTGTTTGAGGAGGTAGATCATGGTAATGAATATGATAGTGTATATGGACTTCAGTAAGGTTTTCGATAGAGTTCCACATCAGAGGCTATTGAGGAAACTTAAGGCACACGGAATAGGAGGAGAAATTTTTTCCTGGGTAGAGGCATGGCTGACAAATAGGCAGCAGTGAGTTTGCATAAATGGGTAGAAATCAGAATGGGGGCACATCACAAGCAGTGCTCCACATAGATGAGGGAATAAATAGCGACATAAGCAAATTTGCTGATGACGCCAAAATAGGCTGTTCAATTCATTCTGATGAGGACACTAGAGCACTCCAGGATGATTTGAATAG
This sequence comes from Cherax quadricarinatus, assembly GCF_026875155.1. Classification (NCBI taxonomy): domain Eukaryota; kingdom Metazoa; phylum Arthropoda; class Malacostraca; order Decapoda; family Parastacidae; genus Cherax; species Cherax quadricarinatus. The sequence continues at coordinate 11,159,723 of NC_069401.1, forward strand.
ACTGATGCAATGGTCGGAGAAGTGGCAGATGCAGTTTAATATAGACAAATGCAAAGTTCTAAATGTTGGACAGGAAAATAACCATGCGACATATAAAGTAAATAATGTAGATCTTAATACTACTGACTGCGAAAAGGATTTAGGAGTTCTGGTTAGCAGTAATCTAAAACCAAGACAACAGCGCATTAGTGTTTGCAATAAAGCTAACAGAATTCTTGGCTTCATATCTAGAAGTATAAATAATAGAAGTCCTCAGGTTGTTCAACTCTATATATCCTTGGTTAGGCCTCATTTAGACTATGCTGCTCAGTTCTGGTCACCGTATTACAGAATGGATATAAATGCTCTGGAAAACGTACAGAGGATGACAATGATGATGCCATGTATCAGAAATCTTCCCTGCACTCTCTCAAAAGGCATAGAATTAGGGGGGGATATGATCGAGGTGTATAAATGGAAAACAGGAATAAATAAAGGGGATGTAAATAGCATACTGAAAATTTCCAGGCGAGACAGGACTCGCAGCAATGGTTTCAAGTTGGAAAAATTCAGATTCAGGAAGGATATAGGAAAGCACTAGTTTGGTAATAGAGTTATGGATGAGTGGAACAAACTCCTGAGTACAGTTATTGAGGCTAAAACGTCGTGTAGTTTTAAAAATAGGCTAGGTAAATACACGAGTGGGTGTGGGTGGGTGTGAGTTGGACCTGACTAGCTTGTGCTGCTGGGTCTGGCACTGTGCTCCTTCCTTGAGTGGAGGTGACCAGACTGGGTGGGTTATGGACCTGCTCTGCATGGGTCAGTAGGCCTGCTGCAGTATTCTTTGTTTATGTTCTTATTATTATAAAATGTTTTGTACGAACGCAGAGGGTGATGCTCACTCGCCTAGAAACAATGCCAGACTGACTGAATGCGTCTGTGGGAGGCCTTGTGTGTGCAGGGCCACTGGAACACGTTCCATACAACCGCTGAAATCCAAGGGAAATCACGAAAACCAGGGCTATATTTTGACGAAAAAAGTTGCTGATAACCAAAATTCACGAAAACAGACTCATGAAAACCAAGGGTCCACTGTACTATAATGAGATAATATCTTATTATACTATGAAAGATATACGTACTAGGAATAAGGTAAATTGAGTTATTTATATTTACATGCGTGTTAGCTAAAAATAAAAAAAAAATAATTCTCCTCCCTTTCTGCCCTTTATCAACCATTATACACACCTAACCCACATCAACTATATACCTCCCCACCTCTATATTCCCTTTAGCCCCACACCCACTATGCGCCCTTTACCCCCACACCCACGACGTGTCCCTTACCCCCCCCCCCCCCCACACACACACACACACACACACACACACACACACACACACACACACACACACACACACACTACGTGCTCCTTAACCCCACACACACACACCACACACACACTACGTGCCCCTTACCCCCCCACACACACTACGTGCCCCTTACCCCCCACACACACACTACGTGCCCCTTACCCCCCACACACCACTACGTGCCCCTTACCCCCCCACACACACACTACGTGCCCCTTACCCCCACACACACACCACGTGCCCCTTACCCCCACACACACACTACGTGCCCCTTACCCCCACACAACACACTATGTGCCCTTACCCCACCACACACACTACGTGCCCCTTACCCCCACACCCACTATGGCCCTTACCCCCACACCCACTACGTGTCCCTTACCCCCACACCCACTACGTGCCCCTTCACCCCCACACCCACTACGTGCCCCTTACCCCCCACACCACTACGTGCCCCCTTACCCCCACACCACTACGTGCCCCTTACCCCCACACCCACTACGTGCCTCTTACCCCCCACACCCACTACGTGCCCCTTACCCCCCACACCCACTACGTGCCCTTACCCCCACACCCACTACGTGCCCCCTTACCCCCACACCCACTACGTGCCCCTTACCTCCCCACACCACTACGTGCCCCTTCACCCCCCACACCCACTACGTGCCCTTCACCCCCACACCCACTACGTGCCCCTTCACCCCCCACACCCACTACGTGCCCCTTCACCCCCCAACCCACTACGTGCCCCTTCACCCCCACACCCACTACGTGCCCTTCACCCCCACACCCACTACGTGCCCCTTCACCCCCACACCCACTACGTGCCCTTCACCCCCACATCCACTACGTGCCCTTCACCCCACACCCACTACGTGCCCCTTCACCCCACACATCCACTACGTGCCCTTCACCCCCACATCCACTACGTGCCCTTCACCCCACATCCACTACGTGCCCTTTACCCCCACATCCACTACGTGCCCTTTACCCCCACATCCACTACATGCCCTTTACCCCCACATCCACTACATGCCCTTTACCCCCACATCCACTACATGCCCTTTACCCCCACATCCACTACATGCCCTTTACCCCCACATCCACTACATGCCCTTTAACACCACACATCCACTACATGCCCTATTACCCCCACCCACTGTATACCCCACATCCCTACCATGCACTCTACATACCCACCACACATTCCCTACATACCCCACCCACTACATCCCCACATAACTCCATCATTACCCCTCACATACCCACCCACTAATCACCCCTACATACCCACCCACAATACCCCTACATACCCCCATACATACCTACATAACCCCACCACTATATACCCCTACATAACCCCACCCACTACATACTCCTACATAACCCCACCCACTACATACCCTACATAACCCACCCACTACATACCCTACATAACCTCACCCACTACATACCCTACATAACCCCACCCACTACATACCCCTAATACCTCACCCACTACATACCCCTACATAACCCCACCCACTACATACCCCACATACTCACCACTAATACCCCTACATAACCCCACCCACTACATACCCCTACATAACCCCACCACTACATACCCCTACATAACCCACCCACTACATACCCCTACATAACCCCACCCACTACATACCCCTACATAACTCCACCCACTACATACCCTTACGTTACTGCCACTACATTCTCGCCACGTCTGGCATGTATTAAACACCTTAAGTCAACACTCAATATTATATCGTCTACTACATTCCCCCAATGAACTACACGAGTGTCATGTACTAGACGAGTGCCATCCACTACATACATCCTGCCTCCCCTTCATACATCACCCAACATTCTGCTTCACACGTACACACTTGTCAATACTGATACTTACCTTGTAGTAAGCTAAATAAGACATGTTGGAGCAGGTGACTGGAGGCTGCCTCTGGCCTACACTCGAACTGTTCCACACTACTGCAGGCAAATCACTTTTATTCTTTTCCACGTAGTTTACTTAAGCGGGTAAACAACATATATAATTATTATATATTATATATATATATATATATATATATATATATATATATATATATATATATATATATATATATATATATATATATATATATATATATATATATATGGCCTTGACAGAACAACCTTCAACGAGGGTCTAGGTCTCTGTTTAAATTGAAATATTTAACGTTATATATGGTCATACGTCTGTCGTATGGTGTAACAATTTGCCACAGGGTACTCTGCTATGATGTACGTTATGACAGTGCCATATCAGCGTGAGAAAAAGGAAAAAAATGGGAGGAAGTTAAAATTCTTTGCTTCTATACCTCTCTCAGCTCGAGTTATCTATGAGTGGATTTTAATCTCCTTTATTTTAGAGAACAGGGTAACTAAACGACGATCTGGTGTCAGTGGCTGGGCTTAATCATTGATGCAGATAGTGCATGAGTAAGGTGATGATAGGATGCACTAGTACTCACCTCCTCCATGGTAAAATAACTTGTGACAAGAACCACAACACGACACAGCTGATCCACCAGCTTCAACCTTAACGTCAACCTCAAAACATCGACTAGGACAACCATTAACGTATTTTCTCCACTATTACAATACGTTACTCTCACACAATCAATAAAATGCTTACCCGCCAGAGGAAATATTTCACTGTTAATATAGCTATTTCCCCAGCTTGTATTTATCTAGTGAAGCTCACATCAAGTCGAGGTTTTGCCCGAGACACCTTTAAGATCGAAATTTGCTTAACTTTGAATTACATAGAATGATTCATGCCATTATATTAATATTGTGAATGAAACCACTGATTATATACCTAACTCATGACCTCTACAACTTGCATAGGTAATAATTATAATGGGCCCTGACTCCCAGATAAATTATTTTCCTTTTTTTAACTACCGCCTATAAGCTATAGTTTATGTAACTATCGAACTTCAATGTATTTCCTCTAAGGAAAACGAAAACTGTTCTATACAACACTGAACACTCCTGAAGCTCGTTAGAGTATGGTATGACTACCTCACAAAGAATCTCTGTATTAACTAAAGCACAACAGGATATGGTGACACTCATACAACTGCCAAATTATCCTGAATGTTCATATATGAAAACACTATACATTGTTTTTTTTTTTTTTATTTCCACAAGATTAAGACCTCATGCAGAATTTTTAAAATAAAGGAAAATATACATAAAATACTCACATAATAGAGGTTTGTAGCAATGTGGTTTCTGGTGGGGTGAAGAATGTCAGTGATAAAGAACTAGTGATATACAGAGAAGATGGTCAGTGCAATATACGACTTCCCAAAGATAAGCAAGTTAGTCAGCCTATAGCTACATGGAATTATATTTTTATAATGGTCTTAATGACATGCATGTCAATGGAAGCACAAAATGTAGATTATGATTGCTTCAAAACAGCAGGTTTTCACTGTGTTCACATCATTGTTAAGTCACTTAACCAAACTAACAGAATAAGATACTAGCAAACAAGACATCACTGAATCCTGGTTAGATGACACTACGACGAAGTTAACAGACCCAACGTACACCCAATCACTATATTTCTGTGTACAGCTATGTATCATATCCAAATAAAAATAAATAATTAGAACGTAGGTGTGGAAAATTTCATAGGGTGCTTACCTGTATGTACCTCAACATTATATACATACAAGTAATCTCATTGGGAGACAACCATATTGTTTACCGTAGTCACCCCGTGTAGACATGTGAGAAAACTTAACCACCTCTGGTCACTACAGGTGGCCCCTCGACCCTCACAATCTATCCGAGACCAGTATAAATTGGGTAACACCCTCAAGCACGGCGCTATTAATTAATTGTGGACTGTATAGATTACATTAGTTTAACTGAATGAAGGGGGGGGGGATAGGATACACATGGATACCTCCATCAAGGAAAAACATTTGTACATAATCCCACCACTTACAAAAATCTGTTGAGATTTTTTGGCCTTACCTGCCGTGTTTATTATAACTTTATATAATGAACACTTAGCTGATAAATGACAGCAAATCGTCTACACAGCCGCCCCTGCAGACGAGGTCTAGAAGCTGTCGAAACCATCACAACAGTGGGCTGTCAAGAGATACAATTTGTAAGTATAAATTACCCCTAGGGGGTGTTATGTCAGCAAATTTCATTCGATGATGGCTGACGAATACTTACTTGTTTGGACTCAAAAGTCCACACCTTACTGCCGATTATAGGTTGATTACAAACTCCTTGTGACTCAAGAATTGCGCAATCCCCCGATCTACAAGAAATTCGTAACATACCTTGCTTTTTGTAACGTGAGCTATGGTGTTCTCAACACCTTCGACAGATATCGGTGACTTGATAGAAGCTGAAGTGTCCTTGGATGTCCACGTCTTCCATTGTCTAGGAAACGCACACTGGTACACTATGTTCAACAAGATTTGTCTTTATTGTTCACAATGTATCACAAGAGAAGCTGATCACACCTCTCTTATGTTTATCGTGTTCTGCGAGACACTTTATTCACACTAACGCACAGATCAGTGTTCTTTGTTGGTTATCCTGGCGTCAGTGTGACTCTCTCTAGAGTCAAAAGTAATCTGGCGTCGTCACACCGCTCCATGCCGTCACTGCCCTAATACACAAAAAAAAAAACGCTGACCTAGTACCTTGCATCCTTGTCACCTCCTCGATGAAGCAAAGCAGAATGTTTGTTTCTTGCTGTCTTAATCATAAACAACAATGTACACTATCTTTACTATGGTAATAAAGTGGGAGCAGGATTTTCCTTAATTGTCCTGCTAAGTAAGAGATGTACTGTCTCTTATAAAAATACACTTTGCAACACCTCTGCAAGGAGCAGAGGTCATTTGACCACGCATAGCATCTGTGATCAATTACTCACTCTAGCAGTAAACAAGACGCTCGCCCCTTCTGAGTGGCCCCTCAGGGCTGAGAGGGCTTGTGATGTAGTCCAGCTGGGCTTGTGAGGTCTCTGGGGAGACCTAATTTAACCAATTATATGGTCACACCTTGCCTTGGCAAACGTCTGTAGCCACGCCCACGTCTGATTGCACTATTTAACGTCTTGCTACGCAAATTATATTTGGTCATCACCCACCTGACAAACCTAAGAGTAGGATTGTCCTGGTTTATTCTTAAGGTTACGTTCACAGTGAACGGTAAAACAAATGATAGGCGACACAAAGAAATTAATATTTGGTTTTGATAGTAAAAACCGACCAGTCGTAAAGCACGTGAGCCGCGTTTAATGATAAACGCTAAACCGCTGCCACCATGTGAGACCTCTACCCACTCTACCGGAGGTATCCCAGCGAGTGAGCACGTCTCCTGTATATCCCAGTGCTTAACAAAATAGGGAATAGCATATGAAGGTACAAATAAAAATGGGAACTATGGCTATAGTTTACTTAATAACATAAAAGGGGCTAGAATACAACATATCCTGATGGAAATTTACACAATATAACAATTGGCCTATGAGACTTATTACCAGGGGGAAGGGTAGATGTTATCAGTAACACGGACTAGTACTCACTCTTAATTCACCGACCAGCTGACCCGAGATTCCCAATGCGTGGTCCACCACACACGCGGCTGTCCAGAGCTCTCGCTCGACGGACCTGTCACCAACAACTTCCTTGCCCCGCTCTTCCCTGGGCTTATATCGTAGTCAAAGTACCCCCTCCCCAATGGTGTATGTACCACGTGTACGACCTGACGCCTAGGTCTGAGGCGTCAAGAACAAAAGACCTCAGACGTGGGCGTGGCTACAGACGTTTGTCAAGGCAAGGTGTGACCATATAATTGGTTAAATTAGGTCTCCCCAGAGACCTCACAAGCCCAGCTGGACTACATCACAGGCTGAAGGGGGCTGAAGGGGGCTGATACCCCCCTCCTGGAGAAAATTTCTCCACAACTTACCAGATATTCCCTGGTGGTCACTATGTGGCTGGATCACCCTTAACCTATCCAATTAAAACATAACTGGCCAGTATCAGTCTGTTATAACTAGAAGGGTTACTTAACTGGGGGTGATTGATGCTCCTTATTTCCTCCATTCACCATCTCATTTCGACGTCCCGCCACACCGACACGGTTCTTATTCCAGCAGGACGAGGTATCCGTTGGTTTGTCCCGGTTTAGAAGTCGTGATACCATAAAATTCACTTCTTCGATACAAAATCACTCGTTCACTGGAGCAGGGGATCTTTTTCACATCCCCCATTCCTTAATTTAAGATTTCACTGATTACATACATTCACAAGCGATTAAAGTCTCAATCATTATACACATTAGGGGTCACTCCATTAAGATTAGGCCGATGGTAAGGATTAACTCAGGGGTTTTTCCCCTGGACACAAAACCGGGCCGCGCACCGTCACACCGGGTCGAACCTTTTTCACTGATTTTACCTCCCTTTTACGGTGGTCCCGTAAACACTTCCTCACTCTTCACTAGGGCGTCACACACTTCCTATTATGATTTAGGCCTATTTTAAATCCTTGGGCCCCGCCGTAAAACCCCATTTCTCACCCCCGGGTTTTCAAGCCTCCTCCCCCTTTCAAAAACTGCCCCCACCCCGGCCCCAGCTCGACCCTCACCCCCCCCCCCCCAATCTGCGCGGCCCAGCGGGAACCCAGCGGGTTTCCATTTAAAAATACAAATACATTTCACCCAATCAACACATTAAAACATTAAACATTACTGTAATTACTAACTGCGAACAATCAAAGTTTCTCATCCCAACAACAAATAACTATCTTTAACTAAAATATCAGATCTTTTAAGCAAGCATTACGAGGACCTCATAGAAATTACAAAATTTCCTTACACCCCAATATGTCTCATTTCACTAACTGAAAAACCTGGGAAAGCCTGAAGTAAGATGTCATTTGGGGGGATTTATAACAACACAACCCAAATTATGCCCAGAAACAAATTAACCGGTGGGGACCGATGTAGCACAAGGCTTTTCCTCTAAGAAAAGGGGATAGATTAAAAATAAAAAGACAGGCGTCCCTTTACAGGGGGACGGAAAAAAATAACAAGGGCAAAAGAAGTCAGATATCTGAAATGCGCAGGGGGACACTGGTCAGAGAAATAGCAAGCAATCGAACTTAAGCTAATAAAGAATCCTTTTAGGAGTCAGGGAAATCGCGGGAAGAACTAAATGCTATAAATGAAAATCGAAAGAAATCCCATGTTATTTTTCTTCTCTATGAAAAATCAAAATCGAGAACTACGCCCTGTATTGGGCCATACTTAACTGAGGGCGTCCTACACAGATGACAGCAGGAATTGATGTGAGCTACTCAAGTCCTATATTACCTGGGTTTACCTGGAGAGGGTTTCGGGGGTCATTGCCCCCGCGGCACGGTCGTGACACAGGCTCCTGGTGGATCAGAGCCTGATAAACAGGCTGTTGTGCTGGCTGCACGCAAAAACGTGACGAGCACCAGCCCGGCTGAATCAGGAATCTGACTTTAGGTTGCTTGTCTGTGCCTGCTTGAAGACTGACAGGGGTATGTTGGTAATAACCTTAGTGTGCTGGGAGGCAGATGAACAGTATCGGCGCCCCTGTACACTTATTGTTGGTCTCTTAACGTGCTTGTGGAAACCTGCTTTCATTGGGGGATGGTGCATAGTCTGCAAGTCTTTTGCTTTCGTTGTGAGTGATTTTCGTGTGCTTGTTCGTTCTAGTCAATCTAGGTTTTTCCAGGTGTATTTAACTCATGTATCTCTACCTCCTGCGTTCAGGGGAAATTCAGGTTTAGATATCCTCATGCGCTACCAGTAATTGAGGTGTTTTTATCTCATGTTATGGCGCGCCGTGAATGTGCTCTGGTAAATTTTCTAGGTCGGCAATTTCAACTTGCCTTGAAAGTGCTGTTAGAGTGCAGCCAATATTCTGACTAGTATTGAAAATGGGACCTGTAGTGTGTCTTCATGGGCTTGGCCTCCCTAGTTTGGAAGGTTCTCATTAATCCCATCCTGTCTTTTTTCTAGAGATGGATTGATACATGGTTATGGTCCTGAAGGATGAGATCCTCCGGAATAATCACTCCCAGGTCTTGGACGTTGGTGTTTCGCTCTAATTTTGTGGCAGGAATTTGTTTTGTACTCTGAGAAGATTTAATTTCTCATGTTTTCATATCTGAGTGATTGAATTTTCTCATCGTTGAAACTTAATATTGTTTTTGCAGCCACTGAAAGATTTGGTGATGTCGCCTGGTGCATTGCAGGGTCTGCAATGGAAGACACTGTCATGCAGATTCGCCTTGTCTCTGAAAGGAATAACGGTGCTTGGCTGACATCCTTGTCTATGTCGGATATAAGGATGTATGGAACAAGATGGGAGCTAGTACTGTGGCCTTGTGGGAAACAGAGCTTTTCACCGTAGCTGCTCGGGACTTTCTTGTTGACGACTACTCTGTGTTCTGTTAGTGAGGGAAATTATAGATCCTTCGACGACTTTTCCTGATATTCCTTTAGCGCGCATTTTGTGCGTATTTACGCCAGGTCTCCACTTGTCGAAGGCGTTTGCAAAGTCTGTATATATTACATTGCATTCTTTTTGTCTTCTAGTGCATTTAGGACCTTGTCCGTATGTGATCAAGTAGTTGAGACCGACAGGAGCGACCTGTTCTAAAAACATGTTGCCCTGGGTTGTGTAACTGATGGGTTTCTAGATTGGGTGGTGATCTTGCGTCTTAGGGACCCTTTCAAAAGATTTTTATGATATGGGGGGGCCCCCCCCCCCCCCCCCCCCCCCCCCCCCCCCCCCCCCCCCCCCCCCCCGTTAGTGCTATGGTCTGTAGTTCTTTTGCTGTTGCTTTTACTGCAAGCCGCTAACCAGACTGAGAGTCGAGATCAAATGAATTTTTTATGAGAGAGCCACAAAATTTGATTACCACTAGCTATACGATGTTATCCTGACGCCAAATGACTTAGAACGGCGAATAAATGGACATGCCCATGCCTCTGCCCCAGGGCCAGACTCATGGTACTCTGTGTTCATCAAGAACTGCAAGAAGCCCCTATCACGATCCTTTTCCTTTCCTATGGAGAGGGAGATGGACACGGGGTCGTCCATCAGTTACTAAAACAACAGACATAGACCCACTCCACAAAGGGGGCAGTAAAAGACAAAATAAAAAAATAAAGCAAAGAACTACAGTACCAATAGCTCAAACATCCCATATCATTAAATATCTTTGAATGAGTCCTAAAATAAAGCAAGATACCTCCCATCTAGAAAACCATCAGTTACACATCCAGGGCAACATGGTGTTAGAAAAGGGTCGCTCCTGTCTGTCTCAACTTACTGGATCACTACGACAAGGTCCTAAATGCACTAGAAGACAAAAGAATGCAGAAGTAAGTATACAGTCTCCTCCCCTGGCAATAAGCTTCGGACAAGTGTGACCATGGGTTAATAGCGCAAAAATGCGCGCTAAAGTATAACAGGAAAAAGTCGGTCAATGGATCTATTAATTTCTCACTAACTGAACACCTGAGTAGTCGTCAACAGGAGTAAGTCCGAGGCAAGCTACGGTGAAAAGCATCTGTTCCACAAGGCACAGTACTAGCTCCCATCTTGTTCCCATCCTCTTATCCGACAAAGACAAGGATGTCGCACTGCACCGTGTCTTCCTTTGCAGATGACACCCGAATCTGCATGACAGTGTCTTCCAATGCAGACTCGGCACGGCTCCAGGCGGACATCAACAAATCTTTTCAGTGGGCTGCAGAATCAATATGAAGTTCAACGATGAGAAATTTCAATTATCAGATATGGTTAAACATGAGGAAATTAAATCTCATCAGAGTACAAAACAAATTATGGCCACTAAAATAGAGCAAAACACCAACGTCCAAAGACCTGGGAGTGATTATGTCGGAGGATCTCACCTTCCAAGGGTCCATAACATTGTATCAATCGCTCTGCTAGAAAATGACAGCGATGGATAATGAGATCCTTCGAAAACTAGGGAGGCCAAGCCCATGATGACAATCTTCAGGTCAATTGTTCTATATAGGCTGGAATATTGCTGCATCTACAGCTCCTTTCAAGGCGGTGAAATTGCCGACCTAGAAATGTACAGAGAACTTTTCACGGCGCGCAATAACGGAGATAGAAAACACTCAATTACTGGGAGCGCTTGAGGTTTCTAAACATGTATTCCCTGGAACGCAGAGGGTGTGATACATGATTATATACACTCTGGAAAATTCCTGAGGGACTAGTACCGAACTTGCACTCGAAAATCACTCACTACGAAAGCAAAAGACTTGGCAGACGATGGCAATCCCCCAATGAAAAAGCAGGGGTGTCATAGACACGTTAAGAGACATTCATTAGTGTCAGGGGCCCGAGACTGTTCAACTTGCCTCCAGCTACATTAAGGGGGATTACAACAGACCCCTGGCTGTCTTCAAGCTGGCACTGGAACAAGCACCTTAAGGTCCGTCTGATCAGCGGGCTGTGGCTCGTACGTTGGTTTGGGTGCAGCATCAGGCAAACAGCCTGGTTGATCAGGCGCTGATCCACCGGCGGCCTGGTCAAGACGGGCGCGGGGGGCGTTGACCCCCGAAACTATCTCAGGTAAAATCCAGGTAATACCATTTCCTGGTTACACAGCCATTCACAACTGTAGGCCAGACAACAAGGGGGTGGAACATGCCATATACTACTCAGACAGCTATAATGTATCACTGATACTTGCACAAGGGATGATCATGGGGAATATTTACTAGCTAAATCAAATCCAAGTACCTACAAAAACCTTCTCACATTGATAAACATCTCCAGAGTTCACAGCAAACATTAGCCAATTTAGTCAAAAATCAGGAAGTATGATAACTGATGACGCATGAAACAAAGATCACTTATACTCTCAGGGACTTCAATATAAATCTCCTGCAAAGACCAGGACCCACACGTTTACTTGGAATTCACAACACAATGAGTAACTGTATGTTACTACCAAAGTAAACAAAAAACCAACAAGAGTTACAGAGACTAGTGTTTTTTCCACATACTGACCACTTCTGGAACAACACCATATCCCTTTTAAAATCAGGCATAATTACAGATAATTCCACAGACCACTACCCTACTTTCCTCATAACTCTTGATAAACTTACCCAAGCACTATAAAGTCACTTCAGGACTTCAACTGAGGCAGTCATTAAGAAACTTCAAACAGCAATAGCATACATTGATTGGCACCTGAGCTAGAAACCTATACAGATATTGACGAATGTATTAATAATTTCTTAAAAAAACCCAATCCTCTATAACAAGCACTGCCCTAAAAAACTAAACAGATGACAGGCAAAGAGATGAACAGTCCCTGGTCTAACACCCAGCATTCTCACATCCATAAATACAAAACACCATATGAAAACAGTACAGAATGGGTCACATAACCTGAGAGCAAACAAACGTTACTAGTCAATCCTAACCAGCCTGATAAGAAGGGCAAAAAAATTGTATTATGTGATCAGATTATCCAACTTACGAGGTGATATAAAAAGACCTGGAAAACCCTATCAGAAATTCTGGGAAACAAAAAGATATCACGAAATAGCGAAATAAAATTAGCAAAATCAGATGAACCCCAACTCCCACCAACAGAAACAGCAAACAGACTCAATGATTTCTTCTCCACTATAGGACAAAACCTTGCCAATAAAATCCCAAGCTCAGATACCCCACCAAATGACTACCTCACCGGCAACTACCCGAACACACTGTTCCTAGCTCCGACTAACCCATACGAAGTCTCCCTTATTATCAACGCACTAAAAAACAAGGCAGGAGACTTAAATACCTTACCACCCTTTATATACAAAAAAGTGTCACAAGTTCTATCACCAATCATTGCAACACTCTTTAACAAATCCATTGAATCCTCCACCTTCCCTACAGTACTCAAAATAGCAAGGGTCACCCCGATCCACAAAGGAGGAGACCAAACAGAGTTGAATAACTATAGGCCAATATCCAACTTACACCCTCTCTCAAAAATCTTCGAAAAATTAATTCATAAACGAATCTACTCCTACCTTATCTCCCAAAACATACTCAACCCCTGCCAATTTGGATTCAGGCCTAATAAAAATACTAATGATGCTATTATACACATGCTAGAACATATATACACTGCAATAGAGAAAAAAAGAGTCCCACTGGGGATCTTCATTGACTTACGTAAAGCTTTTGATACAGTTGATCATGACTTGCTCCACGTAAAATTGTCACACTATGGTATAAGAGGGCACTCCCTCAACTACCTCAAGTCATCCCTCAGCAACAGAAGCCAATATGTGTACGCAAATGAGGCAAACTCTTCTGCGCAACCAATTACAGTTGGTGTCCCCAGGGAAGTGTCCTTGGCCCTCTTCTCTTTCTCCTATACATAAATGACCTTCCAAATGCTTCGCAATTACTCAAACCCACACTATTTGCAGATGACACTACATACGTCTTCTCTCACCCGAGCCCAGTCACGCTAGCCAATACTGTAAATACCGAATTACAGAAAATATCTACCTGGATGAGGACTAACAAACTTACACTAAACATTGACAAAACCTACTTCATTCAGTTTGGTAACAGAGCTACAGATGTCCCTCTTAACATAATGATAAACGGATCACCTATCACAAAACTAACAGAGGGAAAATTCTTATGGAATCCACCTTGATAATAGACTCAAATTTCATACACATATACAACAAATTTCTAAGAAAATTTCCAAGACTGTAGGCATACTATCGAAGATACGGTACTATGTTCCACAGTCAGCCCTCCTGGCCCTATATCACTCTCTTATTTACCCCTATCTCACCTATGGAATTTGTGCATGGGGCTCAACAACAATTAACCATCTCAGACCACTAATTACTCAACAAAAGGCTGCAGTTAGAATGATAACAAATTCTCACTACAGGCAGCACACTCCACCAATATTCAATACACTAAACCTACTCACCATACAAAACATCCATACTTATTACTGCACCTATTACATACATAGAACACTTAACTCTGATATTAACCCTCCCCTCAAACATCTCCTTGCCAACCTCAACAGAACACATGACCATAACACAAGGCACAGATCACTCTTTGATGTTCCTCGTGTTCATCTCCCACTATGCAAAAACTCAATGCACATAAAAGGCCCTAAAATCTGGAATTCATTACCTGTAAATATAAAAGAAACACTACCTGTTTATAAATTCAAGTCTCTTCTCAAAGATCACTTACTCACCCAAAACCAAATAAATACTGAATAACTGAACCTTATAAATTGTATATCTAAATGTTTCTCACAATTATATCACATAAATGTTAAACCTAAAACCGAATCTAACTATTATTTTTTAAATACACTACCTAACAGAATCACTACCTAACTGAATGCAACCATATGACCTGTCTTTGTAATACTCACTTGTGCTTTATAGTAATCTGTTTACATTAATGTTTTATCACTGATTTCATCATTGCTTAGTTAATCTTAAGTTAATTTTAAGCCAGCCCGTAATGCTATGCATAGTATAAGTGGCTTTGGCATGCTGCTCTTATCTGTATTTTTTTGTACCTCTGTACGTGTGCTCAAAATTAGGCACTATAGCTTCGGAAATTAAATAATTTCCACAGTAGGAATATAAAACGCTCATGCAGGAAATTACTTAACCTAACACCAGACTTGGACGACAGTAAACTGAAGATTGTATAGTTCAAGGCGTTAATGCCCAAGATGGTAACTATCTTAGCAGGAACTAGTTACCGTTTCCCACACCCATGATCAGTTCTTCGGAAACTTTTTCGAGTCTTCTTCGGAACTAATCATAACTACTCAGATATGGAAAACTTGAAGAAATTGAAAATGTGTCAGGGTATACCACAAATTCTAACCATACAATAGAGCGGAAAAGTAATGTGAAGGACCTGGGAGTGAATGTCAGAGGATCTCGCCTTCAAAGACCACAACAATGTATCTACCTCATCCGCTAGGGAAATGATAGGATGGATAATGAGAAACTTCAAAACCAGGGATGCCAAGCCCATGATGATTCTCTTCAAATCACTTGTGCTCTCTAGGCTGGAATACTGCTGTACACTAACGGCCCCCTTCAAGGCTGGCGACATTGCAGACCTGGAGAGTGTACAAAGAACTTTCAGGGCACACGTAAGTGCGATAAGGCACCTAAACTACTGGGAACGGTTGAAGGTCCTTGATCTGTATTCCCTCAAACGCAGGCGAGAGAGATGCATGATAATATACACTTGGAAGGTCCTGGAGGGATTGGTACCAAACTTGCACACGAAAATCACTCCATATGAAAGCAAAAGATTCGGCAGGATATGCAACATTTTCCCGATGAAAAGCAGGGGTGCCACGAGTACACTGAGAGAACACAATGAGTGTCCGGGGCCCAAGACTGTTCAACTGCCTCCCAGCATACATAAGGGGGATTACCAATAGACCCTTGGCTGTCGTCAAGAAGGCAGTGGACAGGCACCTAAAGTCAGTACCTGACCAACCGGGCTGTGGTTCGTACGTCAGCTTGCATGCGGCCAGCAGTAACAGCCTGGTTGATCAGACCCTGATCCACCATGAGGCCTCGTCACAGACCGGGCGCCCGCTGGGGCGTTGACCTCTGAAACCCTCTCCAGGTAAACTCCAGGTAATAACTGCGAGACAGTAATACTGGAAGACTAGTATCTATTATCAACAACAAAATAACGGGCTATGTAGCAGGTATAAGCAAATTCTGGGATTAAATAGTTATTTGAATTATTATTATGTGAGCAATTACCTACACGAGGTTTACATGGTAATACCTGAATTATTACGTTCCGGTAATTTGAGCGAGATGTGGGACAGTCACAGCAGGTCGCCGAACTATTACTCCCTCGATGCCCACTCCCTACCACTCTTGCAAAAGGCTAGACCTGACATTAAATTAATAATTACAATTCTGACAAATTATGTGTTATTAGGAAAGAAATTCGTATTACCACTTACCATTTAATTAATGAATCTATTATTTTTTGGAAACACATCCTAAAGCTACCACTACAGCTAGAATTCACGATGGCCAATGCAGAACTACTGTACGTTATGAGTAAGCATCACTTAACTAAGGTGTTCTCCTAGCAAGAATATGTGTCCTCTTTTTCTGTTCTTGTTGCAGAAATATAAGGGTTTTTCCACATTATCCCAGTTCTTCGGCAGGAAACGTGTCGGCAATTTCTAAATTACGGATTGAGGCCGATATACATCAACTGACCTTCAGAAACGCCTGATTACATTGCACAGTTCTTACTAGTGTTCACACACATTCAGTTGCAATATAGGTCTCTCCGTCCACGTCACAGCTGCTGTTCTACACCCCCCCCCCTCACTCAATTTCTCGAAAGGGTCAAATCAGAATCACATTTTATTGCACAATTATTGTATTATTCAAATTTATATATGCTGAATTTAGGAAAATCTAAAAGTTTCCACAAGTTATTCAATAAATGCACCAACCCAGATCACACAGTTCTCAGACAACATACTCGACTATATATCAAATCAAAAAGTTTATTCTCTAAAGATTACAGTGTGGGGTTTGCATATTATAAAATATTGGTTACAATGTGTGGTTTACATATTATAAAATACTAAATACAGAGAGGAACACTCATGCCTAACGTGACTAGGCATTTTGGCCAGACTAATAATTATTAAGACTATATTAATACAGGTTATGGAGCCTATTGACATTAGCGGTAGGTAACCGCTAATATCAATAGGCAATGATACATAGTTCCTATTAAAGTTCCTATATTGGAGTATCTCAGGCAAACTTATGACTAGTTCAAGATTCATTACGTAATAGCTTTATTACATAATTTTACGTTTACAGTCATTTGGGCGAGTGTAAGTGTACATTGGGGCGAATCACAGATATCAAGGGAAGGTCTAGTTTGTTTTTGTGTGTGTATGATAGAAATAAGAGAATAGGTGGTTTTCATGTAGTTAGCAGATGGTGGGGTGTGTCACGGAGATGTTTTCTAACGGTAGTTTTGAAAGTGATGAATATGTCTGCAGTTCTAGAGTTTTCAGGTAGGGTGTTTCAGATTTTAGGTCCTTTTAAGTACATTGAATTTTTGTATAGGTTTAGCCGGACAGGGGGAATGTCAGAGAATTTTGTGCCTGGTGTTATGCCTGTGGGCCCTGTCAAAACTATCAAGAAAATGTTGTAGTTCAGGAATTTACGGTTCTGTAAATGTAGGTTGCACAGTAGTAAGTTTGGATGTTCTGCACAGTAAGTTTAGATCCTTGAAGAGTGGGGGGCGGGGTTTGTGTAATTATTCTTACTTCGACTTTTTGTTGGGTTATTATTTGCTTTAGGGGTGTTGCTACTGTTGATTCCCGGGCACAAATAGCATAGGTGGAGTAGGGATAGATGAGTGAATAGTATAGTGTGAGAAGGGCTGATTGTGGCACGTAGTAACGTATCTTAAAGAGGATCCCGACTGTTTTGGATACTTTTTTGATGTTTTGGATATAGGTGCTAAATTTAAGGTTACTGTCGAGGTGTAGGCCCAGGAATTTGCCCTCATTATGCTTGACAGTAAGAGTGTTGTCGATCTTAATGTTCAGTTGTGCAACACCTGCTTTGTTACCAAACATAATATAGGTTTTGTCAGTGTTAAGTTTATTGGCTGTCATCCAAGCAGATATTTTTTGTAGCTCCTCGTTAACAATGGTGTCGAGTGAGGCAAGATTTGGGTGGGAGATGACATAAATCGTGTCGTCAGCAAAGAGAATTGGTTTCAGGTGTTGTTATACGTTGGGAAGATCATTGAAGTATATGAGGAAGAGCAGGGCACCATACTGCAGAAAACAATATGAAGTTCAACGATGAGAAATTTCAATTACTCAGATATGGTAAACACGAGGAAATTAAATCTTCATCAGAGTACAAAACAAATTCTGGCCACAAAATAGAGCGAAACACCAACGTCAAAGACCTGGGAGTGATCATGTCGGAGGATCACACCTTCAAGGACCATAACATTGTATCAACCGCATCTGCTAGAAAAATGACAGGATGGATAATGAGAACCTTCAAAACTAGGGATGCCAAGCCCATGATGACACTCTTCAGGTCACTTGTTCTATCTAGGCTGGAATATTGCTGCACACTAACAGCACCTTTCAAGGCAGGTGAAATTGCTGACCTAGAAAATGTACAGAGAACCTTCACGGCAGGCATAACGGAGATAAAACACCTAAATTACTGGGAGCGCTTGAGGTTCCTGAACCTGTATTCCCTGGAACGCAGGCGGGAGAGATACATGATTACTATATACACCTGGAAAATCCAAGAGGGACTAGTACCGAACTTGCACACGAAAATCACTCACTGCGAAAGCAAAAGACTTGGCAGACGATGCAACATCCCCCCAATGAAAAGCAGGGGTGTCACTAGCACGTTAAGAGACCATACAGTAAGTGTCAGGGGCCCCGAGACTGTTCAACTGCCTCCCAGCATACATAAGGGGGATTACCAATAGACCCCTGGCAGTCTTCAAGCTGGCACTGGACAAGCACCTAAAGTCGGTACCTGACCAGCCGGGCTGTGGCTCGTACGTTGGTTTGCGTGCAGCCAGCAGTAACAGCCTGGTTGATCAGGCTCTGATCCACCAGGCGGCCTGGTCGCAGACCGGGCCGCGGGGGCGTTGACCCCCGGAACTCTCTCCAGACTCAGGCAGACTCCAGTCTCCAGACTCATACTTTGTAACCGCTGATACTATTATTCAGTCAGGCGTCATTATCACGGGTCTTAGTGATCATTTCATCACTTATTGCACCATGAAAATCATTAGGGAACGGAGAGGCATGCACAGGACAATTAAAACGAAGTCAGCTAGAAGCTACAGTGAAGAAACACTGGTAAGTAGGCTACACAATTGTGATTAAGTTGCAAGGACGTAAATGATGCCTGGGACACATTCGGAACCATGTTCACCGCCATGCTTGATAATATATTGCACCAGTTAAAAGAGGCTAGGATTAAACTAAGAACTGAACCTTGGATAACTATTGACACATCAAATTCATTTAGGGCAAACAAGCAGGATGTTGCAACGCTTAATGAATTTCACAGAGTAAGGAACAGATTGCAGAGACTTTTAAAAAGTGCAAAGGCAAGACACTGTTACTCAAAAATCGAAGACTACAGGAAAGCTTGGGCACCAACGAAAAGCGCTGGTGTATAGCCATAAACCCGTAGGTAGATGTAACGGTGCTAAATATGGATAACGAGGTATGCCATGAAGGAACTAAAGTGGCAGATGGTTCCAATTCATTCTACACAATTGGAAAGATTAAATACTTTTTAATGTCTACTGTAATGGCGAACCCATCACTGGGAATTCCCTTTGATCTAAGCATTTCAGAAGTGATAGATAATGTAGTAAAAGAAAAAATGCCAGGTAAAAGTTACTCTAGAGGCAGATAGTGTTTACCTGCCGAGGCTCATAGAACCCTATGTCTAGTTCTTATACAATGTCATGTAGATTATTTTTGTTCATGGTACTCTGCTCTAACAAAAATGAAAGACTACAAATCACCCAGGACAAAATGCCGAGAAATATCCTGGGCCTGCATCCAAGAAAACATGTAGGCCAGGATGAATTACAACAACTAGATATGTTAAATGTTAGAGAGAGTAAAGCAGCTTTAGTTAAATCATGTTCATGAAATTGCTGACAAGCAGTGTCCAGAATATCTAAGTGCTGCAAAGTTTGTGAAGGTTAAAAACCAAAACTAGTATGTTATTTGGGAGAGAAAACACGATTCTGTACAGTACCTACAATAGGTGGTCAGGCCTTAAAAACCCTTTATTTGCCTGAACATGTCATAATGACCAGTTCAGGAAGAGTTAAAATGTTTTTAATGAAGTTACAGAAAGAGAGGAGAGTAATTTCCTGTCATCACCTATTAGTGGTTGCAAGGCTCCTGGCTCCGCAGGTCACTAATAGGTTCATTCTCCCTGCTCCATGAGCTTTATCGTATTTCTTAAATATTTAACATTCGTGTACCTATTATTACAAGCTGATTTTCTCAAATGTTCGTGTAAACAATTCAGTTCACTTAATTCCTACTGTACTTTTCTCTGTAATGATTTCCACGTAGTTGAGTTATTTAGTTGCTAACTTGGTCACACAGCACACACAAATTATTTATGTTGATGGTTCTGTTCACTAATCCACTGGTGCAGCTGGTAGTGCTGCTGTCATACAGTGGTAGCTCTCAGCAATTGGAGCACGCATCAGTAACTGGGTCTCTACCCTTCAAACAGAACTGTTTGCCATACTCCTTGCACTCAAAAGCGTCCATGTATCTAAGGTTGGCACTTTAATTGCAACTGATTCTGTATCATTCATAAATGCTCTCAACTCATTAAGTATAAACTGTGGCATGCTTGTGTCAGAAGCCAGACACAGGTATGTTAGGATTGTAGACAGTGGAGTCGGAGTGCACATTCTGTGGATTCCATCTCACATTGGTCTTCAGATGCATGCTAGAACTGATGAATTAGCCAAGTTATATGCTTTCAAAGAGGGAGTGGATTACAATCTTGGGTTGTCAGTCAGCAGTTTGCAAAGCAATAATACGAAAAGAACTTCAGCTAAATTTGACTTGGTCAAAGAGACTGAGGGAGATTGGCACTAGTCACTTTTATTATTCTGTTATGCAGGAGGAGCCACACGACTATAATGCATCCAACAAAATAAGCAGACTCTTGGATGTCACTACTGCCCGGCCCCGACTGGGTTACAAGTATCTTTGGCAGGTTAAATCACCACCATCAGATGTAGACCAAACGAAATGTAAACTTTGCCAGATGGACTATTGTCACACCCTGCGTCATTATGTACTGGAGTGCGATAAAATTAATGAATTTAGAGACAACTCGCTCAGAAATGGTCAAGATATGTCAAAGCATTTTATCCACAGTGGTATATTACAGACTATTCTGGAAAAATACCCTGACTTTGCTCCCTGTAAATAAAGCATTACCACGTACGTACGTATGTGCGCGCGTGTGCGTATTCATCTAGTTGTACTCGCCTAGTTGTGGTTGCAGGAGTAGTCATAGCTCCTGGTCCCACCCCTTCACTGGCCGCTACTGGGTCACTCCTTGAACCATGAGCTTCATCATACCTGTGCTTAAAGCTATGTATGCTTCCTGCCTCCACTACATCGCTTCCCAAACTATTCCACTTCCTGACTACTCTGTGACTGAAGAAATACTTCCTAACATCCTGTGATTCATCTGAGTTTTCAACTTCCAACTGTGTCCCCTTCTTACTGTGTCCCATCTCTGGAACATTCTGTCTGTCCACCTTGTCAATTCCT
>NC_069401.1:11186585-11190927 GCF_026875155.1 Cherax quadricarinatus
CCTCCAGTGTCATCAGGCCGATTTCCCTTAATCTTTCTTCATAGGACATGTGTGTGTGTGTGTGTGTGTGTGTGTGTGTGTGTGTGTGTGTAGTGTGTGTGTGTGTGTGTGTGTGTGTGTGTGTGTGTGTGTGTGTGTGTGTGTGTGTGTGTCCCAATTAATATTTACACTAATGACTCTACAGTTGTGACCGGGTGTAGACGTGTGAATTGCTCATAACTTTATAATTTGTTCATGACTGTAACAATGTGTAGACGTGTAGATGATTCATTACCTTCGTACCTTATTCAGCTATCAAAACTTTTGGGGCTCAGTCCTTGGACCCATTATGTACCTCTGTAATCCTTTGACTACCACCCACAGGATGTGTATGGAATGCATAATAAACATATTAAACTAAATTAACTTTAATTTTTAAGGTTATAATCAAGATGAATTTCTGCTGTATCTTTTAGCCAATCATTAAATAAGATACACAGGGACCACTCATGAAAATAAGTCACTGACTTTTCTAGGTTATCCTGAGCAATTGACACGTTACTATGTATAATAATTATAATTACATAAATTTGTATAGCTGTACTTATATTCACCTGTACCTAAATAAACTTACTAACCCAGTAAGTCAAACAATGCGACTATTCTGGGGGACCCTGATAAAGTCAGAGTGGAAAAAAAATATGATTTTACGTAGTTATTAGGACTACCTCGTAAGGCAAGTTTTATAGGCGGTTAAAAGTCTTTTAGTTTATCATAAAAATTAAATTATGTACATACCTCATTTACCACTGTGTAGCATGTTACTTTTATCGTTACAAGTAACAAATCAGTTTGTTGCCCGAAAATTTCAGCGTCGCAACTAAACGACTATACTAGCTGGTAACCTGAGAGTCGTTGTACCTTCGCTGCTGTGCTGACAGCAATGATGCTGCTGCTGTGCTGACAGCAATGATGCTGCGGCTGTGCTGGCAGCAATGATGCTGCTGCTGTGCTGGCAGCAATGATGCTGCTGCTGTGCTGGCAGCAATGATGCTGCGGCTGTACGAGGATTAAAACAAGCTCTTCCAAGCACATCCAGGGCACGAGTGGTTATTTTCTTACATTTGAAAAGACAATGAAAGTCTCTTGTTGCTTCTAGAAACACTGTAGTGGGGGGAGGGGAGGAGACTTTCTCCCTAATACAAAGCGAGACTGAAGTTAGCACAAAACTGACGAGACCTGCTTCACAGCTTTTGCAATAAGCCTGAAATTTCGTTTTCCTAAGTTCTCTTAGACGCATGTTTAACCTTAACCTGGGTATCTTTATTGGAGCAATATTTCGCATTCACAGTATGTTTAATATTTCCTGTTGTGGAGGCAAAATGTTTTTCTAATAAATGTTCTCCACAAAGGTGACAGTAAAGCAACTGCAAAGAATTATGAACCGATAGCACTAACGTCTCTCATCATAAAAAATCTTGGAAAGGATTCTAAGAAGCAAGATCGCCATTCACTTGGATACCCATCAGTTACACAACCCAGGGCAGTATGGGTTTAGAGCAGGTCGCTCCTGCCTATCCCCACTACTGGACTACTATGACTTGGTCTTGGACGCACTGGGGGACAAACAAAATGCAGATGTAGTACACACACACTGAAATCCTTTGACAAGCGTGATCACGGTCTAATAGCGCACAAAATGCACGATTAAAGGAATAACAAGAAAAGTTGGTAGATGGATCTAAAACTCCCTAACAAATAGAATATAAAGAATAGTAAACAGTAAAGTCAGAGGCGGTTACAGTGAAAAGCTGTTCCATAAGGTACAGCACTCGCTCCCATCCTGTTCCTCATCCTCATATCTGACAGAAATGTAAACCACAGCACTGTGTCCTCCTTTGTGGATGACGTCCGAATTTGCATGACGGTGTCATCCAACGAAGACACTGCAAGTCTCCAAGTGGACATCAACCAAATCTTTAAATGGGCCTCAGAAAACTATACGAAGTTCAATGAAGATAAATTTCAATTACTCCGCTATGGAAAAACCAGAAGATTAAAACTGTATCGGAGTATAAAACAATTTTCAACCACACAATAAAGCGAAAAACTAATTTGAAGGATCCATGAGTGATGTCAAGAGAGACTCACTTTCAAAGCTCACAACAATGTATATAGCACAACTGCCAGGAAAATAATAGAATGGATAATGAAATCCTTCAAAACTATGGATGCCAAGCCCATGATGATTCTCTTCAAATCGCTTGTTCTTTCTAGGCTGGAATATTGCTGTACACTAATGACCCTTTTCAAGGCAGGTGAAATTGTAGTCCTGGAGAATATACAGAGAACATTAACAGTATGTTTAAGTTCGACAAAACACCTAAATTACGGGGAACGGTTGAAGTCCCTTGATTTTTGCAGGAGAGAAAGATGCATGATAATATACACATGGAAAATCTTAGAGGGACCAGTTCCAAATCTGCACACGAAAATCACTTTCTACGAAAGCAAAAGACTTGGCCGGAGATGCAACATCCACCAGTGAAAATCAGGGGAGTCGCTAGTACGCTAAGAGACAACACAATAACTGTCTGGGCCCAAGACTGTCCAACTGCCTTCTAGCATACATAAGGAGGATTACCAATAGACCCCTAGCTGTCTTTAAGAAGGCGCTGGACAGGTGCCTAAAGTCAGTAGCTGGCCAACCCGGCTGAGGCTCGTACGTCGGTTTTTGTGCTGCCAGTAGTAACAGCCTGGTTGATGGGTCTTGACCCACCACGAGGCCTGGTCACGGACCGGCCCGCGGCAGCGTTGATCCCCCAAACCCCCTCCAGGTATACTCCAGGTAGTGTTTACTCGAATGTATTTTTAAACCAATTTGTTGGTATCTGTTATCAAGGTTTAGACTACACTCACCAAGGTATTTAAAGGTGATCAGTCCTCCTTGTGAATACCATCGTTTTATTTCAGGAGTAGCTGTGATGAGATCGTGAAATGCCAACGTATGGTCGTTGTCAAAGGCCATACCACGTTGAATGCACCACTGCTCGTCCGATCAGCGAAGTTAAGCAACGTTGGGTTTGGTTAGTACTTGGATAAGTGACAGCCTGGGAACTCCAAATGCTGTTGACATCAATCTTAGGTGTCCCATAGCTTGATTCCTGGCGCACTCAGCTCACACACACAGGTCTGGGGGTCGATCCCCAGCATGACTGGAAAATATTAGGACGTGTTTCCAAATGCATCTGCTGTCCCTGTTCACCCATCAGTAAAACAGGTACCTGGGTGTTAGTCGACTGGTGGGGGTCGCGTCCTGGGACAAAATTGACCCAATTTGTCCGAAATGCTTTGCATAAACTGATTTCATTGACGTCAGCTAGGCCTGCATACCTTGTACATGTACTTATAGAATGATGATTATCTGGGGTTTAAGTGGAAAGAAATGAATGGCGGAAGTGGGGTGGAGAAGTAGGAGGGCCAGGTAATTCGGGAGGGAATGGGTCGTGAAGTAGGGTGAAGGTGGGGGAGGGAGAGGGAGAGAATGAAGGGGAGGGAGAGGGAGAGAATGAGGGGGAGGGAGAGGGAGAGAATGAGGGGGAGGGAGAGGGAGAGAATGAGGGGGAGGGAGAGAGGAGAGAATGAGGTGGGGAGGGAGAGAGAGAGAGAGAGAGAGAGAGAGAGAGAGAGAGAGAGAGAGAGAGAGAGAGAGAGAGAGAGAGAGAGAGAGAGAGAGAGAGGCGCGCACACTGGCATGTTTACTTGGAGAGGGTTTCGGGGGTCAACGCCCCCGCGGCCTGGTCTGAGACCAGGCCTCATGGTGGATCAGGGTCTGATCAACCAGACTGTTACTGCTGGCCGCACGCAAGCTGACGTAAGAACCACAGCCCAGTTGGTCACGTACTGACTTAAGGTAAATAACGCATTACCACTTTTCTGAGTGTGACCTAATTCATGTCTACATAGTCATGACGAAGATTGTAGGTGACCTTTAACTATACACATCTATAGAGAAGGTCTTGTAGATGTCCTCTGAACCAAGATTCAATGATGTTGCAGTCTGACAAGTTGTGCAAGAAAGGTATAAAATACCGACAATATGAAAGTTAAGACGTGCAACATCTGGATATCTTTATTGTAGACGTTTCGCCATCCAATGGCTTTATCAATACATGTTATAGATTGGTATAATTCACTCAAACCCCTTCTTTCCTTGTACTTTAAGTTCAAGTACTTCAGTAATTATACATTCTGTAATTATTCTGAACTTTGAGTATTGACAATAGGCCTAACCTATAGAAAATACCGTACCCCTGAAATGCTGGAACACTTTTAAACAGTCCTCGCCTCTCTCAGGCAGCGT
>NC_069401.1:11191427-11207062 GCF_026875155.1 Cherax quadricarinatus
AAAAAAAACCCTTAAAACCCTTTTTCCATTCATTAGAGCAATGGAGGATGGGGGTTGTGGGGTGGGGGTAGGAATGGGGTTTAAGGGGGCGGTGTTCCAAGCTACTGGAATTCAGCTCCCGTCTCGCATCGAACTTGACTTTAAAATAATAATAAAAATAATAATAATAATAATAATATTAATAAAATAATAATAAATAATAATAATTAAGATAAGAATTATAATAATAAAAAATAATGTAAATTAATTTAATAAAAATTTATAAAATAATATTAATAATAAATGGATTAATAATAATAATAATAATAATAATAATAATTTATAATATAATGATTAATAATAATTATTAATTTTAATAATAATAATAATAATAATAATAATAATAATAATAAATATTAATAATATAATTTAATAATAATAAAAATTTAATAATAATAATTTATAATAATAATAATAATAAAATAATAATAATATAATAATAATAATAATTTAAAATAATATTAAAAATTTAAAATAATATTATAATAATAATAATAATAATAATAATAAAAATAATAATAAAAATTTAATAATAAAAATTTAATAATAATATAATTAATAATAATAAAAATTAATAATAATAATAATAATAAAAATTAATTAAAATGCTATAAATAAATAATAATAATAAAAAAATAATAATAATAATAATAATAATTAATAATAATAATAATTAATAATAATATAATAATAATAATAATAATAATAATAATAATAATAATAATAATTAAATTATAATAATAATATAATAATAATAATAATAATAATAATAATAATAATAATAATAATAATAATAATTAATAATAATAATATATAATAATAATAATAATAATAATAATAATAATAATAATAATATAATAATTATAATTAATAATAATAATAATAATAATAATAATAATAATAATTAATAATAATAATATTAATAATTATAATAATAATAATAATAATAATAATATTAATAATAATATAATAAATAATAATAATAAAATAATAATAATAATAATATAATAAAATAATTTAATAATTTAATAATAATATTATAATTAATAATAATAATAATAATAATAATAATAATAATAATAATAATAATAATAATAATAATAATATAATTAATAATAAAATAATAATTAATAATATAATATAATAATAATAATAATAATTATAATAATAATAATATAATAATAATATAATAATTTAATTTAATTAATAATAATAATTAATAATTTAATAATATAATAATAATTTATATATTAAGTATAATTAATAATAATAATAATAATAAATAATAATAATAATAATATAATAATAATAATAATAATAATAATATAATAATAATAATAATAATAATAATTAATAATAATAATTATAATAATATAAATTATAATAATAATAATAATAATTATAATAATATAATAATTTCACCAACTATGTCATCAAGATTATCCCTCAATCAAACATTTTTTCATCATATATACGACCCCCACAAATTCTATATACAGACTTGTGAATAACTCTGCATCACCTACGATAGTGTATAACTCAAGGTAGTGAACGACTGTTATTGAATGACTGCACACGATCACATTAGCTGTTGTTGCAAACAATATGCGGGATTGCTGGCTCGAAGACCTTTATTGATCTGCACGTTGAGTTTTTTTATGGTAGTGTGTTGTACTTACTTTGTTGTGGTTGTGGGGGTCGAATCACGCGCCGGCTTCTGTACTCACCTAGTTGTACTCACCTAGTTGAGGTTGCGGGGGTCGAGTCCGAGCTCCTGGCCCCGCCCCCTTCATGATCGCTACTAGGTCACTCCCCCTGAGGCCGTGAGCTTTATCATACCTCTGTTAAAGCTTGTATGGATCCTGCCCCCATACATCGCTTCCCCCAAACTTTCCACTTACTGACTACTCTGTGGCTGAAGAATACTCCTAACATCCCTGTGATTCATCTGTGTCTTCAGCTTCCAACTGTGTCCCCTTGTTACTGTGTCCAATCTCTGGAACATCCTGTCTTTGTCCACCTTGTCATTCCTCTCAGTATTTTGTATGTCGTTATCATTGCCCCCCCTATCTCTCCTGTCCTCCAGTGTCGTCAGGTTGATTTCCCTTAACCTTTCTCCTCGTAGGACATCCCTCTTAGCTCGGGGGACTAGTCTTGTTGCAACCTTTGCACTTTCTCTAGTTTCTTCACGTGCTTGGCAGGTGTGTGTGGTGGTGTGTGTGTGTGTGTTGTGTGTTTGGTGTGTGGTGTAGTCCCTCCTCTTGTTTATTCCTTCCTCAATTCTTCTTTTCTATTTTTCCCCTTTCATCCTTTCTCCATTTTTTCCTTATACACTTCTCCGTTTCTCTCCCAAAACATTCTCTCTCTCTCTTTAACCCCTTTCTTCCTGTCCCCTTTCCATCTTCCTTTTCTCCTCTCCCACTCTCATCTCCCATTATCCCCTCTCATCATGTTTCCCTATTCCCAATCTCTACCACCCGGGTAGACCTGGAATCGAACCTAGGTCTCTTGGTTGTGAACCAATTCTTGCCACCGAACTACGTGTGTATACACTGGTTCATTAAAAATAATAATAATAATAATAATAATAATAATAATAATAAAAATATAATAATAATTAATATAATTATAATAATATTATTATTTTTATTATTATTTTATTTTTATTATTATTATTATTATTATTATTATTTTATATTATTATTATTATTATTATTATTGTTGTTGGGTGTTATTTTATTATTATTTTTATTATTATTATTATTTTATTATTATTATATTATTTGAGATATACTTCAACTCCCGGTGCAGTATAGGGGTATATACAAATATAACCTGCCCCTACCTCTTACCTACCTGCTCATTCCTTTTCCCCCTCCATCACCTCCTCTCACCTCCTCCATCACTCCCCCCCTCACAAGCAGCCTTTGTACCTCCTTTCACAGGAAAAAAATTATATTAAAAGTGTAATGAAAATTGTGTGGAGGTTAGACTTTTGTTTCAGGGTACGAGAGATGCGGGTTTGCCCTCTTCAGCCTCACCGGGGGAAAGATGATGCTTGATTCTTCTGCCGGGAGATTGCTTACAGTTAATGTTCCGTCTGGGAGGGTGAGAGGGGGAGAAGGTGAGAGAGTATGGGGGAGAAATAGGAGGGGTGAGGGAGGGGGAAGGGGAAGTGAGTGGGTGGGGGGGAAAGGGATAGTGTGGGGGAGAAGAGTGAGAAGGATGGAGATGGGAAAAAAATGATTGTAATCACCAGCAAAGGTCCAAGATTGGTATATAGGAAGGAAGAAGGGAGGGAGGGAGGTTTAGGGGGGAGAGGGAGAGGAAGGGAGGATACAGGAAGAAAGGGTTGAAAGGTAAGGAGTTTATGGCACTGGTGGTCAAGTATCCGTACAAACAGGGGAAAACAGAAGCCAAAATATAAAGATATATTAAATTTAGAATCCCCTATAACTGCAACTTAAATCTACGACCAAATAAATAAACGAATAAAAACGTTGAAATAGACTTCAAGCCTTTCTGCACCATACCCCGCCACCCCTTTAAAAACCAACCAGCCACCCTAAAAACCATCCCAGCCACCCTTAAAAAACCCTCCCAGCCACCCCCAAAACCAACCAGCCACCCTAAAAACCAACCCAGCCACCCTTAAAACCCTCCCAGCCCCCTAAAAACATCCCAGCCACCCCTAAAAACCCAAACCCCGCCACCCTAAAAACCCAAACCCAGCCCACCCCTAAAACCAAACCCCGCCACCCCTAAAACCATCCCAGACCCCTAAAACCACCCACCACCCTAAAACCAACCCCCGCCAACCCCTAAAAACCCCCCAGCCACCCTAAAACAACCCCGCCACCCCTAAAAAACCCAAACCCAGCCCCCCCTAAAAAACCCAAACCCCCCCACCCCTAAAACACCCCGCCACCCTAAAACCAACCCACCACCCTAAAACCATCCCAGCCACCCCTAAAAAACCCAAACCCCCCCACCCCTTTAAAACCATCCCAGCCCCCCCTAAAACCAACCCAGCCACCCCGATAAAACCAACCCCCCACCCCTAAAACCATCCCAGCCACCCTAAAACCAACCCCCCCACCCCTAAAAACCATCCAGCCACCCCCAAAACCCAAACCCGTCACCCCTAAAACCAACCCAGCCACCCCTTAAAACCAACCCCGCCACCCTAAAACCAACCCACCCCCCCTAAAACCATCCCAGCCACCCCTAAACCAACCCAGCCCCCCTAAAACCACCCAGCCACCCCTAAAACCAACCCCGCCACCCCCAAAAACCAACCCAGCCACCCTAAAACCAAAACCCAGCCACCCTAAAACCAACCCAGCCACCCCTTAAAAAACCAACCAGGCCACCCTAAAACCAACCCAGCCACCCTAAAAACCAACCCAGCCACCCCCAAAAAACCAAACCAGCACCCTTAAAAACCCCCACCCCTAAAACCAAAACCCCCCACCCCTAAACCAACCCAGCCACCCCTAAAACCAACCCAGCCACCCTAAAACCAACCCCGCCACCCTAAAACCAACCCAGCCACCCCTTAAAACCAACCCAAACCACCCCTAAAACCAACCCACCCACCCTAAAAACCCAACCGCCACCCCTAAAAACCAACCCCGCCACCCTAAAAACAACCACACCCTTTTAAAAAACCCAACAGCCCCCTAAACCCAAACCCCGCCCCCCTAAAACCAACAGCAAACCTTTTAAAAAAACCCAAACCCCCCACCCTAAAACCCAACCAGCACCCTAAACAACCCAGCACCCTTTTAAACCAAAACCAGGCCCCCCTTAAAAACCCAAACCAGCCACCCCTAAAAACCACCACCCAAAACCAACCACCCACCCCTAAAAACATCCCAAGCACCCTAAAACCAAAACCACACCTTTTAAAAACCCCGCCACCCTTAAAACCAACCACCACCTAAAAAAAACCAGCCACCCTTTCAAAACCAACCCACCATTTAAAACCCAACCAGCACCTAAAACAACCAGCACCCCTTTAAAAACCCAACCCAAACCACCCAAAACCAACCAGCACCCCTAAAACCAAATCCAGCCACCCCTTTAAAAAAAACCCACCACCTAAACAACCAGCAAAACCCTTAAAAACCCAAACCAGCACCCTAAAAACCAACCAAACCACCCTAAAAACAACCAGCCACCCCAAAACCAACCACCCCCCTAAACCCTCCAGCCCCCCTTTTAAAAACCAGCACCCCTTTAAAAAACCCTCCAGCCACCCTAAACCAACCAGCCACCCTAAAACCCAAACCCCACCCAAAACCCCCGCCACCCAAACCACCACCACCCAAAACCATAACCACCCCTAAACCCCCAGCCCCCTTACCACCAGCCACCCAAACCAACAGCCACCCAAAACCAACCGCCACCCCCCAAAACCCCCCCCAACCCCACCCCCAAAACCCCCCCCCCCCTAAAAAACCCCCAGCCACCCCAAAAAAAACCCCCCACCCCCAAAAAACCACCACCACCCAAAAACCCCCCCAGCAAAAAAACCCTAAAACCAACAACTAAATTAAAAAAAAAAACCCAACCAACCCTTTTTAAAAAACCCGACCCTCCAACCCAGCCATAAAAAACAGTAATAAAAAATAGGGAAAAAAAAATTAAAACAACCCGGGGGGTTTTTAAAACCAAAAACCACCCAAAACCAATAAAAATATATTAAAAAATTTAAAATAATTAAAAAAAAATTAAAAAATTTAATTTTATAATAATTATAAATATTTTTTTAAAATAAATATTATAATAATAAATTAATAAATTAAATAAAATTTAAACGAAATTGTGGGCCAGGCTTTAAAGGTAACTGCCCGGGGAATTCCCCTTATTAAATATATTTAGATTTTAAAAAATTAAAATTTTTATAAATTTATTTAATTTTTTATACAGGGTTTTAATTCATATTTTAATTTTAATTATATTAATTTTTAATTATTATTAATTTTTAATTCCGGATTGGGCGGGTTTTAGGTATATTGGGGCGGGGGGGTAATTCCCTTTGGGACTTTTTGCTTCATGGGTTGGGGGAGGTTTTTAGCATTTGTTGGGGAAAATTTTTTTGCATGTCGTGATGGGCGGGTTTTTGGGAGCATGTCCAGTGATTGGGCGAGGGGTTGGGGCTGTCCAGGTTGGGACGAGGTTTGGGAGCAGTCCAGTAAATTTGGGACGAGGTTTGGTAGCTGTTCCAGTGATTGGGGACGCGGTATGGTAGCATGGTCCCAGTGATTGGGAACGAGGTTTGCGTAGCATGTCCAGTGATTGGGACGAGGTTTGGTAGCATGTCCAGTGATTGGGACGAGGTTTGGTAGCATGTCCAGTGATTGGGACGAGGTTTGGTAGCATGTCCAGTGATTGGGACGAGGTTTGGTAGCATGTCCAGTGACGAGGCTGCGGTGGCGAAAGGAAATAATAAACGGGATAAGAACATGAGGAGTGTAAGCCAGATGCGCGCGAGGGGTGGAGAGAGAGAGAGCGAGAGAGGCGAGGGGAAGAGAGAGAGACGAGAGCGAGAGTGAGGATGAGAGGAGAGAGAGAGAGAGAGAGGGGGAGAGAGAGCAAGAGAGACGAGGAGAGAGTGATGAGAGAGAAGGGAGAGAGAGAGCGAGAGGAGAGAGAGAGAGGGAGAAGAGGAGAGCGAGGGAGAGAGAGAGAGAGAGAGGTGAGAGGAAGAGAGGAGGAGAGAGACGAGCGAGAGAGAGAGAAGGGAGAGGAGAGAGAGAGAGGAGAGAGAGAGATGTGGAGGAGAGGAGAGAGAGAGAGAGTGCGGAGAGAGGAGAGAGAGAGAGAGGAGAGAGAGGAGAGAGAAGGAGAGAGGAGAGAGAGAGAGAGAATGAGAGAGAGAGAGGAGCGAGTGAGAGAGGGAGGAAGAGGAGGGAGAAGGAGAGAGGAGAGAAGAGAGAGAGAGAGAGAGAGGGAGGGAGAAGGAGAGAGAGGAGGAGCGGTGAGAGAGAGAGAGAGAGAGAGGAGAAGGAGAGGAGGAGAGAGAGAGAGAGAGGAGAGGAGAGAGAGAGGGAGAGGAGAGAGAGGGGGAGTAGCAGAAGAGAGTGGCGAGCCAGAGAGATGAGAGTGAGAGGAGGAGGACGAGAGAAGAGAGAAGAGAGAGAGAAGAGAGACGGAGAGAGAGAGAGAGAGGGAGTGAGAGAGGAGACGTGCAGGAGAGGGAGGTGAGAGGAGAGGAGAGAGAGCAGAGGGAGGAAGGGAGAGAGAGAGAGGAGAGAGCGAGGAAGAAGAGAGAGGAGAGAGAGAGAGGAGAAGGAGGAGAGAGGAGGAGAGAGGAGAGGGAGGGGAGAGAGGAGAGAGAGGAGAGAGAGAGAGAGGATAGGTGAGAAGAGCGGAGAGGGGAGGAGAGTAGGAGAGAGAGAGAGAGAGGTGTGAGGAAAGAAAAAGACGTGAGAGAAAGAGAGGAAGAGAGTGTGTGTGTGTTTGTGTGTGTGTGTATGGTTATTGTGTGTATTTTATATGTATGCACTCACGAAATATATTTTCAGGGGGGGAGGGAGGTGCCTTTTGTGATATACTCCGGCGAGATGTTCCACTCCCTGGCCTTCCTACTTAAGTGATGTCTATCGCCCTCTACTGCTGTCTATCAGCAGTCTATCTGTCCGCCTACAAAGCCCTCTTGGTTTTCCGCTGTCTGTATATCGTCCTTGCATGTCTTGCTGCCTGTCTGTTGCATATCTGGCTGCATGTCTGCTGCAAATGTCTGCTGCATGTTGCTTGCATGGTCTGCTGCTTTGTCAACCTATGAAAACAAGGTCTTTGTCATTCATTATAACCATCTGCTTCTTGACAAGTCTTCTATTCCTGCCTTTTTTTTTTTTATTTTTTTTTTTGTTTTTTTTTTTTTTTTTTTTTTTTTTTTTTTTTTTTTTTTTTTTAAGAACATAAGAAAAAGAAGGAACACTGCAGCGGCCTACTGACCATGCGGGAGATAGGTTCCATGTTTCCGCCGGATTAGCCAGTGACCCACCAAGTCTGGTTCCACTCTACTTAAGGAAGGAGAACGGCATTCAGACCTAGTAGCCACAAGCTAGTCAGGTCCAAACTCACACCCACCACATCAACTATGTATTTATCTAACCTATTTTTAAAACTTACAAACGGTTTTGCCTAATTAAAAGTGTACTCGGTAGTTTGGTTCCACTTTCATCCAACAAATCTATTATCCAAACCAGTGCATTCTATATCCTTCTGAATCTGAATTTTTCACTTGAAGCCCCATTGCTGAGAGTCCCTGTCTTGGCTGAAAATTTTCAGGATATCCAGGACAAAGTGAGGAATATAACCCTGATATCGTCCAGCAGGGTAAGGGACATTGCAGACATATATACTGCCTGTTCCCCTCAGGGTATCTCTGATATCCTCATCACTTCTCTTTAATTAAACATGAGGAAATATTTCTTTGAGAGACACCATTAAGCGAACGAATGGTAGTGGAGTGTTCGACACCGGGTCCTGCTGCTGCGACTGACTAACAGGAGTTGTACCATGTGCGCTGGTACCCTGTATGACCTGTACTGTTACCTTGTTCTTTGTATCTTGTACCTGTTCTCTGTACCATGTTACTTGTTTTTTTTTGTCTCATGTACTATGTTTTCTCTGTACCCTGTTCTCTGTACCCTGATCTCAGTACTTGTTCTCTGTACCCTGTACGTGCTCTCTGTTCCCTGTTCTCTGCACCCCGTTCCTTGTTTCCTGTATCCTGTACACTGTACCCTGTACTCTGTTCCCTGTACTCTGTAAACCCCGTTCCTTGTACCCTGTATCCTGTACCCTCGGTGTACTCGGGTTCTGTATCGCTCCATCAAATTGAACATTTATTTCTTGATGGAGTTCCTGTGTGTGTGTGTGTGTGTGTGTGTTGGTGTGTGTGTGTGTGGGGTGTGTGTGTGTGTGTGTGTGTGTGTGTGTGTGTGTGTGTGGGGTTTGTGTGTGTGTGTGTGTGTGTGTGTGTGTGTGTGCGTCGTGGGACAACAGTGCCACGATCGCACGTGCAAAGAAATGATAGGATGGATAATGAGAACGTTCAAAACGAGAGTGCCAAACCAATGATGATCCTTTTCAAATCATTGTTTTCTCTAGGCTGGAATACTGCTGTACATAACATCTCCATACAAAGCAGGTGAAATCGCAGATCTAGAGAGTGTACAGAGATCCTTTACTGCACGTATAAGTTCTGTCAAGCACCTTAATATGGGAACGCTTGGGAACCCCTTGCTTTTTCCGTTGGAACGCAGGAGGGGAATATTATAATCTACACTTGGAAAATCTTGGAAGGAATGTCCAAAACGCACCAGAATCACTCCCTACAAAAATAAAAGATGGTCAGGGGGATGCAAATGCCCCATTTAAAAAATAGGGGGCCCATTGGTACACTAAGGGAAAACACCTAGTGTCCGGGCCCAAGATGTTCAAAAAGCCCCCATCAAGATTGGGGAATTGCCATAACCCCCCCGGCTCCTTCAAGAGAGACTGGGCGTTTCCTAAAGTAGTGCCGGATCCAGCGGGCTGTGGCTCGTACGTTGGTACTGCGTGCGGCCAGGCAGTAACAGCCCCTAGTTGATCAGCCCGATCCATCGGGAGGCCTGAGTCATGGACGCAGCCAGCGGGGGCGTGATCCCCGGGAATAACTCCAGGTATATCCTTCCCAGGTAACCACTTTGTGAATTATGGGGTTCGAGACCGGCTCCTCAACAGGCCTGCCAGACTACCTCTGCCTATCATACCTTAATCTACCTGCTATCATCTCATCAATACCCTGTGGTCATACCTCATCATGCTTACTATCATGCCTTACTATCATGCTTACTATCAGCTTACTATCATGCTTACTATCATGCTTACTAACATGCTTATACATGCTTTACTATCATGCTTACTATCTATGAGAACTATCATGCTACTATCATGCTTACTATCAAGCTTACATATCTTGCTTACTATCATGCACTTCCTATCATTGCTTACTATCATGCTTACTTATCATGCTTACTTCACTGCTTACTATCATGCTTACTATCATGCATTACTTTCATGCTTACTATCAAGCTTACTATCATGCTTACTATCATGCTTACTATCATGTCCCTTACTATCATGCTTACTATCATCGCTTACTATCATGCTTAATATCATGCTTACTATCATGCTTACTATCTTGCTTTCTATCAAGTCTTACTTTCAATGCTTACTATCATGCTTACTAACATGCTTACTATCATGCTTATATCTTGCTTAATATCATGCACTTACTATCATGCTTATTATCATGCTTTCTATCATGCTTTACTATCATGCTTATTATCATGCTTACTATCATGCCCTTAATATCATGCACTCTCTACTATCATGATTACTATCATGCACTTTATTATCTTGCTTACTATCTTGCATTACTTTTCATGCTTTACATTTCATGCTTACTATCATGACTTTACTATCATGCTTACTATCATGCTTATTTATCATGATTACTATCATGCTTAATATCCTGCTTACTATCAGGCCTTACTATCATGCTTACTATCATGCTTCACCTCATGACTTACTATCATGCTTACTATCATGCTTATTTTCATGCTTACTATCATGCTTACTATCATGTTTACTATCATGCTATCTTACTATCAGCTTACTATAAGCTTACTACATGCATACTATCAAGGCTTACTATCATGCTTACTATCATGCTTATTTTCATGCTTACTATTCATGCTTTATATCATGCTTAACTATCATGCTTATTATCATGCTTACTATCATGCTTACTATCATGCTTTTATCATGCTTACTTATCATGCTTATTATAATGCCTTACTATCATGCTTACTATATGCCTTACTATCATGCTTATATATCATGCCTTACTATCTGCTTATTATCATGCTCTACTATCATGCCTTTCTTTATCACTGCTTCTATCATGCTAGTACTATCATGCCTCAGCCACAGTACTGGGCGTTAGTGTGACTGTTCATCCCATGATTTTTGGGATTATTCTTCATATGTTCATCTTCGCTTTTCATTTACTGGTTCAATCTTCTTCCTGTGTTCACCGTATCTGTTCAACCTCTTCCTCTGTCAATCTATGTTTGTTCATCCATTGACCCAATGTATTGCTCTCTGTCAAAATTCGTCCCTCTCTGTTCACTCCACATCTGTTCAACCTCCCTCTCGTTTACTCCAATACTGTTCTTACCTTCCCTCTCTGTTACTTACACAAACTGTTCAACCTCACTCTTCTGCTTCATCCACACTGTTCATCCTCCCTCTCTGTTCACTCCACATCTGTTTCAACCTCCCTCTCTGTTCACTCCACAACCTGTTCAACTCCTCTCTCTGTGTCACTCCACATTCTTGCTTCCAACTCCCTCTCTGTTCACTCACACTGTTCACCCCCTCTCTGTTACATCCACAACTGTTTACAACCTCCCTCTCTGTTTCAATCACATCATGTTCAACCTCCTCCTCTGTTCACTCCATACAACTGTTCACCTCTCCATCTCTGTTCACTCTCACACTGCTTCAATCCTCCCACTACTGTTCAATCTGCATAATCTGTTCAACCTCCCCCTCTGCATTCACTCCACATCTGTTCAACCTCCCTTCTCTGCTTCCACTCCACATACTGTTCAACCCTCCTCTCTGTTCACTCCACATCTGTTCATACCCGTCTACTTCTCTGTTCACTACACAAAAGGTTCAACCATCCCTCTTCTGTTCGACTCATCAACATGCCTTCACTCTCCCTCCTTGTTACTCCATTCTGTTCACCTCCATCTCTGTTCATAATCACACAACTGTGGCAACCTCCACACTCTCTGTTCACTCCTCTAACTGTTCAACTCCACCTCTCCTGATTCACTCTCACATCTGTTTCAACCTCCACTCTATGGCTCACTCCACAACTGTTCAACCTCCCTCTCTGTTCACTCCACAACTGTTCTATACTCCACTCTTGTTCTACTCCAAACCTGTTCAACAATCATTCTTTCCTTTACATGTTCAATGTTTCCGTTTAACATCCTAAAAGAAGAAAAAAAACAAAAGGCAATTAATCCGTTCAACAAAAATAGTTAATCCTAGAAATCTCTTCTAATAAAACAGGATAATCCGCCTAATAATCCACCTCTGAGTGTCACAACGCATCAGTATCAAGCAGAGACTGTATGTATGTATTTTCTGGATTACCCCAGATTGAAATAAGTCATTATTTTATATTAGGTTAATTAAAATTTCAGGGGAAACGCTATAATAAACCCTCAGGGTAATGCAGTGTCTGATTGGCTTAGACCTGGAGGCAATTCATAAAAAATAATAATAATAATAATATTAATAATAATAACTAATAATTATAATAATAATAATAATAATAAATAACAAATATTATTATTATTATCTCATTATTTTATTTTTATTATTATTATATTACTATTATTATTCTTATTATTTATTATTATTATTATTATTATATTCAATTATTATTATTATTATTAATTATTATTATATTATTTTATTTATTATTATTATTATTATTATTATTATTATTATTATTTTTATTTATTTATTTATTATTATTTATTATTATGATTATGTTATATTATTTTATTATTATCTATTATTATTATTATTTATGTATTATTATTGATATTCATTGATTATTATATTTTCTTATCATTATCTCAAAAATCCTTGCTGTTATTATTTTTAATTTATCAAAACGTTGAAGGCATTTGTTCTTATTCGCTTGGACTTACGGTGTTGTCCAGTGATGTTTGTCTGGCTAGACACCGTCAAGCGTAGCCCAGATTAGATAAGCTTGGCCACGCACAAACACATACGCTTACTCTCAGTAAATAGCTTAGTAGTTCCCGTATAGAGCATGAAATTCGTAGAGTTCTCATCTTTCGCTTAAATTAGAACGAAAGCAATTTGATTCGTTTGCGTAATTTGATTACTGTGGCGTGAGTCGAGCAGGTAGGTTTCATTACTTTTTCAGGCGAACTATAGGGTGGAAAATGGGAGCCTGATATATATACTCACTTCAATGAGACCTACGTTCATTTATTTGTGAGTAACTATTAGAGGTGTAAAAAATTGGCGTGATATAATCTCTCGCACCAATGGACCATACGTACTTTACTTTTTCGTTAACTAATAGGGTGTAAATTGGCGCTGTATAAACTCACTCAATGGACCTAGTGTCATCACGTTTTCGTAACTAATTGGGTGGATTATGGCGCTGATATAAACTACACTCCAATGGACACATACGTAATGGAAATGGTGGCGTAAATAATTTGGGGTGTAGTAGTAAATTTTGGCGCTGGACATAAATCACTCATTCAATGGACCTACGCTAACATTACTTTTTTCGTAACTAATTAGGTGTTGTAATTGTGCGCTGATATACTCAATCAATGGACCTATACGTACATTACTTTTATTCGTACTAATAGGGTATGTACTTGGCGCTGATATAACTCACTCAAGTGGACTTCGTACATTACTTTTTTCGTAACTAATTAGGTGTGTTTAAATTGCGCCTGACCATAAATCTCACTATCAAGGGACCTAGAGTTTATATTAGGCGCATGAGTGTTGTGGGGTGTTCCCCGCTACACCGCTCTTGATTACCTCATAATCAACTCAAAAATAAGTTTTTCTTGTGCTGAAAAACTCGTTCTTTTTGCACCTGCAATCGCTGGAAAATCAGAATCGGGTTGGGTTTAGTTAGAATTTCTATGTGGCGCTCTAGTATTGCCCTCGGGCATAATTGTTATCGCCCCATCGTATGTCACGCTCTCGATCACATGCTACACACTCTCTATCAGAGGAAACTCAAGCCATTCGGTGCGGGTGCCTCCCAGTGACCATTATCACGCCAGCTAGCCCGATAGTAAGATATAATACTCCATCACTTTAATGCGCGTGATATGCCAGAAGAATATAATCTCCATGCTCCATGAAATGTGGCCAGGATTCTCGAACACATTAATTCAGATGTCTGTGACTTAGAATGATCCTTCACGTAGCTGCTCGAATTCTATTTCATCTCTATACAAATAACATATTAGCAGGAAAGTTTAGAGGTTGAACTTGATTATCTTTCAGTATTGTAACTTTGTACTGTTATTGCCAGATGCTGATAGTCAGTTTAATGAGTGAGATGAGTGGAAAATTAGTAACAGGTGCTTGAATAAGTAGGCTGATATATATATTATTTTATATATTTATATATATATGATATTATATATATATATATTTAGTTATTATATATATATTATATATATATATATATATTTATTATATATATTATTTTATATCATTTCACAAAACTGCCGAAGGACAACGGCTCGATCACACCGTCCACATTGTGCCGCCTCATAAGAGACTAACACAAGGCATGTCACCTTTCCACTGAGCCAGCGCATCCCTACATAGAAACTACGCATCCAGCAGATCTAGAAGTTGTTCTCGTTGCTTAATAGGTAACACTCTTGGCAAGTGGTATTCATGATTAATTTCAGACCTTCTCTGTGATACCCGCCTCAACAAGCAGTTCTATATGGTAAATGTAATCACAGAATATATATATATATATATACTATATATCTATATATATATATATATATATATATATATATATATATATTCTATATTTATATATATATATAATATATATTTATTTATATATATATGCAATTATGTTCACAGTAAAACACCGGTGATTTCTGTTTTTACAAAAAAAAACATCTAGAATGATTAGAGTAATTCAAGCGCTTTCGTGACTACTCACATTATATATATTATATATATATTATATATATATATATATATATATATATATATATATTATATATATATATATATATTATATATATATATTTTTATATAAAAATATATATATATATATATAAAATATATATATATATATATATATATAAAATATTATATATATATAATATATATATATATATTATATATTATATATATATATAATATATATATATATATATATATATATATATATAGCGAAGGGATGAGAAGAAACTGGACTGGGTTTTGAAATATCTACATAAGTTTGACCGTCCTTTGTAGAGGAGAGATTAGACGACTTTTCTGCCCGTTCTGGAGCATTATCATGCCACTATTGGTCCAGGAGGGCTCGAAACGTCAAGGGTCGAAAGTTCCCTTTTCAACGTGTGGGTTATTTCTGAGCTTCTAACTTTCCTGTAACTTTTCCACTTTCAACACTTGCTCACCTGACCCCTCTCATATTATCCACGTCTTCCATCCCCTTCTACTCTCTTTCATCTCCTTTCATCATTTGTACTCCATTCTCCCCTCTTTATCATTGCCCTCTTCTCTCTCTCTCTCTACCAATTTCCCCACAACACTGTCGATAACCTCAAGTTTGGGTATGATAATATCGTCCAATACCCAGATCAAAGAACATCCAGGAAGCACAATAACCTTCCAGGGACTTGTGACATTTCTCCTCAGACATGGGTAGTCCAGGGACTTACCTTGTGTGGTCTTGGACAGCCTCA
>NC_069401.1:11207562-11228316 GCF_026875155.1 Cherax quadricarinatus
TTCTTTTTTAAGGGAAAAAATTTAATTTTTTTTTGGAAAATTCTTGGACACTGGGGCACCACTTCAGATTTGGGCCTTGGACCTTGAAGGGGTTAAAACAGCGACTTTGCACTGTATTTTCGTATGGTATTTATTATTGTATTCTAGTTTTCCTGGGCTCATTGTATAAAATGGAAGACATATTACAGAAATTGAGATGATTTTGACTGGTTTTACAATGAAAAGTACCTTGATATTGAGCTTACAGTAGCAGAAATGTTCAATTTTTACCAAAGTTCAAAAGTAAGCAAATCATGCTAAGCGTCCAATACACTTCAACTGGTGAGTCTAATATTCTTTCACAAGTGCGCCGATATTATTTATACCATTTCTACACTAATGCAGTAGTCTGCATAACAGTAAATCTTAATTTTTTTTTTTTCGTGAGAATAAAAAATCTAAGTGGAAAGCAAAAGAAATGTAAGAGGGGCCTGGGGACATGACTAATGAACAGAGGAAATGTTATTTTAGTGCCAGGAATGTCTTTCTTGTTGATTCTGGACCCTATTCGGAAATTAGCATCTTTTGAAATTTTTGTGAAATTGGCAAAATTGTTAAATTCTGACCACTTTATTGGATAGCTGAAATTGGTAAATGGGTGGTTTCTTGTACTCAGTCGATAGAAAAAATGGAGTTCTAGTGAAATGGTTATGATTTTTTTGACTAGTACACTGGAATTGGCCGAAAATAGGGCTCAAAGTGGGCAAAATCGCCGATGCGCAAACATTGTCGAGACTGCTGCTAACTTCGCGAGAGCATCATTCCGTAAGTTTTCCATCAATTTTCATACTTTTGGTGTCATTATGATTGGGAAAAGATTCTCTATCTTTTCATAATTTTTTTTTTTTTTTTTAAATTTGGCGACCCTGAGAACAAGTCTCTGAGAGGGCCTGGCGACCCTCAAAGGGTTAAACTCCTTAAACTGCCATTTTAATTTTAAAGTTATTTATTACACTATGTTCCTTCATTTTAAATTTAATATCTACAACCATTACCATAATAAATCATTACTTTTAGAATTTGCTTTTAACCCTTTGAGGGTTTCGGACGTACTAGTGCGTCTTACGCACAGGGGTTTTTGACGTACTAGTACACACAAATTTTAGCGCCGTCAAATCTCGCGGGAAGAGGCTGGTAGGCCTCCATATGAAAGAATGGGTCTATGTGGTCAGTGTGCACAGTATAAAAAAAATCCTGCAGCACACAGTGCATAATGAGAAAAAAAAACTCACTTTTTTTTGGCATAAAACAGCGTCTTTGCACTGTATTTTCGTATGGTATTTATTGATGTTTTCAGTTTTCTTGGTTCATTTTATAAATGGAATGATATCACAGGAATTGAGATGATTTTTACGGGTTTTACAATGAAAAAGTACCTTGAAATTGAGCTTAAAGTAGCAAAAAATGTTTGTTTTTTCCCAAAAGTTCAAAAGTAAACAAATCATCCCAAAGGTCCAATACACATCAACGGGTTTAGTCAACATTCTTTTGCAATTGCGCCAATATGATTT
This sequence comes from Cherax quadricarinatus, assembly GCF_026875155.1. Taxonomy (NCBI): domain Eukaryota; kingdom Metazoa; phylum Arthropoda; class Malacostraca; order Decapoda; family Parastacidae; genus Cherax; species Cherax quadricarinatus. The sequence goes on from NC_069401.1 coordinate 11,209,113, forward strand.
ATATCATTTTTTCACAAAAGCATAGTTGCATAACGTAAATTTTTTTTTTCGTGAGAATAAAAATTCAAAGGGGGAAAGAAAAAAGAATGTAAGGGGGCGTTGAGACGTGACTAATGAAGAAAAAATTCATTTGTCCCGGGAAATGTATTTCTTGTTTGTTTGGAAACTATTGGGAAATTGGCTTTTTTTTGAAATTTGTGTAAAATTTGGCAAAATTGCAAAAAATTCTGACCACTTTTGGATAGTTGAAAAGGGTTTAAATGGGGGGTTTTTGCATCATTCAATAAAAAAAAATGTATTTCTAGCGAAAATTCTGTTTTTTGTCGATAGTACAGAGGAATTGGCCAAAAAAGGGGGCTCAATTGGGCAAAATGCCGATGCTAAACATCGCCGGGGACCGCAAACTTCGCGAGGGGCATAATTCTGCAATTTTTTCCTAAAAATCTCAATTTTGGTGTATTATGATCGGGGAAAAAGATTCTCTATTTTTCATAAAAAAAAATTTTTTTTTTTTTTTTTTTGGCCAACCCTGAGAACGAGTTTTGAGAGGGCTGTCGACCCTCAAAGGGTTAATTTTCATTTTATTTAACATAAAATTAAGTGAATATCTTTACAAAATGTCTATTTCACTACATTTATATTTTTCAATAACTTTTTAATGACTAATATATATATATATTATATTATATATATATATATACAGTGGACCCCCCCATAACGGAGCCTTGCATAGGGACCCAAACCGCATAGGGACGCTTTTATCGCAAAATTTTGCCCCGCATAGGGCCCAAAAACCCGCCTCAGCGGCCCTTTGTCCGAGACGGCCCAAAGTGCGGCCTGAGCCCCGCTCAATGTTCCGGGGTGGCTTGTTTACCAGCCAGCCTCCCCGGTAACTCCAAACATCAATCGGAAAATTTTGTTTATTACAGTGTTTTTGGTGATTTTATCTGCAAAAAAAAGGCCATGGGCCCCAAGAAAGTTTAGTGCCAACCCTACAGCAAAAAGGGTGAGAATTACTTTGGGATGAAGAAAAAGATCATTGTAAGTATGGGAAAAATGGGTGCGTGTTCGAGTGGCCAGGTTGTATAATAAACCCCAATAACCATCGTACTATTGGTGGTACAGTGCTGTGTGCTGCTGTATCCCGCAGCTGCTGTGCGTACCACTCAGTGCTCCTGCTGCGGGTTTGTACCGTCTGCTGTGCTTTTGCATCATTGCTGTGCTGTAGCATGCTGCGCTGCTGTAGCATCGTCTTTTTTTTTTGCTGTAGCATCGTCTGTTGCGCTGTACCACGTCAGCTGTGCTGCTGTTTTTTGCATCGTTGCTGCTGCTCTGCGTAGCAGTTGCGCTGCTGTAACATGCAGCTGTGCTTTTGCTGCTGTAGCACCTTGTTGGTGTGGTTATTGGAAATACAAAAAAACAATTAACCCCAGAGGATTTGCCACCAGGATAGCCCAAAAAAATCAGTTCTCGAAGACTGTCAAACTTATTTCCTTTGGGGTCCTTAATCTTGTCTCCCAGGATGAAACCCCACCGGACTAAACCCAGGTGAACGGGGAAAAATGCCTGGAATAGTGCCCCTATTGGTAAATTTGAGCCAGAAAAGGTTTGGGTTTAGAGATTTAAGAAAGTTTGTGACATACACAGTGTGATAAGGCTGTTTGAAGAAAACCAAAAGGACCTACAGTCTCAGGAGGAAAAGGCATCCCAGGGCACAGTGTTCATCAGTCTTGCTGCTCTTAAAAGGTAAATGTCATTTTTCTTCATTTTGTAGGTAGAACATGCACAATATTTTTGTGCATGTACTACTTACTTTGTGCATGTATCCTTTCTTTGTGTGTAGGAAAATGTTATTTCATGTGGAAAAATTTTTTTTTTTTCAAACTTTTGGGTTTCTTGCCGGATTAATTTGATTTCTTTATTTCTTATGGGGAAAATTCTTTTCCATAGCGAACATTTGCATAAAGCCAGCCCCTTGCACGGAAAGGGCTTGGGGGGTCCATGTATTATATTGAAGTGGAACCTTTTTTTTTTTTATTAATTTTTTTCCAGAAAGTTGACAAAAACCGAATTCGACAAAAAACTGAAGAAAAATTTTTCCCAAAGAAATAATGTAAATCCAATTAACCCTTCCAGATCCCCAAGGTATTAACAAAAAATACATTTTAGAAAAAAAACAAATAGTTTTACATCAGAAAACAATAAATAAAAAAAAAAGGACTAATGAAATGGATAAAAATGAGCATTTAATATCATTTTACCTTTTTTGAAGTCTTGTGGCATATGGAAGAGGAGAGAGGGGGGAGGGGGTTATTGGTTGGAAGGGGAAAACCCCCCCCATAAGGCTTCAGGTATCTGTCCCCATCCAGGGTATTCCCTTTTTTGTCTTTTATGGGCCCAGGACCCGTCGCTAAAAAAACTGTCCGAGAGGTCGTTTTGGCATCTTAAAATTTGCCTAAAAAGGGACAAGGGTTTTCCAGTGAAAATGTTGTAGCACGGCTTGCAAAAAAGCTTTTTTTTGGGGTGTATTTTCCACAAAATTTCCAATTTACTCCATCTGTCACAGTCCTTTAAACACTGAAGAAGGCACTATCCTGATGGGACTTTCCCCTACAATCCCGGAAAATTTCTACAATATGCCACTTTCATACTTTTTCTAAAGGGGCTTTTTTGAAATTCTAAGAACTTTTTTTGGCCTTGGTGCTTATTAAGCAGTCGATCCATAAAAAAAGGGAAAAAAAAAAAAAGGAAAAAAAAAAAAAGAAAAAAAAAAAAAAAAAAAGGAATATTACAAAATGTTTCAGATGAATGCATAGGAAGGTTAGCATAGGCACCACTGTGACCACAAATGCAAGTTTTTACAGACGAATCTCCAACTAGCGTGGCCATGACGAACTCTAGCTCAAGTCCCCTCAATGCCGTCAACATGACTCACGAAATCGTAATTACACGATTGCAAACAAACCATACCACGGGTGGGATTGAACCTGCGGTCAGAGAGGCTCAAACTCCAGACCGTCATGTTAGCGATGGCATTGAGGGGACACGAGGTCGAGTTCGTCACGGCCACGCTAGCTGGAGATTCGTCTGTAAAAACTTGCATTTGTGGTTACAGTGGTGCCTATACTAACTTTCCTATGGTGTAGAAATATACCTAGTTGGACAAATCTTATTGTGGCTAGCTGGTCCAGTGGCTAACGCAACAGTCTGGAGTTTCGAGACTCTCTGACCACGGGTTCAATCCCGCCCGTGGTATGGTTTGTTTGCAATCGTGTCATTACGATTTCGTGAGTCATGTTGACGGCATTGAGGGGACTTGAGCTAGAGTTCGTCACGGCCACGCTAGCTGGAGATTCGTCCGTGGTATGGTTTGTTTGCAATCCTGTCATTACGATTTCATGAGTCAAGGAAAATGTCCCTTGTGACCCATGCCTTACTGTTTGCCCTCCTCATGACACACAATTTACTCTTGACGACACTTTTTCTTGAACACACTGGGATTTTCAGAGTGATACACCAGTAAAGGCTTCACTTTCAAATGCCCACTAGCATTACTATGAAACACTACAGTTAGCCTGTCTTCATAGGCTTGTGTCCTGGGAGTGCCTTTTCCTCCTGAGTAATGCAGGTCCTCTTTGGCATTTATTTTCCAAAACAGGCCTGTTTAGTTACAACTGAACACATGTTGGGGTTTTAATTTTTCAGCCTCTATGTATCACTTGAAGTCCTGAACATATTTTTCAGCAGCTTTTTTGTCAGAAATGGCAGCCTCACCATGCCTCATCACACTGTGCATGCCACTATGATTCTTAAATCTCTCAAACCAGCCTTTGCTGGCCTCAAATTCACCAATATCAGCACTAGTTCCAGGCATTTTCTTTACGAGATCATCATGTAGCTGCCTTGCCTTTTCACATATAGCTGACCATATAACACTATCTCCTGATAATCCTTTCTTGCTGATCCACACCAACAACGAAGTCTTAACATCTCTGAGTATTTGCGATCTGTTTTGTATGCATATTTGCACCTTTCGCAACAACAGCTTCCTTGATTGCCTTTCTCTGGCCAAGATAGTAGCGATGGTTGTAGGGGGTTGGTTATAAAACCCTGGCCAGTCGGAGAGAGAGACTCCACTTTCATAGTATTTTGGGGTTGATCTCTTTCTTGAATTCTAGTGGTTTTTCACCCTTTTACCAAAGGCCTGGCATTAGAAGCTTCCTTTGGGCCATGGTGGCTTATTTAGCAGTTACAAGCACTAAAAACAATGAATACAAATATATCGCTTTAAGTGCATGGGTTTAGTCCTCATTGGTGGTAAACAATGGCACACTGGCTGTATATGGAGTGTCGGGACTGCTCGACTGTTCGGGCCGCGTGGACTGTTCGGGACATGATTTACAGTGGACCCTCAACAACAGGGGCATCAACTAATGCCAAATCGACTAAACAGCTCTTTGGCATAAAAAATATTGGCTCTACCAATCCCAAAAAAAACTCGCCCCATGTGCCTGAGCGGGCCCAGCCATCCGAGACTTTTGTATAGCCAGTGTGCCATTGTTTAAAAAGCCATTGTGGTCGATTCCATGCATACATGCGATATATTTTGAATTATTCCAGTTTTTAGTGCTTGTAACTGCTAAATAACCCCACCATTGGCCCAAAGAAAGTTTCTAAAGCAGCCTGTGATAAAGAAGGAAAGTACCAAAGTGGAGGAGGAAGAGAAAGGGGAGAAATTTTGGCTTTCTGTAGGGATTCAGTGATTCTACGATACGTATAATACAAAAGCGAAGGTATCGAAAAAAGGCTATAGTGCCAGCCAGTGATAAAGTGTAGAATTAAATGTGTAGCAAGTAAGTTAAGCGAGGTAAGCGATAGAAAAACGACACGAAAGTAATCTCCAATGTTGTTGGATGTGCGTACATCCGCTGAAACTTTACACCAGCCTGCTATCTTCCACTCCCCTAAAACCTCTGCCAGCATCTCCTCCATCAAACTAATACCGCTCCAAGGTAAGTGTAAATATAAAAGTGTAAGCATGTTATGCAGGGTTCTGCATGACATCGTAATGTACATATAGCGGAAAAAGTGTGCCATAATAGTATTAATGTTTATAATTGTAAAGAATAATTTTATAATTCATAATGTGCATTTGGGGCCTGAAAAAGTACTCAAAACTGTAATTATAAAGAAATCCTGCTAGGGATTTATTTTCCAAGGGTGTTTGGGAAACGCGGAGTAAGTGTGGCTTGGGGCAGTCACGTGGAGTCAGCTGGTTTGTGGAGGCTGGTGACGGAGATGTGTGTATTTAAGCTAAATTTGTAGTTGTGTACTCCTTTTTTTAGCTAACCCAAGCCATGGGGTTCTTCTATGGCTTCCCTGTATGTTAACCCAGGCTCTGACATGGTCAGGGTGCTGTGGGAGGAGTGAGGAATTAAGAAATGAGGTTGGGAGTGGAGTAGAGTCGGCCCTGGCGCTGTTAGGCCCTAGTGGTTATGGTGGCTGGACCCCCAGCCAGCTGTTTCTTGTGTACCGTCATTTGGGCTTTTTGGGAAATTAAGGTGTTTCTAGAGCATGTATATAGTGTTTTTGTTGAATAAATAGATATTTTTTTCTAATTGGGATTTTTGCCTAACCTTCTGTTAACCAACCATTAAAGTACACATATGGTTTAGCGCTTTTGTTTAGACTGGATAGCCCTGGGTGGGTGGCCTGTTTATGCTTGAGTTTTGTGTAACTTTTACCTTTGCCCTTAGACAAGGCTCAAGCCCCCAGCTATCCCACATTTCTGCCATAACAAAGCATAAAAATTAAATATATTAAGTATAATTATAGAAGGAAACCCAATGGAAATACCCCAAGTCACTGACTTTTTTGGGTTATCCTAGGTACTTTAACATATTGGTGCTATGTATGATAATCTATGTAACTGTATTTGTGTATATCTGAATAAACTTGCTTATTTTATAAATTAAATGTAAATATTTCTTTTTTATAAATTGCATACATTGTTTAAGTGTGATGGTGGTGTTGGTACAATTCTCCCCTGCCCCCAACATGGTTTCTTTCAGTGGCGGCCCTTAACCCTTTCAGGGTCGACAGGCTCTCTCAGAAACTTGTTCTCAGGGTCGCCCAAATTTATAAAAAAAAAAAATCTTGAAAAGATTAGATAATCTTTTCCGATCATAATGACACCAAAAGTATGAAATTTGATGGAAAACTTTTCGGAATTATGCTCTCACGAAGTTAGCGGTCTCGACAATGTTTACGCATCGGCGATTCTGCCCACTTTGAGCCCTATTTTCAACCAATTGCACTGTTACTAGTCGACAAAAATCATGAATATTTCGCTAGAACTCCATTTTTTCTATCGAGTGAGTGCAAGAAGAAACACCCATTTACCCATTTCAAACTATCCAATTTCAGTGGTCAGAATTTAGCAATTTTGCCCCAATTTCACACAAATTTCAAAAAAGATGCAATTTACAAATAGGGTCCAGAACAAACAAAAAAGACTTCCCAGCACTAAAAAGACATTTCCTTGTTCATTAGTCACGTCCCAACGCCCCTCCTACATTCTTTTGCTTTCACTTTGAATTTTTTTTTCTCACAAAAAAATAGAAGATTTACTGTTATGCAGACTACTGCATTAGTGTAAAAAAAATTATATAAAAATAATCGGCACACTTGTGAAGAATATTAGACTCACCAGTTGAAGTGTATTGGGTGCTTAGCATGATTTGTTTACTTTTGAACTTAGGTAAAAATCTAACATTTCTGCTACTTTGAGCTCAATTTCAAGGTACTTTTCATTGTAAAATCAGTCAAATCATCTCAATTTCTGTAATATGTCTTCCATTCTATAGAATGAGACCAGGAAAACTAGAATACAACAATAAAAAACCATACGAAAATACGTGCAATGTCACTGTTTTAATCCAAAAAACACGGTCAAAGTTTATTTTTTCATTTCGCACTGTGTGCTGCAGGATTTTTCTTGTACTGTGCACACTGACCACAGACCCATTCTTTCATATGTAGGCCTACCAGCTATCTCTCACTAGATTTGAGGGCGCTAGACTTTAGGCGTACTAGTACGTCAAAAACCCTGGTGCGTAAGCCGTACTAGTACGGCCGAAATCCTGAAAGGGTTAAAACAAAAATGTTTTGTACATGAAATATAGATGTAGTACATAAACAATACAATGGGACATGATGAATGAAACATTAACAACATAACACTTACTTTATTGGCGATTCTTCTTAGTGTATGGAAGACTGGAGGAGAGTGATTGGATTAGTTACTATTTGGAAGGGGAATCCCCTTCCATCAACACCTAAGGTACCAAGTCCTTCTCTGGGGTTACTTCTCTTCTCTGTTTCTTACTGCCACTAGGACCAGCTTGAGAGTCACTGGAGTCCTGTCTCACAAAAGAAATGTCCAGAGAGCTCTGTTTCTGGCGTCTCTTTAAAACTTCCCTAAAATGGGCCAAGACTCTGTCACTGCACAAGTTGCCAATATGGCTTGCAACATCCTTCTCAGGGTGATGTTTCTCCATAAATCTTTCCAACCTACCCCACATTTCAAACATCTTAATTTCTGAAGAAGGCACCTTTTTCCATCTCTCTTCCTCCTCCTCTGCAGCAAGATTCTGAGCTGTGATCTGTTGCTGTTCCTGAAGCTCTTGCAGCTCCTCAGTGGTTAGCTCTTAGTTGTGGTCCTCCACTAACTCTTCCACATCCTCCAAACTCGCATCCAACCCCATGTAACTCCCCAATGCCACAATAGAGTTCACAACTGACAGGCTCATCAGGGTCAGCTACAAACCCTTCAAAATCCCTCTTGTGGACACAATCTGGCCACAATTTTCTCCAAGCAGAGTTCAAAGTCCTGGTAGTCACTCCCTCCCAAGCCTTACCTATAAGGTTTATGCAATGCAGGATACTGAAGTGTTCTTCCCAAAACTCTCTTAGGGTCAAGCGAGTGTCTGAGGTCACATTAACCCTTTGACTGTCGCAACCCCCAATCCTGAGGTGTCTCCGGGTGTCGCAAAATTTAAAAAAAAATTTATTTTTTCTTATGAAATGATAGAGAATCTTTTCCCGATTGTAATGACACCAAAAAAAAACGAAATTTGATGGAAAACTGACGGAATTATGCTCTCGCGAAGTTAGCGACCTTGGCGCTGTTTACAAATTGGCGATTTCGCCCACTTTGAGCCCTATTTTCGGCTAATTCCATTGTTCCAGTCGCCCAAACTCATACCTATTTCTTTAGAACTCCATTTTTTTCTATCGATTGAGTACAAGAAACTTGCCCATTTACCAATTTCAACTACCTAATAATGTGGTCAGAAATTTGCAATTTGGCCAATTTTTACTAAAACTAAAAAAAAATGAATTTCAAAAAAGGTCCAGAATGAACAATGCAGACATTCCTGGCTCTAAAATAACATTTTCTTTGCTCAGTCATGTCTCCAGGCCCCTCTGATATTACTCTTGCTTTCCCATTTTTAATTTTTATTCAAACAAAAAATAAAAGACTTACTATTATGCAGACTACTGCAATACTGTAATAATTGTATAAATAACATAACCCATTCATGACTGTATATTAGAATGGCTAGTTGGACATTTATTGGACAATGGCATCATTTTTTTTTACTTTTGAACATTGGCAAAAAAAAAACATTTCCCTACTTGAGCTCCATTTCAGTCTTTTTATAGTAAAATCAATCAAAATCACCTCTATTTCTATATTATGTTTTTTCCATTCTATCAAATGAGACCAAGAAAAAAGGAGAATTACAACCATAAATACTATACGAAAATAGACACAAAGTCGGCATTTTAATTAACCCTTTGAGGGTCGACAGGCCCTTCCGAAACTCGTTCTCAGGGTCGGCCCAAAATTTTAAAAAAAAAAAAAATTATTTTTTCTTATGAAAAAATAGAGTTTTTTTTTTCTAAAAAATTATAGGATAAACAAAAAAATTTACCATCAATACTTACGGAGATATGGATGCAAAGAAGTTTGCAGAAAATGAGCCGCGTATGGCAACAGCGGCGACTGCCGCTCACCCGGTAAACTTTAGTTTACTTGTATTTAAAGGTTTGTTTTTTTTTTTCACTATTTTATTTTTTCAAAACTTTGTGGCCTGTGAGACCAAAGTAAGGTGCAATGTACTTATACATCGTTGTATACAAACAATAAGCACACAAAAAAATTATAAATATATTGTTTCAAAACTTTTTTTACAAAAAAAAACAATAAAACATTGTTTTTTATTTTGTTCTTAATTTATATCCCAATATCAGTCACTGAACATATTCCTTTATTCTGCAGCTTGTGGAAACTCTGAAAACATGTTAAACAAATGGTTTTTTTTTATCTTTCTCCCTCTTTTCTATCTCTTTCAATTGTCTCTCTCTTTCTATCGGTCTATCTATCTCTGTTCACAGGTACACTAAAAAAAAGTAACATAGTTAAATTACCTAGGAAAACCAAGAAATCCAAAAAAAAGTGCTATACTCTGCTTGAAGATGTGAGTAAAAAGATGCACGTCTTGTGGCTTCTGAGACAGAGGTAGATGGATAGACGATAGCGGGGAGCTTGACAGACAGAAAATAGACAGACAGAAATGTTAGTGTCCGTACCAGGTACGGGGTTTTTCCACCCTCCCCCCTCCTCTTTTTCCTTTTCCTCCTTTCCCCCTACTTTCCTCATACTCTTCCTCTTCCCTTTTTCCCTCTTCCTCCTATCTTCCTCTTCCTCTCCTCCCCCTTCCCTCCCCCTCCTCTTTTCCCTTTCTTCCTCCTACTTTCCCCCTCCTCCTCTTTTTCCTCTTCCCCCTCTTCCCCCCTAAACTTCCTGTATATTCCTCTTCCCCCTCCTCTTCCTCTTATTCCTCTTCCCCTACTTTTCCTTTTCCCTTTCCTCCTCTTCCCCCTCCCCCTTTCCTCCTCCTCCTTCTTTCCTCCTCCTCTTCTTCCCTTCCCCCTACCCTTTTCCCCTTTTTGTCCATAGTGAAAATTACAAGGAGTCCGCAGCTGTAAAAAGTGAATATTGGCTCATTACTCTTTCCCCGGCCTGTCAAAAAATGGGGTCGGATGCTGTTTCCCCCTCCTCCATTTATCAAATTATTTTTCCCCCTCTTTCTTTGTCTGTCTATCTTTTCTCACGGTACCATAAATACAAGAATACAGTAAAAAATTACTAGGATAACCCCGAAACCCGACAAAGTGCTATACTTCTTAAAGATGTGAGTAAAAGTGTTGACGCAGTTTGTGGCTCTCTGAGACAGAGAGCTAGATGGATAGACAGGGAGCTTGCAGAAGGCAAATAAAACAGACAAAAATTTTATTTTATACCAGCAAAAAAAAAAGGGGAGGGCGATGTTATTCACTTTTGGATCGTTTTACCCTATTTCCCCTCATCAAACGTCGCACTTATCAGATTTTTTATTCCCCCCTTTTTGTTTGCAGGGTGAAATTTTTATTACTTTTTTATTATTACCATTATTATTATTATTTTTATTATTATTATTATTATTTTTTTATTTTTTATTAATGTATTATTTTTTTGTATTATTGTTTTTCATTAGTTCTTCTTTTCCCCCTCCTCCTCCTCCCTCCTCCCCTTCCTCCTCTCCTCTTCTTCCTCCCCTCCCCCTCCCCCTTCTTCCTCCCCTCCTCCTCCTCCTCTGCCCCCTCTCCTTTTGTCTTCCTCCCCCCTTTGCCTCCTCCCCCTCTTGCCCCTCCTCCTCCTTTGCCTCCTCCCCTCCATTCTTGGAACAAGTTTTAAGATTTTGTATTCATAAACACTATCTTTTCTCACCAAAGCTCAATCTGAGTCGGGATTTTGGGAAATAGGGGTTTTTTCTTTGATTTTGGTACAAAAAACGACGGCCCGCCCAGAGGTGGAAGGTGGGGTTGTCGGGTTTTCCTCACTATTTCCCTATTAAAGGTCATTAGTTTTGGTCAAAACCCCACCCCGAACCTTGAAAATATCTTCACTGTCACTTCCATCTGTATTAGAACTGTCACGGGGAAAAAAAGTGTCCCCAAATTTGCCGAGGAGGAGGAACTTCTTACCACAGGGGAGGTGGAAAATTTTGTACTTGATGGCATTCCCCCAATGCACCACTGGGTCCCAGATTTTTTTCCATGGCCACCCACCCAAGAAACCCTTTTCTCACATCTGGCTTATCAGCCTTTTTCCCGTGAGGGTTTTAGGCCGCTAGAATTTATGGTACTTACGACAAAAACCCCCACGCGGGTAAGACGTATAGTACGACGAAAACCCCCAAAGGGTTAAAAAAAAAAGGTCGGAGTTTTTTTTTTTCTTATGCAGCTGCTCCAGGATTTTTTTTATTGGTGCACACTGACCACACAGCCCATTTCTCACTGTGGGCCCACCCGTTTTCCTACTTGATTTGAAGCCGCTAGAATTTATGAGTATATATACGTCAAACACGGTACCTCGTAAGACGTATATATATGGCCGCGACAGTCAAAGGTTTAAAGCACCCTTTTAAAATTTTCTTTGGTGTAGTTTTTTTTTAAAGTTTGAAATGACCTCTGGGCCTGGGCTGGGGGGGGGTGGTTATTTGGGGGGGAAGAACTTTACTGGGATGAACCCAAACTCCTGCAGAATTAGGTCATCCAAGTTTGGAGGATAAGCAGGTGCATTGTCCATTACTAGGAGACACTTTAGACCCAATTTCTTTTCTAGGATGTAATTCTTGACACTAGGGCCAAACACTCATTGAACCATTTGGCGAAAATTTCCCTCATGACCCATGCCTTTTATTAGATCTCCAAAGCACACAATTTACTCTTCATAACAGTTTTTTTTTTTAATACACTGGGATTTTCAGAATGGTACACTAGTAACGGCTTCACTTTGAAATCCCCACTAGCATTAGCACAGAACATGAGTGCCAGCCTGTCTTTCATAGGCTTGTTTCCTGGCAGTCCCTCTTCCTCCTGAGTAATGTAGGTCCTCTTTGGCATTTTCTTCCAAAAGAGGCCTGTTTCATCACAACTGAACACCTGTTCAGGCTTCAGTCCTTTAGCCTCTATGTACTCCTTAAATTCACTTACGAATTTTTGTAGCTGCATTTTGTCCAAAAACTGGCAGGCCTCACCATGCCTTATCACACTGTGTATGCCATAGGGTTTCTTAAATCTCTAAAACCCAACCCTTTTTGCTGGCCTTAATTCACAAATTCAGTATCATTGGAGGCAATTTCTTTACCAGATTGTCATGCAACTGCCTAGCCTTTTCACAAATAATCGACGTCATAAGACTATCTCCTGTTAATTGTTTCTCATTTATCCACACCAATAATAACTTCTAAAACCTCTTTGAGTACTGGCGATCTCATTTTTGTCAGCATATTTACCCCCTTTGCAACAACGCTTCCTTGATTTCCTTTCTTGGCCACGATGGAAGATTTGGTTGTCGGGATTTGTTATACATCCTGGCCAGTTCGGCCACACGTACGCCACTTGCATATTGTTCAATGATGTTTTTCTTAAATTCAATCGTATTTCTCACCTTTACCAAAGGCTTGGCACTAGGAGCTTTCTTTGGAGCCATGATAGCTTATTTAGCACTTGCAAGCACTAAAATGAATGGAATATTGTGAAATATTTCGTATGAACACGTGAGGGGACCGTCGCTCACTGGTAAACAATGGCACACTGGCTGGGAAGGGAGGCTGAGGCGGCTCAGAGCCGTGAGTATGCGTCCAGGACGAATGACGATTAGCGAGTCAACCGACCATTTGCGAGCCAATGTTTGGACTAAAATAACGCAACAATTTCTGAAAAGGACAACTATCGAGCCCGACTATTATCGAGGGACCACTGTACTTTTGGCTGTCTGTAATGGATTAATTGGATTTCCATTATTTCTTGTGGGGAAAATTAATTTGACTAACGGCTAATTCGACTAAAGGCTAGCTCTCTGGAACTGATTGAAGCCGTTGGTCGAGGGTCCACTGTACAGGTCTCCCTCAACATTCACGTTTTCAACTTTCACGGGCTTCACACATTCACGAATTCCCAACCGCCAAATTCCCAACCGCCAAATTCCCAGCCACCAAATTCCCAGCAGCCAAATCATATTTAAGTTTCCCGCCACCTGCGAGTCCCTACTACCCTCCCTCCGACCCCCGCAACTGGCAGCCAGCCCTCCCACCACTCAGTGTGGCGAGTGTTTTGTTTGTTCATTATTTGCTATTAAACTACAGTATAAATAATGTAAACCCATTCATGACTGCATATTGGACTGCATATTCGGACAGGTATTAGACGGTGACATCATGTGTTTACTCTTGAACACTGCAAAGAATTAAACATTTCTGCTACAGCTAATAATAACAATAGTAATAATAATAATAATAATAATAATAATAATAATAATAATAATAAATATGATATAATTGAAGAAGGAAATTGTACAAAAATACGAGGGAGTGGTTGACACATCGTCAGTGAGACTTTGTTTATGCTGGAGTGAACATTAGTCTCCCTGCTCTTCCAAACATTTCACAATAATTCATTGTGTTTGGTGCTTGTAGATTGAGTTGTGACTGGAGGGGTAGAGGCAGTGATTGAGGCAATGCTATTAATAGCATACATGTTAATAATAATACATGTTATTAATAATAACATGTACTATTATTATTTATAACATGTGTTATTAAATACACTGCCTCAACCGCTGATTATTGTGAAATGTTTGGAAGAGCAGGGAGACTAATGTTCACTCCAGCATAAACAAAGTCACACTGACGATGTGTCAACCACTCCTCGAATTTTTGTACAATTTCCTTCTTCAATTATATCGCATTTATTATTATTATTATTAGCAAAAGCAGAAATGTTAGATTCTTTGCTGTGTTCAAGAGTAAACACATGATGTCACCGTCTAATACCTTTCCTAATAGCCATTCCAATATGCAGTCATGAATGGGTTTACATTATTTATTCTGTAGTTTAATAGCAAATAATGAACAAACAAAACACTCACCACACTGAGTGGTGGGAGGGCTGGCTGCCAGTTGCGGGGGTCAGAGGGAGGGTAGTAGGGACTCGCAGTGGTGGAGGCATTGGTGGAGGCAGGGGTGGAGTCTGTGGTATTTAATAACAAACATGTTATTAACATACATGTTATTAAATAACATACGTTATTAAAGCATAACATGTATATATTTAGTACAATTTACGACATTTTCATGTATTTTATGATTATTCATGGTTCAACAAGTTAAGGAAGCAGTATTGTAATATATTTCCCTACAATATATTGGGGCACCAAACATTCACGTTTTTTCAACATTCGCGACGCTCTTGGTCCCCTAACCCTCGCGAATGTTGAGGGAGACCTGTATACCGAATTTAGTGTCGTTCACCGAGCCAATACTTTGACGCAAAAATATGACTTGTTCCGATGACGTCTTAATCCAGGGTCCACCATATACAGTGGACCCCTGACCAACGGTGGCAACGACTAACGACAAATTCGTCTAACAGCGCTCTTTGGCATAAAAAAAGTGGCTCTACCAACAGTGAAAAACTCGCCTAACGGCTTTCCTCCTGAATGTGTCCATGCGACCGGAGCGCGGCCCAAGTGGGCCCAGCCACTCCATGACTCAGTGTGCCATTGTTTACAAGCCATTGCGGTCGATTCCACATGTACCTGCGATATATTTTGTATTACAGTGGAACCTTGAAAATCGAACGTACCAAATATCAAACGTTTCGAAAATAAGACCATTTTTTTTGGACAAACTGTGTACCAAAAATCGAACGAGTTTCAAATTTCGGACCGTCCGGTACGGGACCTGTCCGCTGCCCCACTCTGTCCACGTCCCCGTGCAGGCGCCGTGAGCAGTCTAGCTTTGTTTATGCTTGAGTGAACACTAACCTGCGCTCTCATTCACACATTTTACGATTATTTCGTTGTGTTTAGTGCTTGTGGGACTGGGAAATAAGCTGCCATGGGCCCAAAGAAACTTGCTAGTGGTACCCCTGTGGTAAAGAAAGTGAGAAACACCATAGATGTGAAGAAGGAAATAATACAGAAGTATGAGAGTGGTGTGAGACTTGTTGAGCTTGCCAGGATGTATGGGAAAAACAAGTCGACCATCAGTTCTATCCTGGCAAAAAAAGAACAAATCAAGGAAGCTGATGTTGCGAAAGGTGTTAATATGCTAACCAAAAAAAGACCACAAATAGTTGAAAAGGTTGAGAAGTTGTTGCTGGTGTGGATCAAGGGTAAAGAGATTGCAGGTGATAGTGTTTCAGAGACGATTATTTGTGAAAAGGCAAGGAAGTTGCATGCCGATCTGGTAAAGAAAACTCCTGGAACCAGTGCTGATAGTGAATTTAAGGCCAGCAGAGGCTGGTTTGAGAGATTTAAGAAGCGTAGTGGCATACACAACGTTGTAAGACATGCTGAGGCAGCCAGTTCAGGCAAACGGGTGGCTGAGAAGTTTGTACAGGAGTTTAAGGGGTACATAGACAGTGAAGAATTCAAACCTGAACAAGTGTTTAATTGTGATGAAACAGGCTTGTTTTGGAAGAAAATGCCCAAAAGGACCATCACACAGGAGGAAAAATTGCTGCCAGGACACAAGCCTATGAAAGACAGGCTTACTCTTTTGTTCTGTGCAAATGCTAGTGGTGATTTTAAAGTGAAGCCTTTACTTGTGTATCATTCAGAAAATCCCAGTGTGTTTAAGAAAAACAATGTCTTTAAGAACAAGTTATGTGTCTTGTGGAAAGCTAATCATAAGGCATGGGGTCACAAGAACAAAATTTTCAAAGAGTGGGTCAGTGAAGTGTTTGGCCCCAGTGTGAAAAAATACCTCCAGGAAAAGAAATTGCCACTCAAGTGTCTCCTGTTAATGGACAATGCTCCTGCTCATCCTCCAAACTTATTGGACCTCTTGTCTAAGGACTTCAGTTTTATAAAAGTGAAGTTCTTGCCTCCTAACACTACTCCTCTCCTCCAGCCCAGGAACCAGCAGGTCATTTCTAACTTCCAAAAACTCTACACAAAAGCAGTGTTTGAAAAGTGCTTCTAAGTGACCACAGACACTAAGTTGACCCTAAGAGAGTTCTGGAGGAATCACTTCAGCATCTACAACTCCATAAGCCTTATAGGTAAGGCTTGGGAGGGAGTGACTTCCAGGACTTCGAACTCTGCTTGGAGACAATTGTGGCCAGATTGTGTCCAAAAGAGGGATTTTGAAGGGTTTGAGGCTGACCCTGACCCTGACCCAGCTCGCCCTCTGCCTGTTGTGGACTGTATTGTGGCATTGGGGAACACCCTGGGGTTGGAGGTGAGTGATGAGGATGTGGAAGAGTTGGTGGAGGACCACAGGGAAGAGCTAACCACTGAAGAGCTGCAAGAGCTTCATCTGGAGCAGTATCAGACCACAGCTGAGGAACTTGCTTCAGAGGAGGAGGAAGAGGGAGTGGATGAGGTGCCTTTTTTCAAAGATTAAGGAAATTTGTGCCAAGTGGAATGATGTCCAAATGTTTGTGCAAAAGTACCACCCTGAGCAAGCTGAAACAAGCCATCTTTTGCAACAAGTTTAGTGACAGAACCATGTCCATTTTAGGGAAATGTTAAAGAGGCACCAGAAACAGAGGACTGTGGACAGTTATTTTGTGAGACAGGGGTCCAGTGACACTCAAGCTGGTCCTAGTGGCATTAAAAGACAGAAGGGAAGTAACCCCAGAGAGGGCTTTACCTGAAGTCCTCATGGAGGGGGATTCTCCTTCCAAACACTAACCCCAACTCCCTCTCTCCTCCTCCCTATCTTCCAGATGTCATCACCAATCTTCAATAAAGGTAAGTAAAAATGTTATTTTATATTATATGTATGTATTATTTTATATGTATGTATTATTTTATATGTATGTTATTTTATATGTATGTAAAACTGTAATTAATCTCTATAAAATGTATTTTTTGTGTGAATATTTTTGGGTTTCTGGAACGGATTAATTGTATTTCCATTATTTCTTATGGGAAATATTGATTCGAATTTCAGACTTTTCGAAATTAGAACTAGCTCCTGGAACGGATTAAGTTCGATTTTTGAGGTTCCACTGTATTCCAGTGTTTTTAGTGCTTGTAACCACTAAATAGGCCACCATGGGCCCCAAGAAAGCTTCTAGTGCCAAATTGTGGTATAAAGGGTGAGAAATACTATGGAAATGAAGAAAAAGATCATTGAAAATATGAAAGTGGAGTGCGTATGTTCGAGTTGGAAAGGCTATACAGTGGAACCTCAAATTTCAAAAGTATCACTTATCGAACTCTTCGAAAATTGAACACTTTTTTCGAACCAACTTTGTCCCTATTATCGTACTCGCCCCTATTTTCGAACCGCCAGGTACCAGACCTGTCCAGCAGCCCGCTCTGTCCGCGTCCCCGTGCAGGCACCGTGAGCTAGTCTGGTTTTGTTGATGCTTGAGTGAACACTAACCTGCGCTCTAATTCACACATTCTATGATTATTTCATTGTGTGTAGTGCTTGTGGGACTGTGAAATAAGCTACCAAGTGGTAGTGGTACTCCTGTGGTTAAAAAAGTGAGAAACACCATAGATGTGAAGAAGGAAATAATACAGAAGTATGAGTGGTGCGAGACTTTTTGAGCTTGCCAGGATGTGTGGGAAAAACAAGTCGACCATCAGTTCTATCCTGGCTAAGAAAGGACAAGTCAAGGAAGCTGATGTTGCAAAAGGTGTTAATATGCTAACAAAAAAAGACCACAGACAATCCATCAGGTTGAGAAGTTGTTGCTGGTGTGGATCAAGGATAAAGAGATGGCAGGTGATAGTGTTTCAGAGACCATTATTTGCAAAAATGCAAGGAAGTTGCATGCCAATCTGGTACAGAAAACTCCTGGAACCAGTGCTGATAGTGAATTTAAGGCCAGCAGAGGCTGGTTTGACAGATTTAAGAAGCATAGTGGCATACACAGTGTTGTAAGGCATGGTGAGGCAGCCAGTTCAGACAAACTGGCGGCTTAGAAGTTTGTACAGGAGTTTAAGGCTTACGTAGACACCGAAAAATTAAAAACCCAACAAGTGTTTAATTGTGACGAAACAGGCCTGTTTTGGAAGAAAATCCAAACAGGACCCACATTACTCAGGAGAAAAAGGCACCCCCAGGACACAAGCCTATGAAAGACAGGTTAACTCTTTTATTCTGTGCTAACGCTAGTGGTGATTTTAAAGTGAAGCATTTACTTGTTTATCATTCAGAAAATTCCAGTGTTTATGAAAAACAATGTCATAAATAACAAGTTGTGTGTCTTGTGGAAAGCAAATAAGGCATGGGTCACAAGGCAAATTTTCAAAGAGTGGGTCCATGAAGTGTGACTCCAGTGTGAGAAAATACCTCCTAGACAATAATTTGCCCCTCAAGTGCCTCCTGTTAATGGACAATGCTCCTGCTCATCCTCCTAACTTACTAGACCTCTTGTCTAGGGACTTCAGTTTAATAACAGTGAAGTTCTTGCCTCCTAACACCAATCCTCTCCTCCAGCCCATGGACCAGCAGGTCATTTCTAACTTCAAAAGACTACACAAAAGCAGTGTTTGAAAAGTGCTTTGAAGTGACCACAGACACTAAGATGACCCTAAGAGAGTTCTGGAGGAATCACTTCAATATCTATAGCTCCATAAGCCTTATAGGCAAGGCTTGGGAGGGAGTGACTTCCAGGACTTTGAACTCTGCTTGGAGACGATTGTGGCCAGATGGTGTCCAAAATAGGGATTTTGAAGGGTTTGAGGCTGACCCTGACCCTGTCCCAGCTGACCCTCTGCCTGTTATGGACTCTATTGTGGCATTGGGGAACAACCTGGGGCTGGAGGTGAGTGGCAAGGATGTGAGAGAGTTGGAGGACCACAGGGAAGAGCTAACCACTGAAGAGCTGGAAGAACTTCATCTGGAACATTATCAGACCACAGCTGAAGACCTTGCTTCAGAGGAGGAGGAAAAGGGAGGGGATGAGGTGCCTTCTTCAAAGATTAAGGAGATTTGTGCCAGGTGGAATGATGTCCAAATGTTTGTGCAGAACTACCACCCTGAGCAAGCTGAAACAAGCCACCTTTGCGATAAGTTCAGTGACAAAACCATGTCCCATTTTAGGGACATCTTAAAGAGGCTCC
>NC_069401.1:11228816-11244426 GCF_026875155.1 Cherax quadricarinatus
CTTCCCAGTCTCCCCTTTTTTATTCTTTTTTTATTTTTATGTTCATTTTTCTTTTTTTTTCTTAAAAACAAAAAGAAAGAATAACCTAACCATGGAGTCCCCAATCTATGACCCCACTAACCCCCCCGGGCCCCTTATTGCTACCACACCCCCTGTTCTGACCTCGCCTCTTTTTTTGGCCATTTTAGACACTCCTAAGGCCCCTGTACCTCTTGCGGGTGCTGTTTCCTCACCTGCATCAGGCTTCAGGTGCCAGGCTTTCGACTGACTCCTTCGATTTGTCTGACCTCCACTCTCCTTTGACTATGCTTCTGGCCTCTCCCTCTATGGTGCGGCCACAGAGGGACCAACTCTGGTCCCACTTCTAAATGTCAACGACAATCTCCTGATGATGTTACTTAAATTACCTTCTCATTCTACTCTGTAAAGACCAACACATCATTGCACTCCCTCTCCACACTCAGTTTTGGACCACACAATGGACAAATTCTTTACTTTAAGACTGACTTCTTCTACGCCTATCTTTCTGACCATAGTTTTGGGCAAAGCGCTCCTACCCCATTTTGACAGAGATATTTCCTTTCATGCTCTTAAGAGTGGTACATGCATCATCACAGTCCAGAATGCTAACTAAGCTCTTTGATCTTTCTCTTTCACATATCGACACTATTCCAAATCACTATCGAAAAAACATCTTCCCTCAATTCTTGTAGTGGTTCTGTCATTCTGCCCCATACCATGTCCAACAGAATTTCCAGACATGAGGCAAGACATTCTTGAACAGCTGGAACTCCAAGATCTCCCAATTCTCAAGGTAGACACTTATGTTCTTCCTGCCCATGGGCGGAGACAAAAACCCTTTAATGTGGCTCGTTTAACTTTTGACAGCCATAAACTCCCATTGTCGTTTATGTAGCAGGCATCGGTTAAAAAGTTCAAAAGGTGATCCCTACACCGCAATAGTGTAGAAATTGTTTGCGCTTTGGCCACCCAGCAAAATTTGCAGATCTATAGCCAAATGCCCATCTGTGGTGCCGATACCATTCTAATACATCTTGCAGTCGACCTCCCTCTTGCCCTTTAATTGTCATGAGGCCACCCTTCTACTCTTGCCATTGTCAGGTCTACTTAAATGAGCGGCCTCTTCAGGGGGGCTCCTTGTTGTGGTGAAGACAAATCTTGGTCTGAGGAATTAACCTGTCGGTCTCCTTCCTCAGACCGAAAACCCAATTATCCCCCAATCCCCCCTTCCCTATCCCATCCTTCCCCCTCCTTTCCCTTTTTTCCCTTTTCCCCCTCCTCCTCCCCACCTCTCCCTTTTGCCCTTCCTTTTTGGCCTTTGGGAATTTTTTCCCACAGGCAAAGCTATTTTCCTAGGTAATGAAAGGATTACCGGGGTCCATTCCCATTCTTTGAGGTCCTTGGCGTGGCCATAGTTTTCCGTGGGAATCTTTGAAATTGCCTCGGATGTCCAATTCCCTCTTCCGATATCCCGGAGGATGCTTTAGGGTGTCTCTTCGGGCGACAGGTGTATCTGAAGCCACCTTTCAGATTCCGGGGTGGTGGTCAAAGGAGGTATGCTTGTGGTAGATTCGGCTGCTCTCATCTTTTGTCCACTGAGGTACTCACGGATGGAGCTGCTTATACCATGATTGCAATTTACTGGCATGATGGGTAGGGTATGGCAACGAGTTCGATGCTGCATCTAGTGCGCCTAAGCGGTGCAGAGTCTCTTGGGCGAGGAGGGAGATTTCTGGCCCTGTCATTCCCTCCTAGGAACTATCCTCCCCTGACCCCCCTTTTTTTTATTTTTTTATTTTTCCTTTTCTTTCTTTCTTTTTTATTTTCTTATAAACAAAAGAGAAAGAAGTAACCTAACCATGGCAGAGCAGGCCCCAGTCCATGAACCAGATACCCTCAGTGCCCCTTCTTGATACCACACCGGTCCATTCTGAACGCGCTGGCCTCATCTTTGGACCAACTCTTTGACACCCATCACACCACTGTACCTTTTGCCGTTGATGTTTTCCCTAACCGCTTCCAGGACTGAGGTCTCAACTGGCTACCTATCGATTTCTCTGACCTCTGCTCTCCTTTTGACTATGCTTCTGGTCTCTCTCCTCTCCATCCTACGGTATGGCAGTTTTTAATCGCTGTGCCCGTTCCACGTCAGAAGAACCAACTCTGGTCCCAAGCCTAAACGCCCAACAACAATTTGCCTGCTGATGATAACTTCTTCTTCTCTCCTTCTCGTTCTTCTCAGAAAAGATATTCGACATGTCCCTGCCACTCCCCCTTTCAGCTCAGTTTCAGAATGCACAATGGGCTAATCTTCACTTATATGACTGACTTCCTCTCGACTGCCTATCTTTCAGACCACAGTATTGGCAAGGCACTCCTATGCCATATTAAGTAAAGATATTTCTTTTCTATGCTCTAATAGTTGGTTACGCTCATCATCACTGACAAATGTACCCAAGCTCATGATCTTACTCTTCTTTCCCATATCGATACTGTTCCTGTCACTATTGAAACACATCATCCCTCAATTCTTGTAGTGGTACCATCATTCTGCCCCCATACCATATTTTAACAAAATTTCCATACATATGGCAATGACTTTCTTGAATCAGGCTGGAAACTCCAAGATCTCCCAATCCTGAGGTAGACACTTATGATTCTTTCTGCCCGTGGGTGGAGACGATACCCTGCATAGGCTCCTTTAGTCTTTTGATCAGCCATGAACTCCCCATCTCTCAGTTTTATGGGTAGCAGGTACATTGGTTTACAAGCTCGAAAGGTGAATCCCTACACTGCAACAGTGTAAATTGAGCTGGCGATTGGCCATCCAGCAAAATATTGCAGATCCATAGCCGAATGCCAAGTCTGTGGACCGAAGATCATTCTAATCCATCTTTAATAACATCATGCAATCGACCTCTCCTCTTGCCTTAATTGTCATGAGCCTCACCCTTCGTACTCTCCGCGCGTTTGCCAAGTCTACTTAAAATGAGCGAGGATATCCGTTTACCCCGTCAAAGAGGCAGGAAGGTCTCCTTATGCCATGAAAGTTTCTCAACCTACCAGCCTCCAAGGGAGACGACAGTTTCTTATTCCGTGGTTCATAAACATCCCACCACTTCTGTGTCCGATCTTCTTCAAGCCTCCTCTGTGGTTACCTCTCCCTATTCACTCCTGATTCAAATTCATGTTGTCCTAGGCTCAGACGGTCCTACTTCAACGACTCTGCCTGTTCTCGCTTTCTTCATGGTTCTCCCTCAAAAGCCTAAAGTAATCGACGAGATCCTTGTTACGACACTCCTCCTCAAGTCCATTCGCCTATACCTTCCAGAAGTCATAAAAAGGTCCTTGTAAAAAACCCCCTCCTTCCCTTCTTCCACCTCCTCATTTTACCTTCCCTGTCTTTGGTAGCGTTTCTTACCCCTCTCACTGCTGCTGTATCAGTGTAGAAGGCTCACCCTCCTCGTACTGTACCTTCCCTCCCCTGTTCCCGTCCAAGGTTTATCTTCCTCTTTCTGCCACCTGCCCCAGGTTTCTTCCTCTTCTTCCTTTCCACGCTCGTTCTCTCAGTTCCCATCCACCCCTCTCCACCCCCCTACCTTGGTACAGTCCAATACATTCCAATGCTCTACTCATCCCCCCCTACCATCTTCATATGGTCCCCCATAAGGCCCTTCTCTGAATTCCATAAAGCACTTGAAGCATCTCTGAAATAATTGCAGAGAACAATCAAAGACGGCGCATCAATTGACTCTGAATCCAGCGTCCTCGTTGTGTACTGCGTATATAATGATCATGTTGTTTTTTCGTCCTCTCCCTCCAACTGTGCAACTCCTTTCTTCACAGTGCACGTTCCTTCGCTCTGCTTGAGCGTTTTCCGCTGCCTCCGCATGTGGATTTTTTCTAACCCATCAGTCCGTAGGAGCCCTTTCTGCGGATTCAGATATCTATAACAATGCCAATCATGGCCCATTTACAGTGGAATATATTCAGCCTCATTAATGACGGAGTGAGCTTCAATTTTACTCTCCCAGTTTTCCCCTGTTGGTGTTGTGTTGCTTACAGAACCAAAATATACTCTGCTGTTATCTATCCATCTCAGGCTCTAATTCATTGTATCTTCAGATCCTTTTCCTATGGGAACCTTAATGAAGTGCCCTTCTTCTATCACTGATATTCCATACATCAGCTATATTGTCTACTTTCTGGCATACAACTAGCAGCCATATCCACTTGCATATGTGGTATATGCTCTGTACTCTATATCTCTCTCCATCGTCGGCATCCATCTATTCTGGATATTTCCTTTCTTGTTTTCCCCCCGTCTTTACCGCCACCGCTTCTGTTACTTGGGGATTTAATGCCATCATTTCTTCTTGGGTGTTTTTTTCACTGTGATTCCCTTGTTGCATTCATTAGCTGTCTTTTCTGCTACCGCGACCCCCTCCCATGTTTTTTAAATACATGTACTCACACCCATTTTGATCCTCGGACTCACACTCTCTCTTGCTCGATCTCTCAGTCTGCTCTTCCCTCCCACCAACATTAGACTTCAACCTGCTGTTCTCCGTGATTTACATGACAAGTGAATTCATTTCTGAATCATTCTTACTTCCCCTTCATATTCACCACCTCTTGTACCCCGCTGGGCAATTTAATCAGGCAGGCAAATTGGAACCTGTTACTCACAACTAAACTGTTTTTAGTGAGGTTTCCTCTCATCGTCCCTCACATTGATGAGTGCTTTTACACCTCTTTTCTTCCTCCGTTTTAACTCACAGCTTCTCATTTCTATCTATGCCCAAAACTTCGGGCAGGGCATTCTAAGATAAATGCATGCCTGTGGTCTACCTGCTTGAGCTCATGCAGAACGTTGGAAATGCGCTGCATGGGGCGTTACCGGTACAATAGAACCACAGAGAGACTTCTTGATTTAAGCAGAAGACAAGCGATGCTCGCTGTGTCATCTGTGATGATAAATGCACTTTCTGTTGAGAATATGTCCCCAAAATCACCTCACTGCTCCTCTAGAGTGCAGTCAGGAAAAAAGGACTTAAACTGAGTGCTAAATATTCTCCTGACCCGCTCCTGTTCTGCGGCTGCGCGGTTTGATATAGCAAACCTTTAGGTGTTTTGCCAATGAAATTGCAATCATCTTGGCCCGTATTTCTCAGGGCTCCATCAATGCCCTCATTTCGTTCCTCAAAGTCTGCCCAGAGAGTTAGCACCTCTTAGAACTTTTTCTTCTCTCCGAGAAGAACAGTATAATGTGCCTTTTACACTTCAAGAACTGGAGGCAACACTCTCAGCTTGCCGATCATTGGCAGCTGGGCCCGACGACATTCATACTCGTATGCTACAACATTTACATCAGGCGAGGCCCTTGCCAGTCCTATTACGCATTTCAAACTTATTTGGTCACAAGGAGTTCTTCCACAGCTGTGGAAATCTGCCATTGTTCTCCCTTTCTGCAAACCAGGCACTACCTGGAGTTTACCTGGAGTTTACCTGGAAAGAGTTTTGGGGGTCAACGCCCCCGCGGCCGGTACCCTGGATCAGGCCTCCTGATGATCAGCACCTGATCAACCAGGCTGTTGCTGCGGCTGCACGCATACCGAACGTTACGAGCCACAGCCCCGTCTGATACAGGAACTGCTATAGAGGTGCTTGTCCAGTGCCAGCTTGAAGACTGCCAGGGGTCTGTTGGTAATCCCCCTTATGTGTGCTGGGAGGCAGTTGAACAGTCTCGGGCCCCTGACACTTATGTGTATGGTCTCTTAACGTGCTAGGGACACCCCTGCTTTCCTATTGGTGGGATGGTGCATCGTCTGCAAGATCTTTTGCTTTCGATGAGTGATTTTTCGTGAGCAAGTTCGGTAACTATCATCCCCTTGCCTTACCAGTGCAAGTTTGCAAAAGTGATGGAACGGCCTTGTAAATAGACATTTAGTGTGGTATTTGGCGACACCAACGTCGTCTCCACGCGTCAATATGGCCTTCATATGACCGTTCTACTAAAGACCCCTTACTCTACCACTGGATACTATGTTCGTAATGCTTTGCGAATAACCACTCAGTTATTTGCCATATTTTTGGACCTTGGAGAGGCACATGACACAACTTGGAGGTATAATATTTTGGCCAAGCAGCCCACTCCTTAGGCCTTCCGAGGCAATCTACCATCCTTCCTTAAGAACTTTTTTTAACTGATAGACATTTCCGTTATCGGGTTAATCAATGTGCTCTCCCCAGACTTTATCCAAGCTGAAGTGTCCCCCATGGATGTGTTCTGAGTCACAATACTTTTTTGCTCCTGTGCTAATTAAATGGATTTGGCCTCTATCTTCCATTCAAATAATTGGGTCTCACTCTATGTGATGACTTCGCTATTGTCTGTACAGCGCTACTGTACCTCATTACAGTGGTCGACTGTGTTTCCAAATGCCACCACCACATGGGTTTAAAATTTTCCAGCACTAAAAACCCACCAAATTAACTTCACTAGAACGCTCTGTCATCCCCAATCATCCTTTGTACCTACTAATGGCTCCCTATCCCTGAAACGTGATACAGTTAAGCTTCTGGGCCTCTTCTTTGACGTAGGTTATCCTGGAAACCTCATATTACCTCTCTGAAGGCAACTTGCACAGCTGGCTGAACCTTCTTCTTAAAACCCTTTCTCATCTTCATTGGAGCTGATCGTCCGAACGGCCTCCGTCTCCTACATTCCACCTCATTTTATCGAACTTGATTATCGTGACCACATCTATTCAGCAGCTTCCCCTGCTACTTACTGTCTACCTTAACCCTATTCATCACCTAGATTACGTTTATGCCTGGTGCTTTTCACTCTTCCCCTGTTAGAGAGCCTCTATGCAGAAGCAAACAGTTCTAATCCTTATCCGATTCAGCTGTGATGCCCATTGCTTTCTTTCGCTACTATGTACGCTCTCATGATCTCTGCAATCCTCCATTTATAGAATGGTCACTGAATTAGTAGACATTCTTTATTTGTTTGCAGCCCTTGTTACTCCATCCCTTCTCTCTTTGCCTTCATTTGCTCTTGTTTTCCCTCTTCAATTACCACCTTTCTATGTTCGTGTTAGCATCTCACTTTTTCCCTACCCCTCTGCGAAGTTCCAGCTGTTCGAGTCTGTTCTTTCCTCTCTCCCTTTGCTAGAAAGCATAACTGGTCTATGGTTGCTTTCCCGCTCTCTTTTTCTTGACCACTTCACTCTCATTCTCATGCCATTGCTCTGTACACAGATGGTCTTAAGTCTTCTGATGGCGTAGGATACACTGCAATGTTTCCAGACAGCGTCGTATGAGGGCATTTACTATCTTCGCTAGTATTTTTAAGCTGAATTGTATGCCATTCTTGCAGCACTTATCCCCATTGCATCTATGCCTGTGTCATCATTTGTGGTTGTCTCAGGACTCCCTTAGTGCTTTACAAAAGGGTACACAGAAATTTGATACCCCTCACCCCTTAGTCCTCTGTATCCAACTTTGGCTACGCCACATCTTTACCAAGCATAAAGATATTGTTTTTTGTTGGGTCCCTGGTCATGTTGATGTTCAGGGCAATGAACAGGCAGACACTGCTGTGCGGTCAGCAGTACATGACCCACCAGTTTATATAGGGTATTCCCTTTACGAACTATTTTCCTGCAATAGCTACCAACCTTCACACCCGTTGGCAACAACTTTGGTCAACTGTGCTCGATAACAAACTTCAATCTATTAAACCGAGTATAGGTTACTGGCCGTCTTCTTGTCGCCAGTGCCGAGGTTGGGAGACTACTCTCTCCCATCTTCGCATTGGCATACTCGTCTTTCTCATGGATCTCATGAAGGCACCCTGCTCCTCTCTGTGAGTATTGCCAGGCTCCATTACCCGTCAGCCAATTCTGTTGGGCTGCCCACTT
The DNA here is from genome assembly GCF_026875155.1 of Cherax quadricarinatus. NCBI lineage: Eukaryota > Metazoa > Arthropoda > Malacostraca > Decapoda > Parastacidae > Cherax > Cherax quadricarinatus. Next base: position 11,236,766 of record NC_069401.1, read on the forward strand.
TTATCAACGAGCACACAGAATTTACCTCCATCGTCGTCTTCGCTCTGCTGCTCTCTCTTTACCTTCCCTTCTCGCTGATGGACCCACCTTTCATCCGGACTCTCTCATTGACTTTTTGACAAACAACTAACTTAACTTCACAAACACAGATGCCTCCATGCCCTTTCTACTTCAGCAATCTCTGCTACCCTCTATCGCCGCCTATCCCATGCCCCCTGTTTTCTGTAACCTACGATAACATCCCTCCCCTCGCCTTCTCTTCTACAATGCCCAATTACTCTGCTTCCTTCCCTACCCTTTGTAAATTTTGATTCATTACCTTGTAAATTGGTGAGTTCAATACCTCTGTAACTTGCTCAGTCTATCATAACTTTTGGAGCCATTCCTGACCAATTATGTACCCTCATGGAATCTTTTACTACCGCCCACAGGATGGGTCTGGGTGCATAATAAACATATTAAACTAAAAACTAACTTCCCTACCCTGCAGTGCTGCATAGCCCCTTGTGGCTTAGTGCTTCTTTTTATTATAAAATAGATAATCAAATCAAGCGGAGAAAAAGCTGGTAGGCCTACATAAGAGAGAATGGGGCCCTTAGTCTGGTGGGTGTGCACCACTGGAAAAAATCTGGGACTCAGGTGTTGCATGTGGATGCCATCTTTTTAGTCCAGTTTCACAATGCCGTCGAGGTAAGAAGTAACCTCACTCCCTTGGTGGATTGGAGGTCTACTGTTCCAATGGATAGTTGTCTAACAGTGATGGAAGTGCCAGTGAAAGTGAATTTCCATAGTTTAAAGAGGGTGTGACCAAAAACAGTGCCCATGTAAATGTAATTAGTGATTGAATCCCAGATACCAGAACCGACTACTCTGTGTGCTGGCACATCTCTTCACGTTCACGCGTACCAGACGAAAAAGGAACTATTTTCCCCATTTTTCATGACACAAATCCAAGCTGTGAAATTGATATTGATATGAGTATTTCAAGTTATTGAAAATAGGCTCGAGTTTCGACAGAGAGTGGGAATATAGGCAAATGAAACGGCAGTTATTGTTTCTATGCAGCATGCGTTCTGGTAGTGAGTCCTTATGCCCTTCCAAGGCAAAGGAGTAAATCGGGGGTACCCTTGGCCCTACACCACAACCTGACAGTGAAAATGACGATATTGTTACAATGGGGAGATGTTGTAATTGCGTAGTGAAAGTGATGGTGGTGGTGATGCTGGTGGTGGCGATGTGGTGGTGGTATGAGTCATGTGGCACAGCAGTGGCCATGTACTACAACGCTGCTGACTCTGCACAACCACAACCTGCACCAACCACAACCTGCTCAACCACAACCCCTGCTCAACCACAACCTGCTCCACCACACTCATTTTCAATATCCAGAACCCCACCACAGACCGCATCTTGGATTGGCAGGCACGATGACGATTTTATTCCCAATCCCCACGACATTGAATGACACACAAATGGAATACGCCATCGTGTACACATTGGAACCAATACCAATGAACTAGAAGGCTTGCATTTATTCCTTTGATAACCCTGATGGATACACATACTATGAGACACCATGGCAAAATACAATTTTTTTCACCAAGAATTCACAGCTACAAACCAGTGGAAGGACACAACTGTGGCAGAGATGTACCTGTTCTTTTGCCTCAATAAATGCTTTATGCTACATTGGTAAAGAGCACACTGTAAAACCACATACTGGTGGAATGAAAATCCGGATTTACAAACCCCAGGTTTTAGTTTATGAGTCAATCGTTTTTTGATACTGTTTATGTATGTTACACTTTTCAGACAAAACACAGGCCTGACAGAAGCGACAGGTTTATAATATAGATTAAGAATGTGGTTCTTTGGACGCTGAAACAAAAGTGTTGTATGCATATTTATTCCATCAGGAAGCTTCTTATTGATTAGTCTTAGATTTTGTTCAAAGAAACACATTAACATAACATACCTAGCAAGAGGAAACATCTTTGGTAAAAAGTTTATTTGTACTGTGTTATTGCAAAAGGGTCTGGTTTTGGATATAATTGTGCACATCTGGCTCAGAAATACATGTTAATAGGGAATCTCTGGTGATGTGTTAGAAACAATGATGGGAACCATAATCTTGGTAAGGTGGCATATTTTAATATACTAAAAACTGGTACACAAGCCCCTAGACTCCAGAAATTCTTGCGAGTAAACATGACAGACGTGTGTGGCACGTGCATGAATTGTAATAATATGCCAAGGTTTCATGCTGGCGTCGCAGAGGGTGAGGTGTAGGCCATTGCTGCCATGAACATCATGGCAATTCTGTTGCATGACAAACGTGATGTCATATTGGTTGACATCAGTTCACCAAAATGAAAATGCAGACATGGCTAGCAGAATAGAGAGACCAATAAACCCAATCTAAAACCTGTAGCTGTCATGGGACTACAACCTCAATTATGTGCTTAGTGGAACAAGTTGACATGCAGATTGGGTTTGCAGATGTGTAGCACAAGAGATTAAGGAGTACATAAAACTTATTTTTTTCCATCTGATAATTCCATGCCAGAATGCTTATAAAATATAAAAGTTGAAGACCAACAACAAACCAAAATATGGTGAATTTTGTTTGTCAGTCATCAACAATAATATTCAAGTACCATACAGGCAACACCTGCAGTAGACCCAGTGCCCAAGAAATTACCAACACATGCCATCTCAATTGAGGCCTAGTGAAACTACCCTATACAAACTCCTCCCTACTGCTTTCAAGAAAAGTGCTCAATGGAATGTTTTTGTATGTGGACATCCACAAAACTCCCACAAAAATTGCTAGACACTCGTTTATGATTTTACCTGGAGTTTACCTGGAGAGAGTTTCCGGGGACATACGCCCCACCCGGCCAACGCCCGGTCTTGACCATGCCTCCTGGTGTATCAGAGCCTGAATCAACCAGGCTGTTGCTGCTTGCTCATGCAAACCAACGTACGAGCCCCAGGCCCGGCTGATCCCGGAACTGACTTTAGGTCTTGTCCATGCCACTTGAAGACTGCAAGGGGCCCCTGTTTGAATCCCCCTTATGTGTGCTGGGAGGCAGTTAACAGTCTCGGGCCCCTGACACTTATGTATGGTCCTCCTTAACGTGCAAGTGACACCCCTGCTTTCATGCGGGGAGGTGCATCGTCTGCCCAATGCTTTTGCTTTCGTAGGGAGTGGATTTCCGTGTGCAAGTTCGGTATACTAGTCCCTCTAAGAATTGTTTCCAGGTGTCTATAATCAGTGTATCTCGCCCTCCTGCATTTCCAGGGAATACAGGTTTAGGAACCTCAAGCGCTCCCAAAAATTGATGTGTTTTTATCTCTGATAAGACGCGCCGTGAAAGAGTTCTCTGTACTTTTCTAGGTCGGCAATATTTCACACTGCCTTAAAGTGGCTGTTAGTGTGGCAGCAATATTCAGCCTAGATAAACAAGTGACGCTGAAGAGTGTCCAACATGGGCTGTGGCCTCGTAGTTTTGAAGTGTTTCACATTATCCATGCCTTCATTGTTCTAGCAGATGCGATTGATACAATGTTATGGTCCTTAAGGTGAGATCCTCCGAGCATGATCCTCTCCCAGTCTTTTGCGTTGTGTTTCGCTCTATTTTTGTGGCCAAATTTGTTGTACCTGATGAAGATTAAATTTCCTCATGTTTACCATATCTGAGTAATTGAAATATCTCATCGTTGAACTTCATATTTGTTTTCTGCAACCCACTGAAAGATTTGGTTGATGTCCGCCTGAGCTTTTCAGTGTCTCGCATGGAATACACTGTCATCCAGATTCGGGTGTCACGGCAAAGGAAGACACGGTGCTGTGGCTGACATCCTTGTCTATGTCGGATATGAGGATGAGGAACAAGATTGGAGTCGATACTGTGCCTTGTGGAACAGAGCTTTCACCGTAGCTGCTGGTTCGTGACTTTACTCTGTTGACGACTACTCTCTGTGTGACTGTTAGTGAGGAAATTATAGATCCATCGTACCGACGTTTTCCTGTTATACCTTAGCACTCATTTTGTGGTGTCCTATTACCCATGGTCACACTTGTCCGAAGGAGAGTCTTTTGCAAAATCTGATAAGTACATAGGACATCTGCCCTTCTTTTGTCTTCTAGTGCAATTTAGGACCTTGACGTAGAGATCCAATAGTTTAGACAGACAGCGCGACCTGTTCGAAAACTCCCATGTTTGCCCGTGGGTTGTTACCTGAAGGAGTTTCTAGATGGGTGGTGATCTTGCCACATCTATGACCCTTTCAAATTTTTATGATAAGGGATGTTAGTGCTATTTGGTCTTAGGTTCTTTGCTGTTGCATACTGCCCTTTTTATGCCCCTTTGTGGGAGGTGGGGGCTATGTCTGTTGTTTTTAGTAACTGTGGGGACGACCCCCGTTCCATGCGCCCTCTCCATAGGATGGAAAAGGGCTCGTGATTGGTGCTTCTGCAGTTCTTGATGAACACAGAGATCATGAGCTGGGCCCTTGGCAGAGTGCATGGCATGTCATTTATCGCACTGTCGAAGTCATTTGGCTCAATAACCATCGGATTAGGCTTGTGTTAATCAATTTTGTGCTCTCTCCATAAAAAATATTCATTTTGCATCTTCGACTCTCAATCTGGTTACGGCTTGCTAAAAACTGAGTCTTTTGGGGATTTGAGACCATCATTCCTTCTGTCTTGTGTGGGACCCATCGTTTAAGGGGGGGCCCCAATACTGGCGTTGTTCCGATTTGATTTGGCATAGGAGAAAAAAACTTTGGGTTTTTTTCGATTTCATTTAGGGCTTTTAGTTCTTCCCGCGTTTCCTGACTCCTAAAAGATTTTTTTAGCTTAAGTTCATGTTGCTTTTCCTGACATGCTCCCACGCATTTCAGATATATGCCTCTTTTGGGGCCGCTCTGTTATTCTTTTCCTCCTGTAAAGGGGCGCCTTGTCTCTTTCGTTTTAATCTACCCCCTCCTTTTCTTAGGGGAATAACCCTTGTGCATACACGAGTGCCCCCGAGTTAATCTGTTCTAGGCAATTTGGGGGTCTGTGTTGCTTATATATCTTCCCAGCTTATATCGGTTAAAGGACTTGGTTTTATTGGTCCCCTTTATTTTTTTTGTTTTTAAATTTGAATTTGGTGAATGCTCCCTCGTGACAATTCATTTGCGGTTGGGGCTCCGCGAACTTTGACTAAACCTCAATTTGTTGTGATCTGTATATTGTTTTTGTTTTGGGGACATTTCTTACAGATCACATTTTTAGTGAAGTGAGGTCTAGGTTTTTCCTCTAGTAGGCTCTTTTATTGCGGGTTTTAAATTGAATTTTTTGTGAGAGTTTAAAAAAGCTCGCTGAGTGTGAGTTTTATAGACTGCCTCCTGGTGTTATTACTGCAACAATATTATTTGCTATATTCCCCCATTTTAGGGCCTTAATTTAAATCCCCCCGGGGCAAAAATGTTGGGTGCAGGAGCTGGAAGGGTTTTTCCCGACAGTGGTCAATTTTTAAAGCTGTTTCCCCGGAATTGTGGGGTGTTTCATCCGGAGGCTTTTAGACTACCACAATGATAGGTTTTGGTTCTGCCTTTACTGCAAAACTTCCCTAATATTTGAGGCATTTAGCATTTTCGTGCAAACAAATGACTCTGCAATGTACAGGGCCCAACCCCCCCCCCCCCCTTTTTCCTGTTCCTCTGTCAATCTGATAGGTTGTAACCTGGGATCCCTAATTCGTTGTCCAAGTGATCCCTTTTTGTGGGTCTCAGTGAAAGCCGCGAACATTCCTTTGCCTCTGCAAGCAGTCCACGGGTGAAAGGGATTTTGTTTTTTGTTGCTGGCTTTGACCCTGTATATTTGCAAAGAAGAATGTTATCGGACTGGTGGTATTGTTGGTACTGGGGGGGGGGATTTTTTTTCCGGCATTAGTATCTGTATCTGTTGGTTTGGAGTGGAGGCCATCGACTGTGGTTCCACTCCAGGAATGACTGGATTTGGTGTACGATTTCTGCCATTTCCTGCCAGTTTTTTTTTCCTTCCTGGCACTAAAAAACCTCTCCCTCTTGAGTGGCTGTGGCTACCCAGGTTTTCCCAAGGCCTGGATGTTTTGTATCTTTTTGTCCCCTTTAGATGGTATGCCTGGCAATTTAAGTTATAGCACAGTCTTTCCTGTACTGAAGAGGTACACAGTTCAGGGTGAAAAAGCTTACAGGAAGGGAGTTTGCATTTTCCTGTTGTCATATGGGCATGGCATTTTCTAGGGTGGTCATAGTTGCACGTCCCATCTGTTTTTCCAGATTTCCCATGCCAGCAGATAACGAGTGCATAGTATGTGCACAGGCTTGGTTTCCATTTGCCTTGGGTTTCTGTGACTGTATTCCCTGTTGGTGCATGTTTCCCTGTCATTACTTCTATCCTCCCTAGCACCAACAATGGAGCTCCCACCAGTTGTTTTTGGTAATATATCCTCACTATTGCTAGTGGAGTCCTCTTGTTTGCTATTTCCTCGTATTTCTGTTTGCAATATTGGTTTTATCTTATCTTTGACTACACTTGTTTCCCTACTATGGCTCCTGTCCCCTATGAGGTCATTTATATGTATTCCTTCCTGCGTATAATTCCCGACTACCTGGACAAAATCTCCAGCTTCACCATTACTGTCTCCCAGGACAGCATCTCCAGCTTCCCCATTACTGTCTCCCAGGACAGCATCTCCAGCTTCACCATTACTGTCTCCCAGGACAGCACCTCCATCTTCACCATTACTGTCTCCCAGGACAGCACCTCCAGCTTCACCATTACTTTCTCCCAGGACAGCACTATCAGCCCCCCATTTACTGACTACCAGGACAGTTTCTGACTACATGGCCAGTATCAAGGGCAGTACCATTCAGCCCAGACTTTTTATGTTCCCATCTGTTGTAGAAAGCTTCCAGGTTTTCTATGAAAGCAGCTTTGATGTTGACCTCTTTTAATACCCTTGTGATTTTAGTCCACAGATTTATCTCATTTGGGCATACCCAAAAACACTTCCCTGTTTTAATACTGCTTGTAGCTAGTTCTTGGATATCTGCACAAGGGGCGTGACACCAATTTCCACAAAAATGACAATTTATGCATGTGGAGGCCCGTTTGTTTGACTGACCACAGACTACACACAGCTTCTTATTGATTTGAATGGTTGATTTACTGCAATTCTAGTAGCAACCTCTTGAATATTCTATTAATAACCTGCTAGGTAGTGCACAACGAAACCGTTTGAAACCAGTCCAGGGTTTGGACCAGTCAAGGGTTCGGACCAGTCAAGGGTTCGGACCAGTCAAGGGTTCGGACCAGTCTATCTGATCTGATCAGTGGGTCACTTATTTAAACCATACTGGTCGGTGATTTGAGCTAACACATGAGGGATCTACTGGAAATTATCTTCCCGAGTAATATGTGATTTGATTGATACAAAAGTATAACTTGCGTGTTGAAGAGCCGGTGACTGCTGGCACTCCTACAATGACGAACGGTCGACCTCCACCCTTGTTTATCAATCGCTGTATCTAGCTTCTCTATTTTTTTTTTTTTTTCGTCTCCACCACAATAAATGCTATATTATCACTATAGTTGACTGGGCAAATTTTGGAGGAAGGCGCTT
>NC_069401.1:11244926-11249926 GCF_026875155.1 Cherax quadricarinatus
TGGACAAGTACCTCTCCCCTCTGACTGCCGAATCAATCAGGCTGTGACGGATGTGGGCTAGCGGGCCGCAGCAGCAAACAGCCTGGTTGACCAGGAGAGCAGACAAGCCTGGTCTACGACCGGGCTCCGAGAGTAGAAAACTCTCAAAACGCCAATGGTTAGCAAATGTTTACGACTTGTTTCATCAGTGTATAAGTCAGTGTACCAATTGTTTCATCAGTGTTTGGGTCAGTGTACCACATGTTTCAACAGTGTATGAGTCAGTGTACCACTTGTTTCAACAGTGTATGAGTCAGTGTACCACTTGTTTCATCAGTCTTTGAGTCAGTGTACCACTTGTTTCAGTGTATGAGTCAGTGTACCACTTGTTTCATCAGTGTTTGAGTCAGTGTACCACTTGTTTCATCAGTGTATGAGTCAGTGTACCACTTGTTTCATCAGTGTATGAGTCAGAGTACCACTTGTTTCAACAGTGTATGAGTCAGTGTACCACTTGTTTCAACAGTGTTTAAGTCAGTGTACCACTTGATTCGTCAGTGTTTGAGTCAGTGTACCACTTGTTTCATCAGTGTTTGAGTCAGTGTACCACTTGTTTCATCAGTGTATGAGTCAGTGTACCACTTGTGTCATCAGTGTATGAGTCAGTGTACCACTTGTTTAACAGTGTATGAGTCAGTGTACCACTTGTGTCATCAGTGTATGAGTCAGTGTACCACTTGTGTCATCAGTGTATGAGTCAGTGTACCACTTGTTTAACAGTGTATGAGTCAGTGTACCACTTGTGTCATCAGTGTATGAGTCAGTGTACCACTTGTTTCATCAGTGTTTGAGTCAGTGTACCACTTGTGTCATCAGTGTATGAGTCAGTGTACCACTTGTTTCATCAGTGTTTGAGTCAGTGTACCACTTGTTTCATCAGTGTTTGAATCAGTGTACACACACACACACAACACACACAACACACACACACACACACACCACACACACACACACACACACACCACACACACATACACACACACACACACACATACACACATACACACACACACATACACACACACACACACACACACACACACAGACTGGACACCTGGTCCAGCAAATGGCTTCTCGAATTTAATCCTGCCAAATGCAAAGTCATGAAGATGGGGGAGGGGCACAGAAGACCACAGACAGAGTATAGGCTAGGTGGCCAAAGACTGCAAACCTCACTCAAGGAGAAAGATCTTGGGGTGAGTATAACACCGAGCATGTCTCCGGAAGCACACATCAATCAGATAACTGCTGCAGCATATGGGCGCCTGGCAAACCTGAGAACAGCATTCCGATACCTTAGTAAGGAATCATTCAAGACACTGTACACCGTGTATGTCAGGCCCATACTGGAGTATGCAGCACCTGTTTGGAACCCGCACTTGATAAAGCACGTCAAGAAACTAGAGAAAGTACAAAGGTTTGCGACAAGGTTAGTTCCAGAGCTAGGGGAATGTCCTATGAGGAAAGATTAAGGGAAATCGGCCTGACCACACTGGAGGACAGGAGGGTCAGGGAAGACATGATAACGACATATAAAATACTGCGTGGAATAGACAAGGTGGACAAAGACAGGATGTTCCAGGGAGGGGACACAGAAACAGAGGCCACAATTGGAAGTTGAAGACACAAATGAGTCAGAGAGATAGTAGGAAGTATTTCTTCAGTCATAGAGTTGTAAGGCAGTGGAATAGCCTAGAAATGACGTAGTGGAGGCAGGAACCATACACAGTTTTAAGACGAGGTTTGATAAAGCTCATGGAGCGGGGAGAGAGAGGGCCTAGTAGCAACCGGTGAAGAGGCGGGGCCAGGAGCTAGGACTCGACCCCTGCAACCACAAATAGGTGAGTACACACAACACACACACACACACACACACACACATACACACACACATACACACACACATACACACACACACACACACACACACACACACACACACACACACACACACACACACACACACACACACACACACACACACACATCAGGGACGGGAAATCCTGTGTCACAAACCTACTGGAGTTTTATGACATGGTGACAGCAGTAAGACAAGGGAGAGAGGGGGTGGGTGGATTGCATTTTCTTGGACTGCAAGAAGGCGTTTGACACAGTTCCACACAAGAGATTGGTGTGCAAAAACTGGAGGACCAAGCAGGGATAACAGGGAAGGCACTACAATGGATCAGGGAATACTTGTCAGGAAGACAGCAGCGAGTCATGGTACGTGGCGAGGTGTCAGAGTGGGCACCTGTGACCAGCGGGGTCCCGCAGGGTCAGTCCTAGGACCAGTGCTGTTTCTGGTATTTGTGAACGACATGACGGAAGGAATAGACTCTGAGGTGTCCTGTTTGCAGATGACGTGAAGTTGATGAGAAGAATTTCACTCGATCGAAGACCAGGCGAGAACTACAAAGGGATCTGGACAGGCTGCAGACCTGGTCCAGCAATTGGCTCCTGGAGTTCAATCCCACCAAGTGCAAAGCCATGAAGATTGGGGAAGGGCAAAGAAGGCCGCAGACGGAGTACAGTTTAGGGGGTCAGAGACTACAAACCTCACTCAAGGAAAAATATCTTGGGGTGAGTATAACACCAGGCACATCTCCTGAAGCGCACATCAACCAAATAACTGCTGCAGCATATGGGCGCCTGGCAAACCTCAGAACAGCATTCCGACATCTTAATAAGGAATCGTTCAGGACCTATACACCGTGTACGTTAGGCCCATATTGGAGTATGCGGCACCAGTTTGGAACCCACACCTAGCCAAGCATGTAAAGAAACTAGAGAAAGTGCAAAGGTTTGCAACAAGACTAGTCCCAGAGCTAAGAGGTATGTCCTATGAGGAGAGGTTAAGCGAAATCAACCTGACGACACTGGAGGACAGGAGAGATAGGGGGGGACATGATAACGACTTACAAAATACTGAGAGGAATTGACAAGGTGGACAAAGACAGGATGTTCCAGAGACTGGACACAGTAACAAGGGGACACAGTTGGAAGTTGAAGACACAGATGAATCAAAGGGATGTTAGGAAGTATTTCTTCAGCCACAGAGTAGTCAGGAAGTGGAATAGTTTGGGAAGCGATGTAGTGGAGTCAGGATCCATACATAGCTTTAAGCAGAGGTACGATAAAGCTCATGGTTCAGGGAGAGTGACCTAGTAGCGACCAGTGAAGAGGCGGGGCCAGGAGCTTGGACTCGACCCCTGCAACCTCAACTAGGTGAGTACACACACACACACACACACACACACACACACACACACACACCACACACACACACCACATACACACACAACATACACACACACACACACACACACACACACACACACACACACACACACACACACACACACCACACACACACACACACACACACACACACATACACACACACACACATACACACAGGAGTGATGTATAACCCACCACAGAACTGCAGGAGGCCAAGAGAGGAGTACGAAGAAAACAACAGGGTGATGGTGGACACAACTGGCTGAGGTGGCAAGAAGAGCTCACTCGAGCAGAGCAAAGTTACTGGTAATGGGCGATTTCAACCACAGGGAGATCGACTGGGAAAACCTGGAGCCACATGGGGGTCCCGAAACATGGAGAGCCAAGATGATGGATGTGGTACTTGAAAACCTCATGCATCAACATGTCAGGGACACAACCAGAGAGAGAGGGGAGGATGAGCCAGCAAGACTGGATCTTGTGTTCACCCTGAGCAGTTCAGACATTGAGGACATCACTTACAAGAGGCCCCTTGGAGCTAGCGATCACGTGGTTCTGAGTTTTGACTATATAGTAGAGTTACAAGTGGAGAGGGTAACAGGAACTGAAGGGGACAGGCCAAACTATAAAAGGGGGGACTACACAGGTATGAGAAACTTCCTGCAGGAGGTTCAGTGGGGACAGAGAAATGGTAGGAAAATCAGTAAACGAGATGATGGAATATGTGGCAAACAAGTGCAAGGAGGCAGAGGAAAGTTTTGTTCCCAAGGGAAACAGAAATAATAGGAGACCAAAACGAGTCCTTGTTTACCCGAAGGTGTAGGGAGGCAAAAACTAAGTGCAACAGAGAATGGAAAAGGTACAGGAGGCATAGGACCAGGAAAACAAGGAGATTAGTAGAAGAGCCAGAAACGAGTATGCACAGATAAGGAGGGAGGCCAGCGACAGTATGAAAACGACATAGCATCGAAAGTCAAATCTGACCCGAAACTTCTGTTATAGCCACATTAGGAGGAAGACAACAGTCAAGGACCAGGTGATAAGGCTGAGGAAAGAAGGTGGAGAACTCACAAGAAACGATCAAGAGGTATGTGAGGAGCTCAACACGAGATTTAAGGAAGTATTTACAGTAGAGACAGGAAGGACTCTGGGGGACAGACCAGATGGGGACACCAGCAAGGAATACACCAACAAGTGTTGGACGACATACATACAGATGAGGAGGAGGTGAAGAAACTGCTAAGGGACATCGATACCTCAAAGGCAATGGGACCGGACAACATCTCCCTGTGGGTCCTTAGAGAGGGAGCAGATATGTTGTGCGTGCCACTTACCACAATCTTCAACACGTCCCTGGAAACTGGGCAACTGCCTGAGGTATGGAAGACGGCAAATGTAGTTCCCATTTTTAAAAAAGGAGACAGAAAAGAGGCACTAAACTATAGACCTGTGTCATTGACGTGTATAGTATGCCAAATTATGGAGAAGATTATCAGGAGGAGAGTGGTGGAGTAACTGGAACGGAACAAGAGTATAAATGCCAACCAGCACGGATTCACGGAAGGCAAATCCTGCGTCACAAACCTTCTGGAGTTTTATGATAAAATAACAGAAGTAAGATACGAGTGAGAGGGGTGGGTTGATTGCATCTTCCTGGACTGCAAGAAGGCCTTTGACACAGTTCCTCACAAGAGATTAGTGCAGAAGCTAGAGCATCAGGT
>NC_069401.1:11252426-11267426 GCF_026875155.1 Cherax quadricarinatus
CCACACACCATTTTACCACGAGCAGTAGCCCCAGCAGCCCCACTACCAGGGAGCGGGTAGCACCACCCGCAAAAACTGCCCCCAGCAGTAGCCCAGCAAAACCACTACCCCCAGCAGTAGCCACACAAAACCACTACCACGACCCAGTAGCCCCAGCAGCCCCATACCCCCAGCAGTACACCGGGCCAGCACCTGCCACAAGCGAAACCCACCACAGTCCCCCCCAGCAAACCCACTACCCCCCAGCAGTAGAAACCAGCAGAACCACTACCACCAGCAGTACACCCCCCCAGCCCCAACAAACCCCGAGCAGTCCCACCAGCAGCACCACTACCCCCAGCAGTACCCACCAGCAGCACCACTCCCACAAGCAGCACCCCCACCCCAGAACACCAGCAGCCCCAACCACCAGCAGTGCCCCAGCAGCCCCACTACCACCAGCAGTAGCACCAGCAGCACCACTACCCGGGAAATTTGAAACCACGACCATTACCCCCATCAGTGCACCAGCAGTAGCACCCCCTGCACCCACTACCACCAGCAAAAGCACAAACAGCACCGCTACCACCAGCAGTAGCCCAAGCAGCCCCACTGCCACAACAGCCCCCAAAATAGCCCCGGGGCCCCCACTACCCCCGCAGTAGCCCCACAGCACCACTCCACCACATAGCACCAGCAGAAACCCTTTTCCACCTTCAGTAGAACCAGCAGTTTCACCACCTCCCCCACTACCACCACGTGGGCACCCAGCACCCCCTTCCCACCAGCAGTAGCCCCACCCAGCACCCCCTGCCACAAGCAGCACCCCAGCATTTCACCACAAAAACCACTACCACCAGCAGTAGCACCAGCAGCTCCCTACCACCAGAGTAGCACCAGCAGCACCATTCCCAAATTTCAGTAGCCCCAAGCAGAACCCCCCCTGCACCACCCCCGGGCATACCCACCCCACACCGCTACCCCCAGCATAGCACCAGCAGCCCCCACGGGGCCACAAGCACACCACCTTCAGTGGGAAACCAGCGGCACCCACCCCCACCAGAGTAGACCAAAAGCCCCCACCAGCATTTGAAACCGGGAACAAAACTACAAACCGGGCAGAAGCCCCCAAAAAAGCACCACCAGGATTAGCACCAGCAGCCCCCACAGTAGCACCAGCACACCACCGGGATTAGCCCCCAGCAGCAACACCAGCATAGCACCGGGAAACCCATCACTACTACCAGAAAAGTAGCCCCAGAAGCACCACCAGGAGTTAGCCCGCAGCAACCCCAAGCGAAAGACCGGGAAACATCACTACTACCAGCAGTAAAACCAGCAGCACCACTCCCAAAAAGGGCAGCACAACCACGTAGCCCCAAAGTACCCAACCACTCCCACAAGAAACCACCCCCAAGCATTAGCACCAGTACCAAGTGTTTTAGTGTCCCAGCAGTGGGGTGAGTGTCCACAGTGTGAAAATTGTCCGGGAGGGGTGAGAGTGTCCCGGGAAGTGTGTTTTTCCCGGCAGGGGGAGTTTTTCCAAATTTGAGAGTGTACCGGCAGTTGAGTGCCCCAGCAGTGTGTGGGGTGTACCAGCAGTGTGTGGAGTGCCCACGTGTGAGAGTGTACCAGCAGTGTGAAGTGTACCAAAAGTTTTGGTACCGGCAGTGGAATTTTACCAGCAGTATGAGAGTGTACCGGCAGTGTGAGTGTACCAGCAGTGTGAAGGGGTTTTCCCACAGGGGTTGGGGTGTACCACGCGTGTTAAGTGTACCAGCAGGGGTGTGATTTGTACCGGGGCAGTGTGAGGGGTGAAACCCAGCAGTTTTGAGAGTTTTACCAGCAGGTGTTCCGGCGTGGGTGAGTGTACCACCCAGTATGAGAGTGTACCACAGTATGAAGTGTGGGGGCAGTGTGAGGGGTTGCCAGCATGGTGAGTGTCCCAGCAGTGGGGAAAATTGTACCAGCAGTGTGAGAGTGAAACCGCAGTGTGTGAGGGGAAAACCAGCGTTGTGATTTGTCCCAGCATGTGAGTGAAAACCACAGTTTTGGGGAGTTACCAGCATTTGTGAGAGTTTTAACCAGCGGTGTTTTGGAGTTTTACAAAATGTGGGTGTAACACCCGTGTGTGATGTACCAAGAATGTGAGTGTACACAGTTTTGGATTTGTACCAGCAGGGAGATTTGTACCAGCATGTGTGATTTGTACCAGCAGTGTGTGGTGTACCACAGGTATGGTGCCAGCAGTGTGAGTTTACCAGCAGTGTGTGAGGTACCACCAGTGGAGAGTGAACCGCATTTGGGAGTTTCCCAGCGGTAAAGGTTGTCCCAGCGTGGGGTGTACCAGCAGTGTAAAGTGCCCAGCAGTGGGGGATTTTTCCCGCGTGTGTGAGTTTTAACCAGAGTGTAGGTTTTGTCCCCGTGTGGATTTGTCCCAAAGAAAGTGTGAGAGTGTCCCAGCATTGGGAGTTTTACCAGCGTGTGAGGTTGTCCCAACAGTGTTAAGTGTCCCAGCAGTGTATGAGTACCAGCAGTGTGAGAGTGTCCCAGCAGTGTGAGAGTGAAACGGCATGTGAGTGTCCCGGGCAGTGGGGAGTGACCGGAAGTGGAGTGTACCACAGTGTATGAGTGTACCCAGTTTTAGAGTGTACCAAAAGTGTGAGAGGTGGGCCAGTTGAGTTTTACGGCAGTGTGAGTGTCCCCGGGCAGTGTTTGTGTCCCGGCATTTGTGCGAGTCTACCACAGTGTGTGTACCGGCGTATTTTTTTACAGGGTTGAGGGAAGGAATCGAGTATTACTGCGGGGCTGTAAATTTAAATTTCCCTGAGGGGGGTCGTGTCCCGGGTTTATTGGCGATGGGGGGGGGAAAAAGGGAAAGGGGGGAAGGGGGAGAGAGGGGGGGGGGTGAGGAGAGGGAAACGATATGAAATTTTGGGCCCATTGAAAAACACTATTCGATGACTTTTTGCTCTTTTGGGTTTGAGATTGTTCAGAGTTGACGGCACCGTCCGGGAAAGGGATTTCCATCACGGCGGGAAACAGACCCAAAATTTACGACCGGGCATAGAGTCAATACTTTATAAAAATTTAAAGGGGAAAAGGCCAAAAGTCCCAGATATGTACTCCGGAAAGCGGAGAAGATAGAGATACTTGTTGAAAACCTTTTGGAAGATACTTAAAGGGCCCGGGTTTAAAATTTTTTGCACAGTAGAAAAAAAAATGCGGGATTTGAGAAAATACGGGAGGAAGCCCAAAAAAAATCTACGAAAGCGGGGGGTACCGGGGGGAAAACAATAAGAGAGCATGTGCCAATCCGGGTCCCGACCCCTTCGACTTTTTCTAAAAAATTTAGGTGGGAAAAAAATTGCGGGACTACTTTAGGGGGGTTTCCCAAAAAGAAACTCGATAAATATCCCCCGGTAACTCCCCAGATCGACCAGTTTGTGATGGCCAGTGAGCAAACCTTAAACCCAACCCCGGGGTTTTAAATTTAGGCTTTGCACCAAAACAAGCCTAATCAGGGCTAAACCCTGGGGGGAGTAGAAAAAACTGCCCAAAAAACAAAGTAGCAGGTATATCCCCAGGGAATTAAGAAAGATTGGGGAGGTATTTGTACGTATTACTAGTAAAAAAAAATTTTAACAATGAAACCTTCCTTATTTTTAACAGTGGTTTTCACAACATTCTCCTTTCCTCCCCTCCGCCCCCAAAATTTAAAACTAGTTTTGTGGGGGGAAAAAATAAATTCGCCTTTACGAGATCTTCAGACCGTTAAACCCCTGGCAAAAGGGGAAAAATTAATTGTGGAGTTAGTGATACCCTTTAATCGTCCCAAATATAGAGTTTGAAATTAATTCTATTTTTGCCCAAATGCCGTTTGCTAGGTGAAAATAGGACCCTCTCTTAATTAGTTTTTTTAAAATTATGTAAATAAACAAAATTATACTAAAAATATGAACCATTATTGTAAACTTTATAAAAAAATTTAAACCTTGTTGTTTCGTTTTTAAAACTGTTATTTCATGTTTTACAAATGAAATTTTCCCTTTTAAAAAATTTTCATTTGTAATTTTAAACACTGTTCCAAATCTAGTCCCAACATGATCCCCCCGGGGTGTTGGGACTACCCTTGGGGGTTGGGTAACACTTAAAAGCAAACATTTGTGCACGGATTTTTGGCCTGGGGAAAGCAGGCATTGATAGGGGACTTTATTTGTTTTTTCCCGTATTTACCGGGCCCTCCCAAATTGCTCCGGGATATCCCGGGCCGGAAAATTACATTTTTTTTTAAAGGGTTCCCCCTGGGAAAAGGGGTTTGGGAACGGGTTTCTGGGCCCTCGGGTGCTCGCCACCGGCCGCCCCTCGGGTGTGGCTTTCCCCGGCTCAGTATTTAGGGTCTTTAAAAATAAAAGGAAGGGTTTCCTATTTTTTTCCCACACCCTCAAAAAATACTAAATTTAAAAGAGAGTCCTAGGGGAAATGTATGGAAGGGAAATTTAAAATTTGTTATAAAAGGAAGAACTGCAAAAGGTTTGTTTAATCATTTGCCCTCGTCGGGTCACCAAATTTTAGTTTTCCTTTCGCCCCTTTCCTGAGGTTCCTTTAATATGAAACACAGAAAGTTTACTCCTGCGAGGGTGACTTGCTGCCCCAAATTAAGGGGCACTTTGTGAGGCACTTTCCTATGATGATAAAGGAAGTAACAAGGGGGGGGAACTTTCCCTTTTCGAGTACTCTAGGCACTTGGGAAACCCCCAAATAAAAAACTAGTTACAAATAAATACAAAGATGTTAAAATACAAACAAGCACAAAGAAAAATTTTAAAATTTTACTACTAAGTTAGGTGTAAAAACTCGTAATTTTTTTTTTACGCTTGAAGCAACAATTTTTGGAAGTTTGTTTGACCCGGGGGAGTTTTTTGTAGGGCTCTGTATTTTCTCCCCTTTAGAGGGGCCAGAATTTGGGCTACGTTTGGGGTTTTCAAAATTGTGTTTTCTTATCTACATGGGATATCTTTTTATCTTTTAAATTTTTAAAATTTTCCAGAAAATTTTTTTTCAATTTGGGGTCCTGGCCCCCGGCCCAGGTTTTGTCTGGTGCTTGCCTTTTCAATCAAAGGTGGTTCTGCGGGGCCCCTTGGCCCCCCATTTCCATCAAAACCTGGAATAACCTTCCTGGTTTGGTTCTGTTTTGGGTAAGGGTTTTTGTGTTTTTCTTTTGGGCTTGTGAAACATGTATTTCATTTTTTTTTTCCTGTTTTTAAATTTTTAGCCCCGGGGAGCGCATGTTTTTTTTGGCATCTTCACTACAAACCCGTGGCCCATACAAACAAATTTTTAAGTCCCCTATTTTTCCCTGGAGGGCCCCTGTGGGCCCTTTAACCATCCCTTTACCAGTTTAAAACCCCAATTGTTCACCCGGTTTTTTTTAGGGAAAAAGTAAATTTTCCAAAGGAAAATTTTTCCCCCGGCCCCTTTTTAAAAAGCCAACCCTTTTAAAAGGAAAGGTTCCTTTTAAAACTGGTGAGGGGCTCCCCTTTATTAGGGAAATTTGGGTCTGCGCTCCAGTTCCCCCAATTAAGCATGAAATTCCTTTCCCTTTTCCCCCCCCCTCAAGGGGCTTTTATATTCCCCACGAGTTTTTGCGCTTTTGCCCCGGGTTATAATAATTTAATTTTTAAAAATAAAATGAAAAGCCCAAAAGACTTTTGTATTTTCTGGGGTTGTTAATATTGTTAGTGGCGTAAAACGAGGTTACTGTTGTTAATTTTGTTTGTGAGAAGTCAAAAGGTTGAATGTTGGGTTTTTTTGTTTTGTGCTAAATCAGAAGGGTTTACTGTTGGACTGTTTTTTACCACTCTTCCCGTTCTTTAGGGTTTTGTTAATCTTTTCTTAACCAAAAGTTTTTGGAGGATGTAAAATCCAAGTCCGAACCGATGTAGGACTTTTAAACCCCCTTTTACTTTTTGTGTATGTTTTTACCCCAAATTTAAAATTTTGGGGTTTGGATAAAATTTTATTTAAATTTAGCTCCCTTTTATTTGATGAATTTCAAAATTTAGAGATGTTACATTTAGGCTTTGTCCATTTAAGAAAGTCTAAAGTTTTTACCCAAAGAAAATATTTTTGGTTGTTTCTGTGTTCGATAGACTATTCAGTCATTTTTCATTTTTTTTTGGGGGGGGGTTTTCGGGGAGTCAAAGTTGTCTTCAAACAAAATTGGTTTTGTGGCGCCACCCAAATTATCAGGTTTTACAAACTTTGTGATTGGGCCCACGAGACCGGGCAGCTGGAATTTTCTTTTTGGGAAGGGCCCAAAAAAAGGAAATGATCGCGTCTAATTGCTGCCTGTTTTTTTTTCATTTTAAAAGCCAGCTTACTGTTGTTTTCTAATTTTAAACCCCTGGGGGCTACTACATACCACTTGAGAGGTGGGTTTTTTATGGGAAGTTGGGGTTCTTTTACTGGTTGAAAAGGGGATGCTAAATGGCACCCGCAGAGTGCTGTTAGTTCAAAGGTTTTGGCCCCTCTTTTTTAAATTTTTAAAAAATGCCACCCTTGTTTTAAAGTGTGTAACGTCCTCATTTAAAAAAACTGCCGATGCATAAGAAAAACCTCGTGAAGGGTTTATTTAAATTGTAGTTTAAGGGCTTTTTGAGAACCGAGGAAAATTTTTAAATTAGGAAAACTTTTGCAACAATTAGGGGAATTTTTTTGGAAGAAACCTTTTTCCCCCCACGGGGGGGTTCCCTCGGTCCCGTACAAAGGGAAAAATGGTGAAGATCAGAAAGAGTTTTTAGGGAATCTGTCCTCAACCTGAGTCGATGTAATCGGTCCTCCCAAACTTTTTTAAGATTGAGGGACTGATTCCCCCCAGACTCTTTTTGTTTTTCACCAAATTTTTTTTTGTAGGACTGATTTAAGCCCTGTGGGCAAAACCTTTCCCCATAAAAGATTCCCCAAATGTTGCAAATGTATTTTAAATTAAAATTTTGGGTGAACAAAAAAGCTGATATCCCCTGACTTAAAATTCGAATACAAGGGAAAAAATTTCAATCCTCACCACCATCATTTTTAATGAGTTACTTAAATGTTTCTGAATAAGCGAAACTTTAAAACTTCAGTGGAGCATCACTGCAAAATTTTTCCCGTTAAAACCTTCCAGGCCCCTTTTTGGGGGACTTATTTTGGCCGAGGTTCTTTAAAAATCGCCCCTAAAAGGGAAAGGGTTTCCTTTATGTAAAATGGAGAGGTCTTTAAACTTGGGGAAAAACGGTTTTTGTTTCCCTTCCCCTCAATTTTAAAAACCTGAATGCCTTTAAACCTTTTCCCCCAGGCGGGTGTTAATCCTTTTATAAAAAAAAATATTAAATTAATAATTTAAAAATAAAAAATAAAATAATAATAATAATAATTTTTAAAAATTAAAAATGCTTAAAATTTTTCACAGAAATTTACTCCCAAATTTGACTAAAATAACTTGGTTCCCTAACTTTTTATTTTTTCCTTTTAAAAATTTCGTGGAAAATTTGACTCCTGGGTAGTTGGGCCCTTTGGTTTCCCCCCGTGTTGTATTATTAAGACCCGGGGATCTTAACCCCTGGGGTTGTAGCATGGGAAGGGAAGGGAGGGGATGGGTCCCTTGGGGGTGGGGAAAAGGGGAATTGAGATTTTTGGGGAGGGGCAAGTGAGAAAAAAAGTCGGGGGAAAATTTGGGAGGGGGGGGTGGAAGGGTTGGGCGTTTGGTAAGGAGAGTGTGTTAAATGGGAAAAAAAAGGTCAGGGGAAGAAAAATGGGGGGGTGGAGTGGGGTAAGTAGTTTGGGTGAAAAGAGGAAGAGGTTTGTGTGTTTTATTTTTGAAGAGGGGGGAGGAGTGAAGGGTGAGTGTGAGTGATGAGTCCCAAACCTTTTTTTTGTAAGAATCCGTTTGTAGTCTTTGTTTCCTCAAGCAGTTTGGGCCCAAATTTCCCCCCAAATTTTCCCCAAAAACAGTGGGTCCCCCTCACCCCAAAATTCCTCAAGCAGTGGGCCCCCTCACCCCAGTTCCCCAAGCAGTGGCCCACTCCACCCCCCCTTTCCCCAAGCAGTGGTTTTCCCCCTCACCCCAAATTTTCCCCAAGCAAAAGGGCCCCCCTCACCCAGTTCCTAACCCGTGGTCCCAAAACCCCCCCAGTTCCCCAAACAATGTCCCACTCACCCCCGTTTCCCCAAGCAGTGGGCCCCCCCACCCCCCGTTCCCCCAAGCAAATAGTCCCATCACACCCCGTTCCTCCCAAACAGTGTCCCCCTCACACACTTCCCCCAAGCAGTGCCCTACTTCAGTTTTTTTTAAAGCAATGGTCCCACTCACATCAATTTTTAAAACAATGGGCCCACCCCGCATCAGTTTTCCCAAAACAGTGGTCCCCCCTCGCATCAGTTCCCCAAACAGTGCCCCCTCGCATTTATTCCTCAAACTGGTCCCCCCCTCGATTTAGTTTTCCCCAAACAGTGTCCCCCTCGCTCATTTTCTCAAACCCGTGGTCCCCCTCGATAGTTTTCCCCAACAGTGGCCCCCCTCGATCAGTTTTCCCCGAAAAAGTGGTTCCACTCGCAAACCTTTTCCCCAAACAAATTTGGGCCCACTCGCATCAATTTTTTCAAACAGTGGTCCCCCTGCATCAGTTTCCCCAAGCAGTGGTTCCCCCACTGATCAGTTCCACAAACGTGGTCCCCTCACATCCCGTTTCCTCCCCCCAAAACAGTGGGCCCTCCCCCGCAGTTCCTTTAAGCAGTGCCCACCCCACATCAGAGGATGGGTACTCTCAGGTTCCCGACAACAGGGCCCCAAAGGGGTTTCCGAATCAGGGGCCAGGTTTCCCGACCGCAGGTCTAGGGTTCCCGACACAGGTCTCAGGTTCCCACAAAAGGTCTCAGGTTTTTTTCCCGGGCAAAAGGGTTTAGGGTTCCCGCATCAGGTTCAGGGTTTTTACAGCGGGGCTCGGTTCCCGACAGCAGGTTTTCGGTTCCCCGCAACAGGTCTCAGGGTTTCCGAAAACCCGGTCTCAGGTTCCTGACTAGCAGGGCTCAGGGTTCCCCGGCCAGGGGTCTCAGGTTCCTGAAAAGCAGGTCTCAGGTTCCTGGGCGCAGGGTTTAGGGTTCCCGACCCCAGGGGTTTAGGTCCCGGGCGCAGGTCTCAGGTTCCTGAAAAGCAGGTCTCAGGGTTTCCCGGGCAGCAGGTTTCCCCCAAGGGGTTTCCCGAATAGGTTCAGGTTCCCGACAGCAGGTCTCAGGTTCCTGAAAGCAGGGCTCAGGTTCCTGACAGCAGGTCTCAGGTTTCGACAGCAGGTCTCAGTTCCGCAGCAGGTCTCAGGGTTTTGGGACAGCAGGGCTGGGGTTCCCGAAGAGGTCCAGGTTCCTGACGCAGGGCTCAGGTTTTTTGAAGCAGGTCTCAGGTTCGTGACAAACAAGGGCCCCAGGTTCCACAGCAGGTCTTTAGGGTTTCCCGACGCGGTTTTCAGGTTCCTGAAAAAGCAGGTCTCAGGTTCCCGAAGCATTCTCAGGGTTTCCCGACCGCAGGATCGGTTCCGACATTTTGGTTTTCAGGTTCGTTTACAAACAGTTCTCGGTTCCTGACTTTAAAGGGCCAGGTTCCGACAGCAAAGGTTTTCCAAAGGGTTCCCGACAGCAGGGGCTAGGTTTGTGACAAACAAAAGGGCTCAGGGTTCCCGACCCCGAGGGCTTGGTTTCCCGACAGCAGGTCTAGGTTCCGACAGCAAAAAAAAAAAAAGGGGAAAAAAGGGGTTTCCCCCCCCCCCCCCCCAACCCCCCACTCAGGTTTTCCCGAATCAGGTCTAAGGGTTCCGACAAGGGCCAGGTTTTCCCGACAGAGGTCTCAGGTTTCCTGCCCGCAGGGCTCAGGTTCCGACACAGGTCCCCAGTTTTCCGACACAGGTTTTCTTTTTTCCGACAACAGGTTTTTAGGTTCCTGACAGCAGGGCCCCAGGTTCCTGACAGCAGGTCTCAGGTTTCCCGACAGCGGTTTTTTCAGGGTTTTCCGGGCCCAAAAACCCCCGGGCTCCCGGGCCTACGCAGGTCTCAGGTTCCCGCAGGGGGGTCTCATTTCCCGACAGCAGGTTTCAGGTTCCTGACAAAAAGGGGCTAGGGTTCCGGGCAGCAGGTCTCAGGGTTTCCCGACAGAAAGGTTTAATTTCCCGACAGCAGGGGGGCTCGGTTTCCCGACACAGGTTTTCAGGGTTTCCCGACAGCAGGTTTACCCGGGTCCTGCACCAGGTCCAGGTTTTTTTAAGCAAGGGCTCAGGTTCCTGACAGAGCTCAGGTTCCTGACACAGGCTCAGGTTCCCGAACAGGAAGGGTTTCTCAGGTTAGGCCTGGGCAGCAGGTCCAGGTTTTCCGACAAGGCAATCACGGGTTTTTCCCGACAGAAAGGGCTCATTCCGACACAGGTTCAGGGTTTCCCGACACAGGTTAGGTTTTTGACACAGGTCTCAGGATTCCCCGACAGCAGGGCTCAGGTTCCTGACAGCAGGGCTCAGGGTTTCCCGACTAAAGGGCCCCAGGTTCCTGCAGCAGGGCTCAGGTTCCCGACGCAGGGCTCGGTTTCCCGACAGCAGGTTTTCCCGGTTTCCCGACACAGGTCTCAGGTTCCCGAAAAAGGGCCTTTAAATTCTGAAAAGCAGGGCTCAGGTTCCCGAAAAAGGTCTCAGGTTTTCCCGACAGCAGTCTAGGGTTCCCGACAGCAGGGCCCCAGGTTTCCCGACAGCAAAGGTTTTCGGCCCTGACAAAAGGTCTCAGGGGTTTCCCGACACCCGGTCTCGGGTTTCCCGACGCGTCTCCGGGTTCCCGACAGCAGGTCCTTTTGGGTTCCTGACAGCAGGTCTCAGGTTCCTGACGGGAGGGCTCAGGTTTGACAGCAAGGGGCTCAGGCTCCCTGTCCAGGTTTTCAGGTTCCTGAAAAGCAGGTCTTTAGGTTCCTACACAGGTCTCAGGGTCCTGACAGAAATCTCAGGGTTTCCCGACAGCGGTCTAGGTTTCCGACACAGGTTCCCGGTTTCCCGACCGCAGGGCTCAGGTTTCCCGACACAAAGGGCTCAGGGTTTCCCGACATCAGGTTAAAGGTTTTCCCGGGCAGCAGGTCTCAATTTCCGGCACAGGGCCCCCAGGGTTTCCCGACACAGGTCTCAGGGTTTCCCGACACGGCTCTGTTTTTGTCAACAGGTCTCAGGGTTCCCGACAGGAGGTTCCCGGTTCCTGACAGAGGTCTCAGGTTCCTGACACAGGGTTAAAGGGTTCCCGGGCAGCAGGTCTAAGTTCCTGACAACAGGTTCAGGTTTTTGACTAGGTCTCAGGTTCCTTTACACAAAGGCTCAGGTTTGAAACGGTCTCAGGTTTTCCCGACAGGAGGTCTCAGGGTTTCCCGACAGCAGGGGCTCAGGGTTTCCCGACAGCAGGTCTCGGTTTCCCGACAGCAGGTCCAAAGGGTTCCCGAATCAAGGGCCCCAGGGTTTTTGCAGGGGGTTAAAGGTTCCTGACATCAAAGGGGGCCCCGGGTTCCCGACAGCAGGTCTCAGGTTCCTGAAGGGAGGCTCAGGGTTTCCCGACAGCAGGTCTCAGGTTCCTGACAGCAGGGCTCAGGGTTTCCCGACACAGGTTCAAGGGTTTTTGACAAGGTCTCAGGGTTTCCGGACACAGGGCCCCAGGTTCCCGACACAGGTTCAGGTTTCCCGGCAGCAGGCTTTTAGGGTTCCCGGCAGCAGGGCTCAGGTTTTCCCGGGCAAACAGGTCCCCAAAGGTTTTTTGCGCGGGCTCAGGTTCCTGAATCAGGTCCCCGGTTTCCCGGGCAGAGGGCTCAGGTTCCTGAAAACAGGGCCCAGGGTTTCCCGACAGCAGGGCTCAAAGGTTTCCGGCAGCAGGTCTCAGGGTTTCCCGCAGCATTCCCGGTTCCCGACAACAGGTCTCCCTTTTTTGAAAAGCAGGTCTCAGGTTTTCCCGACACAGGTCTCAGGGTTTCCCGACACAAAGGGCCGGTTTCCCGGGCAAGGTCTCAGGTTTTTGACAGCAGGTCTCAGGTTCCTTAAAACAGGTCTCAAAGGTTTTCCCGACAGCAGGTTTCAGGTTTTCCCGGCAACAGGTCTCAGGTTTTTGGAAACAGGTCCAGGTTTTCCCGAACAGGTCCAGGTTCCCCGACAAAGGTCTCAGGTTCCTGACAGCAGGTCCAGGTTTCTGACGCAGGACGGTTTTTTGACAAAAAAAGGTTTTCAAAGGGTTTATGACAGCAGGTTTTTCAGGTTTTGAAACAGGGCTCAGGTCCTGCGCCGGGCTAAAGGTCCTGCATCAGGTTTTCAGGGTTCCCGACAACAGGTTCAGGGTTTCCTTTACAGCAGGTTTTTCAGGTTCCCGACAGCCCGGTTTTCGGGGGTTTCCCGACAGCAGGGCTCAGGTTCCTGACCCGAGTCCTAAGGTTCCCGCAGCAGGTCCCCAGGTTACCCCCGGGGCAAAGGGGATTTTTCAGGTTTTTTTCCTGAATTAAAAATTTTTTTTCCGACAAAAAAAGTTAGGTCCTTTTCACCAGGTTTTTCAAAGGGTTCCCGGACAAGGAAAAATCTCCGGGGGTTTTTCCCAACATCCCTTCCCGGGTTCCTTTTGGGGAGGCCCCTTTCCTGGGCAGGATAAAGGTTCTTGGTTATATATTTTCTGCTTCTCAAAAATTTTATTTTTTGTAAGTTTAAAAAAATTAAAAAAAAAAAAAAAAAAATTAAGATAAGGGGTTTCAAAAAGGTCCCTTTGTTTTTTAAAATTGGGACAATTTCTTTCGGTTCCGGTAAAACCTTCTGTTTCAAAATGGGCCCTAAAATTTTTCAACCTTTCCAGTATAGCCGGGCAGTGGGGGGTTAAACCCCCGTAACTTTTTCCGGTGAAAACGTTTATGGACTTTTTTGTTTTTGGGTTTTATTCCCATTTGTGCTTTTTTTTTTATTTTCCCCCCATTTTCAGTTTCAAGAAAAAAATTTAAAATTTGGTCTTTGCCCATTGGGGAATTCCAATAATTCCCCTGGGTTGGGGTTTTGAGGGGCTGGACGGTTTCTTCCCCGGTTTTGGGGGCGCCCCCCTGTTTTTGGGTTGTATGTGGAATCGTGCCAGAGAACCCCGGGAATTAACAGGTTTTAGTAATGGACCTCCGGGGGGCGTTGACCCCCGGGGAATAAATTCCAAGGGGATAAAAAGGACTTGTTGTTATGGGTTGTTTTGGAGTGTTAAAATTTTCTTCCCAAATTTTTTTTTCCCCCCCTCACCTCCCCCTTTTTTTTTTAAGTTTTTAAACTTCTTCCCGGGTTTTAGTAATTCAAAACCCTTTTTTGGTATAAAATTTGTAGGTTTGTTTCTTTAATTAGAAAACGTACTGGTTCCCCCAGGTGAATTAATTCAAAATCGTTTTGGTATGTTGTAGGTTGTCTGAAACTCCCCTTCCCCGGTAAAGTAAATGAACCCCTGTTGGTAAAAATTGAAGTTTGGGTTAGGGCTAAAAATTCCCCTATTTTTAACCACCCCTGATTTTGAAATTTAAGGGGTTGTCTTTTTTGGGACGGGTAACTTCCCCTTGAAAAAGGTTTCGCACCTTTTGGTTTTAAAGTTTTAAAAAAAATTTAAAGAATTAGGGTGTAACAAACACCCTGTTGGTTTCCAAAAAATCCTAAGGGTTTCCCGGGTTTTTCTTTTAATAAAGAAGTTCCCCAAAAAGGAACAATTTTCAAATCCCCAAAAGGGGGAAAATTAAAAAAACAAAGGGCCGAAAGACCTTGGGTTTAAATTAGTCCGGGTTAAACCTTTTTTTTTGAAAAAATCTCCCAAACCAAGGTAACGAAAATGGAAGTCTCCCAAAAAAAAGGGCTTTAACCAGGGGGGAACCCAATTCCGCTAGGCTAAAAAATTAAAATATTTTAAGGGGACCTTTTCCTGAGGAGAAATTTAACGGGAAAAATACAAACTTTTGGTCCACTGGGTAAACACCAAATTTTTGGGGAATTAAATTTTAACCCGACATTACGGGGAAGGGGAAATACATTTAATATTTACAGGAAAACTGGGGTGGTTCCCTCACCTTTAAATGCCCATAATTCCCTTTGCTTAGATAAGGGGGGAAAGGAAAAAAAACCCTAAAAAGGGGAACACAAAAGGAAAAACTTTACATGGGGGGAAAACCCCCTTTTAAAAAAGGAAAAACGTAAAAATTGGGAACCTTCAAAAAGGGGGGTTTCTTACAAGACCCTAATTCAGCCCCGGGGAAATTTCACGGGCCCCCGCAGAACATGGTTTAAAACAAAACAAGGAAATTTAAAAGGGCCCGGGTTTAATTTTTAAAAACCAAACCCTTTATTTGGGAAAAAAAAATTCATTGCTTGACCAGGTCAAAGCGGGGGAAAAAAACCCAACTGGAAAAAAAAATTTTTTTTCGCTTTTTCCCCCTTTTTAGCAAAAATTTACCTAAAAATAATTGGGAACCCCCCGTTTTTGCCCTTTAATTTTTTTGGGGAAAAAAGGGGATGAGGGTTCCAAAAATTTTGGGGGTTTTAAAATTGTCTGGGTGGTTGCCCCGTAATCTTGGGAGTGGGGTTTTGGGGGTGTTAAAGTTGTGGCGGGGTGTTTTGGGACCATTAAAGGGGGGCACGGGGAATCAACTCCCGGGGCCCGCCCCTTTTAAATCCTTTCCAAAGCCTTTTGCCCCTTGGGGTTTTTTGGGGGTTTTGGGGCTGGCAAGTTTTTTAAGGTGCCCGTAAAGGGTGTGATTACCAATTTTTGGGCAGGGGGGGCCCCCAGCACCCGCCCCCCTTTCACCGAGGACAACCCCCTTCCCGGGGTTTAGGTTTAAACCTCAAAAAATTAAAGGTTTTTAAAAATTCCCGTCCAAATATTCTTGGGTTTTGCGCCCTGCTATTTTTAAATGGTTTTAAATTTTTCTCACTTTTTCTTTCTTCCAAAAATTGGGGACCTTTTTCGTTCCCCCCTTAAACATTTTCCCTT
>NC_069401.1:11274926-11534756 GCF_026875155.1 Cherax quadricarinatus
CTTTGTACTTTCTCTAACTTCTTGACGTGCTTGACCAGGTGTGGGTTCCAGACTGGTGCTGCATACTCCAGTATGGGCCTAACATACACAGTGTACAGTGTCTTGAACGATTCCTTATTAAGGTATCGGAACGCTATTCTCAGGTTTGCCAGGCGCCCGTATGCTGCAGCAGTTATTTGGTTGATGTGTGCCTCCGGTGATGTGCTCGGTGTTATGGTCACCCCAAGGTCTTTCTCCCTGAGTGAGGTCTGTAGTCTTTGTCCATCTAGCTTATACTCTGTCTGCGGTCTTCTTTGCCCCTCCCCAATCTTCATGACTTTGCATTTGGCTGCATTGAATTCGAGAAGCCAGTTACTGGACCACATGTCCAGCCTGTCCAGGTCTCTTTGCAGTCTTGCCTCATCCTCGTCCGATTTAATTCTTCTCATCAACTTCACGTCATCTGCGAACAGGGACACTTCAGAGTCTATTCCTTCCATCATGTCGTTCACATATATCAAAAATAGCACTGGTCCTAGAACTGACCTCTGTGGGACCCCGCTCGTAACAGGCGCCCACTGTGATACCTCTTCACGTACCATGACTCGTTGCTGCCTCCCTGTCAGGTATTCCCTTATCCATTGCAGTGCCCTCCCTGTTACATGCGCCTGATCCTGTATGTGTATGTATGTGTTTGTGTGTATGTGTGTGTGCATGTGTGTGTGTATGTGTGTGTGTGTGTGTGTGTATGTATGTATGTATATGTGTGTGTGTGTGTGTATGTGGGTGGGTGTGTGTGTGTGTATGTGGGTGTGTGTGTGTGTGTACTCACCTAGTTGTACTCACCTAGTTGAGGTTGCGGGGGTCGAGTCCGAGCTCCTGGCCCCGCCTCTTCACTGATCGCTACTAGGTCACTCTCCCTGAGCCGTGAGCTTTATCATACCTCTGCTTAAAGCTATGTATGGATCCTGCCTCCACTACATCGCTTCCCAAACTATTCCACTTACTGACTACTCTGTGGCTGAAGAAATACTTCCTAACATCCCTGTGATTCATCTGTGTCTTCAGCTTCCAACTGTGTCCCCTTGTTACTGTGTCCAATCTCTGGAACATCCTGTCTTTGTCCACCTTGTCAATTCCTCTCAGAATTTTGTATGTCGTTATCATGTCCCCCTATCTCTCCTGTCCTCCAGTGTCGTCAGGTTGATTTCCCTTAACCTCTCCTCGTAGGACATACCTCTTAGCTCTGGGACTAGTCTTGTTGCAAACCTTTGCACTTTCTCTAGTTTCTTCACGTGCTTGGCTAGGTGTGGGTTCCAAACTGGTGCCGCATACTCCAATATGGGCCTAACGTACACGGTGTACAGGGTCCTGAATGATTCCTTATTAAGATGTCGGAATGCTGTTCTGAGGTTTGAGTGTGTGTATATGTACTCACCTATTTGTACTCACCTATTTGTGGTTGCAGGGGTCGAGTCTTAGCTCCTGCCCCCGCCTCTTCACCCGTTGCTACTGTATGTATGTATATGTGTGTGTGTGTGTGTGTGTATGTGTGTGTATGTGTGTGTGGTGTGTATGTGTGTGTATATGTGTGTGTGTGTGTGTGTGTGTGTGTATGTGTGTGTATGTGTGTGTGGTGTTGCATGTGTGTGTATATGTATTGTGTGTGTGTGTGTTGTGTGTATGTGTATGTGTGTGTGTGTGTGTATGTGTGTGTGTATGTGTGTGTGTATGTGTGTGTGTGTGTTGAGTATGGTAGCTGTTGTTGTTATTATTATTTTAATTATTATTATTTTATTTTATATTATTATTATTATTATTATTATTATTATGTATTGTTATTTTTATTATTGTTGTTGTTATTGCTGTTGAGTGGTCGAGTGTGTGACTTCTATGTTGAGGACTATTATGTTGTTGTTGTTGTTGTTGTTGTTGTTATTATAGCAGTGGTATTGGTTTGTAGTTCAATATTTCCTGTCTGTCTCCTTAAATACAGGTGCTATATTTGGTGTCTTTTAAATTTCTGGCAAGTGTCCAGTGTTCACTTGTTCATCTGAGAGGTTTGGACAGTGCTTGTGTTCCCTCTCGCAGAATCCATGGTGTCACCTTGTCTTGTCACACTGATGTATCCAGCTCCATCAGTAGTATTTTTTAGCCTCTTCCCGTGTTGTGTGTAAGATGTCCATTACCTGTTGGTGCACCCTTCATTCTCGTACCTCTGGTATTGTCCCAGTTACAGATTAAAAAAAATAATCTTTAAACCGTGTACTCAAGGCATGGCAGACTTGAGGTCACCACCTTGCTTCTGCAGTCCATCTGCCGGGTACTCTACCGTGTTCTTTCTTCTCATGGGACTGGCAAGCAGTTTTGGTTCATTCCTGGCTGTTGCTGCTGTCATTCCTGGCTGTTGCTGTTGTCATTCCTGGCTGTTGCTGTTGTCATTCTGGCTTTTGTTTGCTGTCATTCCGGGCGTTGCTGTTGTCATTCCTGGCTGTTGCTGCTGTCATTCCTGGCTGTTGCTGTTGTCATTCCTGGTTGTTGCTGCTGTCATTCCTGGCTGTTGCTGCTGTCTTCCGGGGTGTTGTGCTGTCTTTCCTGGTTGTTGCTGCTTCATTCCTGGCTGTTGCGCGTCTTTCCGGGTTTTTTGCGCTGTCATTCGGCTGTTGTGTTGTCTTTCCTGGTTGTTGTGCTGTCTTTCCCGGGCTGTTGCTCGTATTCCTGGGTGTTGCTGCTGTCATTCCTGGTTTTTGCTGTGTCATTCTGCTGTTGCTGCTGTCATTCCTGGCTGTTGCTGCGTCATTCCGGGCTGTTGCTGCTGTCATTCCTGGCGTTGCTGTGCTTTCCGGGTGTTGCTGCTGTCTTCCTGGTTGTTGCTGCTGTCATTCCGGGGGGGGGTGCGTCTTTCCTGGTGTTGTGCGTATTCCGGGTGTTGCTGCTGTCATTCCGGGTTTGTTGCTCTGTCATTCCCTGGTTGTTGTGCTGTCATTCCTGGCTGTTGCTGCTGTCATTCCGGGTTTGTTGCTGCGCATTCCTGGCTGTTGCTGCGGGTCATTCCTGGTTGTTGCTGCTGTCTTTCCCCGGGCTGTTCTTCTTTCCCGGGTTTTGCTGCTTCACCCTGGTTGTTGCGTGTATTCCGGGCTGTTGCTGCTGTCTTTCCCGGTTTTTGCTGCTGTCATTCCTGCTTTGCTGCTGTATTCCGGGTTGTTGCTGTGTCTTCCCGGGTTTGTTGCTGCTGTATTCCCTGGCGTTGCTGTGTCATTCCGGGTTGTTGCGCTGTCATTCGGGCGTTGTGCTGTCATTCCTGGTTTTTTGGCTGTCATTCCTGGCTGTCTGCTGCATTCTGGTTGTTGCTGTGTGTCATCTGGTTGTTGCTGCTGTCATTCCAGGTGTTGCTGCTGTATTCCCTGGTTGTGCTCGTGTGCATTCCTGGCTGTTGCTGCTGTCATCTGGTTGTTGCTGTTGTCATTCCTGGTTGTGCTGCTGTCTTCTGGTTGTTGCTGCTGCATTCCTGGTTGTTGCTGCTGCATTCGCTGTGCGCTGTCATTCCTGGTTTTGCTGCTGTCATTCCTGGCTGTTGCTCTGTCATTCTGGTTGTATGCGTATTCCTGGCTGTTGCTGCTTCATTCTGAGTTGTTGCTGCTGTCATTCTGGTTGTGCGCTGTCATTCCTGCTGTTGCTGCTGTCATTCCTGTTGTTGCTGCTGTATTCCTGGTGTTGCATGCTGGTCATTCCTGGTGTGCTGCTGTCATTCCTGCTGTGCCTCTGTCATTCCTGTTGTTGCTGCTGTCATTCCTGGTTGTTGCTGCTGTCATTCCTGGTGTTGCTGCTGTCATTCCTGGTTGTTGCTGTGCATTCGGTTGTTGCTGCTGTCATTGCTGGCTGTTGCTGCTTGTCATTCTGGTTGTTGCTGCTGTCATTCCTGGTGTGTGCTGTGCATTCCTGGTGTTGTGCTGTCATTCTGGTTGTTGCTGCTGTCATTCCTGGCTGTTGCTGCTGTCATTCCTGGTTGTGTGCTGTGTCATTCCTGGCTGTGTGCTGTCATTCTGGTGTTGTGCTGTCATTCCTGGTTGTTGTGCTGTCATTCTGGCTGTTGCTGCTGTCTTTTCTGGTGTTGCTGCTGTCATTCACTGGTTTTGTGCTGTCATTCATGGTATGTTGCTGCTGTCAATTCCTGGCTGTTGCTCTGTATTTCCTGTTGATTGTGTGTCATTCGGCTTGTTGCGCTTATTCCTGGTTGTGACGCTGTCATTCCGGTGTTGTGCTGTCATTCCTGCTGTTGCTGCTGTCATTCTGGTTGTTGTGCTTGTCTTCCTGCTGTTGCTGCTGTCATTCCAGTTGTTGCTGCTGTCATTCCGCTGTTGCTGCTGTCATTCCTGTTGTTGCTGCTGTCATTCCTGTAGTCTGCTGTATTCTGGTGTCTGCTGCTGTCATTCCTGGTTGTGCTGCTGTCATTCTGCTGTTGCTGCGTCATTCTGGTTGTTGACTGTTGTCTTCCTGTTGTTGCTGCTGTCATTCCTGGCTGTTGTGTCTGTCATTCCTGGTTGTTGCTGTTGCATTCCTGGTTGTTGCTGTTGTCCATTCCCTGTTGTTGCTGCTGTCATCATGCTGTTGTGCTGTCATTACCTGGTTGTTGCTGCTGTCATTCCCCTCCTGGTTGTTGCTGCTGTCATTGGTGTAGCGCTGTCATTATCTGGTTGTTGCTGCTGTCATTCAGGCTTTGCTGCTGTCATTCCTGGTGTTGCTGCTGTCATTCCTGGCTGTTGCTGCTGTCCATTCGGTGTTGCTGCTGTCATTCCTGGTTGTTGCTGCTGTCATTCCTGGCTGTTGCTGTGTCATTCTGTTGTGTGCTGTCATTCCTGGCTGTTGCTGCTGTCATTCCTGGTTGTTGCTGTTGTCATTCCTGGTTGTTGCTGCTGTCATTCCTGGCTGTTGCTGCTGTCATTCCTGGTTGTTGCTGCTGTCATTCCTGGTTGTTGCTGCTGTCATTCCTGGTGTTGCTGCTGTCATTCCTGGTTGTTGCTGCTGTCATTCCTGGCTGTTGCTGCTGTCATTCCTGGTTGTTGCTGCTGTCATTCCTGGCTGTTGCTGCTGTCATTCCTGGCTGTTGCTGCTGTCATTCCTGGTTGTTGCTGCTGTCATTCTGCTGTTGTGCTGTCATTCCTGGTTGTTGCTGCTGTCATTCCTGGTTGTTGCTGCTGTCATTCCTGGCTGTTGCTGCTGTCATTCCTGGTTGTTGCTGCTTGTCATTCCTGGCTGTTGCTGCTGTCATTCCTGGTTGTTGCTGCTGTCATTCCTGTTGTTGCTGCTGTCATTCCTGGCTGTTGCTGTGTCATTCCTGGTTGTTGCTGCTGTCATTCCTGGCTGTTGCTGCTGTCATTCCTGGTTGTTGCTGCTGTCATTCCTGGCTGTTGCTGCTGTCATTCCTGGTTGTTGCTGCTGTCATTCCTGGTTGTTGCTGTGTCATTCCTGGCTGTTGCTGCTGTCATTCCTGGTTGTTGCTGCTGTCATTCTGGTTGTTGCTGCTGTCATTCCTGGCTGTTGCTGCTGTCATTCCTGGTTGTTGCTGCTGTCATTCCTGGTGTTGCTGCTGTCATTCCTGGTTGTTGCTGCTGTCATTCCTGGTTGTTGCTGCTGTCATTCGGCTGTTGCTGCTGTCTTCTGGTTGTTGCTGCTGTCATTCCTGGCTGTTGCTGCTGTCATTCCTGGTTGTTGCTGCTGTCATTCCTGGCTGTTGCTGCTGTCATTCCTGGTTGTTGCTGCTGTCATTCCTGGTTGTTGCTGCTGTCATTCCTGGCTGTTGCTGCTGTCATTCCTGGTTGTTGCTGCTGTCATTCCTGGCTGTTGCTGCTGTCATTCCTGGTTGTTGCTGCTGTCATTCCTGGCTGTTGCTGCTGTCATTCCTGGTTGTTGCTGCTGTCATTCCTGGTTGTTGCTGCTGTCATTCCTGGTTGTTGCTGCTGTCATTCCTGGGTGTTGCTGCTGTCATTCCTGGGTGTTGCTGCTGTCATTCCTGGGTGTTGCTGCTGTCATTCCTGGGTGTTGCTGCTGTCATTCCTGGGTGTTGCTGCTGTCATTCTCCAATTGCATATTATTTTTTGGCTCTTGTGTTCACTTTCGTACGTGCGTGTTTGTGTATGTGTGTGTGTGTGTGTGTGTGTGTGGTGTGTGTGTGTGGTGTGTGTGTGTGTGTGTGTGTGTGTGTGTGTGTGTGTGTGTGTGTGTGTGGTGACAATTGTATTGTTGGTATATTAAAAGTAATTCAGCGAGATAATTGACAAAGTCTATCAAACTTGTTTGAGAAAGATGTTGTTAGTGTTTGAGTTCCATGTGCCTTGTTAGTACGTACTCTGGTGTTATATGTACATATAAGTACTCTGGTACATACTAGTTGTATGTACTCTGTACTCTGGTACTAATACACTAGTTGTATGTGCTCAATGCATTCAGTACAGCAACTTGATCATGTCAAGGGTGAGAGAAAGAGAGAGAGAGAGAGAGAAAGAGAGAGAGAGAGAGAGAGAGAGAGAGAGAGAGAGAGAGAGAGAGAAGGAAGGAGAGGACAGATACCAGATAATAATATGGACATAACCTTCAAAACTCTTGTTTTTTTCTCCTTGCTCGTGAAGGAGAATTCCCAAATTGCCTCTTGAACTGTTTGACACTGTCACCCTCTCTCACACTGCCTTCCACACTGCCTTCCACACTGCCTTCCACACTGCCTTCCCACTGCCTTCCACACTGCTTCCACACTAGCTTCACACTGCCTTCCAACTGCCTTCCCACTGCCTTCCACTGCCTCCACACTGCCTGCCACACTGCTTCCACAGCCTTCCACACGCCTTCCACACTGCCTTCCACACTGCCTTCCACACTGCCTTCCACACTGCCTTCCACACTGCCTTCCACACTGCCTTCCACACTGCCTGCCACACTGCCTTCCACACTGCCTTCCACACTGCCTTCCACACTGCCTCCAACTGCCTTCCACATGCCTTCACACGCCTTCCACACTCTCTGCCACACTGACTCCACACTGCCTTCCACACTGCCTTCCCACTGCTTCCACACTGCCTTCCCACTGCCTCCACACTGCTTCCACCTGCCTTCCACACTGCCTTCCACACTGCTGCCCACACTGCCTTCCACACTGCTTCCACACTGCCTTCACTGCCTTCCCACTGCCTTCCACACTGCTCTCTCCACACTGCCTTCCACACTGCCTTCCACACTGCCTTCCACAGCTTCCACTGCCTCCACACTGCTTCCACACTGCCTTCCACACTGCCTTCCACACTGCCTTCCACATGCCTCCCTTATCTTACTCTTTCCCAGCTCTCCCACACTGCCTCCCACACTGTCTCCCTTACTATCACCCTCTCCCAGCTCTCACACTGCCTGCCACACTGCCTCCCACATGCTCTCCCACACTGCCTTCCACACTGCTCCACACTGCTCTCCACACTGCTTCCACACTGCCTTCCACATGCCTTCCACTGCCTCCCTTACTCTTACTCTTCCAGCTCTCCCACACTGCCTCCCACACTGTCTCCCTTACTAATCACCCTCTCCAGCTCTCCCACACTGCTGCCACACTGCCTCCCACACTGCTCCCACACTGCCTTCCACACTGTCCCTTCCACACTGCCTTCCACACTGCCTTCCACACTGCCTTCCCACTGCCTTCACACTGCCTTCCACACTGCTTCCACACTGCCTTACACTGCCTTCCACACTGCTTCCACATGCCTTCGACCTGCCTTTCACACTGCCTTCCACACTGCCTTCCACTGCTTCCACACTGCCTTCCCACTGCCTCCACATGCTTCCACTGCCTTCCACACTGCCTTCCCACTGCCTTCCACACTGCTCTCCCTTACGTCTTACTCTTTCCGCTCTCCCACACTGTCTCCTTCTATCACCCTCTCCAAGCTGCTCCCACATGCCTGCCAACTGCCTCCACCTGCGCTCCCACTGCCTTCCACACTGCCTGTTCACACTGCCTTCCACACTGCCTTCCACACTGCCTTCCACACTGCCTTCCACACTGCCTTCACACTGCCTTCCACATGCTTCCACACTGGCCTCCACACTTGCCTTCCACACTGCCTTCACACTGGCCTCAAATGCCTTCACGCTGCTTCACACTGCCTCCCACTACTGGCTTCAACTGCCTTCACACTGCTTCCACACTGCTCTGTCCCACTGCCTCCGCTACTCTTACTCTTTCCAGCTCTCCCACTGGCCTCCCACACTGTCTCCTTACTATCACCTCTCCCAGTTTCCCAAGTGCTGCAGACTGCCTCCCATATGTCTCTACTTACCCTCTCCTAGTGTCCATCAGTGTTGCACATGCCTCCCATACTGTCTCCCTTACTATCACCCTCCCAGCTCTCCACAGTGTCTGCCCACTGCTGCCCATACTGTCTCCCTTACTGCCACTCTCCCAAGTGCCTGCCACACTGCCTCCCACACTGCCTCCTACTGTCCCCTTTCCCGCTTTCCCACACTGTTCCTTACTATCTCTCGGTCTCCACACTGCTCCACACTTTTCCTACTGTCACTCTCCCTGGCTCTCCCACACTGCTCCATACTGTTCCTTATGTCCCTTCCAGCTCTCCCAGGTGCACGCTGCATCCATACTGCCTCCCTTACTCACCCTCTCCGCTCTCTCAACTGCCTTTTATGTCACCCTCTCCCAGCTCTCCCAGCACTGCTTCCCCACTGTCTCCTTACTGTCACCCTCTCCAGCTCTCCCCAGCTGGCCTCCTTACTGTCACCTCTCCCAGCTTCCACACTGCCTCCCTTACTGTCACCTCTCCCAGCTCCACACTGCCTCCTTACTGTCACCCCTCCCAGCTCCACACTGCTCTTACTGGTCACCCTCTCCCAGCTCTCCACACTGTTCCCACACTGTCTCCTTATGTACCCTCTCCCAGTCTCCACACTGCCTCCCTTCTGTCACCCTCTCCAGCTCTCCCACACTCCTCCTACTGTCCCCCTCCCGGCTCTCTCACACTGCCTCCCTTACTGTCACCTCTCCCAGCTCCCCCCTGCTTCCCCACGTGCTTCCCACACTGCCTCCCTTAGTGTGTAGGTGTGTGTGATATGTGTGTGTGTGTGTGTGTGTGTGGTGTGTGTGTGTGTGTGTGTGTGTGTGTGTGTGTGTGTGTGTGTGTGTGTGTGTGTCTGTCTGGTGTGCGTTGTGTGTGTGTGTAGTGTGTGGTGTGTGTGTTGTGTGTTGTGGTGCGGAGATGGTGGTAGTAGTTGCGGCGGTAGTGGTGATGGTGGTGGTGATAGTGGTGGTGGTGATGGTAGTAGTGTGGTGGTATGGTGATGGGGTGGTAATGGTGGTGGAGTGGTAGTGGTGGTTTGTGGTAGTGTGGCGGTGGTAGTGGGGTGGTTGATGTATGTAGTGGTGGTGGTGATGGTAGTGGTGTGTTAGTGGTGGTGGTAGTGGTGTGATAGTGGTGGTGGTGGTAGTCTTGGTGGATGGTGTGGTGGTCGTGTAGTGGTGGTGTAGTGGTGAGTGGTTGGTGGTGTATGGTAGTGTTGGTGGTGTGGTAGTTTGGTGATGGTGGTAGTGGTGGTGATGGATGGCGTGTGGTGGGTGATGATGATAGTGGTGGTGGTGGTAGTGGTGATGATGGTAGTGGTGGTGGCGCGGTGATGGTGGTGTGGTGGTGATGGTAGTGGTGGTGGTGATATATGTAGTGGTGGTAATGTAGGGTGGTGGTGATGATGGTAGTGGTGGTGGTGATGGTAGTGGTGGTGATGATGGTAGTGGTGGTGATGTTAGTGGTGGTGGTGATGGTAGTGTGGTGGTATGGTAGTGGTGTGGTGATAGTTGTAGGGTGGGTGGTTGGTGATGGTGTAGTGATTGGTAGTGGTGGTGGTGGTGATGGGTAGTGTGGTGTGGTGGTGATGGTAGTGGTGGTGGTGGTGGTGAGTGGTGGTGGTGATGATGGTAGTGTGGTGTGGTGAGTGGTGGTGGTATGGTGGGGGTGGTGATGGTGGTGGTGGTGATGTGTGGTAGTGGGTGGTGATGGTGTGGTGGTGATGGTGGTGATGGTGGTGGTGGTGATGGTAGTGGTGGTGGTGGTGGTGGGATGATGGTAGTGTTGGGGTGGTGGTTGTGGGGATGGTGGTGGTGGTGATGGTGTGTTGGGTGGTGATGGTGTGATGTTGGTGTGATGGTGTGGTGGTGATGATGGTGTGGTGGTGGTGGTGATGTAGTGGTGGTGATGATGGTAGTGGTGGTGATGATGGTGGGGGGTGGTGGTGGTGATGGTAGTGGTGGTGGTGATGGTAGTGGTGGTTGATGGGGTAGTGGTGGTGAATGGTGGTGGGTGATGGTTTGTGGTGGTGATGATGGTAGTGGTGGTGATGGTAGTGGTGGTGATGGTGGTGGTGATGGTAGTGGTGGTGGTGATGGTAGTGGTGGTGGTGGTTGTGGTGATGATGGTAGTGGTGGTGGTGGTGATGGTAGTGGTGGTGGTGGTGGTGATGGTAGTGGTGGTGGTGATGGTAGTGGTGGTGGTGGTGATGATGGTAGTGGTGGTGGTGGTGGTGATGGTAGTGGTGGTGATGATGGTAATGGTGGTGATGATGGTAGTGGTGGTGGTAGTGGTGGTGGTGGTGATGGTAGTGGTGGTGGTGGTGATGGTGGTAGTGGTGGTGGTGATGGTGGTATGTGGTGGTGGTAGTGGTGGTGGTGGTGATGGTAGTGGTGGTGGTAGTGGTGGTGGTGGTGATGGTAGTGGTGGTGGTGATGGTGGTAGTGGTGGTGGTGGTGATGGTGGTAGTGGTGGTGGTGATGGTGGTAGTGGTGATGGTATGTGGTGGTGGTGGTGGTGGTGGTGGTGGTGGTGGTGGTGGTGGTGGTGGTGGTGGTGATGGTAGTGGTGGTGATGGTGGTAGTGGTGGTGGTGGTGATGGTATCACAGTATACATTATGTATCTACAAGAGGATGTTAGTACATGTTGTCCAGACCATTTGTAATACATATATTGTCTTGTGTATAATATATCCTGCAGTGAAGGTTGGTGTGTGTGTTTGTGTGCGTGTGTGCGTGTGTGTGTGTTTGTGTGTGTGTGTGTGTACGTGTATGTGTGTGTGTGTGTGTACGTGTATGTGTGTGTGTGTGTGTACTCACCTAGTTGAGGCTGCAGGGGTCGAGACCAAGCTCCTGGCCCTGTGTGTGTGTGTGTGTGTGTGTGTGTGTGTGTGTGTGTGTGTGTACGTGTATGTGTGTGTGTGTGTGTGTACTCACCTAGTTGAGGCTGCAGGGGTCGAGTCCAAGCTCCTGGCCCCTGTGTGTGTGTGTGTGTGTGTGTGTGTGTGTACGTGTATGTGTGTGTGTATGTTTGTGTGTGTGTGTGTGTGTGTGTGTGTTACGTGTGTGTGTGTGTACGTGTGTGTGTGTGTACGTGTGTGTGTGTGTGTGTGTGTGTGTGTGTGTGTGTGTATGTGTGTGTGTGTGTGTGTGTGTGTGTGTGTGTGTGTGTGTGTGTGTATACGTGTGTTAGTTACCATTTTGTCCTAGGCACATGTCGATTAGACACTAGGCCTGTTGTATTTGAGTGTGTGTGTGTGTATGTGTGTGTGTGTGTGTGTGTGTGTGTGTGTGTGTGTGTGTGTGTGTGTGTGTACGTGTGTGTGTGTGTGTGTGTGTGTGTGTGTGTGTGTGTGTGTGTGTGTGTGTGTGTGTGTGTGTGTGTGTGTGTGTACGTGTGTGTGTGTGTGTGTGTGTGTGTGTGTGTGTGTGTGTGTTGTGGTTGGTGTGGTGATGCTGGTGTGTGGTGGTTGGTGTGGTGATGCTGGTGTGTTGTGGATGGTGTGGTGATGCTGGTGTGTGGTGGATGGTGTGGTGGATGGTGTGGTGACGCTGGTGTGTGGTGGATGGTGTGGTGATGCTGGTGTGTGGTGGATGGTGTGGTGATGCTGGTGTGTGGTGGATGGTGTGGTGATGCTGGTGTGTGGTGGATGGTGTGTGGTGATGCTGGTGTGTGGTGGATGGTGTGGTGATGCTGTTGTGTGGTGGATGGTGTGGTGATGCTGGTGTGTTGTGGTTGGTGTGGTGATGCTGGTGTGTTGTGGATGGTGTGGTGATGCTGGTGTGTGGTGGATGGTGTGGTGGATGGTGTGGTGATGTTGGTGTGTGGTGGATGGTGTGGTGATGCTGGTGTGTGGTGGTTGGTGTGGTGATGCTGGTGTGTGGTGGATGGTGTGGTGATGCTGGTGTGTGGTGGATGGTGTGGTGATGCTGGTATATAGTGGGTGGTGTGGTAATGTGTACTTGTCAGCATAGTTGTTGCAGGGGTCGAGTCATAGCCCCGCCTCTTCACTGATCGCTGCTAGGTCCTCTCTCTCCCTGCTCCATGAGCTTTATCATACCTATTCGTAAGACTATGTATGGTTCCTGCCTCCACTACATCACTTGCCAGACTATTCCACTTCCCGAGAAATCTGTGACTAAAGAAATACTTCCTAACATCTCTTTGACTCATCTGAGTCCTCAACTTCCAGTTGTGACCCCTTCTTTCTGTGTCCCATCTCTGGAACATCCTGTCTCTGTCCACCCTGTCAATTCCTCGTAGTATTTTGTATGTCGTTATCATGTCTCCCCTAACGCTCCTGTCCTCCAGTGTCGTCAGGCCGGTTTCTCTTAACCTTTCTTCGTATAACATTCCCCTTAGCTCTGGAACTAGCCTTGTTGCAAACCTTTGCATTTTCTCTAATTTCCTGACGTGTTTGACTAGATGTGGGTTCCAAACTGGTGCTGCATACTCCAGTGTGGGCTTGACGTAAACGGTGTACAGAGTTTTGAACGATTCCTTACTGAGGTATCGGAACGCTATTTTCAGGTTTGCCCATATGCTACAGCAGTTATCTGGTTGATGTGAACTTCAGATGTGCTCGGTATTATACTCACCCCAAGATCTCTTTCCCTGAGTGAGGTTTGCAGTCTTTGGCCACCTACCTGGAGGTTACCTGGAGGTTATTCCGGGG
Organism: Cherax quadricarinatus; assembly: GCF_026875155.1. Lineage (NCBI taxonomy): Eukaryota > Metazoa > Arthropoda > Malacostraca > Decapoda > Parastacidae > Cherax > Cherax quadricarinatus. The sequence goes on from NC_069401.1 coordinate 11,287,915, forward strand.
ATCAACGCCCCCGCGGCCCGGTCCATGACCAGGTCTCCCGATGGATCAGGGCCTGATCAACTAGGCTGTTACTGCTGGCCGCACGCAGTCCAACGTACGAGCCACAGCCCGGCTGATCCGGCACTGACTTTAGGTATCTGTCCAGCTCTCTCTTGAAGGCAGCCAGGGGTTTATTGGCAATTCCCCTAATGCTTGATGGGAGGCTGTTGAACAGTCTTGGGCCCCGGACACTTATGGTGTTTTCTCTTAGTGTACCAATGGCGCCCCTACTTTTTATTGGGGGCATTTTGCATCGCCTGCCCAGTCTTTTACTTTCGTAGGGAGAGATTTCTGTGTGCAGATTTGGGACCATTCCTTCCAAGATTTTCCAAGTGTAGATTATGATATATCTCTCCCTCCTGCGTTCCAACCTAGCCTATACTCTGTCTGCGGTCTTCTTTGCCCTTCCCTGATCTTCATGACTTTGCATTGGCGGGGTTAAATTCGTGGAGCAAGTTGCTGGACCACGCGTCCAGCCTGTCCAGGTCTCTTTGAAATCCTTCCTGCTCCTCATCTGATTTAATTCTCCTCATTAACTTCACATCATCTGCAAACAGGGATACTTCTGAGTCTATCCTTTCCATCATGTCATTCACATATACCAAAAGTAGCACTGGTCCTAGGACTGACCCCTGTGGAACCCCGCACGCCACAAGCGCCCACTCTCACACCTCGTCACGTACCATGACTCGTTGTTGCCTCCCTGTCAGGTATTCTCTGATCCACTGCAGTTCCCTTCCTGTTATACGTGCCTGATCCTCCAGCTTCTGCACTAATCTCTTGTGAGGAACTGTGTCGAAGGCCTTCTTGCAGTCCAGAAAAATGCAATCTACCCACCCCTCACTCTAGTGTTTTACTTCTCTTACCTTGTCATAAAACTCCAGTAGGTTTGTTACACGGGATTTTCCTTCCATGTATCCGTGCTGGTTGCCGTTTATAAGCTGGTTCCGTTCTAGGTGCTCCACCACTCTCCTCCTGATAATCTTCTCCATGACTTTGCATACTGTACACGTCAGTGACACTGGTCTATACTTTAGTGCCTCGTTTCTGTCTCCTTTCTCTCTTCTATACCTCAGGTAGTTGCCTAGGTGGACAGAGACAAGATGTTCCAGAGATGGGACACAGAAACAAGGGGTCACAGTTGGAAGTTGAAGACTCAGATGAGCCAAAGAGATGTTAAGAAGTATTTCTTTAGTCATAGAGTTGTCAGGAAGTGGAATAGTCTGGGAAGTGATGTAGTGGAGGCAGGAACCATACATAGTTCTAAGACGAGGTATGATAAAGTTTATGGAGCAGGGAAAGAGAGGACCTATTAGCGATCAGTGAATATGCGGCGCCAGGATCTATGTCTTGACCCCTGCAACCACAAATAGGTGAGTACACACACACACACACACCACACACACACACACACACACACACACACACACACACACCACACACACACACGCACACACATGCATACAGTATATATTTTCTTACAAGTTATATAATATCTTATTTTCTACAAGTACATGTACAAGGTATACAGTCCTAGCTGACATCAATGACATACTGCTATATAGAAAGCCCCTTGTTATACTGAGCATTTCGGGCAAATTAAGTCAATTTTGTCCCAGGATGCGACCCACACCAGTCCACTAACACCCAGGTACCCATTTTTACTGATGGGTGAACATGGACAATAGGTGTAAGGAAACGCCCAATATTTTCACCTTTCCCGGGAATCGAACCTAGACACGCAGTGTGCCAAGCGAGAGCTTTAGCCACCAAACCACCGTGGGGCATCACAGGGGCGCTGATGACTGCTGGTAAGTTTAAGGTATACACTGAGGTTATCATCACACACCTCAGAGTAGATCAAGTAAACCCCGATACGGGTGGGAATCGAACTCGCGGCTTGTAACTCGCAAAACTCGAGATCAGCCCAAGGGCCTCATTTCACCAGGTTTAGACTTACAACTCAACAATCAACTATATGATGATAAAAGTCGTGTGGCTTCTCTTTCATGCGAGAGTTGACACGTGCAACAAGCAAGGGCTGAGAGGTTCACCCGTTGTTGTCTGCAGCTGCCACGACTGACGATAAACCAGTCTGATTTTGGCAGTCACTGTCGCACAGTCCAAGAAACGTTTTATTTTGCCATGTGGTGGGATGGGAGAGGGGAATGGGTGGGGGTGACGGAGGGAGAGGGGTAGTGGGAGGGGCGGACGGCTGGAAGGGGAGGAAGAAAGTGTAGGTATGTGTCCGGTTATGTCGAGTGACCGTGAAAAGTGAAGGGTTTGGTAGCTGGGAGGGTGGTGTTTGGGTGGTGGGTTGGGTGGTTGTGGGTTTGGTAGTTGGTTGGGTGCTGGGTGGGTTGGGATCTAGGGATTGTGAAGGTGGTGGTGTTATACATACCAAGAGGCAGACGAAGAACACTCTCACTCGTCCTCTCCTCTGATCTCTGTATTGTTATCTACTGTGTGTGTGTGTGTGTGTGTGTGTGTGTGTGTGTGTGTGTGTGTGTGTGTGTGCGTGCGTGTGCGTGTGTGTGTGTGTGTGTGTGTGTGTGTGTGTGTGTGTGTGTGTGTGTGCGTGCGTGCGTGCGTGTGTACTCACCTAGTTGTGGTTGCAGGGGTCGATTCATAGCTTCTGGCCCCGCCTCTTCACTAGTCGCTACTGGGTCACTCTCCCTGAACCATGAGCTTTATCATACCTCTGCTTAAAGCTATGTATGGATCCTGCTTCCACTACATCGCTTCCCAAACTATTCCACTTCCTGACTACTCTGTGGCTGAAGAAATACTTCCTAACATCCCTGTGATTCATCTGTGTCTTCAACTTCCAACTGTGTCCCCTTGTTGCTTTGTCCCATCTCTGGAACATTCTGTCTGCCCACCTTGTCAATTCCTCTCAGTAGTTTATATGTCGTTATCATGTCCCCCCTATCTCTCCTGTCCTCCAGTGTCGTCAGGTCAATGTTCCTTAACCTCTCCTCGTAGGACATACTCCTTAGCTCTGGGACTAGTCTTGTTGCAAACCTTTGCACTTTCTCTAGTTTCTTTACGTGCTTGGCTAGATGTGGGCTCCAAACTGGTGCAGCATTCTCCAATATGGGCCTAACGTACACATTATACAGGATCCTGAATGATTCCTTATTAAGATGTCGGAATGCTGTTCTTAGGTTTGCTAGGCGCCCATATGCTGCAGCAGTTATTTCTTTGATGTGCGCCTCAGGAGATGTGCGTGGTGTTATACTCACCCCAAGATCTTTTTCCTTGAGTGAGGTTTGTGATCTCTGGCCCCCTAGACTGTACTCCGTCTGCGGTCTTCTTTGCCCTTCCCCAATCTTCATGATTTTGCACTTGGTGGGGTTGAACTACAGGAGCCAATTTCTGGACCAGGTCTGCAGTTTGTCCAGATCCCTTTGTGGTTCTGCCTGGTCTTCGTCCCAATGAATTCTTTTCATCAACTTCACATCATCTGCAAACAGGGACACTGCGGAGTCTATTCCTTCCGTCATGTCGTTCACAAATACCAGAAACAGCACTGGTCCTAGGACTGACCCCTGTGGAACCCCACTCGCCACAGGCGCCCACTCTGACACCTCGCTACGTACCATGACTCCCTGCTGTCTTCCTGACAGGTATTCCCTGATCCATTGTAGTGCCTTCCCTGTTATCCCTGCTTGGTCCTCCAGGTTTTGTACCAAACTCTTGTGCGGAACTGTGTCAAACGCCTTCTTACAGTACAAGAAAATGCAATCTACCCACCCCTCTCTCTCTCTCTCTCTTGTCTTACTGCTGTCACCCTGTCATAGAACTCCAGTAGGTTTGTGACACAGGATTTCCCGTCCCTGAAACCGTGTTGGCTGTCGTTGATAAGCTCATTCCTGTTTAGGTGCTCCAGCACTGTTCTGATAATGTTCTCCATGACCTTGCATACTATATATGACAGTGACACTGGTCTGTAGTTTAATCTTCGTGTCTGTCTCCTTTTTTTAAAAATTGTGTGTGTGTGTGTGTGTGTGTGTGTGTGTGTGTGTGTGTGTGTGTGTGTGTGTGTGTGTGTGTGGTGTGTGTGTGTACGTGTGTGTGTGTGTGTGTGTGTGTGTGTGTGTGTGTGTGTGTGTGTGTGTGTGTGTGTGTGTGTGGATGTGTATGTGTGTGTGTGTGTGTGTGTGGTGTGTGTGTGTTAGTTAGTTAGTTACCATTTTGTCCTAGGCACATGTCGATTAGACACTAGGCCTGTTGTACATGTGTGTGTGTGTGTGTGTGGATGTGTACTCGTTTGTGGTCAGTATGCAGTAGCAACATCCTCTTCTGAACGGCTTTAAATATCTAATATCAGATACTTCTTAGTGGTAGGACAGTGTGTCTTAAGTCAGTGCCAGGACATAACATGCACACATAACATGCACACATAACATGCACACATAACATGCACATAACATGCGCACATAACATGCGCACATAACATGCACACATAACATGCACACATAACTTGCACACATAACATGCACATAACATGCGCACATAACATGCGCACATAACATGCACACATAACATGCACACATAACATGCACACATAACATGCACATAACATGCGCACATAACATGCGCACATAACATGCACACATAAACATGCACACATAACTTGCACACAACATGCACATAACATGCGCACATAACATGCGCACAAAAACATGCAACATAACATGCACACATAACATGCACACATAACATGCACATAACATGCGCACATAACATGCACATAACATGCACACATAACATGCACATAACATGCACACATAACATGCACACATAACATGCACATAACATGCACACATAACATGCACATAACATGCACACATAGCATGCACACATAACATGCGCACATAACATGCGCACATAACATGCACACATAACATGCACACATAACATGCACACATAACATGCACACATAACATGCACACATAACATGCACATAACATGCACACATAACATGCACACATAACATGCACACATAAACATGCACATAACATGAAACACATAACATGCACACATAACATGCACATAACATGCACACATAACATGCACACATAACATGCACACATAACATGCACACATAACATGCACATAACATGCACATAACATGCACATAACATGCACACATAACATGCACACATAACATGCACACATAACATGCACATAACATGCACATAACATGCACACATAACATGCACATAACATGCACACATAACATGCACACATAACATGCACACATAACATGCACATAACATGCGCACATAACATGCGCACATAACATGCACACATAACATGCACATAACATGCGCACATAACATGCACACATAACATGCACACATAACATGCACACATAACATGCACATAACATGCACACATAACATGCACACAACATGCACATAACACACATAACATGCACACATAACATGCACATAACACACATAACATGCGCACATAACATGCACACATAACATGCACATAACATGCACACATAACATGCACACATAACATGCACATAACACACATAACATGCACACATAACATGCACACATAACATGCACATAACATGCACACATAACATGCACACATAACATGCACATAACATGCACACATAGCATGCACACATAACATGCACATAACACACATAACATGCACACATAACATGCACACATAACATGCACATAACACACATAACATGCACACATAACATGCACACATAACATGCACATAACATGCACACATAACATGCACACATAACATGCACATAACATGCACACATTACATGCACACATAACATGCACACATAACATGCACACATAACATGCACATAACATGCACATAACATGCACACATAACATGCACACATTACATGCACACATAACATGCACACATAACATGCACACATTACATGCACACATAACATGCACATAACATGCACACATAACATGCACACATAACATGCACACATTACATGCACACATAACATGCACACATAACATGCACACATAACATGCACATAACATGCACACATTACATGCACACATAACATGCACACATAACATGCACACATAACATGCACATAACATGCACACATAACATGCACACATAACATGCACACATAACATGCACATAACATGCACACATAACATGCACACATAACATGCACATAACATGCACACATTACATGCACACATAACATGCACACATAACATGCACATAATACACAACATGCACACATAACATGCACATAACATGCACACATTACATGCACACATAACATGCACACATAACATGCACACATAACATGCACATAATACACATAACATGCACACATAACATGCACACATAACATGCACATAACATGCACACATAACATGCACACATAACATGCACATAATACACATAACATGCACATAACATGCACACATTACATGCACACATAACATGCACACATAACATGCACACATAACATGCACATAACACACATAACATGCACACATAACATGCACACATAACATGCACATAACACACATAACATGCACACATAACATGCACACATAACATGCACATAACACACATAACATGCACACATAACATGCACACATAACATGCACATAACACACATAACATGCACACATAACATGCACACATAACATGCACATAACACACATAACATGCACACATAACATGCACATAACATGCACATAACATGCACACATAACATGCACACATTACATGCATACATAACATGCACACATAACATGCACACATAACATGCACATAACACACATAACATGCACATAACATGCACATAACATGCACATAACACACATTACATGCACACATAACATGCACACATAACATGCACACATAACATGCACATAACACACATAACATGCACATAACATGCACATAACATGCACATAACATGCACATAACATGCACATAACACACATAACATGCACATAACATGCACATAACATGCACATAACATGCACATAACATGCACATAACACACATAACATGCACATAACATGCACATAACATGCACATAACACACATAACATGCACATAACATGCACATAACATGCACATAACACACATAACATGCACATAACATGCACATAACATGCACATAACACACATAACATGCACATAACATGCACATAACATGCACATAACACACATAACATGCACATAACATGCACATAACATGCACATAACACACATAACATGCACATAACATGCACATAACATGCACATAACACACATAACATGCACATAACATGCACATAACATGCACATAACACACATAACATGCACATAACATGCACATAACACACATAACATGCACATAACATGCACATAACATGCACATAACACACATAACATGCACATAACATGCACATAACATGCGCACATAACATGCACATAACATGCACATAACATGCACATAACATGCACATAACATGCGTGTACCTGCCAGAACATTCTTAGAATATCTTGGTTATATTCCCGATGCTTTGGAAGAACTCAGTTAAATATTCACTTAGAGTTTCAGTACTGATAAATCTTACTTAGAGAAAAGTTTGGATTTATTTTGTCCTGTGATTGTCTAAATTTGTCTTCTGTAAGGCAACAACTGATAGAATTTAAATACTGATTGTCATGAGATAATTATCGCATAATTTCTGAGTATCTCGTCTGAGTTAATGAACCGCTGGTTAGAGATACAAACAGATTGGTTTATAGAAAGACACGTAACAGGCTGGTTGATCAGGCCCTGATCCACCTTGAGGGCTGGTCACAGACCGGGCCGCGGGGGCGCTGACCCCCGGAAATCTCTCCAGGCATACTTCAGGCAAGCAAACACTTGGACATATTTAATAAAAAACGTTTCGGTCCTGGGACCTTCAACGAAGTGCCAGACCGAACTTTTTCGGGATATTATAAAAACATAAGAAAAAAAGGAGCATGCAAAAGGCCTACTGGCCCCTTGCTAGGCAGGTCAATTCCGTACTCTCTTACATTTCTTTAAAAGTACATAAATCCTTAAGGGTTACCTTGAAAAGCAAATTTGAGGGCTGAAACCCTTAAGGTGTGGTGTGGTTTTATAGTGGTCGTCAGAGATAAAAGAGTTTTCCTTCTCATTTTTACTTAAAAATTTGGTTTTTTTCTCGGGAAGGTTTGAACTAGTTCAGTATGTGTGTCCTCATTCACATTTTTTTTAAAAAAAAAAAAAAAAGAATGTTGGTGTCTTGTGTTTGTTGTGAACGATCCTGCTTTTTCCGTTTCAACGAAAACCCTTCACGCTTATAAATTTATGCTGCACTTGCACTAATTTTTTCCGTGTGTATGTGAGTGAGGTTGCTGGGGTTACCCGGGGAGTTTTTCCTGAAAAATGTTTTGTGTCGCCTGAGGTGGTATTTGAGTGTAGTAACCCCCCAGCTCTTTTGGTAGCGACCTTTGATATTGTAGCTGATATTTGCGATATCCTCATTGTCTTGCGAGGTTTGCCAGTCGTTGAACCTATGAAGTGTATCAGCCAGTCTGACATTGGGTCTGCCAGTCAGGGGGAATTATAAAGTGTTCAGCTCGTTGACACTATGAGGTCTGCCAGTCAGTCTGACACTACTGAAGTCTGCCAGCTCAGTCTGACACTACTGGGTCTGCCGTCGTTGCATTGAGGTCTGCCAACTCAGTCGACACTATAAATTTCTGCCAGCCAGTCTGAACTACTGAAGTCTGCCGCTCAGTTGACTACTGAAGTCTCCCAGCTCAGTCTGACACTTAAAGTCTCCAGCTCAGTCTGACACTACTGAGGTCTGCCAGTCGTCTGACACTCGAGGCTGCCAGCTCGCGGGACACTACTAAAGTCTGCCGCTTGTCTGCACTATGAAGTTCCCAGTCAGTCTGAATATGAGGTCTGCCAGCTCAGTTGACATATGAAGTCTCCCAAGTTGTTGACATACTGAAGTCTACAAGCTCGTCTGACAGTTTTTCAGATGTTTGATTCATTTTGCGTGAGGAAATATAAGAGGGAGGGGGGGGAAAAGGAAGGGAAAGGGTTTTTATGGGGGAAGGAAAGAAAAAAGGGAAAAAGGGAAAGGGTGGATGCTAAGAAGTTTAAGACAGACACTGACGCCGGGCTTTTCTTGATTCCCTTGACATGTGAGAGCCTTGTAGCATATGGCCCACCCGCCTCTCTCCCCTCCCTCTTTTCTCTTTTTTTTACACAAGGTTTTGAAAGGGTTAGGTTAAGGTTATAACTTTTTTTACAAACTAAAAATGTTATTACATCAGCTCATTTAAAAGCGTTTTTATTATGGACTTAAAAAATGGGAAGGATGAGTTGTCCTGGAGAGGGTTTCGGGGGTCAACGCCCCCGGCCGGTTGAGACCAGGGCCTTGTGTAATCCGAGGGCAAACCAACCCCAGGGGGTTTTGATTTATCCGTCCAGGCCTTTCTTAAGACAGGGGGTTATTGTAATTTCCCCAGGTCAATCGGGTTTTTATTTCAAATGCTATGTTTTCTTTTGATGTTTTTTTCTTTCAACCCTTTTCCAACACGGTAACCCTGGGGATTTAAATGCTAGATAAAAGGTGGTGTTTGGGAAGGGGTTTAGGTTGGGTGTGTTTTTTTTTTAAATGGGGGATAAGAATAGTGGAAAAGGGGGGCGAAAGTGAATAGATAAAGAGAAGGGTGGGGGGAAGGGGTGGGTGGGGGGTGAGGGGAAGAGGTGAGGGGTGAGGGGAAAGGGTAAGTGAGGGGTGAGGGGGAAGGGTAGAGGAGGGGGGGGGAGGGGTAGAGTGAGGGGGGGGGAGGGAAAAGAATTTGGGGGGCAGGGAAAGGGTGAATGAAGGGGGGAAAAATTTAGATTTTGAAAGTTATGGGGGGTTTTGAAGGGGATAAAAGGGGGGGGTTTTCCGGGGAGGTTTAAGGGGATCAAGCCCCCGGGGCCCTCCATGGGGCCTCGAGGACAGGGCCGTCCTGGGCTGTTTTTGTGCCGCACGATGTTCGACCAAGCCCGGGATCCGGCATTTTTTTAGGTACTGCCAACCCCTTGAAGCAAGCCAGGGGTTTATTGGCATTCCCCCCCTAATGCTTGATGGGGGGGGGTTTTTAAACAGTTTTGGGCCCGGGGGAATTAGGGTTTTTTTCTCTTAGTGTACCAATGGCCCCCCCCTACTTTTTATTGGCGGCTTTTTTGACCCCTGCCCAGTCTTTTATTTCGTAGGGGTGATTTCTGTGGCAGTTTGGGCCCTTTCCCTTCCAAGATTTTCAAGTGTAGTTATGATTATCCTCCCTCTGCTTTCCAACGAGTTAAAGAAATTTGTTCCAAGGTTCCCGTAGTTAAGGGTGTTGACAGAACTTATGTGCAGTAAAAGGTTCTTGTACTTCCTAGATCTGCGATTTCACCTTTTTGTATGGGATGTTAATGTACGCAGTATTCCCCCCTAGAGAGAAAAGTGATTTGAAAAGGATCATCATGGGCTTGGGATCTTCGTTTTGAAGTTTTTTAAATCCACCCTTCTTTTCTTTGCACGTGCGATGGGTGGCACTGTTGTGCCCTTGAAAGTGGATCCTCAGAATACATTCCAAGGCCCCCTTTCTTTTTTTTCCGCTCTTTGTATGGCCGGGTAGAGTGGGTAGGTGGGGTGAGGGAAAAGAAAGTGAGGGGGGAAGAGGTTAGAGTGAGGGGTGAAAGGGGAGGGTGGAGTGAGGGTGGGTGGAAGGTAGAGGGGGGGAGGGAAGGGTAAGGGGGGGGTGGGGGGGAAGAGATAGAGTGAGGGGGGGGAAGAGTAGGTGAGGGTGAGCGGAAGAGGAGTGGGGGGAAGAGGTTTGAGTGAGGGGCGGGGAAGAAAAAGATGGGGGGAAGAGGTTTTTAATGGGGGTGAGGGTAAAAAGTGGAGTGGGGGGGGTGAGTGGAAGAGATAGAGTGAGGGGTGGGGGAAGGTGGAGGGGTGAGGGGAAGAGATAGAATGAGGGGGTGAGGGGAAGAGATGAGTGAGGGGTGAGGGGAAGAGATAGAGTGAGGGGTTTGGGGAAAGAATAGAGTGTGGGTGAGGGGAAGAGGAGAGTGATGGGTGAGGGGAAGAGGTAGAGTGAAAGGGTGGGGGAAGAGAAGGTGATGGGTGAGGGGGAAGAGATAGGTGGGGGTAGGGAAAAAGGTAGAGTGAGGGGGAGGGGAAGAAGAGTGGGGGTGAGGAAAGAGATAGAGGAGGGGGGAAGGGAAGAGATAATATTGAGGGGGGGTTAATAGGGGAAGGGGGAATGAGGGTGAGGGAAGGGTTTAAAATGTGGGTAGGGGAAGAGTAGAGTAAAAAAGGGGGAATATTAAAAATTTTAAATAATATAAAAAATAAAGTGAAATAATATAAAAATTATAAAAAAAAAAATTAATTTTAAAAATTTTAAATTAAAATTAATTTTTAAAAATTTTAAAATAAATATTTTTAAATAATAAATTTAAAAAATAAAAAAAATTAAAAAAAGGGGAAAAAGGGTGAGTAAAAGGGGTGAGGGGAAGAGATAGAGTAAGGGGGGAGGGGAAGAGGGGGAGGTAGGGGTTTTAGGGGAAGGGGATAGGTGAGGAGGAGGGGAAGAGATAGATGAGGGGTGAGGGAAAGAGATAGAGTGATGGGTGAGGGAAGAGGTAATTTTATGGGGAGGGGAAAAGTGGTGAAAGGGTGAGGGAAGGAAAGTTTTGGGGGGGAGGGGGAAGAATAGGGTGGGGGTAGGGGAAAAAGTAGAGTGATGGGTGGGGGAAGAGGGGAGGATGGGTGAGGGGGGAAGAGGTAGGTTTTATGGGTGGGGGGAAAAGGTTTGAGTGAGGGTGAGGGAAGAGTAGGTGTGGGTGAGGGGAAAAGGTAGAGTGAGGGGGAGGGGAAAAGATAGATGATGGTGGGGGGAATAGGTGGGGGGAAGGGGAAGAGTAGAGTGAGGGTGGGGGAAGAGATAGAGTGAGGGGAGGGGGAAAAGGGTAGAGGAGGGTGAGGGGAAAAGGTAGAGTGATGGGTGAGGGGGGAAGAGGTAGATGTGGGGGAGGGGAAGAGATAGAGTATGGGTGGGGGGAAAAGGGGAGAGTGAGGGGTGGGGGGGAAAAAGATAGAGTGTGGTGAGGGAAAAAGGTAGAGTGATGGGTGAGGGGAAGAGGGGGATGATGGGTGAGGGGAAAGGAAGGGGAGGGGTGAGGGGAAAAGATGGTGTGGGTGGGAAAAATAATGTGGGTGGGGGAAAAGGTAGGGTGGGTGAGGGGGAAAAGGTAGATATGGGTGGGGGAAGAGGGTTGAGTGAGGGGTGAGGGGGAAAGAGGGGTTTATGAGGGGTGAGGGGAAGGGTAGAGTGAGGGGGTGAGGGGAAAAGTAGGTAGGGGGAGGGGAAAAAAGGTGGTGATGGGTGAGGGGGGAAAGGTAGAGTGAGGGGTGAGGAAGAGGTGATGATGGGTGAGGGGAATAGATAGGTGGGGAAAAATAAATGATGGGTGAGGGGAAAGGGGGGGGTTTTGGGTGAGGGGAAAAAGGTAGATTTTTTGGGGGGGGGGAAAGATAAGTAGGGGTGAAAAGTGATGAGGGGGGAGTAGAGTGAGGGGTGAAAAGGTAGAGTTGGGGGTAAGATTTTGAGTGAAGGGTAGGGGAAGGGTTAGAGTGAAGGGTTGGGGGGGGATTTGGGGATGGGGGGAAAGAGGTAAGTATTAGGGGAAATAATAGGGGTGAGGGGAAGATAAGTAAATTAGGGGAAATTTTAGTGTTGGGGGAGGGGGAGTAGAGTGATGGGTGAAAGGGTAAGTTAGGGGTGAAAAAAGAGGTAATTAGGGGGGGGAATAAGTGATGGGGGGGGGAAGAGGTAAATGATGGGGAAAATTTTGGGGAGGGGTGAAAATTTTAATATGGGTAGGGAAATAATGAGGGGTAGGGGAATTTTGATTATGGGTAGGGAAGGAAAAGAGTTAAAAAAAATTTTGGGATGGGTGAGGGAAATGGAAAAGTGAGGGTTTTAGGGGAAAGGGTATAAATGGGTGAAAAAGAGGTAGGTAGGGGGGGGGAAGAATTAATGGGGGTGAGGGGAAAATAGAGTGAGGGGGGGGGGAAGGATAAATGAGGGGTGAGGGGAGAAATAGAGTGGGGGGTGAGGGGGAAGAAATAGATGGGGGTGAGGGGGAAAAAGGTTTTGAGTGAGGGGTGAGGGGAAAAAGATAGGGGGGAGGGTGAGGGGAAGAGATAGGTGGGGGTGGGGGAAGATAGAGTGGGGGGTGAGGGGAAAATAGAGTGAGGGTGAGGGGAAGAGTAGGTGGGGGTGAGGGGAAGAGATAGAGTGAGGGGTGAGGGGGGGAAGAGATAGGTGAGGGGTGAGGGGAAGAAAAAAGAGTGAGGGGTGAGGGGAAGAAATAGGTGAGGGGGGAGGGGAAGAGGAAGAGTGGAGGGGGGGGGAAGAGGAAAATTTAGGGGTGGGGGGGTAATGAGGGGGAAAGAATTTAAGGGGGGGTAGGGGAAGATAGATGATAGGGGAAAAGGTAGGGGTTTTTTAAGGGTTTGGTAGGGGGCCACTTCCCCTGGGGTTCTTGAAACCCTTTTACTAAGCTTTAATTTTCAATTAAATTACCTTTTTGTAAATTTAGTTTTTTTTAGGATTTTTCCCAGGGTTTAAAAAGTGTTTGGTCTTAAATTATTTCCCGAATATACGGGCTTCACCCCTTGGGGTTTTTCGTTTACGTGCTAAGGTTTTTAAATTTAATAAAATTTCCCCCCCTTTTTATAAAAATTAAAATTTTTTTTATCCATTTTTTTTCCCTGGAGTTTTGGTTAAATGTTGGGTCCTTGCAGTGGTTTCCCCCTTGGGACATTTTCACTCGTGGGTTTTCACCCTTTTTTCGTTTACTGTGTGTTTTATGTATTTTTAAGATTTTTTTTATTTCCCCCTTTTTTTGTAATGGAGGAATTAAAATTTGTCTTTATTGTTCATCATGTTGTTTTCCGCGCCTAGTGGAAGTCTTGGTTAATATTAGTTTGGAGATTTGCTGTGTTCTCAGTGGGTGTCACTCAGTGGGTGTCACTCAGTGGGTGTCACTCAGTGGGTGTCACTCAGTGGGTGTCACTCTGTTAGGAATTCTAGTGTCGTCTGCAGAGGAAGATATGGAGGTGTGGTTTATATCTCCGTCTGTGTCAGATATAAGGATGAAGAACAGGATGGGAGAGAATACTGTACCTTATGGAACAGAGCTTTTCACGGTGGCAGCCTCAGACTTTACTCTTAGTATTTGAAAGTTGACAGTCCATCTGCTTACTTTTTCCACTTCCAGAATAAGACATCAACTATCGCGATGATAATTTAAACACTGATTCACAACTTTCCAGACGTAAACCTTGTAAATATTTACACCACGAAGTTCTCTCTAGTTGTGTACGTGTTAATGTTTATCTAAAATCAACATGTAATGTATATATTTACCTAAATTTTATATATATTATATATATATATATATATATATATATATATATATATATATATAATGTCGTGCTGAATAGGTAAAATTGGTCAGTTAGTAAGAACTCATTTAAAATTAAGTCATTTCTAAAATGTTATGTTATACGTTTAAAGATGTATATTTTTTTATTTATGTTAAAGTAAAAATTAATAATTTTGAACCAAAAGAATCTTAGAAAACTTACCTAACCTATTATAACAAGCGTAATTCAATTTAGCCTAATCCAACTAAATATATTTTAGATAAGTTTACAATAATTTAATTATAAATAAACACATTGAAATATATATTTTTCGTTAGGTTTAGAATAATTTTTGTGAAATTATTGCATACACAAATTTTAGCTGCCTTATTCGGCAAGAAGAGCCAAAATCACAAGTTTTACCTATTCGGCACGATATATCGGGGTGGTATAGACAATTCATTGACAAAAAACACAAACATGAATACATTAGTACAATATATCAAAGATTATGAATCTCCTCCAGCTCCTCTGAAGCTTAACACGAGCCAAGTATGCAGCAAGCATTTCCCCTCTGGATGGCCACGCTGAGGTGCTGGAGCATGGAAGTGGTCGCCCTCGGTTCCCTGGTGGTGTCGATAAGTTTGGAACCCAATTCTTTAAGGAAATGTGTGGCATTTTTTCCCCATGATCCAGAGGACTCTGATCCCACTGGGACAAATTGATACTGTTGGCTTATGTCTCTGTACTTGCCGATCTTGTATTTCTCACTGTGGTCAGCAGCTCCTCCCTGTCGCCCCACACTGTGATGGATATAGGTGTCAGCCAGCATCGACACACAGGTATAGTCCCATGCTAAGAGCTTGCCATTCTTCCAAGGATAGATGGTGATCCCATTGGGGCATTTTGCTGGGTTGTGAGTATTATTGGCTGCAAGGTGGTCGGGGCTCTCTCTTGGCTGGGCATCCAGCTGTAGCAAGGCTTCTCTTTATGTCATTGACTTCATTGTGTCTTGCATGCCAGCAAGACACAGTGGCGAAGAGCCACTGCAATACTGAGGGTCTTAGGGTCGAGGCGTGTTCTCATTGCCGAAATGGGAACTGTTTGGAGGAAGTCCCCAGATTGATGTGCACTCACAACTTGGAGATGGACAGTCTCCCTGTCTGATGTTACAGCCCTAAGCATGTTGGATAGCACCTTCTCAGCGATGGGGTCATCCCAACTTAACTGTTTGTAAGCCAGTGCTGCAATAGGTTTTGGTGCTGGAGCAGCAAGAGTCTCCCATTCAGTGATGGCACTGGCGTAGCTATGGTCCTGTATTCCTGCTGAGTCACTGAGGTTGTCCGGAAGAATTTGTCTTATTAACTCATTGGATGCTATGGAAGAGGATATGAAAGCTGGTAGGGCAATCTGGGAGGATTTGCGTACTGCCAGCCCCCCAAGCCTGGCTGGAAATGAGACTTGCAACCACTGTCCATCTTCAAGGGAAAGATTCAATGCACTCTCTAGCATAGTCTTTAGAAGAGAGCCATATTCCTTGAGTTTTGGACTACTGAAGGCTGGGGAACATCTCAGGGAGTAGGTAAGTTTTGGGATGGACAGGCACCTGGTGAGTAGGTAAAAGGCATCATGTGTATTAGTGTCTTTCATCCTGCCTTCCATCGTCCAGAGGTCTGAGATTTTCTTTTCTAGGATCAGATCGATGGGACTGGGCCCAAGAGGAGCACCAAGAAGAGTGTTGTTGGCTGGATCAGTGGCTCGTGTTTCTGGTAAAACAGCACTAATATTCTGAATGATTTGCCAGTTGGTAGAAACAGCTTTGCATTTGGTGGGGTTTAAAGATAGGCCCAGGCTCTCTCCCATATCTTTAATTTTTCTAATGTCCTCTAGGAGAGATTCTTTGGTGCCAGCTAGGGTACCATCATCCAAGAACCAGATATTGAGCTCACCGGAGAGCGTTTCTGTGACGAGGGGGGGGGAGCTTCCGAATAGGTAAAACTTGCGATTTTGGCTTAAATAACAACGCTATTCTTGTCGAATAAGGCAAGCGAAAATTTGTGTATGCAATAATTTCGCAAAAATCATTCTGAACCTAACGATAAAAAATATATTTAAGTGTGTTTGTTTATTATTAAATTATTGTAAACTTATCTAAAATATATTTGGTTGGATTAGGCTAAATTAAATTGCCCTTGTTATAATAAGGTTAGGTAAGTTTTCTAAGGTTCTTTTGGTACAAAATTATTAGTTTTTACATTAACATAATTGAAAAAATATATCTTTAAACGTATAAGAGAAAATTTTAGAAAGGACTTAATTTTAAATGAGTTCTTGTTAATTGACCAGTTTACCTATTCGGCACGACATGTATATATCTGAGGATGAGCGTCCCCAGTCCAGTTCCAGAGGTGGTACTCTATATATATATATATATTATATATATATATATTTATATATATATATAATATATATATATATATATATAGGGTGTGTATATATATATCTATATATATATATATATACTATAATATTTTATATATATATATATTATATATATTATATATATGTATATTATATATATATATTATAATTATATATATATCATATATTATATATATATATATATATATATTATATATATATATGTATATTATATATGTATATATATAGTTTAATATTTGTCCTTGCACCACAAGAATAGCTGGTGTTTCACTGAGATGAGTGTGTTGGTTTCCGTGATATAAACAAAGTAACCTATCACATCCTCACCCTTACCAGCATCCCCACCTTCACCCCGGGTGAGCCAGCATCCCCACCTTCACCCCGGGTGAGCCAGCATCCCACCTTCACCCCGGGTGACCCGGGCATACCACCTTCACCCGGGTGAGCCAGCATACCCACCTTCACCCCGGGTGAGCCAGCATACCCACCTTCACCCCGGGTGAGCCAGCATCCCCACCTTCACCCCGGGTGAGCCAGCATACCCACCTTCACCCCGGGTGAGCCAGCATCCCACTTCACCCCGGGTGAGCCAGCATACCCACCTTCACCCCGGGTGAGCCAGCATACCCACCTTCACCCGGGTGAGCCAGCATTACCCCACCTTTCACCCCGGGTGAGCCAGCATCCCCACCTTCACCCCGGGTGAGCCAGCATACCCCTTCACCCCGGGTGAGCCAGCATACCCACCTTCACCCCGGGTGAGCCAGCATACCCACCTTCACCCCGGGTGAGCCAGCATACCCACCTTCACCCCGGGTGAGCCAGCATACCCACCTTCACCCCGGGTGAGCCAGCATACCCACCTTCACCCGGGTGAGCCAGCATACCCACCTTCACCCGGGTGAGCCAGCATCCCACCTTCACACCGGGTGAGCCAGCATACCCACCTTCACCCCGGGTGGAGCCCAGCATCCCCACCTTCACCCGGGTGAGCCAGCATCCCCACCTTCACCCGGGTGAGCCAGCATCCCCACCTTCACCCGGGTGAGCCAGCATACCCACCTTCACCCGGGTGAGCCAGCATCCCACCTTCACCCGGGTGAGCCCACCCCTTTCCCCACCTACACCCCGGGTGAGCCAGCATCCCCACCTTCACCCCGGGTGAGCCAGCATCCCCACCTTCACCCCGGGTGAGCCAGCATCCCCACCTTCACCCCGGGTGAGCCAGCATACCCACCTTCACCCCGGGTGAGCCAGCATCCCCACCTTCACCCCGGGTGAGCCAGCATCCCCACCTTCACCCCGGGTGAGCCAGCATTACCCACCTTCAACCCCGGGTGAGCCAGCATCCCCACCTTCACCCCGGGTGAGCCAGCATCCCCACCTTCACCCCGGGTGAGCCAGCATCCCCACCTTCACCCCGGGTGAGCCAGTCTCACAGACACTGTGATCACTGATGATTGACAGATGTTTCCACATACTCAAGCATAGACATACACTCATATGTACTCAAGAAGGATGCATATGTACACGTATGTATATGCAAACACGTGCGTACATGCATACGCACACATGTTCGTACATGCATAAGCACACATGAACACGCATATAATACACACATACATACATACATACACAAGAGGTATACATATATTTGTATGTAACAGGCAACACCTGTTGTGTGTGTTGAGGTAGAGGAGGAGGAGCTGGACAGGCACCTGAGGTCGGTACCTGACCAATCGGGCTGTGTTTCCTACGTCGGTTTACGTGCGGCCAACGTTAACAGCCTGGTTGATCAGGCCCTGATTCACCGCGAGGCCTGGTCACGGACCGGCCGGCGGGGGCGTTGACCCCCAGAACACCGTCCAGGTATACTCCAGGTATTACGGGGATACCTTCCTGAGATCACGCAGCGGCTGCAACAGTCTGGTTGCAACAGCTATGTGGAGCTTCTGTCAGATCCACATGGATGGCATGTTGCCAAGATGACCTCATGTGTTGCACTTGTGTTTATGGTTTATTACTGTCGTGGTTGGGTCCATACGCACACTGCTGGTGGTGGTGGTTGGTGGTGGTGGTTGGTGGTGGTGGTTGATGATGATAGTGGTGGTGGTTGATGGTGGTGGTGGTTGATGGTGGTGGTTGATGGTGGTGGTGGTTGATGATGATAGTGGTGGTGGTTGATGGTGGTGGTGGTGGTTGGTGTTGGTGGATGGTGGTGGTGGTTGGTGGTGGTGGTTGATGATGATAGTGGTGGTGGTTGATGGTGGTGGTGGTTGATGGTGGTGGTGGTTGATGGTGGTGGTTGATGGTGGTGGTTGGTGGTGGTGGTTGATGATGATAGTGGTGGTGGTTGATGGTGGTGGTGGTGGTTGATGGTGGTGGTTGATGGTGGTGGTTGATGATGATAGTGGTGGTGGTTGATGGTGGTGGTGGTTGATGGTGGTGGTGATGGTGGTGGTGGTTTATGATGATAGTGGTGGTGGTTATGGTGGTGGTGGTGGTTGGTGGTGGTGATGGTGGTGGTGGTTGATGATGATAGTGGTGGTGGGTTTATGGGGGTGGGGTTGTTGGGGTTGGTGGTATTGGTGGGGGTGGTTGGTATGGTGTTGATGATTTATTAGTGGGTGGTGGTTGATGGGGTGGTGGTGAGTGGTGGTGGTTGATGTGTGGTTGATGGTGGTGGTTGGTGGTGGTGGTTGATGATGATAGTGGTGGGGTTGATGGTGGTGGTGGTTGATGGTGGTGGTTGTGGTGGTGGTGGTGATGTGAAGTGGTGGTGGTTGATGGTGGTGGTGGTGGTTGGGTTGGTGGATGGTGGTGGTGGTTGGTGGTGGTGGTTGATGATGATAGTGGTGTGGTTGATGGTGGTGGTGGTTTATGGTGGTGGTGGTTGATGGTGTGTTGATGGTGGTGGTTGTGGTGGTGGTTGATGATGATAGTGTGGTGGTTGATGGTGGTGGTGGTGGTTGATGGGTGGTTGATGGTGTGGGTTTGGGATGGTGATTGATGATGATAGTGTGGTGGTTATGGTGGTGGTGGTGATGGTGGTGGTTGAGGAGGTGTTGATGGTGGTGGTTGGTGGTGGTGGTTTGATGATAGTGGTGGTGGTTGATGGTGGTGGTGCTCCAGACTCTAAGGTGACCACTCCTTATTTACACTTTTCTAAATAACATTGTTGATGTATCATGAGAGTGATGTCAGCAGTTGTTGTTATTGTGTACACTGAGCTATGTACTCCCCTCGTGTGTGCGTTTACCTTCACCTCTCACCATTGACTTACCCCCTTCAGGGAGGTGTGGTAGGGAAAGGGAGGGAGGGAGATTATTCCATTTATACTCTCTCTTGTTGAAAACGAACCTTCAATCTTAAGATTCTGTGTGAAGTTTAGTGTTTTCTTCTGGTGGAGATGTCAAGAGTTACTTCCTTCAGACATCATTGTCCGCACTTACAAGCTTCATGTAGGTACAACATGAGAGGAACCCAGCAGCTACATCACAGGCTGGTGAATCACTTGTAATGAACCCCCACATTTATGTTAAAAATGGTATAAAATACTGCCAAGTTGAAGATTCAGACACATGTTTCTCATACACAGTTGGCTTCTTCAATCCATCAACCCTGGTTGATGGATTGATTATATCATCATTTCACTACTACACTTGCTGCCTCTGTATTTGAACAAGTCTACTGTGTAGGTGAAGCGTTTCAACAATCAACATACCAATGTTGTCAGGTGTTTAACATCAACCCCACATTACGGTTTCATTTGTTCCTGACAGCAATAACCACACAGTGTCGGAGGTTGTGAGAGGTAGTGTGTTGTGTGCAGCCCTTTAAAGGCTTCACCCCCATTCATACTCATTCTTTATGTATTGTATCTCTCTTTTATCCCTTTCTCGCCCTTTCCGTCACCTGTTGTTTGTGTAAAAGTTCTGTCACCAAACACGCCCTTGGCCACTGATCCTTTGCCTGGGTCTGGACTCTTCCTTTAGCTCTAAACCTTCTTTCTCCCTATTGTAAGGTCAACCCTCTCAGCATTCAGTCTTTTTCTTCACTCTCTCTTCCTTACTTTTCACATTCTTATTGTTTTACCTTGTACTCCTAGCACTCGCGCGCCGTGCCCGTACTCTGCAGCCTTGATGTGTGGCCGTCAACTTGCCAGTCTCTGGCCCATGTCCTCTTGTCATCTGTGCAGATTATCTGGTCCACAGTAGACCACAGCTGTTGCTGGTCTGTGCCAGTATCATTCTTTTCACTGAAACAAGCATGAACACACCCACGGTGTGCAACTAGCATATTCTATCCGAGAATTCCTATGTTGTTTCTCTGTCAAATTCCATCAGCACCGTGTGTTACCTACAGTATGAGGTGTAGTAAGCAGGGCCACACGGCCAGCTGGGTACGGAGGTGTAGTTGTAAACTTTACTTGTCACCCTCAGATTGTGGTCTTGGCTGACCCACTATCTTTAAGTTGTGGTACAAAAATCAGGCGTGGCCCTTGAGCACAAGGGAATGTAACAGTAGTACTGTTTAATAACTCAAGTTGCAACTTACTATGTCTACACTCCGGAAGCCAGAGTCTGTATGTCGTAACTTAAGTAGTGGCATTGCAGGTACCTTGATCCTAAAGGGTGTTCCCAGTGCTGTTAAAATCTTTGTAACTCAGTACCAGGACTAAGGCCTGCCAGTGAGTGACCTGATTAAACAGGTAGTTGGGCTGCGCTTGCAGTCTAACTTTCAGTTATCCACAGGCTGGGGATGAATTGAAGATTTGTCCTGGTCCTTCTTGAGACTGAATTGGGTTTGCGGTAATCTCATTTTGTCTAGGGGTACTCGAAAAGTCTTGGCCCAATTACGTTTATTGAGTTACCATGTTGTCACTGGCGACATTATAAACACGATTGTTAGCCTTCACTTATGAGGAGTCAGTTTATGTCCAGATATAGGACTAACTGTTTCTGAATTTTCCAGTTTAAAAGCTGTGTGGTTATTTCTCTCGCAGTGTTCCGTGAGTTCCATGAGGGACATTCAAACCTTCCATATTTAGGTGCTTGACTGATACCTAGGAGCAGTGTTGGTTCTCTGAAATTTCCAAGTCCAGGCAATTTCGCTGTCGTGAACGTGGGTGTTAGAGTTCAACAGTACTACTCAGAGAGGACATAGTATTGAGAATATTATCACTTACGTAACTCTTGTCATTGAGGTTCTTAGCATTTTAATTATTGAAGGCGTTTCAACCTGGTCGGGACAAGTGTTGATGTTTATTTTGACCGGGTTTTTAAGGTTAGTTATTTAATTATTGAGGTGTTATTACCTGGTGTACTGGTGATGTTATTACCTGGTTTACTGGTGATGTTATTACCTAGTGTACTGGTGGTGTTATTACCTAGTGTAACTGGTTGTTATTACCTGGTGTACTGGTGATGTTATTACCTGGTGTACTGGTGATGTTATTACCTGGTGTACTGGTGATGTTATTACCTAGTGTACTGGTGGTGTTATTACCTGGTGTACTGGTGGTGTTATTACCTGGTGTACTGGTGATGTTATTACCTGGTGTACTGGTGATGTTATTACCTGGTGTACTGGTGGATGTTATTACCTGGTGTACGGGTTTGGATGTTATTACCTGGTGTATTTGGTGATGTTACTGGTGTACTGGTGATGTTATTACCTGGTGTACTGGTGGTGTTTATTACTGGTGTAACTGGTGATGTTATTACCTGGTGTACTGGTGGTGTTATTACCTGGTGTACTGGTGATGTTATTACCTGGTGTACTGGTGATGTTATTACCTGGTGTACTGGTGGTGTTATTACCTGGTGTACTGGTGGTGTTATTACCTGGTGTACTGGTGGTGTTATTACCTAGTGTACTGGTGATGTTATTACCTGGTGTACTGGTGGTGTTATTACCTGGTGTACTGGCGATTATATTACCAGGTGTACTGGTGATATTACCTGGTGTACTGGTGGTGTTATTACCTGTTGTACTGGTGATGATATTACCTGGTGTACTGGTGGTGTTATTACCTGGTGTACTGGTGGTGTTATTACCTGGTGTACTGGTGGTGTTATTACCTGGTGTACTGGTGGTGTTATTACCTAGTGTACTGGTGATGTTATTACCTGGTGTACTGGTGGTGTTATTACCTGGTGTACTGGTGATTATATTACCAGGTGTACTGGTGATATTACCTGGTGTACTGGTGGTGTTATTACCTGGTGTACTGGTGATGATATTACCTTGTGTACTGGTGGTGTTATTACCTGGTGTATTGGTGGTGCTATTACCTGGTGTACTGGTGGTGTTATTACCTGGTGTACTGGTGGTGTTATTACCTGGTGTACTGGTGGTGTTATTACCTGGTGTACTGGTGGTGTTATTACCTGGTGTACTGGTGGTGTTATTACCTGGTGTAATGGTGGTGTTAGTACCTGGTGTACTTGGGGTGTTATTACCTGGTATGCTGGTGGTGTTATTACTTGGTGTACTGGTGGTGCTATTACCTGGTGTACTGGTGGTGTTATTACATGGTGTACTGGTGGTGTTATTACCTGGTGTACTGGTGGTGTTATTACCTGGTGTACTGGTGGTGTTATTACCTGGTGTACTGGTGGTGTTATTACCTGGTATGCTGTGGTGTTATTACCTGATGTACTGGTGGTGTTATTGCCTGGTGTACTGGTGGTGTTATTACCTGGTGTACTGGTGGTGTTATTACCTGGTGTACTGGTGGTGTTATTACTTGGTGCACTGGTGGTGTTATTACCTGGTGTACTGGTGGTGTTATTACCTGGTATGCTGTTGGTGTTATTACTTGGTGTACTGGTGGCGTTATTACCTGGTGTACTGGTGGTGTTATTACCCGGTGTACTGGTGGTGTTATTACCTGGTATGTTGGTGGTGTTGTTACTTGCTGTACTGGTGGTGTTATTACCTGGTGTACTCGTGGTGTTATTACCTGGTGTACTGGTGATGTTATTACCTGGTGTACTGGTGGTGTTATTACTTGGTGTACTGGTGGTGTTATTATCTGGTGTACTGGTGGTGTTATTATCTGGTGTACTGGTGATGTTATTACCTGGTGTACTGGTGGTGTTATTACCTGGTGTGCTGGTGTTATTACCTGGTGTACTGGTGTTATTACCTGGTATGCTGGTGGTGTTATTTCTTGGTGTACTGGTGGTGTTATTACCTGGTATGCTGGTGGTGTTATTACCTGGTGTACTGGTGGTGTTACTACCTGGTGTACTGGTGGTGTTATTGCCTGGTTTGCTGGTGGTGTTATTGGTGTACTGGTGGTGTTATTACCTGGTGTACTGGTGTCATGTGGGTTTTCGATACGTGGATGGGTAAAAATACTCACGTAGGCTGGTAGTACGTATAATATATAACGGGAAGTATGGAAAGCGCCAACAGCCGACCTGTCTCTTTCTGCTGCCTCCTACGACTGACCCATAGTGCCTACGTGTGAGGGTGTTTGAAATCCTGCTATGGTCAGCAGCAATATGAATACAGTCAATGATTCACACAGACGGTTGGTAGTGAGTCGTCTACTGGTACACTGGTTACTGGTAACTGGTTGCTAGGAACTGGTACTACTACTGAGACTGGTGGTGCTGTTACCTGGTGTACTGGTGGTGTTATTACCCGGTGTACTGGTGGTGGTGTTACCTGGTGTACTGGTGGGGGGTACATGGTGGTGGTGTGGACAGGATGGGAAGGTGGGCTGGGTGGTGAGGTGGTGGACAGGGTGTTACATTGGCAGGTTGGTAATGTTGGCTCGGTGGCGGGGTGGTTAACAGGGTTCTGGGATGGGCAGGGTGGTGGTGGGCGACCATATTGTCATGCCTGCCAGTGTCTGGCAGTGGAGGCTCAAGGTGGGTTGGTGGTCTAGGTCAAGGTGGGTGTCATCCTGCCCCCCCTACCATGGCCCATCCTGCCCTGGCCCACCCTATCCTGGCCCACCCTGCTCAGGCCCACCCTATCCTGGCCCACCCTGCTCAGGCTCACCCTACCCTGTGCCACCCTGCCCTGGCCCACCCTTTCCTGGGCCACCCTGCTCAGGCCCACCCAGCTCTGGTCCACCCTGCTGTTGCCCACCCTGCTCTGGTCCACCCTGCTCTGGTCCATCCTGGTCTGGTCCACCCTGGTCTGGCCCACCCTGCTCTGGTCCACCCTGCTCTGGCTCACCCTGCTCTGGTCCACCCTGCTGTTGCCCACCCTGCTCTGGTCCACCCTGCTCTGGTCCACCCGGCTCTGGCCCACCCTGCTCTGGTCCACCCTGCTCTGGTCCACCCTACTCTGGTCCACCCTGCTCTGGCCCACCCTGCTCTGGTTCACCCTGCTCTGGAACACCTGCTCTTGCCCACCCTGCTCTAGTCCACCCTGCTCTTGCCCACTCTGCTCTGGTCCACCCTGCTCTGATCCACCCTGCTCTGGTCCACCCTGCTCTGGCCCACCCTGCTCTGGTCCACCCTGCTCTGATCCACCCTGCTCTGGTCCACCCTGCTCTGGCCCACCCTGCTCTGGTCCACCCTGCTCTGGTCCACCCTGCTGTGGTCCACCCTGCTCTTGCCCACCGTGCTCTGGTCCACCCTGCTCTGGTCCACCCTGCTCTGGCTCACCCTGCTCTGGTCCACCCTGCTCTGGTCCACCCTGCTCTGGTCCAACCTGCTTTGGCCCACCCAATGAATTCTTAAAGCTATGTATGAATCCTGCCTCCACTACAACACTGTCCAGATTGTTCCACTTCCTGACACCTCTGTGACTGACGAAATACTTCATAATATCCCTGTGTGTGTGTGTGTGTGTGTGTGTGTGTGTGTGTGTGTGTGTGTGTGTGTGTGTGTGTGTGTGTGTGTGTGTGTGTGTGTGTGTGTGAGAGTTCTGAAGGAAAGTTCTACAAGACTTTACAGACTACTATCCATGGAGCCAGTTAGCGCTCACCTGGCCCGTTACCTGACTCAGCCTTGGGTAGTAGTCGCCAACACTCACACCTGTCCTCGCGTCTTCTTCACACCTGTCCTCGCCTCTCCTTCACACTTGTCCTCACCTCTCCTTCACACCTGTTCTCGCCTGTTCACACCTGTCCTCACCTCTCCTTCACACCTGTTCTCGCCTCTCCTTCACACCTGTCCTTGCCTGTTCACACTGTCTCGCCTCTCCTTCACACTGTCCTCATCTCCTTCCACTGTCCCTTTCCTGTTCACACCTGTCCTCACCTCTCTTCACCTGTTCTCGCCCCTCTTACACCTGTCCTTGCCTGTTCACACCTGTCTCGCCTCTCTTCACACTTGTCCTCACCTCTCCTTCACACCTGTTCCGCCTCCCTTCACCCCCTCCTTCCGTTCACACCTGTCCTCGCCTCTCTCCACCTGTTCTCGCCTCTCCTTCACACCTGTCCTTGCTGTTCACACTGTCCTCGCCTCTCCTTCACACCTGTTATTACCTTTCCTTCACACCTGTCCTCGATTCTCCTTCACACCTGTCCTCACCTCTCTTGTACACCTGTCCTATCTTTCTTCACTCGTGTCCTCACCTCTCCTTCACACCTGTCATCACCTCTCCAAACCTATCCTCGCCTGTCCTTCACACCTGTCCTTGCCTGTCCTTCACACCTGTCCTCAACTCTCTTGTACACCTGTCCTCATCTTTCTTCACTCGTGTCCTCACCTCTCCTTCACACCTGTCATCACCTCTCCAAACCTATCCTCGCCTGTCCTTCACACCTGTCCTCGCTGTTTTTCACACCTATCCTCACCTCTCTTCACATCTGTCTCTCTCTCATTCACACCTGTCATCACCTTTCCACACCTGTCCTCGCCTGTCCTTCACACCTGTCCTTGCCTTTTTTCACACCTGTCCTCACCTCTCCTTCACACTGTCTACCTCTCATTCACACTTGTCATCTTCCTCCACTCCTGTCTTGGACACCTGTCCTCCCCTCTCCTTGTCACCTGTCCTCACTTCTCCTTCACACCTGTCCTCGCCTCTCCTCACACCTGTCCTCCCCTCTCCTTTAACATCTGTCTTCACCTGTTTCTCGCCTGTCTTTTACACCTGTCCTCACCGGGTCTTACACCTGTCCTCGCCTGTCCTTTCATTGTCCTCACCTGTCCTTCACACCTGTCCTCACGGGTTCTTTACACCTGTCCTTGTCTGCCCTTCACACCTGTCCTCATATTTCCTTCACATCTGTCCTCGCCTGTCCTTCACACTTGTCCTCGTCTCTCCTTTACACCTGTCCTCACCTTTCATTCACACTTGTCCTCACCTGCACCACCTGTCCTACTCTCTTGCCACCTGTCTAACTTTTGCCACATCTTCATCTGTGGTGGCTAGTTAATCATTGGTGGAGTGATTGTACCTACCAGCACTCACTGGTGGAGTGATTGTACCTACCAGCACTCACTGGTGGAGTGATTGTACCTACCAGCACTCACTGGTGGAGTGATTGTACCTACCAGCACTCACTGGTGGAGTGATTGTACCTACCAGCGCTCACTGGTGGAGTGATTGTACCTACCAGCACTCACTGGTGGAGTGATTGTACCTACCAGCACTCACTGGTGGAGTGATTGTACCTACCAGCGCTCACTGGTGGAGTGATTGTACCTACCAGCACTCACTGGTGGAGTGATTGTACCTCCACGCACTCACTGGTGGAGTGATTGTACCTACCAGCACTCACTGGTGGAGTGATTGTACCTACCAGCACTCACTGGTGGAGTGGTTGTACCTACCAGCGCTCACTGGGGGAGTGATTGTACCTACCAGCACTCACTGGTGGAGTGATTGTACCTACCAGCACTCACTGGTGGAGTGATTGTACCTACCAGCGTTCACTGGGGGAGTGATTGTACCTACCAGCGCTCACTGGTGGAGTGATTGTACCTACCAGCGCTCACTGGTGGAGTGATTGTACCTACCAGCACTCACTGGTGGAGTGATTGTACCTACCAGCGTTCACTGGGGAGTGATTGTACCTACCAGCGCTCACTGGTGGAGTGATTGTACCTACCAGCGCTCACTGGTGGAGTGATTGTACCTACCAGCGTCCACTGGGGAGTGATTGTACTTACCAGCGCTCACTGGTGGAGTGATTGTACCTACCAGCGCTCACTGGTGGAGTGATTGTACCTACCAGCACTCACTGGTGGAGTGATTGTACCTACCAGCGTTCACTGGGGGAGTGATTGTACCTACCAGCGCTCACTGGTGGAGTGATTGTACCTACCAGCGCTCACTGGTGGAGTGATTGTACCTACCAGCGTTCACTGGGGAGTGATTGTACCTACCAGCGCTCACTGGTGGAGTGATTGTACCTACCAGCGTTCACTGGGGGAGTGATTGTACCTACCAGCGCTCACTGGTGGAGTGATTGTACCTACCAGCGCTCACTGGTGGAGTGATTGTACCTACCAGCACTCACTGGTGGATTGATTGTACCTACCAGCGTTCACTGGGGGAGTGATTGTGCCTACCAGCGCTCACTGGTGGAGTGATTGTACCTACCAGCGCTCACTGGTGGAGTGATTGTACCTACCAGCAACTCACTGGTGGAGTGATTGTACCTACCAGCACTGACTGGTGGATGATTGTACCTACCAGCGTTCACTGGTGGAGTGGTATGTACCTACCAGCACTCACTGGTGGAGTGATTGTACCTACCAGCGCTCACTGGTGGAGTGATTGTACCTACCAGCACTCAATGGTGGAGTGATTGTACCTACCAGCACTCACTGGTGGAGTGGTTGTACCTACCAGCGCTCACTGGTGGAGTGATTGTACCTACCAGCACTCACTGGTGGAGTGGTTGTACCTACCAGCACTCACTGGTGGAGTGATTGTACCTACTAGCACTCACTGGTGGAGTGATTGTACCTACCAGCACTCGGTGGAGTATTTGTGCATACCAGCACTCACTGGGGGAGTGTTTGTGCATACCAGCACTCACTGGGGGAGTGTTTGTGCATACCAGCACTCACTGGGGGAGTGTTTGTGCATACCAGCACTCACTGGGGGAGTGTTTGTGCATACCAGCACTCCCTGGGGAGTGTTTGTGCATACCAGCACTCACTGGGGGAGTATATGTGCATATCAGCACTTACTGGTGGGATGTTTGTGCATACCAGCACTTACTGGTGGAGTGTTTGTGCATACCAGCACTCACTGGGGGAGTGTTTGTGCATACCAGCACTCACTGGGGGAGTATTTGTGCATACCAGCACTCACTGGGGAGTGTTTGTGCATACCAGCACTCACTGGGGGAGTATTTGTGCATACCAGCACTCACTGGGGGAGTGTTTGTGCATACCAGCACTCACTGATGGAGTATTTGTGCATATCAGCACTTACTGGTGGAGTATTTGTGCATATCAGCACTTACTGGTGGAGTGTTTGTGCATATCAGCACTTATTGGTGGAGTATTTGTGCATATCAGCACTTACTGGTGGAGTATTTGTGCATACCAGCACTTACTGGTGGAATGTTTGTGCATACCAACACTTACTCTGGCTGTAACATTCTCTAGAACATCATTTATTCTTAAGATAATTCGTGCCTGGAACATGTTCGTGCAGTATAATGATATCAATGAATTAAAGTAAGTTGACCAAATGAAATCGCTGATCCACAAATGACTCCAAATTCATAGTGTTCCTATCTATATATCTCTTAACAGTAAAAAAGCTTTCAAATGAAATGATGTAGGTAACAGATCTTAGTTTTTGTAAATAAAGTTAGGAAGCTTAGCCTAGCCTTGTAAAACCTTGTGTAAAGAGAGAGAGAGAGAGGGGGGGGGGGGGGAGCGTGGCTCGCCAGATACCTTCAGTCCACAGTTTAAAATTCTTACTGATCCTTAACTCACTAAGTAGTGGTCTACCCACGACAAGGAGGAGCAGGAGGGATGGAGGATAGGAGGGAGGGAAGGTAGGATAGAGGGAAAGTGGAAAGGATGATACGAGGGAGGGAAGGTGAGATGGAGGAAAGGTGGGAAAGAAGATGGTAAGTGTAAGAAATGAGAGAAAGGGACATGTAATTGATATGACGCTACTTGTCCATAATGTGTCATTATGAGAAGCTCTCGTGTCTACCATTATATTGATATAATAATAATAATAATAATTATTATTAATATTTTTATTATTATTATTATTATTATTATTATTATTATTATTATTATTATTATTATTATTATTATTATTATATTATTATTAATTATTATTATTATTATTATTATTAATGAGTGTTTGTTTCTTCCTCAGGTAAGATTCATGTTGCCCACCGTCATGAAGGTTTACTGGGTATGTTGATATTACTGCTGCTGCATGATACATAGCTGATACACACCCCTCACCTGTGATACATAGCTGATACACACCCCTCACCTGTGATACATAGCTGATACACACCCCTCACCTGTGATACATAGCTGATACACACCCCTCACCTGTGATACATAGCTGATACACACCCCTCACCTGTGATACATAGCTGATACACACCCCTCACCTGTGATACATAGCTGATACACACCCTCACCTGTGATACATAGCTGATACACACCCCTCACCTGTGATACATAGCTGATACACACCCTCACCTTGTGATACATAGCTGATACACACCCCTCACCTGTGATACATAGCTGATACACACCCCTCACCTGTGATACATAGCTGATACACACCCCTCACCTGTGATACATAGCTGATACACACCCCTCACCTTGTGATACATAGCTGATACACACCCCTCACCTTGTGATACATAGCTGATACACACCCCTCACCTGTGATACATAGCTGATACACACCCCTCACCTGTGATACATAGCTGATACACACCCCTCACCTGTGATACATAGCTGATACACACCCCTCACCTGTGATACATAGCTGATACACACCCCTCACCTGTGATACATAGCTGATACACACCCCTCACCTGTGATACATAGCTGATACACACCCCTCACCTTGTGATACATAGCTGATACACACCCCTCACCTGTGATACATAGCTGATACACACCCCTCACCTTGTGATACATAGCTGATACACACCCCTCACCTGTGATACATAGCTGATACACACCCCTCACCTTGTGATACATAGCTGATACACACCCCTCACCTTGTGATACATAGCTGATACACACCCCTCACCTTGTGATACATAGCTGATACACACCCCTCACCTTGTGATACATAGCTGATACACACCCTCACCTTGTGATACATAGCTGATAACACACCCCTCACCTTGTGATTCATAGCTGATACACACCCTCACCTTGTGATTCATAGCTGATACACACCCTCACCTTGTGATACATAGCTGATACACACCCCTCACCTTGTGATTCATAGCTGATACACACCCCTCACCTTGTGATACATAGCTGATACACACCCCTCACCTTGTGATACATAGCTGATACACACCCCTCACCTTGTGATACATAGCTGATACACACCCCTCACCTTGTGATTCATAGCTGATACACACCCCTCACCTTGTGATTCATAGCTGATACACACCCCTCACCTTGTGATACATGGATGATACCCCTCACCTTGTGATATATGGATGATACCCCTCACCTTGTGATACATGGATAATACACACCCTTCACCTTGTGACACATGGGCGATACACACCCCTCACCTTGTGATACATAGCTGATACACACCCCTCACCTTGTGATACATAGCTGATACACACCCCTCACCTGTGATACATAGCTGATACACACCCCTCACCTTGTGATACATGGATGATACCCCTCACCTTGTGATATATGGATGATACCCCTCACCTTGTGATACATGGATAATACACACCCTTCACCTTGTGACACATGGGCGATACACACCCCTCACCTTGTGATACATAGCTGATACACACCCCTCACCTTGTGATACATAGCTGATACACACCCCTCACCTTGTGATACATGGATGATACTCCTCACCTTGTGATACATGGATGATACCCCTCACCTTGTGATACATGGATGATACCCCTCACCTTGTGATACATGGATGATACACACCCTTCACCTTGTGACACATGGATGATACACACCCCTCACCTTGTGATACATGGCTGATACACAGCCTCACCTTGTGATACATGGATGATACACAGCCTCACTTTGTGATGTATAGATGATACACAGCCTCACATTGTGATACATATATGATACACAGCCTCACCTTGTGACGTATAGATGATACACAGCCTCACCTTGTGATGTATAGATGATACACAGCCTCACCTTGTGATACATAGATGATACACAGCCTCACCTTGTGATGTATAGATGATACACAGCCTCACCTTGTGATACATAGATGATACACAGCCTCACCTTGTGACGTATAGATGATACACAGCCTCACCTTGTGATACATAGATGATACACGGCCCTCACCTTGTGATACATGGATAATGCACACCCGCTCATCTTGTGATACATAGATGATACACAGCCTCACTTTGTGATACATGGATGATACATAGCCTCTCCTTGGGATACATGGATGATACACAGCCTTACTTTGTGATACATAGCTGATACACAGCCTCACCTTGTGATACATGGATGATACATAGCCTCTCCTTGGGATACATGGATGATACACAGCCTCACCTTGTGATACATGGATGATACACAGCCTCACCTTGTGATACATGGATGATACATAGCCTCACCTTGTGATACATGGATGATACACAGCCTCACCTTGTGATACATAGTTGATACACAGCCTCACCTTGTGATACATGGATGATACACACCCCTCATCTTGTGATACATAGTTGATACACAGCCTCACCTTGTGATGTATGGATGAAACACACCCCTCACCTTGTGATACATAACTGATACAAACCCTTCACCTTGTGATACATGTATAATGCACACCCGCTCACCTTGTGATACATGGATGATACACAGCCTTTGTGATACATATATGATACACAGCCTCACCTTGTGATACATGGATGGTACTCAACCTCACCTTATTATACATGGATGATACACAGCATCACTTTGTGGTATATAGATGATACAGCCTCACCTTGTGATACATAGATGATACACAGCCTCACCTTGTGATGTATAGATGATACAGCCTCACCTTGTGATACATAGATGATACACAGCCTCACCTTGTGATGTATAGATGATACAGCCTCACCTTGTGATACATAGATGATACACAGCCTCACCTTGTTATGTATAGATGATACACATCCTCACATTGTGATACATAACTGATACAAACCCTTCACCTTGTGATACATGGATGATACACAACCTTACTTTGTGATACATAGCTGAAACACAGCCTCACCATGTGATACATCGATGATACACAGCCTTACTTTGTGATACATAGCTGATACACAGCCTCACCATGTGATACATGGATGATACACAACCTTACTTTGTGATACATAGCTGATACACAGCCTCACCATGTGATACATGGATGATACACAGCCTTACTTTGTGATACATAGCTGATATACAGCCTCACCATGTGATACATGGATGATACACAACCTTACTTTGTGATACATAGCTGATACACAGCCTCACCATGTGATACATGGATGATACACAGCCTCACCATGTGATACATGGATGATACACACCCCTCACCTTGTGATACATAGTTGACATACACTTAACATAATGTTAAATAGCAGTGTTGTAGTTGTAAGTAACGTATCACAATGTTGTGTGATTGTTTTGAGTGGTGGTAGTGATGGTGGTAGTGGTGGTAGTGATGGTGGTAGTGGTGGTAGTGATGGTGGTGATAGTCTTGCAGGTAGTGGTGGTGGTGGGGTTAGTGGTGCTGGTGGTTGTGATGATGGTAGTGTTGGTAGTGGTGGTGATGGTGGTGGGGGTGGTGGTGATAGTGGTGGTCGGGAGGGCAGGAGATATCACTGCCAGCATATCTTAGATCAATGCCTTGTTAGCTAAGACGTGTCTCTGGACCGCCTTGTTGTTGATGTATCTACCTCTCATCACTACCCCCTCAACCCTTCTACACTCACCTCCCTCCATCACCCTCACTACCCTCACCTCTCACACCCTACTTACCCTCACCCTCATCACCACTTACTCCTCACCTTCCATCACCCCTCACTCTGCCCTCACCTTTCATCACCCTACTCTACCCTCACCTCCATCACCTACTCTAACCTCACCCCTCACTCTACCCTCACCTCATCATCCTCACTTACCCTCACCCTCATCACCCTCATCTACCTCACCTTCCATCACCCTCACTTGCCCTCACCTTATCACCCTCAAATCTACTCACTTCCATCATCCCTCATTCTAACCTACACCCTCCTCACCACCTCACTCTACCCTCACCCCTCCATCACCCCTCACTCTACCCTCACCTTCCATCATCCCTCACTCTACCCTCACCCTCCATCACCCCTCACTCTACCCTCACCCTTCCATCACCCCTCACTCTACCCTCCCCTCCATCACCCTCACTCTCTACCTCCTCACCCTTCCATCACCCCTCACTCTACCTTCACCCTCCATCATCCCTCACTCTACCCTCACCCTCCATCACCCCTCACTCTACCTCCCCCCACCCCCACCCCTCACTTCATCACCCCTCACTCTACCCTCACCCTCCATCATCCCTCACTCTACCTCACCCTCCATCACCCCTCACTCTACCCTCACCTTCCATCACCCCTCACTCTAGCCTCACCTTTCATCACCCTCACTCTACCCTCACCTCCATCATCCCTCACTCTACCTCACCCTCCATCACCCTCACTCTACCCTCACCCTCCATCACCCCTCACTCTACCCTCACCTTCCATCATCCCTCACTCTACCCTCACCCTCCATCACCCCTCACTCTACCTCACCTCCATCACCCCTCACTCTACCCTCACCCCATCCCCTCACTCTACCCTCACCTTCCATCATCCCTCACTCTACCCTCACCCTCCATCACCCCTCACTCTACCCTCACCCTCCATCACCCCTCACTCTCCCTCCATAATATACGTGTATAAAGCCTAGCACCATTTAACTGAATAACTGACCAACAACATTGTTCATAACACAGGAGGTGATGGTGGTGATGGTGGTGATGGTGATGATGGTGGTGACGATGGTGGTGGAGATGGTGGTGATGGTGGTGATGGTGATGATGGTGGTGTTGATGGTGGTGGTGATCGTGATAGTGGTGATGGTGGTGGTGGTGGTGGAGATGGTGTGTGATGGTGGTGATGGTGGTGTTGATGTGTGTGATGTGGTAGGGTGAGTGGTGTGTGGTGATGGTGGTGATGGGAGTGGTAGGTGAGTGGTGGTGGAGATGTGGTGATGGTGATGGTGGTGTTGATGGTGGTGTGATCGTGGTAGTGGTGATGGTGGTGATGGTGGTGGAGATGGTGGTGATGGTGGTGTGGTGGTGGTGTGATGGTGGGTGATTGTGGTAGTGGTGATGGTGATGGTGGTGGTGTGATTGTGGTGGTGAGATCGTGGTAGTGGTGATGGTGTGGTGGGAGATGGTGGTGATAGTGGTGATGGGTGGTTGTGGTGTAGTGGTGGATGGTGATGGTGGTATGGTGGTGTTGATGGTGGGTGATTGTGTGGTGATGGTGTGTGGAGATGGTGGTGGTGTGAGATGGTGGTGGTGTGTGATGGTGGTTGTGTGTGGTGATGGTGTGGTGGTGATGGTGGTGGTGGAGATGGTGGTGGGTGGTGGTGGTGATGGTGTGGTTGTGGTGATGATGGTGGTGGTGGTGGTGGTGTGGTGTGGTGTGGTGGAGATGTGTGATGATCATGGTGATGGTGATGGTGGTGGTGGTGATGCTGGTGGTGGTGGTGGTAATGGTGATGGTGGTGGTGATGGTAATTGTGGTGGTGGTGATGATGGTGATGGCGGTGGTGGTGGTGGTGATGGTGGTGGTGGTGATGGTGATGATGGTTGTGGTTGTGGTGGTGGTGGTAGTGGTGGTGGTTGTGGTGATGGTGGTGGTGGTGGTTGTGATGGTGTGGTGGGGGTGGACGCGGTGGTGGTGGTGGGGGTTGACGTGGTGGAGGTGGTGGTGGGTGGTGGACGTGGTGGTGGTGGTGGTGGGGGTGGACGTAGTGGTGGTGGTGGGGTGGAGGTAGTGATGGCGGTGGTGGTGGAGGTGGTGGTGGGGATGGACGTGGTGGCGATGGTGGGGGTGGTGAGGGTGCGGGTGGTGGTGCTGGGGTGGATGTGATGGGGTGGTGGGAGTGGACGTGGAGGTGGTGGTAGTGGTGGGGGTGGAGTTGGTGATGGTGGTCCGAGTGTACGTGGTGGTGGTGGTGGTGGGGGTGAACGTGATGGTAGTGGTGGGGGTGGTGGTGGGGGTTGGGGTGGAGGTGGTGGTGGGGGTGTACGTGGTGGTGGTGGTGGGGGTGAACGTGGTGGTAGTGGTGGGGGTTTTGGTGGTGGTTGGGGTGGAGGTGGTGGTGGGGGTGTACGTGGTGGTCTACCTGGAGGATATTCCAGGGATCAACGCCCCAGCGGCCCGGTCCATGACCAGGCCTCCCGGTGGATCAGGGCCTGATGAACGAGGTTGTTACTGCTGGCCGCACGCAATCCAACGTACGAACCACAGCCCGGCTGATCCGGCGCCGTCTTTAGGTATCTTTCCAGCTCCCTCTCGAAGACAACCAGAGGTCTACGGGTACTGTTCCTTATTGCTGGTGGGAGGCTGTTGAACAGTCTTGGGCCCCGGACACTTATTGCGTTTCCTCTTAGTATACCAGTGACGGCCCTACTTTTCACTGGGGGTATGTTGCATCGCCTGCCAAGTCTTTTGCTTTCGTATGGAGTGATTTCTGTGTGCATATTAGGGACGTGGTGGTGGTGGTGGGGATGGACGTGGTGGTGGTGGTGGGGATGGACGTGGTGGTGGTGGTGGTGGGGATGGACGTGGTGGTGGTGTTGGGGATGGACGTGGTGGTGGTGGTTGTGGGGATGGACGTGGTGGTGGTGGTGGGGATGGACGTGGTGGTGGTGGTGGGGATGGACGTGGTGGTGGTGGGGATGGACGTGGTGGTGGTGGTGGGGATGGACGTGGTGGTGGTGATGGGGATGGACGTGGTGGTGGTGATGGGGATGGACGTGGTGGTGGTGGTGGGGATGGACGTGGTGGTGGTGGTGGTGGTGGTGGGGGTGGTGGTGGAGGTGGTAGAGGAGAAGGTTGTAGAATTTCACTAGATAAGATGCATTAAAAACCGTAGAAGACCATGAAGAGGCACTTATCTTACTGGCTGACAGCTCAGAGCCCCAGCAACCGCGGTTCTGTGGTTCTCCTTGGATGGGTCAACTATGTCCCACTGGGCTGCAAATAGAGCGATCATCACCAGGGTTAATACCCGTTCTGAAGACCTATATATTCCACTGTGTCAAGTAAGTAAGTTTATTCAGGTATACACAAATACAGTTACATAGATTATCATACACAGCAGCATGTGTGTAGAGAACCTGGGATAACACAAGAAAGTCAAAATGACTTATTTCCATTGTTTTTTTTAATACATTATTATAGATGATAGAAAATAATAACTTATTATTATATTATAAAGGAGATACACTAGGAATAAGGTAAAATGAGTTATTTATATGCATGTGTGTGTTAGCTAAAAAATTAAAAATCATTCTCCCTTTCTTTCTGTAGCTGCATTCATCAGACACCTTTTGGCAGTCTTCTTGAACTGGTTCATGCTATGACTGGCTTTGACATGTGCAGGCAGTCTGTTCCATTCCTTTATTGCTGTACAATAAAAGGTGTTTGGATCCTGGCCACTGACTGTGGGTACTACAAAGTTGTGTTCTCTCCCCCTAGTACCATGATTGCTTCGGTTCCCAACCTGGACAAAATTTGGCAGCAAGATATTCTGGACACTGTTTGTGAGCAATTTGATAAACTTGATTTAATTTCAGTTGTTTTACTCTGTCTTCAATATTCAGCACATCCAGTTGTCGATGACAGAGTAAAACAACTGAAGTTAAATCAAGTTTATAAACTTGCTCACAGTGTCCAGAATACCTTGCTGCCAATTTTGTCAAGGTTGGTTCCCAGCCTATCTTACAGTGTTGTTCCCATTGTGTAACTATGATGATAAATTAGGCACATGTGCAACTTGTGGAAAAAGACACTTATGTACAGTTCAGGACATTTATGAGGGGAAACGTTTCGCCACGAGTGGCTTCTTCAGTCCTAATTAGGACTGAAGAAGCCACTCGTGGCGAAACGTTTCCTTTAATAAATGTCCTGAACTGTACATAAGTGTCTTTTTCCACATCTTGTCGGTATCACCATACCATTTCCTCACATGTGCAACTCTTGGGTATATTTATTGAGGAAACGTTTCGCCACACAGTGGCTTCATCAGTCCATACAAAGGAGAATCGTGAAGAACAGGAGGAGAATGAGATAATTAGTCCCTCAACCTGTTCTTCACGATTCTCCTTTGTATGGACTGATGAAGCCACTGTGTGGCGAAACATTTCCTCAATAAAGATACCCAATACTTGCACATGTGTCTAATTTGTCAACTTGTCGGTTCTCTGAAACATTATCTACAACTGTGTAACTATCTTACACTGTTGTTCCCACTGTGTAACTGTCTTACAGTGTTGTTCCCACTGTGTAACTGTCTTACAGTGTTGTTCCCACTGTGTAACTGTCTTACAGTGTTGTTCCCACTGTGTAACTGTCTTACACTGTTGTTCCCACTGTGTAACTGTCTTACAGTGTTGTTCCCACTGTGTAACTGTCTTACAGTGTTGTTCCCACTGTGTAACTGTCTTACAGTGTTGTTCCCACTGTGTAACTGTCTTACAGTGTTGTTCCCACTGTGTAACTGTCTTACACTGTTGTTCCCACTGTGTAACTGTCTTACAGTGTTGTTCCCACTGTGTAACTGTCTTACACTGTTGTTCCCACTGTGTAACTGTCTTACAGTGTTGTTCCCACTGTGTAACTGTCTTACACTGTTGTTCCCACTGTGTAACTGTCTTACAGTGTTGTTCCCACTGTGTAACTATCTTACACTGTTGTTCCCACTGTGTAACTGTCTTACAGTGTTGTTCCCACTGTGTAACTATCTTACACTGTTGTTCCCACTGTGTAACTGTCTTACAGTGTTGTTCCCACTGTGTAACTATCTTACACTGTTGTTCCCACTGTGTAACTGTCTTACAGTGTTGTTCCCACTGTGTAACTGTCTTACACTGTTGTTCCCACTGTGTAACTGTCTTACAGTGTTGTTCCCACTGTGTAACTGTCTTACAGTGTTGTTCCCACTGTGTAACAGTCTTACAGTGTTGTTCCCACTGTGTGTCTTACAGTGTTGTTCCCACTGTGTAACTGTCTTACAGTGTTGTTACCACTTGTAACTATCTTACAGTGTTGTTCCCACTTTGTAACTATCTTAGTGTTCTTCCCACTGTGTAACTGTCTTACAGTGTTGTTCCCACTGTGTAACTGTCTTACAGTGTTGTTCCTACTGCGTAACTGTCTTACAGTGTTGTTCCCACTGTGTAACTGTCTTACAGTGTTGTTCCCACTGTGTAACTGTCTTACAGTGTTGTTCCCACTGTGTAACTGTCTTACAGTGTTGTTCCCACTGTGTAACAGTCTTACAATGTTGTTCCCACTGTGTAACTGTCTTACAGTGTTGTTCCCACTGTGTAACTGTCTTACAGTGTTATTCCCACCGTGTAACTGTCTTACAGTGTTGTTCCCACTGTGTAACTGTCTTACAGTGTTGTTCCCACTGCGTAACTGTCTTACAGTGTTGTTCCCACTGTATAACAGTCTTACAGTGTTGTTCCCACTGTGTAACTGTCTTACAGTGTTGTTCCCACTGTGTAACTGTCTTACAGTGTTGTTCCCACTGTGTAACTATCTTACAGTGTTGTTCCCACTGTGTAACTGTCTTACAGTGTTGTTCCCACTGTGTAACTGTCTTACAGTGTTGTTCCCACTGTGTAACTGTCTTACAGTGTTGTTCCCACTGTATAACTGTCTTACAGTGTTGTTCCCACTGTATAACTGTCTTACAGTGTTGTTCCCACAGTGTAACTGTCTTACAGTGTTGTTCCCACTGTATAACTGTCTTACAGTGTTGTTCCCACTGTATAACTGTCTTACAGTGTTGTTCCCACTGTATAACTGTCTTACAGTGTTGTTCCCACTGTATAACTGTCTTACAGTGTTGTTCCCACTGTATAACTGTCTTACAGTGTTGTTCCTACTGCGTAACTGTCTTACAGTGTTGTTCCCACTGTGTAACTGTCTTACAGTGTTGTTCCCACTGTATAACTGTCTTATAGTGTTGTTCCCACTGTATAACTGTCTTACAGTGTTGTTCCCACTGTATAACTGTCTTACAGTGTTGTTCCTACTGTGTAACTGTCTTACAGTGTTGTTCCCACAGTGTAACTGTCTTACAGTGTTGTTCCCACTGTATAACTGTCTTACAGTGTCATTTTTGGTCTCCTTGTTCCTTGCCCTTCGCTGTGCTGTTCGCTGCTGCTTCGTACTTTAATGTTGTTTGCGAATGGTTTGCCATAATGTTCTAGCAAGCTGTTTGATTGCCTTGTTGGTCGAAATATTAGGTTATTTAGGGACTTTTGCCTGTCAGTGCTTAAGTCTAAGTCGAGTCAAGTCTTACTGAGACATAACGAGCATTGAGCACCTCACACATTCTCACACACACACTGTATATATTTATATTATATATTTACTTGAGTATATCTCATCATAACAACGTACCAGACAGTACTTAAGAGTCTTACAGTTATTAAAGCGCCCTCAGCACTAAACGAGTGTATGTACAAGATAACTATAATAAACGTATACCAAGTTATACTCCAAGAGGAGCTTATCTCCGTAATTATACCAAATGTATTACCTTCAGTAGGTACCACCTAGACACCTTGGATATTGAACATCTCCTATTTCATTTAGTTTGTGTATATTCATCCAGTTACAATCCCAAAGTGCTCTTAATTTTAAAGGATAACGGGACTAGAATATTCTCTGACAAACTGTTACACAACCAGAAACATGCTAGGTGTTAGATTGGGAGTCAGTAAGTTGACCTTCTAGTAATCTCTGGAGATGTCTGTACTTTATGGATGTCGCATTTTGTAACATGTTCCCACTGCAACTATCATGCTGTGGTGTTCCCACTGTGTAACTATCATACAGTGGTGTTCCCACTGTGTAACTATCATACCGTGGTGTTCCCCTGTGTAACTATCATACTGTGGTGTTCCCACTGTAACTATCATACTATGGTATTCCCACTGTGTAACTATCATACCATGGTATTCCCACTGTGTAACTATCATACTGTGGTGTTCCCACTGTGTAGCTATCATACCATGGTATTCCTATTGTGTAACTATCTTACCATGGTATTCCCACTGTGTAACTATCATACCATGGTATTCCCTCTTTGTAAATATCATACCGTGGTGTTTCCACTGTGTAACTATCATACTGTGGTGTTCCCACTGTGTAACCATCATACCATGGTATTCCCACTGTGTAACTCTCATACTGAGGTGTTCCCACTGTGGAACTATCTTAGTGTAGCAGCACGTTCAACAAAATCCTTCACCCTACCTCTCCCTCACCCTGTCTCTCCCTCACCCTGTCTCTCCCTCACCCTGTCTCTCCCTCACCCTGTCTCTCCCTCACCCTACTCTCCTCACCCTGTCTCTCCCTCACCCTGTCTCTCCCTCACCCTGTCTCTCCCTCACCCTGCATCTCCCTCACCCTGTCTGTCCCTCACCCTGTCTCTGTTCCCTCTCCCACCCTGTCTCTCCCTCACCCTGTCTCTCCCTCACCCTGTCTCTCCCTCACCCTGTCTCTCCCTCACCCTGTCTCTCCCTCACCCTACCTCTCCCTCACCCTGTCTCTCCCTCACCCTGTCTCTCCCTCACCCTGTCTCTCCCTCACCCTGTCTCTCCCTCACCCTGCATCTCCCTCACCCTGTCTGTCCCTCATCTTAGGTCACTGCTAGTAATCATTGTTTGACTTATTAATCTACGTTCAATGGTGGTACAATGTGTGGTTGTGTTCTGTTAATTGATCGGAAGGATTTGTTCTGTGGTTGTGCAACCAGAGTTAATCTTGACAGAGCTCATGCACTCACGCACGCACCAGCACGCACGCACCAGCACGCACGCACTACCACACACGCACGAGCACACCAGTGATTACCATACGTGCACGACCTCCCCTCTTCCCCTTCCCTCACCTCACTCTCCCTCAAGCTTCTGCCTCTAGGCTTAGAGTAAATACAGCGAGCAGCAAGGTAAGAGACAGGCCAGGAGCCGAGACTCAACCCCGTCCTCCCCACCCACGGCAACCACAAAAAAAGAGTATGATAGGTAAGTACGTACGCACATACAGACATTACTAGAAGGGCCAAGAAATTAAGTAGGTGGAGATAAATCGGGAAGGAGGAGAGAATGTCAAGGAATGGAAGAATGTTGATCACGAACCCATGTTTAGTAGAAATGGTAAATGAGCATGAAAGATGGTGGAGGAGGTAAGAAGATGGGAACACAAGGCACAGAGCTCTCATAGTGTTTGGGTTATAAGAAGAGATCCCGATGGGAAGTTACAAGTGTAGAAGAATAAAAAAAATGAAGATTAGGTGAAAGTAATGGGCATGTCTCAAGACATGATAATAAGACGAATGTAAACAACTTAATGAAGGGATAAGATTACGTTTTAACAAATCAAATGAAACTTGAATTACTTAACAGATTGGAGGTTTAATGTGATAGACTTAAGAGTGATTACATTAGATCTCACATTCAAGGATTCAGCCGTGCAAATATCACAGCCACAATGAAAATGATAGGCCGAGTAACTAGAACTTTCAGAACAATAATGATTCTCTTCAAGCTACGTGTTCTTTCTAGACTAGTATACTGTTATACAGTAACAACCCTTTCTAAGTCAGGTGATGTTGCAGAACTGGGGAATGTATAGAGAACCTTCAGTGCTCACATAAATTCAGTCAAGCACCTACATTACTGGGAACTCTCGAAGTCCCTTCAATTGTACTCCTCGAAAAATAGGCAAGAAAGATACATCATTATTTACATATGGAAAATGCAGGAGGGATTGGTCCTAAATCTGCACAACGAGATCATCTACTAAAGCAAGAAACTTGGCGTATGGTGCAAACACCTATAACGTCAAAACAATTTTGTGAATCATTGATAACGGTTTGAAATGAAGTCAAACTGACACAAGGCAAAAGAAAGATTCTGACTAAAAAAAAAAAAAACAGAGTTCCAAAGCTATGGCTCAACCAAGAGTGTAGAGGAGTGAAAGGGATGATCAGATAACACTGAAGAAAAAGGAAACTAAGCAGGAGAGCATGAAACAACTAGGGAAGGATAAGAATGAAGGATGAAAGATAGTTTTGTTATGATGCAGCATCAAGGGACAAAAGTAAACTAAAACAGAGAATTATGTGAAAATATTAGTTTAAGATTCATAGAAGTCTTCAGTGAGGGAACGGGAGGCGCATATGAAGGTAGTGTAGTCAGAGGAAACCTGCAGGTGCTAGCAAGCATCTACACAACACAAAAAGTGTCGAGGCTACCAGAGGAGCTTGACGTAACAAAAACAATGATACCAGACAACATATCCTAATTAGCTCGGAGACAAGCATGCCCAACCACTGTGTGACTCAGAGCGAAGGTCTTCAACCAGTCTCTAC
This sequence comes from Cherax quadricarinatus, assembly GCF_026875155.1. Taxonomy (NCBI): domain Eukaryota; kingdom Metazoa; phylum Arthropoda; class Malacostraca; order Decapoda; family Parastacidae; genus Cherax; species Cherax quadricarinatus. The sequence goes on from NC_069401.1 coordinate 11,331,677, forward strand.
AATCAGGAGAGCTGCCGGAAGACTCCAGAAAGAAAAATGTGGCTCCCACATATAAAAAAAGGACATATAAGAAATACTGAATTACAGACCAGTATCTTAAATATGAACATTATCAAAAGTTGTGGAGACAAGTGTAAGGTGAAGGGTTTTGGAGCATGTGGAGAGAAGATATCAGGCAAGAAGGTAGAGAGTAATAGCAAGGAATGTGAGAATGTAATAAATGGGGTCCAACACTGTTCTTAATATTAGTCAACGACCCAACTGAAGGATATGAGTCTCTTGTGTCTTGTTTTCTAATGATGTAAGACGGATGATGAGAGTAAGAACTGGGAAGGTCAGAAATAAACTGCGGCAGACCTCGACCCACCACAACACTGCTACAACTAACAGCTTTGGCAGTTGAATAATAACGAATGAAAGCTTATACAGGGGTAGACCAGACACAAGTACAACATGGAAGGTGATGGTAGACCAGACACAAGTACAACATGGAAGGTAATGGTAGACCAGAGTACAACATGGAAAGTGATGGTAGACCAGACACAAGTACAACATGGAAGGTGATGGTAGACCAGAGTACAGCATGGAAGGTGATGGTAGACCAGAGTACAGCATGGAAGGATGGTGAAGACCGAGTAACATGGAAGTGATGTAGACCAGAGTACAGCATGGAAAGTGATGGTAGACCAGAGTACAGCATGGAAGGTGATGGTAGACCAGACACGAGTGCAACATGGAAGGTGATGGTAGACCAGAGTACAACATGGAAGGTAATGGTAGACCAGAGAAGAGTACAACGTGGAAGGTGATGGTAGACCCGAGTACCACATGGAAGGTGATGGTAGACCAGAGTACAGCATGGAAAGTGATGGTAGACCAGAGTACAGAAGGATGAGAAGAACAGCAGAAATGATGGTAGACCAGACACAGTGACAACATGGAAGGTGATGGTAGACCAAGTACAACATGGAAGGTAATGGTAGACCAGTCAGATGATGAGAGTACAACGTGAATGGGTGATGGTAGACCAGAGTACAACATGGAAGGTAATGGTAGACCAGAGAAGAGTACAACGTGGAAGGTGATGGTAGACCAGAGTACCACATGGAAGGTGATGGTAGACCAGAGTACAGCATGGAAAGTGATGGTAGACCAGAGTACAGCATGGAAGGTGATGGTAGACCAGACACGAGTGCAACATGGAAGGTGATGGTAGACCAAGTACAACATGGAAGGTAATGGTAGACCAGAGAAGAGTACAACGTGGAAGGTGATGGTAGACCGAGTACCACATGGAAGGTGATGGTAGACCAGAGTACAGCATGGAAAGTGATGGTAGACCAGAGTACAGCATGGAAGGTGATGGTAGACCAGACACGAGTGCAACATGGAAGGTGATGGTAGACCAAAGTACAACATGGAAGGTAATGGTAGACCAGAGAACGAGTGCAACGTGGAAGGTGTGGTAGATACGATACACGAAGTATGGTACCAGGTGATGGTATGCACCATCAGGTACAGCATGGAAGGTGATGGTAGACCAGGAGTGAAGCTGGAGGTGAGGTCAAGTTGGTGTGCTGGTAAGGTGATGTGGCATGTGGTATGCAGATGTGGAATGGTGATGGTGGCCATTGATGGTGGTGGTGGAGGTGGCAAGGTGGTGGTTGTAATGGAGGGGGACAGTGTGTGTGTGTGTACTCACCTAATTGTGGTTGCAGGGGTCGAGACTCAGCTCCTAGCCCCGCCTCTTCACTGAGTGCTACTAGGTCCTCTCTCTCCCTGCTCCATGAACTTTATCATACCTCATCTTAAAGCTATGTATGGTTCCTGCCTCCACTACCTCACTTGCTAGGCTATTCCACTTCCTGACTACTCTATGACTGAAGAAATACTTCCTAACATCCCTTTGTGACCCCTTGTTTCTGTGTCCCCTCTCTGGAACAACCTGTCTCTGTCTACCTTATCTATTCCACGCAGTATTTTGTATGTTGTTATCATGTCTTCCCTAACCCTCCTGTCCTCCAGTGTCGTCAGGCCGATTTCCCTTAACCTTTCTTCGTAGGACATTCCCCTAAGCTCTGGAACTAACCTTGTCGCAAACCTTTGCACTTTCTCTAATTTCTTGACGTGCTTGATCAAGTGTGGGCTCCAAATAGGTGCTGCATACACCAATATGGGCCTGACGTACACGGTGTACAGTGTCTTGAACGATTCCTTACTAAGGTATCGGAACGCTATTCTCAGATTTGCCAGGCGGCCATATGCTGCAGCAGTTATCTGGTCGATGTGTGCTTCCGGTGACGTGCTCGGTGTTATACTCACGCCAAGATCTTTCTCCCTGAGCGAGGATTGCAGTCGTTGGCTACCTAGCCTCTACTCCGTCTGCGGTCTTCTTTGCCCTTCCCCGATCTTCATGACTTTGCATTTGGCGGGGTTAAATTCGAGAAGCCAGTTGTTGGACCAGGTGTCCAGCCTGTTCAGGTCTCTTTGAAGTTCTACCTGATCCTCATCTGATTTAATTCTCCTCATTAACTTTGCGTCATCTGCGAACAGGGACACTTCTGAGTCTAACCCTTCCAACATGTTATTCACATATACCAGAGATAGCACTGGTCCTAGGACCGACCCCTGTGGGACCCCGCTCGTCACAGGTTTCCACTGTGATACCTCATCACGTACCATGACTCGTTGTTGCCTCCCTGTCAGGTATTCTCTGATCCATTGCAGTGCCTGATCCTCTAGCTTCTGCACCAATCTCCTGTGAGGAACTGTGTAGAAGGCCTTCTTGCAGTCCAAGAAGATGTAATCAACCCACCTCTCTCTCTCGTGTCTTACTTCTGTTACTTATCATAAAACTCCAGTAGGTTTATGGCACAGGATTTACCTTCCATAAATCCGTGCTGGTTGGCGTTTATACTCTTGTTCCGTTCCAGGTGCTCCACCACTCTCCTCCTGATAATCTTCTCCATTACTTTGCACTATGCACGTCAGTGACACTGGTCTATAGTTTAGTGCCTCTTTTCTGTCTCCTTTTTTAAATATGGATACTACATTTGCCGTCTTCCATACATCAGGTAGTTGCCCAGTTTCAAGGGATGTGTTGAAGATTGTGATTAGTGGCACACACAGCATTTCTGCTCCCTCTCTAAGGACCCACGGGGAGATGTCCGGTCCCATCGCCTTTGAGGTATCAAGGTCCCTTAGCAGCTTCTTCACCTCCTCCTCAGTTGTGTGTATGTCATCTAACACTTGTTGGTATACTCCTTGTTGGCATCTCCGTCTGTTCTGTCCACCCAGAGTCCTTCCTGTCTTCACTGTAAATACTTCCTTAAATCTCTTGTTTAGCTCCTCACATACCTCTTGAGCGCTTCTGGTGAGTTCCCCGCCTTCTTCCTCAGCCTGATCACCTGGTCTTTGACTGTTGTCTTCCTATTAATGTGGCTATACAGCATTTTGTGTGTGTGTGTGTGTGTGTGTGTGTGTGTGTGTGTGTGTGTGTGTGTGTGTGTGTGTGTGTGTGTGTGTGTGTGTGTGTGTGTGTACTCACCTAGTTGAGGTTGCAGGGGTCGAGTCCAAGCTCCTGTGTGTGTGTGTGTGTGTGTGTGTGTATACTCACCTAATTGTGGTTGCAGGGGTCGAGTCCAAGCTCCTGTGTGTGTGTGTGTGTGTGTGTGTGTGTGTGTACTCACCTAATTGTGGTTGCAGAGCTCCTGGCCCCGAGTGTGTGTGTGTGTGTGTGTGTGTGTGTGTGTGTTGTGCGTGCGTGTGTTGGTAGCAGGCGGCAGCACCGTCCACCAAAGTGTACTCTTGAATGTCCGGGCACCTGTAATAACAACACCGCGGGCACCTCCAGCCTCGTTCCTGCCCTTCCATTCCCCTCCCCCTCACCTTCCCTTATCCCCCTACCCCGCCTCAGCAGGAGCCGCTGGTGAGTCATGGTCCCCATTCCACCCCTCATCAACCCCCCAGTCGCCAGCGGCTCTCCCTGCCGGTGGAATTGCAGGAAGATCATCAGGCGAAAGCAACTCGACTTAGCAACATCACCCATAAGACAACACAAGCTAAGAGGTCGTCGTCATCAACGACGCTGTCTGCAGAACCAACACGAAAACTGAAGGAAAAACTTTTTACGCTTAATCTGGAAGCTGAGGTAATGTGGTTCCCCAGACAGGCTAAAACGAAAATAAAAAAAATGATCAGTTGGTTGTAATGGTCACGGGCCAGATGAAAAGGAGCGATTTCTTGGAAGAGCTGAGCTCCAGGTAGCTACTTACCTGGTGGAAATTGTCCTTCCATTGTGCGGGAAATAGAAGATTAGTAGGCTGTTCAGGAGGGCCCCTGAGACATTGTTGGTTCCAGCCAGGGTTAATGCCTGCTGGAACAGGGGTAGCTGCTGCTGGAACAATTATAGCTGCTACTAGATCAAAGAGGGTTGTTGGTGGAATAAGGATGACTGCTATTGGAACAAGGATGGCTGCTGCTGGAACAAGGACAGCTGCTACTGGAACAAAGATGGCTGCTGCTGGAGCAAGGATAGCTGCTACTGGAACAAGGATGGCTGTTACTGGAACAAGGATAGCTGCTGCTGGAACAAGGATGGCTGCTACTGGGAAAAGGATGGCTACTGCTGGAACAAGGATAGCTGTTACTGGAACAAGGATAGCTGCTGCTGGAACAAGGATGGCTGTTACTGGAACAAAGATGGCTGCTGCTGAAACAAGGATGGCTGCTACTGGAATAATGATGGCTGCTACTAGAATGACGATATCTGCTACTGGAACAAGGATGGCTGCTACTAGAACAAGGATATCTGCTACTGGAACAAAGATGGCTGCTACTGCTACTGGAACAAGGATGGCTGCTATTAGAACAAGGATATCTGCTACAGGAACAAGGATGACTGCTACTGGAATAAGGATGGCTGCTACTGGAACAATGATGGCTGCTACTGGAACTAGGATGGCTGCTACTGGAGCTAGGATGGCTGCTACTGGAGCAAGGATAGCTGCTACTGGAACAAGAATGGCTGCTTCTGGAACAAGGATGTCTGCTACTGGAACAAGGATGGCTGCTACTGAAACAAGGATTGCTGCTACTGGAACAAGGATGGCTGCTACTGGAACTAGGATGGCTGCTACTGGAAGTAGGATGGCTGCTACTGGAACTAGGATGGCTGCTACTGGAAGTAGGATGGCTGCTACTGGAACAAGGCTGGCTACTACTGGAACAAGGATGGAAGTATGTTAGTGTACCCGTAACACTTCCACTCACTTTAGGCCTAGATTACAGCACTCCTGCTCTCTGCTCAGTCTTCACTCCCACAAGGAGCTGGTTTCCTCTACCAGCTGATGGGGGTAAATATAATGTGTGTGCATCAGGAAAGCGAATAACGAGGGAGATATTAATTAACGAGGCCTGAGCCAGGCGTTACCTGCCTCAGCAACTGTCTCCACTCATCCGGAACTCAACACCCAATAAGGAAGTTCAAGATTTCCTGCTTTGGCAAGGTGGATGTCTGAGAGAGAATGAAGGAAACATGGGAGGAGTGTTGTCATAGCGGGGAGAGGCTGGCAAGAGTGTGTTGAAGCTTTAGCGTGGTTTGAAGGGATTGACCGAAAGAGGCTGCCGGTGGCAGGTCTCCCTGCATAACGCCGGGAACCTCACCCTCCTCACCTGCTGAAGATAATTCCTTGTCAGTTAGTTGTCTCTGGTGGCAGGTGTTATCTAGTGACAGGTGTTGTCTGGTAACAAGTGTTGTATTTAGTGAGAGGTGTTGTATCTAGTGACAGGTGTTGTATCTAGTGACAGGCGTTGTGTCTGGTAACAGGTGTTGTGTCTGGTGACAAATGTTGTGTTTGGTGACAGGTGTTGCACCTGGTAACAGGTGTTGTGTCTGGTGAGAGGTGTAGTGTCTGGTGACGTGTTGTGTCTGGTGACAAATATTGTGTCTGGTGAGAGGTGTGGTGTCTAGTGACAGGTGTTGTGCCTGGTAACAGGTGTTGTGTCTGGTGAGAGGTGTACTGTCTGGTGACGTGTTGTGTCTGATGACAGGTATTGTGTCTGGTGAGAGGTGTGGTGTCTAGTGACAGGTGTTGTTTCCGGTCAGAGGTGTTCTGTCTGGTCACAAGCATTGTGTCTGGTTAAAGGTGTTGTGTCCAGTCTCAGAAACACACTGCCACTCATTCAGTAACTGTCTTGCATGAGGTGTTCTGATGATCCTCGGACCTGCAACATTCCCACCCCTCCTTCAGAGTGCAGGTACTGTACTTCCCACTCCTTCAGAGTGTAAACATAACTTCTCGGCTGCCTGCTCCTCCTCGCTGCAAGGTTTAAAACCCATATCTCGTGACAGCGGCTGCCTTCAAAACTTGATATAGAAATAAGTTGTTTATCTCCATCTTGACCTATTATCATGTTGCATAATTTTGGCCCTGGACTGAGCGAAACGTCGTCTTTTTTCCATTTAAAATTTGTTAATCAATTGTAATTTATCTGCGTAGCGTTTTAATATTGTTCATGATTTGATTTTGTTCACTTGTTCTTATGCATTATTTTGTGTATTAATTGGGTAACACCTGTGTGGCATATATCACCTAAGTGTCAATTGGATAACACCTGTCTGGCATATATAACCTAAGTGTCAATTGGATAACACCTGTCTGGCATATATCACCTAAGTGTCAATTGGATAACACCTGTCTGGCATATATCACTTGAGTGTCAATTGGGTAACACCTGTCTGACATATATCACCTGAGTGTCAATTGGATAACACCTGTCTGGCATATATCACTTGAGTGTCAATTGGGTAACACCTGTCTGGCATATATCACCTAAGTGTCAATTGGGTAACACCTGTCTGGCATATATCACCTAAGTGTCAATTGGGTAACACCTGTCTGGCATATATCACCTAAGTGTCAATTGGATAACACCTGTCTGGTATATATCACTTGAGTGTCAATTGGGTAACACCTGTCTGGCATATATCACCTAAGTGTCAATTGGATAACACCTGTCTGGCATATATCACCTAAGTGTCAATTGGATAACACCTGTCTGGCATATATCACCTAAGTGTCAATTGGATAACACCTGTCTGGCATATATCACCTAAGTGTCAATTGGATAACACCTGTCTGGCATATATCACCTGAGTGTCAATTGGATAACACCTGTCTGGCATATATCACCTAAGTGTCAATTGGATAACACCTGTCTGGCATATATCACCTGAGTGTCAATTGGATAACACCTGTCTGGCATATATCACTTGAGTGTCAATTGGGTAACACCTGTCTGGCATATATCACCTAAGTGTCAATTGGATAACACCTGTCTGGCATATATCACTTGAGTGCCAATTGGGTAACACCTGTCTGACGTATATCACCTGAGTGTTAAATGGATAACACCTGTCTGGCATATATCACTTGAGTGTCAATTGGGTAACACCTGTCTGACGTATATCACCTGAGTGTCAATTGGATAACACCTGTCTGACATATATCACCTGAGTGTCAATTGGATAACACCTGTCTGACATATATCACCTGAGTGTTAATTGGGTAACACCTGTCTGACATATATCACCTGAGTGTTAATTGGGTAACACCTGTCTGACATATATCACCTGAGTGTTAATTGGGTAACACCTGTCTGACATATATTACCTGAGTGTTAATGGTTTTTCTCCTAGTGTAAGCTCGATGAGAGACGAGGAGCACAGCCTCACAGTCACTGCTCACATTCCAGCAGCACATCCTCACAGTCACTGCTCACATTCCAGCAGCACAGCCTCACAGTCACTGCTCACATTCCAGCAGCACAGCTTCACAGTCACTGCTCACATTCCAGCAGCACAGCCTCACAGTCACTGCTCACATTCCAGCAGCACAGCCTCACAGCCGCTGCTCACGTTCCAGCAGCACAGCCTCACAGTCACTGCTCACATTCCAGCAGCACAGCCTCACAGTCGCTGCTCACATTCCAGCAGCACAGCCTCACAGTCACTGCTCACATTCCAGCAGCACAGCCTCACAGTCACTGCTCACATTCCAGCAGCACAGCCTCACAGTCACTGCTCACATTCCAGCAGCACAGCCTCACAGTCACTGCTCACATTCCAGCAGCACAGCCTCACAGTCGCTGCTCACATTTCAGCAGCACAGCCTCACAGTCACTGCTCACATTCCAGCAGCACAGCCTCACAGTCAATGCTCACATTCCAGCAGCACAGCCTCATAGTCACTGCTCACATTCCAGCAGCACAGCCTCACAGTCGCTGCTCACATTCCAGCAGCACAGCCTCACAGTCACTGCTCACATTCCAGCAGCACAGCCTCACAGTCACTGCTCACATTCCAGCAGCACAGCCTCACAGTCACTGCTCACATTCCAGCAGCACAGCCTCACAGTCACTGCTCATATTCCAGCAGCACAACCTCACAGTCACTCCTCATTCCAGCAGCACAGCCTCACAGTCACTGCTTACATTCCAGCAGCACAACCTCACAATCACTGCTCGCATTCCAGCAGCACAGCCTCACAGTCACTCCTCATTCCAGCAGCACAGCCTCACAGTCACTGCTTACATTCCAGCAGCACAGCCTCACAGTCACTGCTCACACTCCAGCAGCACAGCCTCACAGTCACTGCTCACACTCCGGCAGCACAGCCTCACAGTCACTCCTCATTCCAGCAGCACAGCCTCACAGTCACTCCTCACACTCCGGCAGCACAGCCTCACAGTCACTCCTCACATTCCGGCATCACAGAGGTGAGGTTTGGGACACCTGTGTGCCAGGGAGGGGGAAGGGAGAGCTGCATTGCGAAGCAGTTGAAGGGAAGGGGATGCTGGTGCGGGGATGGAGGGCGGGAGAGGAAGGTGCAAGTGATGGAGGGCCAGAGAAAGGGAGGAGTGATAGGAAAGAAGAAAAAAGCTGGGAGGGGGGAGGACCAGGTATATGGAAGGGGAGGGCCAGGTAGAGGGAGGGAGGGCCAGGTAGAGGGAAGGGGAGGACCAGGTAGAGGGAGGGGAGGGCCAGGTAGAGGGAAGGGGAGGACAGGTAGAGGGAAGGGGAGGGCCAGGTAGAGGGAGGGGAGGGCCAGGTAGAGGGAAGGGGAGGACCAGGTAGAGGGAAGGGGAGGGCCAGGTAAGGGAAGGGGAGGGTCAGGTAGAGGGTAGGGGAGGGCCAGGTAGAGGGAAGGGGAGGGCCAGGTAGAGGGAAGGGGAGGGTCAGGTAGAGGGTAGGGGAGGGCCAGGTAGAAGGAGGGGAGGGTCAGGTAGAGGGAGGGGAGGGCCAGGTAGAGGGAAGGGGAGGGTCAGGTAGAGGGAGGGGAGGGCCAGGTAGAAGAAAGGGGAGGGTCAGGTAGAGGGAAGGGGAGGGTCAGGTAGAGGGAAGGGAGGGTCAGGTAAGTGAGGGTAGGGGGAGGGTCAGGTAGAGGGAATGGGAGGGTCAGGTAGAGGGAGGGTAGGGCCAGGTAGAGGGAAGGGGAGGATCAGGTAGAGGGAGGGGAGGGCCAGGTAGAGGGAAGGGGAGGGTCTGGTAGAGGGATGGGAGGGCCAGGTAGAGGGAGGGGAGGTCAGGTAGAGGGAGGGGAGGGCCAGGTAGAGGGAGGGGAGGGTCAGGTAGAGGGAGGGTAGGGCCAGGTAGAGGGAAGGGGAGGGTCAGGTAGAGGGATGGGAGGGCCAGGTAGAGGGAGGGGAGGGTCAGGTAGAGGGAGGGTAGGGCCAGGTAGAGGGAAGGGGAGGGTCAGGTAGAGGGATGGGAGGGCCAGGTAGAGGGAAGGGGAGGGTCAGGTAGAGGGATGGGAGGGCCAGGTAGAGGGAATGGGAGGGTCAGGTAGAGGGAGGGTAGGGCCAGGTAGAGGGAATGGGAGGGTCAGGTAGAGGGAGGGGAGGGCCAGGTAGAGGGAAGGGGAGGTCAGGTAGAGGGATGGGAGGGCCAGGTAGAGGGAGGGGAGGGTCAGGTAGAGGGATGGGAGGGCCAGGTAGAGGGAATGGGAGGGTCAGGTAGAGGGAGGGTAGGGCCAGGTAGAGGGAATGGGAGGGTCAGGTAGAGGGAGGGGAGGGCCAGGTAGAGGGAAGGGGAGGGTCAGGTAGAGGGATGGGAGGGCCAGGTAGAGGGAGGGGAGGGTCAGGTAGAGGGATGGGAGGGCCAGGTAGAGGGAGGAGTGACAGTTGAGGTAGGAGGTGAGGAAGTGCTTGGGGCTTAATAGAGAACTTTCTATGTAATGGAGAAGGTTCAGCCTCACTCACACTGTGTGTTTTAAACACTGTGTTCCTGTAAGTTGCTCTGGGGTCACACACTTGCTCTGAGGTGAAGTCACACCCTTTCTCTGAGGTAAAGTCACACCCTTGGTCTGAGGTGAAGTCACGCCCTTTCTCTGAGGTGAGGTCACGTCCTTGTTTTGAGGTGAGGTCACACCTTTACTGCTGCTTGGAAAAGTTAATGTGAGCCATCTTTAGTGGAGGACTTTAGCAAGAACTGTAATTGCAGATAGAAACAGTCTCACACAACAGAATTATTAAACCTCTGCAATAAATTCATCTTAAGTCAGCAGAGTGCTGAAGTGACCAGTCTGGGAACACCTCAGACCTTATAAATACGAATAGTAAGAACCTTGTCCAGGACATAACAGTGTCGAAGACTGCAGTCTCAGATCGCACCTTAATCGAGGTACAGAGCAGCGTGTACAGTGGCCTGGGACAGAGAAACACGACCAATCATGAGGACGATTTCAATAGATTCAGCTTTAGCAAGTACGTCATATGGGACCAAATATATCATGAACTTAGCAAGATACACTGGGAAGACGATGTGACCACCCTTGGGAGGATGAGCTCCTTGGCACTCAAATTATGTTCCGGTTATGCACCTCTTCGGCAAAGGAGAAGAGAGAGAGAGGAGAGAGAGAGAGAGAGAGAGAGGTGCTCCCTCAACAGGCAAAGACAATGGGTAACATATCTCCTTAAAGGAAGCAGACTCTGAAGCACGAAAGGTAACTTTGGTTACAGAAATGAAGAACTTCCAGCACAAACTGACTGCATCATGCAGTCCAGGAGAGACAGAAAGAGAAAAGAGCCATAAATTTAATGAGAGAAAATCCAAAATAATTCTATTATGCAAAATCCAGGTCGGAAACCACGGCCAGTATCGGGCCTTAATTTAAAGAGGATGGAACACACGCTCATGACAAGTCACAGTACAATTCTGTGTTCAGTAAACCACTCATCAATCTACAGATTAAAGACCCTAATGAGTGTTTCATTAATGAGACTCAAAACACTGCCAACATCTCCACATATTGTAATGTAACTCTCTCTCTAGTCGACTTGGAAGAAGCCATCAACACAATGCTCATTCCGGATACAGGTGTCATCCACAGTTAATTGAAATCTTCTAATATTGCCCCCTTATCAAAGGAGGCAATAAAACAGCTACAAAAATCTATCGAACAATAGCTCTAACTTCGTACATTATCATAATCTTTGATTGGGTCGTAAGAAGCAAGATCGGTAATCAACTGTAATTACAACAGTTGCCCAATCCAGGGTAATATGGATTTCGGGCAGTTCGCTCCTGCCTTTCACAACTGATAAATCATTACGATGCTGTCCTGGATGCACTGATGTAATGTACACTGATTTTGCAAAAAAAAAAAAAAAAAAAAAACATTTGACAAGTGCAGCTATGCTATAATTTCACACAAAATGTGAGGGAAAATGAACAACTGAAAAAGTGGGCAGATGGATATTTAACTTCTTAACACACAGAACCCAGAGAGTAGTAGTAAACAGAGAAGTCAAAGGCTGCCACACTGAAAAGCTCTGTTCAGCAAGGCACAGTACTCACCCCATATCTGTTTCTCATTCTTTTATCCAACATTGACAAGAACATAAATCGTAACATCCTTTACTGATGACACCAGAATCTCTCTGACAGTGACTATCGTCCAAGACACAGTAGATATACAGATATACATCAAGTCTTCCAGTGAACCTCAGACAACAGTATAATATTTAAGTTATGGAAGAATGGAGAAAATAAAGATTGTAATGGAGTATATGACAGACTTAAATTTTTTAGTAGAGCAAAATTCCCACATGCAAGACTTGGGGGTAACGAAGCCAGAAGATCTCACATTCAAAGATCACAACACTGTTTCCATTGCTACTGCAAGGAAAATGATCAGCTGGATAACTAGAACTATTAAGACTAAGAGATGCTGAAGTAATGATTCTTAAAGTCACTTTTTCTCTCTATACTGGAGTACTGCTGTATATTGACGACCACCTTCACGCCAGTACGAAGAACTTTCACTACTCGTGCACATTGAAGCATCTGCACCACTGAGAACTCTTGAAGTCTCTTACACAGTATTCCTTGGAATGCAGGCGAGAATGGTACAGGATAATATACACCTGGAAAATCCTGGAGGGAATGGTCCCAAACCTAACACTGAAATAATTCAGAATGACAAGAGACTTTGCAGAGGGTGCAAAATACCTCCATTAAAAAGCAGAGGCGCGTCTAGTACACTGAGAGAGATCTTATAGTGTTAGAGGTCCCAGACTCTTAAATCTCCTACTGTGTGCATACGGGGAACTACCAACTAATCTCTGACTGTAAGAGGGAACTGAGCAAGTTTCTCAAATTTGTGTTTGTCCAGTCGGGCTGTGGTTCCATACGTTGGATTGCCAGCGACCACTAGTAACATAAGAACATAAGAAAGAAGGAACACTGCAACAGGCCTACTGGCCCATGCGAGGCAGGTCCAAGTCTCCTACAGGCTTAAGCCAATGCCCCAACCTAGTCAGGTCAGGTCACATTCACTTAAGGAAGGAACACGGCAACTGACCTAGTAACACAAGCTAATCAGGTCCAACTCACACCCACCCACACCCACTCATGAATTTATCTAACCTATTTTTAAAACTACACAACGTTCTAGGCTCTACAACTGTTGTACTCGGGAGTTTGTTCCACTCATCCACAACTCTATTACCAAACCAATGCTTTCCTATATCCTTCCTGAATCTGAATTTTTCCAGTTTAAAACCATTGTTATGAGTCCTGTCTAGGCTAGATATTTTCAGCACGTTATTTACATCCTCTTTATTTATTCCTGTCTTCCATTTATACACCTCAATCATGTCCCCCCTAATTCTACGTCTTTCTAGAGAGTGCAGATTCAGGGACCTCAGTCTATCCTCATAGGGAAGATTTCTGATACATGGGATTATCTTTGTCATCTTCCTTTGTATGTTTTCCAGAGCATTTATATCCATTCTGTAATACGATGACCAGAACTGTGCAGCATAATCTAAATGAGGCCTAACCAAGCATATATAGAGTTAAAGAACAACCTGAGGACTCCTATTGTTTATGCTTCTTGATATGAAGCCAAGGACTCTGTTAGCTTTATTGCGAACACTTATGCACTGTTGTCTTGGTTTCAGAATACTGCTAACCATAACTCCTAAATCTTTTACGCAATCTGTAATATTAACATCTACATTATTTAGTTTATATGTGGTGTAGTTATTTTCCTCTCTAACATTTAGAACTTTGCATTTATCTATATTAAACTGCATCTGCCACTTCTCCGACCACTGCATCAGTCTATTCAAATCTTCCTGGAGTGCTCTAATGTCCTCGTCAGAATGAATTCGACGGCCTATTTTGGTGTCATCGGTAAACTTGCTGATGTCGCTCTTTATGCCCTCATCAATGTCGTTTATGTAGATTGTGAACAACAGGGGCCCCAACACTGACCCCTGTGGAACACCGCTCGTGACGCTTCCTCACTCTGATTTCTCCGCAGTTATGCAAACTCTCTGCTGCCTATTTGTCAACCATGCCTCTATCCAGGAAAAAAGTTCTCCTATTCCATGTGCCTTAATTTTCCTCAATAGTCTCTGATGTGGAACTCTATCAAAAGTCTTACTGAAGTCCATATACACAATATCATATTCATTACCATGATCTACCTCCTCAAATACCTTAGTGAAAAAAGTTAATAAATTTGTAAGGCAGGAACGCCCCTTTGTAAAACCATACTGAGATTCGTTGATTAATTTATGCTTTTCAAGGTGGCTACGAACTGCCTCGGCAGTTATTGATTCCATAAATTTTCCCACTATGGAGGTTAGGCTTATTGGTCTATAGTTCGAAGCTAAGGACCTATCACCTGCTTTGAAAATAGGTATCACATTTGCCATTTTCCACTTATCAGGCACCATGCCAGTTTGTAGTGATATGTTGAAAAGATTAGTCAAAGGTTTGCTAAGCTCCTCTTTACATTCCTTTAGAACCCTTGTATACAGTTCATCAGGGCCTGGGGATTTGTTAGGTGTTAATTTATCTGTTTGCCCAAGGACCATGTCACTTGTGATCCTAACTGTGCATAGTTTATTATCGTCCTGTTCTACATAATTTATTATTTCTGGAATATCGCTAGTAAATTCCTGTGTAAAAACCGAGAGGAAGTATGCATTAAAAATTCTACACATTTCCTTATCACTGCCCTTGAGCTGACCCGAGTAACTTTTGAGTGGGCCTGTCTTGTCCCTGATCTTACTTCTGTATACCTGAAAGAATCCTTTTGGGTTAGTCTTCGATTCTCTTGCAACTTTAACCTCATAATCTCTTTTTGCTTTTCTTATTCCATTTTGTATATCTCTCTTTAACTGAATATATTGATTTCTTAATTGCCCCTCTCCTCTTTTGATTTGCCTATATATGCCTCTCTTTTGACCAGTGAGTTGTTTTAATCTATTGTTCATCCATTTAGGATCATTTTTGTGTGATCTGATTTCCCTATTTGGAACATAAGTTGTCTGAGCAGCTAGAACTATGCCCTGGAAAGCGTCATATTGGCAATCATCACCACCTACCTGACCCATAGTCAGGTCATTCCAGTTCAGCCCACCCAAGTAATTTTTCAGTCCTATGAAATCAGCCAAGCGGATGTCAGGGACAGAGACTTGATTGCCATTTTTAGGGGAATTCCATGATGTATTAAAACTGATTTGTGATCACTTTCCCCAAGCTCATCATTAACCTCAAGATTATTAATTAGCGTTTCCCTGCTGGCAAGAACCAAGTCAAGCAGGTTATTTCCTCTAGTTGGTTCTGTCACAAACTGTTTTAAAAATAATCCTGAATCGTATCAAGAAAGTCACTTGACTCTAAATTTCCCGTCAAATTGCTCCAGTCAGTCTGTCTGTAGTTGAAATCTCCCATTATCACAACATTTTCTTATGTAGATGCCTTACGAATTTCATCCCATAGAAGTTTACCGCGCTTCCTATCAAGATTTGGGGCCCTGTAAATCATGTAAATCACACCCAAAATTAGTTTTTCTAGGCCCTAGAGAAGCTGTAACCAAACAGATTCAGTGGCTGACGCTTCTAATTTTATATCTTGTCTAACACAACAATTTAAATTGTCTCTGACATACATCGCTACTCCACCACCCTTCCTGTTGACCCTATCAGTGTGGCATTCAGAAGGCATCTCCATATTTCAGAGTGAGCCAGGTCTCTGTTATAGCAGTGATATCTATGTTCCCTGCACTTGCAATTAATCTTAGCTCATCTATCTTATTTCTTACACTCCTGCTATTAGTATAGTAAAGCTTAAGGGAGCTAGTCCCTTGCTGCCCTCCTCTTGGTTGATCAGTCTGCTACCCTCCTCCACACCCTCTCCCACGTCCAGTCTCACTTCCATTTCTACTACCACATCTACTCCCACCTAGTAACCCCCCCGTCACACACCCTGGGAGCTCATGAGTTCAAGTGAGGATCAGAGTGCCACTTGCAGTCAGCACATACTAGAGAGTGCCACCTGCAGCCAACATATGCTAGACAGTGCCATCTGCAATCAGCACATACTAGACAGTGCTACATGCAGACAACACACACTAGAAAAAGCCACCTGCAGACAGTACATACTAGACAGTGCCACCTGAAGAAAGCAGGTACTAGACAGTGCCACGTGAAGAAAGCAGGTACTAGACAGTGCCACAGCAGCTGCTACTAATATAAGGAAGTATCACCAGGGTGCCACATAGTTCACTTTATCATAGTTCCAGGGCACGCCCCTGGCACTACCCAGGGCAGGCTCCTGGGTAGGTGCCTAGCAGAGAGGCCAGAAAGTGACCATTATGGCTCCCCTGGGTGCCATAATGACCCTCGTTCAGGACACTATGTGTCATTAAGGGCCTGAGGTGACTGTTTAAGTGCCCTCAGGGTGCCATCATGACCACGTGTGGTGGGTGCCATCGTGAACACGTGTGATGGGAGCCATCGTGAACACGTGTGGTGGGTGCCACTGTGTACGATCACGTGTGTTACGGTGCCACTGTGACCACGTGTATTGTGTATGGCCACATGTGTTACGGTGCCATTGTGACAACGTGCGTTGTTGTGCCATTGTGTGACCACGTGTGTAGGGTACCATTGTGCGACCACTGTATTGTGGTGCCATTGTATGATCACGTGTGTTGGGTGCCATTCTGTGTGTGACCACATGTGTTATGGTGTCATTGTTGGCCACGTGTGTTAGGTGCCACTCTGTGTGACCACGTGTGTTATGGTGATATTGTATGTGACCACGTGTGTTATGGTGCCATTGCGTGTAATGACGTGTGTTACAGGGCCATTGTCACCATTGTGTTATGGTGCCATTGTGTACCCACCTGTGTTATGTGTCATTGTGTAATCACGTGTGTTGGGGTGCCATTGTGTGACCACGTGCGATGTAATGCCATTGTGTAACCACGAGTTTGGGGTACCATTGTGTGACCACGTGTTTGGGGTACCATTGTGTGACCACGTGTGATATGGTGCCATTATGTAACCGCGTGTTGGGTGCCATTGTATGTGACCACGTGTGTGTTATGGTACTATTGTGTGACCACGTGTGTTGTGTGCCATTGTGTGTTATCACGTGTGTTGGGGCCATTGTGTGACCACGTGTGTTGTGGTGCCATTGTGTGTTATCACGTGTGTTGGGACCATTGTGTGACCACGTGTATTGCGGTGCCAGTGTGTGAACACAGGTGTTGGGTGCCTTTGTGTGTGACCACATGTGTTGACCTACCATTGTGTGACCACGTGTGTTGCGGTGCCATTGTGAATGACCACGTGTGTTGTGGTGCCATTGTTTAACCACGTAGTACATGCTATGCTCCTCGAGGCACTGTAATTTAGGTACTATTCCACAAGGCACTGTTCCACAAGGCACTGTTCCACAAGGCACTGTTCCACAAGGCACTGTTCCACAAGGCACTGTTCCACAAGACACTATTCCACAAGGCACTGTTCCACAAGGCACTGTTCCACAAGGACACTATTCCACAAGGCACGGTTTCCACAAGGCACTGTTCCACAAGGACATGTTCCACAAGACACTATTCCACAAGGCACTGTTCCACAAGGCACTGTTTCACAAGACACTATTCCACAAGGCACTGTTCCACAAGGCACTGTTCCACAAGGCACTGTTCCACAAGACACTATTCCACAAGGCACTGTTCCACAAGGCACTGTTCCACAAGCCACTATTCCACAAGGCATTGTTCCACAAGACACTATTCCACAAGGCACTGTTCCACAAGGCACTGTTCCACAAGGCACTGTTCCACAAGACACTATTCCACAAGGCACTGTTCCACAAGGACACTATTCCACAAGGCACTGTTTTTCCACAAGGCACTGTTCCACAAGGCACTGTTCCAAAAGGGCCCAGTGTTCCACAAGACACTATTCCACAAGGCACTGTTCCCCCAAGGCACTGTTCCACAAGACACTGTTCCACAAGGCACTGTTCCACAAGACACTATTCCAAAGGCACTGTTCCACAAGGCACTGTTCCACAAGACACTATTCCCCAAGGCACTGTTCCACAAGACACTATTCCACAAGACACTGTTCCACAAGGCACTGTTCCACAAGGCACTGTTCCACAAGGCACTGTTCCACAAGGCACTGTTCCACAAGGCACTGTTCCACAAGGCACTGTTCCACAAGACGCTATTCCACAAGGCACTGTTCCACAAGGCACTGCTCCACAAGGCACTGTTCCACAAGGCACTGTTCCACAAGACACTGTTCCACAAGGCACTGTTCCACAAGGCACTGTTTCACAAGGCACTGTTCCACAAGGCACTGTTCCACAAGACACTATTCCACAAGGCACTTCCACAAGGCACTGTTCCACAAGACACTATTCCACAAGGCACTGTTCCACAAGGCACTGTTCCACAAGGCACTGTTCCACAAGGCACTGTTCCACAAGACACTATTCCACAAGGCACTGTTCCACAATGCACTGTTCCACAATGCACTGTTCCACAAGGCACTGTTCCACAAGGCACTGTTCCACAAGGCACTGTTCCACAAGGCACTGTTCCACAAGACGCTATCCACAATACACTATTCCACAAGGCCCACTGTTCCACAAGGCACTTTTTCCACAAGACACGTTCCACAAGGCACTGTTCCACAAGGCACTGTTCCACAAGGCACTGTTCCACAAGGCACTGTTCCACAAGACACTATTCCACAAGGCACTGTTCCACAAGACACTATTCCACAAGGCACTGTTCCACAAGGCACTGTTCCACAAGGCACTGTTCCACAAGGCACTGTTCCACAAGACACTATTCCACAAGGCACTGTTCCACAAGGCACTGTTCCACAAGACACTGTTCCACAAGGTACTGTTCCACAAGGCACTGTTTCACAAGGCACTTTTCCCCACAAGGGCACTGTTCCACAAGACACTATTCCACAAGGCACTGTTCCACAAGGCACTGTTCCACAAGACACTATTCCACAAGGCACTGTTCCACAATGCACTATTCCACAAGGCACTGTTCCACAAGGCATTTTTCCCAAAAGGGCACTGTTCCACAAAGCACTGTTCCACAAGGCACTGTTCCACAATGCACTATTCCACAAGGCACTGTTCCACAAGGCACTGTTCCACAAGGCACTGTTCCACAAGACACTATTCCACAAGGCACTGTTCCACAAGGCACTGTTCCACAAGACACTATTCCACAAGGCACTGTTCCACAATGCACTGTTCCACAAGGCACTGTTCCACAAGGCACTTCCACAAGGCACTGTTCCACAAGGCACTGTTCCACAAGGCACTGTTCCACAAGGCACTGTTCCACAAGACACTATTTCACAAGACACTGTTCCACAAGGCACTGTTCCACAAGGCACTGTTCCACAAGGCACTGTTCCACAAGGCACTGTTCCACAAGACACTATTCCACAAGACACTATTCCACAATGCACTGTTCCACAAGGCACTGTTCAACAAGGCACTGTTCCACAAGGCACTGTTCCACAAGGCACTCTACTAGCCCCATTATCCTTCTCATTCTCATATCTGACATAGATAAATATACAAATAATGGAAATTAGAGAGGGGAGGAGGAATGAAGAAGTGATTATTATTATTATTATTATTATTATTATTATTATTATTATTATTATTATTATTTTTATTATTAGTATTATTATTATGAGTTGTAGTAGTAGTAGCAGTAGTAGTATTAGTAATTTTATTATTAGTAGTATTATTCTTGATGTGAGTGGTAGAGCGCGTGTGGTTGTACCCAAGTGCTAGTAGGAGAACACTGGTGGTGACTGGACCCACAGTGTGCTAGTAGGAGAACACTGGTGGTGACTGGACCCACAGTGTGCTAGTAGGTGAACACTGGTGGTGACTGGACCCACAGTGTGCTAGTAGGAGAACACTGGTGGTGACTGGACCCACAGTGTGCTAGTAGGTGAACACTGGGGGTTTGACTGGACCCACAGGTGCTAGTAGGTGAACACGGTGGTGATCCTACCCACAGTGTACTAGTAGGTGAACACTGGTGGTGACTGGACCCACAGTGTGCTAGTAGAACACTGGTGGTGACTGGACCCAGTGTGCTAGTAGGAGAACACTGGTCGTGACTGGACCCACAGTTGTGCTAGTAGGACAACACTGTGGTGACTTGGACCCACAGTGTGCTAGTGGGTGAACACTTGGTGGTGACCCTACCCACAGTGTGCTAGTAGGTGAACACTGGTGGTGACTGGACCCACAGTTTGCTAGTAGGAGAAGACTGGTGGTGACTGGACCCACAGTGTGCTAGTAGGAGAACACTGTGGTGGACTGGACCCACAGTGTGCTAGTAGGAGAACACTGGTGGTGATTGGACCCACAGTGTGCTAGTGGGAGAACACTGGTGGTGACTGGACCCACAGTGTGCTAGTAGGAGAACACTAGTGGTGACTGGACCCACAGTGTGCTAGTAGGTGAACACTGGTGGTGACTGGACCCACAGTGTGCTAGTAGGAGAACACTGGGGGGTAACTGGACCCACAGTGTGCTAGTAGGAGAACACTGGTGGGTTGACTGGACCCACAGTGTGCTAGTAGGAGAACATGGTGGTGGCTGGACCCACAGTGTGCTAGTAGGAGAACACTGGTGGTGACTGGACCCACAGTGTGCTAGTAGGTGAACACTGGTGGTGATCCTACCCACAGTGTGCTAGTAGGTGAACACTGGTGGTGACTGGACCCACAGTGTGCTAGTAGGAGAACACTGGTGGTGACTGGACCCACAGTGTGCTAGTAGGAGAACACTGGTGGTGACTGGACCCACAGTGTGCTAGTAGGAGAACACTGGTGGTGACTGGACCCACAGTGTGCTAGTAGGTGAACACTGGTGGTGATCCTACCCACAGTGCGCTAGTAGGTGAACACTGGTGGTGACTGGACCCACAGTGTGCTAGTAGGAGAACACTGGTGGTGACTGGACCCACAGTGTGCTAGTAGGTGAACACTGGTGGTGACTGGACCCACGTGTGTAGTAGGAGAACACTGGGTGGTGACTGGACCCACAGTGTGCTAGTAGGTGAACACTGGTGGTGATCCTACCCACAGTGTGCTAGTAGGTGAACACTGGTGGTGACTGGACCCACAGTGCGCTAGTAGGTGAACACTGGTGGTGACCCTACCCACAGTGTGCTAGTAGGTGAACACTGGTGGTGACCCTACCCACAGTGTGCTAGTAGGTGAACACTGGTGGTGACTGGACCCACAGTGTGCTAGTAGGAGAACATTGGTGGTGACTGGACCCACAGTGTGCTAGTAGGAGAACACTGGTGGTGACTGGACCCACAGTGTGCTAGTAGGTGAACACTGGTGGTGATCCTACCCACATTTGTGCAGAGGTAAAACACTGGTGGTGACTGGACCCACAGGTGCTAGTAGGAGAACCTGGTGGTGACTGGACCCACAGTGTGCTAGTAGGAAAACACGGGTGGTGACTGGACCCACATTTGTGCAAAGTAGGAGAACACTGGTGGTGACTGGACCCACAGTGTGCTAGTAGGTGAACACTGGTGGTGACTGGACCCACAGTGTGCTAGTAGGTGAACACTGGTGGTGACTGGACCCACAGTGTGCTAGTAGGAGAACACTGGTGGTGACTGGACCCACAGTGTGCTAGTAGGTGAACACTGGTGGTGACCCTACCCACAGTGTGCTAGTAGGTGAAACACTGGGGGGTGACCCTACCCACAGTGTGCAAAGTAGGAGAACACGGGTTTGGTGACTGGACCCACAGTGTGCTAGTAGGAGAACACTGGTTGGTGACGGGACCCACAGTGTGCTAGTAGGGAACACGGGTTGGTGATTGGACCCACAGTGTGCTAGTGGGAGAAACATGGGGGGTGACTGGCCCCACAGTGTGCTAGTAGGAGAAACACTAGTGGTGACGGGAACCCACAGTTGCTAGTAGGTGAACACTGGTGGTGACTGGACCCACAGTGTGCTAGTAGGAGAACACTGGTGGTAACTGGACCCACAGTGTGCTAGTAGGAGAACACTGGTGGTGACTGGACCCACAGTGTGCTAGTAGGAGAACACTGGTGGTGGCTGGACCCACAGTGTGCTAGTAGGAGAACACTGGTGGTGACTGGACCCACAGTTTTGCTAGTAGGTGAACACGGGTTTTGGTGATCCTACCCACAGTGTGTAGTAGGTGAACACTGGTGGTGACTGGACCCACGTGTGCTAGTGGGAGAACACTGGTGGGAGGGGACCCACAGTGTGCTAGTAGGAGAACACTGGTGGTGACTGGACCCACAGTGTGCTAGTAGGAGAACACTGGTGGTGACTGGACCCACAGTGTGCTAGTAGGTGAACATGGTGGGTGTTTCCTACCCACAGTGCGCTAGTAGGTTGAACACTGGTGGTGACTGGACCCACAGTGTGCTAGTAGGAGAACACTGGTGGTGACTGGACCCAAAAGTGTGCTAGTGGGTTTGAAACTGGTGGTGACGGACCCACAGTGTGCTAGTAGGAAAACCCACGGTGGTGACTGGACCCACAGTGGGGCTATTTAGGTGAACCACTGGTGGTGATCCTACCCACAGTGTGCTAGTAGGTGAAACACTTGGTGGTGACGGGACCCACAGTGCGCTAGTAGGTGAACACTGGTGGTTTGACCCTACCCACAGTGTGCTAGTAGGTGAACACTGGTGGTACCCTCCCCACAGTGTGCTAGTAGGTGAACACTGGTGGTGACTGGACCCACAGTGTGCTAGTAGGAGAACATTGGTGGTGACTGGACCCACAGTGTGCTAGTAGGAGAACACTGGTGGTGACTGGACCCACAGTGTGCTAGTAGGTGAACACTGGTGGTGATCCTACCCACAGTGTGCTAGTAGGTGAACACTGGTGGTGACTGGACCCACAGTGTGCTAGTAGGAAAAACCTGGTGGTGACTGGACCCACAGTGTGCTAGTAGGAGAAACACTGGTGGTGACTGGACCCACAGTGTGCTATTAGGAGAACACTGGTGGTGACTGGACCCACAGTGTGCTAGTAGGTGAACACTGGTGGGGGACTGGACCCACAGTGTGCTAGTAGGTGAACACTGGTGGTGACGGGGACCCACAGTGTGCTAGTAGGAGAACACTGGTGGTGACTGGACCCACAGTGTGCTAGTAGGTGAACACTGGTGGTGACCCTACCCACAGTGTGCTAGTAGGTGAACACTGGTGGTGACCCTACCCACAGTGTGCTAGTAGGAGAACACTGGTGGTGACCCGACCCACAGTGTGCTAGTAGGAGAACACTGGTGGTGACTGGACCCACAGTGTGCTAGTAGGTGAACACTGGTGGTGACCCTACCCACAGTGTGCTAGTAGGTGAACACTGGTGGTTGCCCCTACCCACAGTGTGCTAGTAGGGAACACTGGTGGTGAGGGGACCCACAGTGTGCTAGTAGGTGAACACTGGTGGTGACCCTACCCACAGTGTGCTAGTAGGTGAACACTGGTGGTGACCCTACCCACAGTGTGCTAGTAGGAGAACACTGGTGGTGACTGGACCCACAGTGTGCTAGTAGGTGAACACTGGTGGTGACCCTACCCACAGTGTGCTAGTAGGTGAACACTGGTGGTTGACCCTCCCCACATTTGTGCTTGTAGGGGGAAACACTGGTGGTGACTGGACCCACAGTGTGCTAGTAGGAGAACACTGGTGGTGACTGGACCCACAGTGTGCTAGTAGGAGAACACTGGTGGTGACTGGACCCACAGTGTGCTAGTAGAACACTGGTGGTGACTGGACCCACATTGTGCTAGTAGGAGAAAACTGGTGGTGACTGGACCCACAGTGTGCTAGTAGAACACTGGTGACTGGGCCCACAGTGTGCTAGTTGGAAAGAACTGGTGGTGACTGGACCCACAGTGTGCTAGTACTGGTGGTACTGGTAAGTACTGTGTTGTCGTTGGTAGTCCAGTTATGAATGAAGATTGTGCGCTCCAGAGACCAGGTGAACAGTGATGGCACTCTGACACGGTGTGAGTGTCTTGACCTGAAGGATTTCTGGCACTCATTGTCACCAGTTACTGGTGCACATCTATGTGTGTGTGTTACAGGTGTTGCACATGGCCGTATACACACATGATAGGCAGCTTTGCAGCGACATGCACAGGTTACACCTGCATGTTGTGCCTTCAAGTCTTCACGTTGTCTGAACTTTGTGTTCAAACAACTCCACCCTCGTCCATATTTAGTGTGTGAGGAACTTGATGGTGGCTAGTGCCAGCCAGCCAGCCAGCCAGCCAGCCAGCCAGCCAGCCAGCCAGCCAGCCAGCCAGCCAGCCAGCCAGCCAGCCAGCCAGCCAGCCAGCCAGCCAGCCAGCCAGCCAGCCAGCTAGCCAGCCAGGGAGGGAGGGAGGGAGGGAGGGAGGGACGGAGGGATGAATGAATTAATAGATGGATGGATGTTGCAGCCTTGTAGGTGGAAAGTACAGTACCTGCACTCTGAAGGAGGGGTGGGAATGTTGCAGCCTTGGAGGTGGAAGTTACAGTACCTGCACTCTGAAGGAGGGGTGGTAATGTTGCAGCCTTGGAGGTGGAAAGTACAGTACCTGCACTCTGAAGGAGGGGTGGGAATGTTGCAGCCTTGGAGGTGGGAAGTATAGTACCTGCACTCTGAAGGAGGGGTGGGAATGTTGCAGCCTTGGAGGTGGGAAGTACAGTACCTGCACTCTGAAGGAGGGGTGGGAATGTTGCAGCCTTGGAGGTGGGAAGTACAGTACCTGCACTCTGAAGGAGGGGTGGGAATGTTGCAGCCTTGGAGGTGGAAAGTACAGTACCTGCACTCTGAAGGAGGGGTGGGAATGTTGCAGCCTTGGAGGTGGAAAGTACAGTACCTGCACTCTGAAGGAGGGGTGGGAATGTTGCAGCCTTGGAGGTGGGAAGTACAGTACCTGCACTCTGAAGGAGGGGTGGGAATGTTGCAGCCTTGGAGGTGGAAAGTACAGTACCTGCACTCTGAGAGGGGTAATGTTGCAGCCTTTGGGGGGGGAAATACAGTACCTGCATCTGAAGGAGGGGTGGTAATGTTGCAGCCTTGGAGGTGGGAAGTAAAAGTACCTGCACTCTGAAGGAGGGGTGGGAATGTTGCAGCCTTGGAGGTGGGAAGTACAGTTTCCTGCACTCTGAAGGAGGGGTAAGGAATGTGCAGCCTTGGAGGTGGGAAGTACAGTACCTGCACTCTGAAGGAGGGGTGGTAATGTTGCAGCCCTTTTGGGGGTGGGAAGTACAGTACCTGCACTCTGAAGGAGGGGGTGGGGGAATGTTGCAGCCTTGGAGGTGAAGGGAAATTTAGTACCTGCACTTGAAGGAGGGGTGGGAATGTTGCAGCCTTGGAGGTGGGAAGTATAGTACCTGCACTCTGAAGGAGGGGTGGGGAAATGTTGCAGCCTTGGAGGTGGGAAGTATAAGTACCTGCACTCTGAAGGAGGGGTGGGGAAAGTTGCAGCCTTGGAGGGTGGGAAGTACATACCTGCACTCTGAAGGGGTGGGGAATGTTGCAGCCTTGGATGGGAAGTACAGTACCTGCACTCTGAAGGAGGGGTGGTAATGTTGCAGCCTTGGGGTGGGAAGTACAGTACCTGCACTCTGAAAGGGGGGGTGGAATGTTGCAGCCTTGGAGGTGGTGAAGTACAGTACCTGCACTCTGAAGGAGGGTGGAATGTTGCAGCCTTGGAGGTGGGAAGTACAGTACCTGCACTCTGAAGGAGGGGTGGAATGTTGCAGCCTTGGAGGTGGGGAAGTATAGTACTGCACTTGAAGGAGGGGTGGGAATGTTGCAGCCTTGGAGGTGGGAAGTACAGTACCTGCACTCTGAAGGAGGGGTGGGAATGTTGCAGCCTTGGAGGTGGGAAGTACAGTACCTGCACTCTGAAGGAGGGGTGGGAATGTTGCAGCCTTGGAGGTGGGAAGTACAGTACCTGCACTCTGAAGGAGGGGTGGGAATGTTGCAGCCTTGGAGGTGGGAAGTACAGTTTCCTGCACTCTGAAGGAGGGGTGGGAATGTTTTCAGCCTTGGAGGTGGGGAAGTATAGTACCTGCACTCTGAAGGAGGGGGGTGGGGAATGTTTTCAGCCTTGGAGGTGGGAAGTATAGTAACCTGCACTCGAAGGAGGGGTGGGAATGTTTCAGCCTTGGAGGTGGGAAAGTACGTACCTGCACTCTGAAGGAGGGGTGGGAATGTTGCAGCCTTGGAGGTGGGAAGTACAGTACCTGCACTCTGAAGGAGGGGTGGGAATGTTGCAGCCTTGGAGGTGGGAAGTACAGTACCTGCACTCTGAAGGAGGGGTGGGAATGTTGCAGCCTTGGAGGTGGGAAGTATAGTACCTGCACTCTGAAGGAGGGGGTGGGAATGTTGCAGCCTTGGAGGTGGGAAGTATAGTACCTGCACTCTGAAGGAGGGGTGGGAATGTTGCAGCCTTGGAGGTGGGAAGTACAGTTAAACCTGCACTTGAGGAGGGGGGGAATGTTGCAGCCCTTTGGGGGTGGGGAAATACAGTACCTGCACTCTGAAGGAGGGTGGAATGTTGCAGCCTTGGAGGTGGGAGGTATAGTACCTGCACTCTGAAGGAGGGGTGGGGAATGTTGCAGCCTTGGAGGTGGGAAGTACAGTACCTGCACTCTGAAGGAGGGGTGGGAATGTTTTCAGCCTTGGAGGTGGGAAGTTTTAGTACCTGCACTTGAAGGAGGGGTGGGAATGTTGCAGCCTTGGAGGTGGGAAGTATAGTACCCGCACTCTGAAGGAGGGGTTTGGGGAATGTTGCAGCCTTGGAGGTGGGAAGTACAGTACCTGCACTCTGAGGAGGGGGGTGGAATGTTGCAGCCTTTGTGAGGTGGGAAAAAACAGTACCTGCACTCTGAAGGAGGGGTGGGAATGTTGCAGCCTTGGAGGTGGGGAAGTAAAAGTACCTGCACTCTGAAGGAGGGGTGGTAATGTTGCAGCCTTGGAGGTGGGAAAAGTACAGTACCTGCACTCTGAAGGAGGGGTGGGAAATGTTGCAGCCTTGGAGTGGGGAAGTACAGTACCTGCACTCTGAAGGAGGGGTGGTAATGTTGCAGCCTTGGAGGTGGGAAGTACAGGGACCTGCACTCTGAAGGAGGGTGGGAATGTTGCAGCCTTGGAGGTGGGAAGTACATACCTGCACCCCTGAAGGAGGGGTGGAATGTTGCAGCCTTGGAGGGGGAAGTACGTACCTGCACTCTGGAAGGAGGGGTGGATGTTGCAGCTGGAGTGGGAAGTACAGTACCTGCACTCTGAAGGAGGGGTGGGAATGTTGCAGCCTTGGAGGTGGGAAGTACAGTACCTGCACTCTGAAGGAGGGGTGGTAATGTTGCAGCCTTGGAGGTGGGAAGTACAGTACCTGCACTCTGAAGGAGGGGTGGGAATGTTGCAGCCTTGGAGGTGGGAAGTACAGTACCTGCACTCTGAAGGAGGGGTGGGAATGTTGCAGCCTTGGAGGTGGGGAAATACAGGGACCTGCACTCTGAAGGAGGGGTAGGAATGTTGCAGCCTTGGAGGTGGGAAGTACAGTACCTGCACTCTGAAGGAGGGGTGGGAATGTTGCAGTCCTGGAGGTGGGAAGTACAGTACCTGCACTCTGAAGGAGGGGTAGGAATGTTGCAGTCCTGGAGGTGGGAAGTACAGTACCTGCACTCTGAAGGAGGGGTAGGAATGTTGCAGCCCTTTGGGGGGGGAAAATACAGTACCTGCACTCTGAAGGAGGGGTAGGGAATGTTGCAGCCTTGGAGGTGGGAAGTACAGTACCTGCACTCTGAAGGAGGGGTAGGAATGTTGCAGCCTTGGAGGTGGGAAGTACAGTACCTGCACTCTGAAGGAGGGGTGGGAATGTTGCAGCCTTGGAGGTGGGAAGTACAGTACCTGCACTCTGAAGGAGGGTGGGGAAATGTTGCAGCCTTGGAGGTTTGGAAAATACAGTACCTGCACTCTGAAGGAGGGGTGGGAATGTTGCAGCCTTGGAGGTGGGAAGTACAGTACCTGCACTTGAAGGAGGGGTGGGGAAAGTTGCAGCCTTGGAGGTGGGAAGTACAGTACCTGCACTCTGAAGGAGGGGTGGGAATGTTGCAGCCTTGGGGTGGGGGAAGTAAGTACCTTGCACTCTGAAGGAGGGGTGGGAATGTTGCAGCCTTGGAGGTGGGAAGTACAGTAAACCCGCACTTGAAGGAGGGGTGGGAAATGTTGCAGCCTTGGGGTGGAAGTAAGTACCTGCACTCTGAAGGGGGGGTGGGAATGTTGCAGCCTTGGAGGTGGGAAGTACGTACCTGCACTCTGAAGGAGGGGTGGGAATGTTGCAGCCTTGGAGGGGGGAAAATACAGTACCTGCAAATCTGAAGGAGGGTGGGAATGTTGCAGCCTTGGAGGTGGGAAGTACAGTACCTGCACTCTGAAGGAGGGGTGGGAATGTTGCAGCCTTGGAGGTGGGAAGTACAGTACCTGCACTCTGAAGGAGGGGTGGGAATGTTGCAGCCTTGGAGGTGGAAGTAAGTACCTGCACTCTGAAGGAGGGTGGGAATGTTGCAGCCTTGGAGGTGGGAAAGTACAGTACCTGCACTCTGAAGGAGGGGTGGGAATGTTGCAGCCTTTGGGGGTGGGAAGTACAGTCCTGCATCTGAAGGGGGGGTGGGAATGTTGCAGCCTTGGAGGTGGGAAGTACAGTTCCTGCACTCTGAAGGAGGGGTGGGAATGTTGCAGTCCTGGAGGTGGGAAGTAAAAGTTCCTGCACTCTAAAGGAGGGGGTGGGAATGTTGCAGCCTTGGAGGTGGGAAAATACAGTTCCTGCATCTAAGGAGGGGGGAATGTTGCAGCCTGGAGGTGGGAAGTACAGTACCCGCACTCTAAGGAGGGGTGGGGAATGTTGCAGCCTTGGAGGTGGGGAAAGTACAGTACCTCACTCTGAAGGAGGGGTAAGGAATGTTGCAGCCTTGGAGGTGGGAAGTAAAGTACCTGCACTCTAAGAGGGGTGGGGGAAAGTTGCAGCCTTGGAGGTGGGAAGTACAGTTTCCTCACTCTTTAAGGAGGGGGGAAGAATGTTGCAGCCTTGGAGGTGAAGTAAAGTACCTGCACTCTGAAGGAGGGGTGGGGGAAAGTTGCAGCCTTGGAGGTGGGAAGTACAGTTCCTGCACTCTAAGGAGGGGTGAATGTTGCAGCCTTGGAGGTGGGAAGTACAGTACTGCACTCTAAGGAGGGGTGGGAATGTTGGGAGCCTTGGAGGTGGGAAGTACAGTTCCTGCACTCTCAAGGAGGGGTGGAAATGTTGCAGTTGGAGGTGGGAAGTAAAAGGTTACCACTCCAGGAGGGTTTGGGAATGTGACCTTGGAGGTGGGAAGTAAAAGTTCTGGGGATCTCAAAAGGGGGGGGTTTGCGGTCGGAGGAGTCCCCTTTTGTGTCAACCACTTCTTTTAAAGTTATGTATGGGTTTTAATGTATTTTATTTCCTAAATCTTTTACCCTGTGTTTGTGGAGTTTTTGTTTCCGTGGCCGAGGGTCTCACCTCTCCCTTTTTCCGGTCGCTCTGGTTTGTACCCCCTCGCGTTCCCCTGTCCCTATCTTAAATATGATGGGCCGTGGTTCTTCTTCAATTTGTTTTCCTCTTATTGTGCTTAATTTTGTTTGATTGGTTGTGTGTGTTGGGGTTATTTTGAGTGTTTTTGGGTTTTTGTGTTTGGTCTTTGTCCCTAGTTTAATTATGGACCGACCCTGGCCTTCCCGTCCTCTAGGGCCTTCCCTAGTGAGCTTTGCTTTCTTGTTGTTGTGTTGTTTTGTTTTTTTGTTGTGGGTGTGGCGGGTTGGTGTGCGGCTTTGTACCTACCTAGTTTTACCACCTAGTAGGTCGGTCAAGTACGGGGAACTGGGCCCGCCTTTCAACTATCGGCTAAATAAACACCTCCCTGAAAAAACCTATTTAAAAAACCTTTTTTCTTAAACTGTATTGGATTGTCCACTCATCCCTCCCAAACATATTCCTTGAACATTTTAAACTAAGAAACGAAGGAAAATGCGAGCCTTGGCCAATTTTTAGGGTCCCCAATTTAAACCTTTTCCGGCCTTAAACCAATCAACCCAACCCAGTTTTTAGGGTCAGTCACCTTGACCCCAAGGGAGGAACAGGGCAACCGAACCTGGTAGCACAAGCTATCAGGTCTAACTCACACCCACCCACATCTACTCATGTATTCATCCAACCTATTTTTAAAGCAACACAACTTTCTGGTCTCTATAACGGTACTTGGGAGTTTGTTCCACTCATCCACAACTCTATTACCAAACCAGTACTTTCCTGAATCTGAATTTTTCCAACTTAAAACCATTGCTGCGAGTCCTGTCTAGGCTAGATATTTTCAGCACACTATTTACATCCCCTTTATTTATTCCTGTTTTCCATTTATACACCTCAATCATATCCCCCCTAATTCTACGTCTTTCTAGAGAGTGCAGATTCAGGGCCCTTAGTCTATCCTCATAGGGAAGGTTTCTGATACATGGGATCAACTTTGTCATCCTCCTTTGTACATTTTCCAGAGCATTTATATCCATTCTGTAATACGGTGACCATAACTGTGCAGCATAATCTAAATGAGGCCTAACCAAGGATGTATAGAGTTGAAGAACAACCTGAGGACTCCTTATTATTTATGCTTCTTGATATGAAGCCAAGGATTCTATTAGCTTTATTGCGAACACTTATGCACTGTTGTCTTGGTTTCAGATTACTGCTAACCAGAACTCCTAAATCTTTTTCGCAATCCGTAATATTAAGATCTACATTATTTAGTTTATATGTGGCATGGTTATTGTCCTGTCCAACATTTAGAACTTTGCATTTGTCTATATTAAACTGCATCTGCCACTTCTCCGACCTCTGCATCAGTCTATTCAAATCTTCCTGGAGTGCTCGAATGTCCTCGTCAGAATGAATTCGACGGCCTATTTTGGTGTCATCGGCAAACTTGCCGATGTCGCTCTTTATGCCCTCATCTATGTCGTTTATGTAGATTGTGAACAGCAGGGGGCCCAACACTGACCCCTGTGGAACACGCTCGTGACGCTTCCCCACTCTGATTTCTCCCATTTATGCAAACTCTCTGCTGCCTATTTGTCAACCATGCCTCTATCCAGGAAAAAAATTCTCCTCCTATTCCATGTGCTTTAATTTTCCTCAATAGTCTCTGATGTGGGACCCTGTCAAAAAGCCTTATTGAAGTCCATATACACAATATCATATTCATTACCATGATCTACCTCCTCAAATACCTTAGTGAAAAAAAGTTAATAAATTCGTAAGGCAGGAACGCCCCTTTGTAAAACCATGCTGAGATTCGTTGATTAATTTATGCTTTTCAAGGTGGCTACGAACTGCCTCGGCAATTATTGATTCCATAAATTTTCCCACTATGGAGGTTAGGCTTATTGGTCTATAGTTCGAAGCTAAGGACCTGTCACCTGTTTTGAAAATAGGTATCACATTTGCCATTTTCCACTTATCTGGCACCATGCCAGTTTGTAGTGATATGTTGAAAAGATTAGCCAAAGGTGTGCTAAGCTCCTCTTTACATTCCTTTAGAAACCCTTGCATACAGTTCATCAGGGCCTGGGGATTTGTTAGGTTTTAATTTATCTATTTGCCTAAAGATCATGTCACTTGTGACCCTAATAGTGCACAGTTTATTATCGTCCTGTTCTACATAATTTATCATTACTGGAATATCGCTGGTATCCTCCTGTGTAAAAAACTGAGAGGAATTATGTGTTAAAAATTCTACACATTTCCTTATCACTGTCAGTGAGCTGACCCGAGGAAACTTTGAGTGGGCCTATCTTGTCCCTGATCTTACTTCTGTATACCTGAAAGAATCCTTTTGGGTTAGTCTTCGATTCTCTTGCAACTTTAACCTCATAATCTCTTTTTGCTATTCTAATTCCCTTTTTTATTTCTCTCTTTAACTGAATATATCGATTTCTTAATTGCCCCTCTCCTCTTTTGATTTGCCTATATATGCCTCTCTTTTGACCAATCAGATATTTTAATCTATTGTTCATCCATTTAGGATCATTTTTGTTTAATCTGATTTCCCCTATTTGGAACATAATTTGACTGAGCAGCTAGAACTATGCCCTGGGAAAGCATCATATCGGCAACCATCACCACCTACCTGACCCTTAGTCAGGTCATTCCAGTTCAGCCCACCTAAGTAATTTTTCAGTCCTATGAAATCAGCCAAGCGAAAGTCAGGGACGGAGACTTGATTGTCATTATTAGGGGAATTCCATGATATATTAAAACTGAGTGATTTGTGATCACTTTCCCCAAAGCTCATCATTAACCTCAAGATTATTAATTAGTGTTTCCCTACTGGCAAGAACCAAGTCAAGGAGGTTATTTCCCCTAGTTGGCTCTGTCACAAATGTTTTAAAAAACAATCCTGGATCGTATCAAGAAAGTCACTGACTCTAAATTTCCTGTCAAATTGCTCCAGTCAGTCTGTCTATAGTTGAAATCTCCCATTAGCACAACATTTTCGTATGTAGATGCCTTACGAATTTCGTCCCATAGAAGTTTACTGCACTCCCTATCAAGATTGGGGCCCTGTAAATCACACCCAAAATTAGTTTTTCTCGGCCCTCGAGAAGCTGTAACCAAACAGATTCAGTGGCTGACGCTTCTAATTTAATATCTTGTCTAACACAACAATTTAAATTGTCTCTGACATACATCGCTACTCCACCACCTTTCCTGTTGACCCTGTCAGTGTGGAATAATTTATAGCCTTGTATGTGACATTCAGAGGGCATCTCTCTATCTTTCAGATTGAGCCAGGTCTCTGTTATAGCAATAATATCTATGTTTCCTGCACTTGCAATTAATCTTAGCTCATCTATCTTATTTCTTACACTCCTGCTATTAGTATAGTAAACCTTTAGGGAGCTAGTCCCTTGCTGCCCTCTGCTGTTACTGTGTCAATTCCTCTCAGTATTTTGTATGTCGTTATCATGTCCCCCCTATCTCTCCTGTCCTCCAGTGTCGTCAGATTGATTTCTCTTAACCTCTCCTCGTAGAACATACCTCTTAGCTCTGGGACTAGTCTTGTTGCAAACCTTTGCACTTTCTCTAGTTTCTTTACGTGCTTGGCTAGGTGTGGGTTCCAAACTGGTGCCGCATACTTCAATATGGGCCTAACGTACACGGTGTACAGGGTCCTGAATGATTCCTTATTAAGATGTCGGAATGCTGTTCAGAGGTTTGCTAGGCGCCCATATGCTGCAGCAGTTATTTGGTTGATGTGCGCTTCAGATGTGCCTGGTGTTATACTCACCCCAAGATCTTTTTCCTTGAGTGAGGTTGTAGTCTCTGGCCCCCTAGACTGTACTCCCTCTGCGGTCTTCTTTGCCCTTCCCCAATCTTCATGACTTTGCACTTGGTGGGATTGAACTCCAGGAGCCAATTGCTGGACCGGTTGCAGCTGTCCAGATTCCCTTTGTAGTTCTGCCTGGTCTTCGATCGAGTGAATTTTTTCTCATCAACTTCACGTCATCTCCCAAACAGGGACACCTCAGAGTCTTTCCTTCCGTCATCCCGTTCACAAATACCAGAAACAGCACTGGTCCTAGGACTGACCCCTGTGGGACCCCGCTGGTCACAGGTGCCCACTCTGACACCTCGCCACGTACCATGACTCGCTGCTGTCTTCCTGACAAGTATTCCCTGATCCATTGTAGTGCCTTCCCTGTTATCCCTGCTTCGTCCTCCAGTTTTTGCACCAATCTCTTGTGTGGAACTGTGTCAAACGCCTTCTTGCAGTCCAAGAATATGCAATCCACCCACCCCTCTCTCTCTTGTCTTACTGCTGTCACCATGTGTGTATGTGTGTGTGTGTGTGTGTGTGTGTGTGTGTGTGTGTACTCACCTAGTTACTCACCTAGTTGACGTTGCGGGGGTCGAGTCCGAGCTCCTGGCCCCGCCTCTTCACTGATCGCTACTAGGTCACTCTCCCTGAGCCGTGAGCTTTATCATACCTCTGCTTAAAGCTATGTATGGATCCTGCCTCCACTACATCGCTTCCCAAACTATTCCACTTACTGACTACTCTGTGGCTGAAGAAATACTTCCTAACATCCCTGTGATTCATCTGTGTCTTCAGCTTCCAACTGTGGGCCCTTGTTACTGTGTCCAATCTCTGGAACATCCTGTCTTTGTCCACCTTGTCAATTCCTCAGTATTTTGTATGTCGTTATCATGTCCCCTATCTCTCCTGGCCTCCAGTGTCGTCAGGTTGATTTCCCCTTTAACCTCTCCTCGTAGGACATACCTCTTAGCTCTGGGACTAGTCTTGTTGCAAACCTTTGCATTTCTCTAGTTTCTTTACGTGCTTGGCTAGGTGTGGGGTTCCAAACTGGTGCCGCATACTCCAATATGGGCCTAACGTATACGGTTTTACAGGGTCCTGAAAAGATTCCTTATTAAGATGTCTGAATGCTGTTCTGAGGTTTGCTAGGCGCCATATGCTGCAGCAGTTATTTGGTTGGGTGTGCGCTTCAGGAGATGTGCCTGGTGTTATACTCACCCCAAGATCTTTTTCCTTGAGTGAGGTTGTAGTCTCTGACCCCCTAGACTGTACTCCGTCTGCGGCCCTTCTTTGCCCTTCCCCAATCTTCATGACTTTGCACTTGGTGGGATTGAACTCCAGGAGCCAATTGCTGGACCAGGTCTGCAGCCTGTCCAGATCCCTTTGTAGTTCTGCCTGGTCTTCGATCGAGTGTATTCTTCTCATCAACTTCACGTCATCTGCAACAGGGACACCTCAGAGTCTATTCCTTCCGTCATGTCGTTCACAAATACCAGAAACAGCACTGGTCCTAGGACTGACCCCTGCGGGACCCCGCTGGTCACAGGTGCCCACTCTGACACCTCGCCACGTACCATGACTCGCTGCTGTCTTCCTGACAAGTATTCCCTGATCCATTGTAGTGCCTTCCTGTTATCCCTGCTTGGTCCTCCAGTTTTTGCCACCAATCTCTTGTGTGGAACTGTGTCAGACGCCTTCTTGCAGTCCAAGAATATAAATGTGTGTGTGTGTGTGCGTGCTTGTGTGTTTGTTGTGTGTGTGTGTGTGTGTGTGTGTGTGTGTGCGTGCTTTGTGTGTGTGTGTATGTGTGTGTGTGTGTGTGTGTGTGTGTGTGTGTGTGTGTGTGTGTGTGTGTGTGCGTGCTTGTGTGTTTGTGTGTGTGTGTGTTTGTTTGTGTGCGTGCTTTGTGTGTGTGTGTGTGTGTGTGTGTGTGTGTGTGTGTGTGTGTGTGTGTGTGCGTGCGTGCGTGCTTGTGTGTGTGTGTGTGTGTGTGTGTGTGTGCGTTATAGGAAGGAAAGTATCCTGAACCTGACTTCTACACTCTGTAAGGATTGTTTCTGGAGCTGGTGTGTGGAGCACTTAATATGGTCACCAGCACTCAGCAGGTTAAGAAGTAACTCTCCTCTCAGCAGCAGCAGGAGGCTTCTAACCCCATACCTCTCGTTTTCCATTTTGTATGAAACGGAAGCCTGGTAAACGCTTTGCACTCTGTCAGGTCTGTTGGTATCTTCAGGTTATTCTTCAACTCTATATATCATTGGTTAGGCCTCAAAGTATGCTGCACAGTTCCGGTCACCGTATTACAGAATGAATATAAATGCTCTGGAAAACGCACAAAGGAGGATGACAAAGTTGATCCCATATATCAGAATTTTTTCCTATGAGGGTAGATTGAGAGCCCTGAATCTGCACTCTCTAGAAAGGCAACAACACTCAATACCACAGAATCCTGGAATCATCACTTATCTGTATATCTAACAACTTCAACCAGAACAACGGCTTCTATAACATAGCTGAATCCCGTGCCAAGAAACTTATTCTACATAACTACATGCACACCCACCCGTCCCGTGGGGGTCCGTCTCAGATCCAACCTACCAAACATTATCAGCGGTCCCTTACAGGTCCGTCTCAGATCCAACCTACCAAACATTATCAGCGGTCCCTTACAGGTCCGTCTCAGATCCAACCTACCAAACATTATCAGCGGTCCCTTACAGGTCCGTCTCAGATCCAACCTACCAAACATTCTCAGCGGTCCCTTACAGGTCCGTCTCAGATCCAACTACAAACATTATCAGCGGCCCCTTACAGGTCCGTCTCAGATCCAACCTACCAAACATTATCAGCAGTCCCTTACAGGTCCGTCTCAGATCCAACCTACCAAACATTCTCAGCGGTCCCTTACAGGTCCATCTCAGATCCAAACCTACAAACATTCTCAGCGGTCCCTTACAGGTCCGTCTCAGATCCAAAACTACCAAACATTATCAGCGGTCCCTTACAGGTCCGTCTCAGATCCAACCTACCAAACATTATCAGCGGTCCCTTACAGGTCCGTCTCAGATCCAACCTACCAAACATTACCAGCGGTCCCTTACAGGTCCGTCTCAGATCCAACCTACCAAACATTCTCAGCAGTCCCTTACAGGTCCGTCTCAGATCCAACCTACCAAACATTCTCAGCGGTCCCTTACAGGTCCGTCTCAGATCCAACCTACCAAACATTATCAGCGGTCCCTTACAGGTCCATCTCAGATCCAACTACCAAACATTCCCCAGCGGTCCTTTACGGGTTTCCGTCTCAGATCCAACCTACCAAACATTATCAGCGGTCCCTTACAGGTCCGTCTCAGATCCAACCTTACCAAACATCTCAGCGGTCCCTTACAGGTCCGTCTCAGATCCAACCTAACAAACATTCTCAGCGGTCCCTTACAGGTCCATCTCAGATCCAACCTACCAAACATTATCAGCAGTCCCTTACAGGTGCGTCTCAGATCCAACCTACCAAACATTATCAGCGGTCCCTTACAGGTCCGTCTCAGATCCAACCTACCAAACATTATCACCCAGTCCCTTACAGGTCCGTCTCAGATCCAACCTACCAAACATTATCAGCGGTCCCTTACAGGTCCGTCTCAGATCCAACCTACCAAACATTATCTGCGGTCCCTTACAGGTCCGTCTCAGATCCAACCTACCAAACATTCTCAGCGGTCCCTTACAGGTCCGTCTCAGATCCAACCTACCAAACATTCTCAGCGGTCCCTTACAGGTCCGTCTCAGATCCAACCTACCAAACATTATCAGCGGTCCCTTACAGGTCCGTCTCAGATCCAACCTACCAAACATTCTCAGCGGTCCCTTACAGGTCCGTCTCAGATCCAACCTACCAAACATTCTCAGCGGTCCCTTACAGGTCCGTCTCAGATCCAACCTACCAAACATTATCAGCAGTCCCTTACAGGTCCGTCTCAGATCCAACCTACCAAACATTCTCAGCGGTCCCTTACAGGTCCGTCTCAGATCCAACTACCAAACTTTTATCAGTGGTCCCTTACAGGTCCGTCTCAGATCCAACCTACCAAACATTCTCAGCGGTCCCTTACAGGTCGTCTCAGATCCAACCTAACAAACATTTCAGTGGTCCCTTACAGGTCCGTCTCAGATCCAACCTACCAAAACATTATCAGCGGTCCCTTACAGGTGCGTCTCAGATCCAACCTACCAAACATTATCAGCGGGTCCTTACAGGTCCGTTCAGATCCAACCTACCAAACATTATCAGCGGTCCCTTACAGGTCCGTCTCAGATCCAACCTACCAAACATTATCAGCGGTCCCTTACAGGTCCGTCTCAGGTCCAACCTACCAAACATTATCAGCGGTCCCTTACAGGTCCGTCTCAGATCCAACCTACCAAACATTCTCAGCGGTCCCTTACAGGTCCGTCTCAGATCCAACCTACCAAACATTCTCAGCGGTCCCTTACAGGTCCGTCTCAGATCC
This sequence comes from Cherax quadricarinatus, assembly GCF_026875155.1. Classification (NCBI taxonomy): domain Eukaryota; kingdom Metazoa; phylum Arthropoda; class Malacostraca; order Decapoda; family Parastacidae; genus Cherax; species Cherax quadricarinatus. The sequence continues at coordinate 11,369,462 of NC_069401.1, forward strand.
AACCTACCAAACATTATCAGCGGTCCCTTACAGGTCCGTCTCAGATCCAACCTACCAAACATTATCAGCGGTCCCTTACAGGTCCGTCTCAGATCCAACCTACCAAACATTCTCATCGGTCCCTTACAGGTCCGTCTCAGATCCAACCTACCAAACATTATCAGCGGTCCCTTACAGGTCCGTCTCAGATCCAACCTACCAAACATTCTCAGCGGTCCCTTACAGGTCCGTCTCAGATCCAACCTACCAAACATTATCAGCAGTCCCTTACAGGTCTGTCTCACATCCGACCTACCAAACATTATCAGCGGTCCCTTACAGGTCCGTCTCAGATCCAACCTACCAAACATTATCAGCGGTCCCTTACAGGTGCGTCTCAAATCTAACCTACCCAGCATTCTCCACCTGACTCTCCACCCTATAAATACTTATGTACTATTCACCCAGGTAAATTTGTTTGATTTGATAAAGCCCACTGTGTGGGCGAAACGCAGTCAATAAAGTATTACATTATACTGCTTTTGTGTAGAATTAGGGGATAAGATTGAAGTGTATAAATGGAAAACAAGAATAAAGAAAGGGAATGTAAATGACGTGTTAAAACTATGACAGGACTCGCAGCAATGGTTTCAAGTTCGAAAAATAGATCTGAATAGACTGATGCAGTGGTCGCTGAAGTGGCAGATGCAGTTTAACATAGACAAATGCAAATTTCTAAGCGTTGGAAAGGTAAATAACCATGATACTTATAAACTAAATAATGTCGATTTTAATATCACTGATTGTGAAAAAGATTTGGGGGTCCTATTAGGAGTAATCTAAATCCCAGACAACAGTGCGTAAGTATTCGCAATAAAGCGAATAGAATTCTTGGCTTCATAAGAAGTATAATTATAGGAGTGCACAGGTTGGTTAGGCCTCATTTAGATTATGCCGCACAGTTTTGGTCACCGTATTACAGAATGGATATAAATGCTCTGGAAAACGTATAAAGGAAGATGGCAAAGATGATCCCATGTATCTGAAATCATCCGTACGAGGGTAGACTGAGGCCCTGAATCTGCACACTCAGGAAAGGTGTAGAATTGAGGATAAGATTGAGGTGTATAAATGGAAAACGGGAATAAATAAAGAGAATATATCTAACCAAGTCAAGGCTCACAGCAATGGTTTCAAGTTGGAAAAATTTAGATTTAGAAAAGATATAAGAAAACACTGGTTTGGTAATAGAGTTGTGGATGAGTGGAACAAACTCCCGAGTACCGTCATTGAAGCTAAAACGTTGTGTGGTTCTAAAATAAGGTTAGATAAATACATGAGTGGGTGTGAGTTGGACCTGCCTCGCATGGGCCAGTAGGCCTGCTGCAGTGCTCCTTCTTTCTTATGTTCTTATGAGTGTGGGAGGAAAGTGACAGTGGGAATGTAGGAGGAAAGTGACAGTGGGAGTATGGGAGGAAAGTGACAATGGGAGTGTGGGAAGAGGGTGACAGTGGGAGTGTGGGAGGAAAGTGACAGTGGGAGTGTAGGAGGAAAGTGACAGTGGGAGTATGGGAGGAAAGTGACAGTGGGAGTGTGGAAAGGTGACAGTGGGAGTGTGGGAGGAAAGTGACAGTGGGAGTGTAGGAGGAAAGTGACAGTGGGAGTGTAGGAGGAAAGTGACAGTGGGAGTATGGGAGGAAAGTGACAGTGGGAGTGTGGGAGGAAAGTGGGCAGTGGGAATGTAGGAGGAAAGTGACAGTGGGGGTATGGGGAGGAAAAGTGACAGTTGGGAGTGTGGAAAGGTGACATGGGAGTGTAGGAGGAAAGTGACAGTGGGAGTGTAGGAGGAAAGTGACAGTGGGAGTATGGGAGGAAAGTGACAGTGGGAGCGTGGAAAGGTGATATTGGGAGTGTGGGAGGAAAGTGACAATGGGAGTGTAGGAGGAAAGTGACAGTGGGAGTGTAGGAGGAAAGTGACACTGGGAGTATGGGAGGAAAGTGACAATGGGAGAAAGTGGGCGTGGGAGAAAGTGATCAGTGGGAGTGTAGGAGGAAAGTGACAGTGGGAGTGTGGAAGGAAAGCTAGTGGTAGTGTGGGAGGACAGTGAGAGTGGGAATGTGGGAGGAAAGTGACAGTGGGAGTGTGGGGGGAAAGTGACAGTGGGAGTGTGGGAGGAAAGTGACAGTGGAGGGTGCGGGAGGAAAGTGACAGTGGGGGTGCGGGAGGAAAGTGACAGTGGGAGTGGCTGGGCAGGCAGCCAGGCTGGTGAGTCAGTGGTCAACCCGCATTGTTCCTCTGGTCACTACCCTTCCTGTGACCCCTTCACTGTGACCTCGTTAGTGACCCCTTCACTGTGACCTCGTTAGTGACCCCTTTATCTGTTATGACCTCGTTAGTGACCCCTTCATCTGTTATGACCTCGTTAGTGACCCCTTCACTCAATGAGAACACCATTGATGTACATACCACCAATGGTGCACGTACCACAGCGGTGCAAGTACCCCAAGTGGTACACGTACCACCAGTGGTGCACGTATCACTAGTTGTGCACCTGCCACCAGTGATGCACCTACTACCTGTGGTGTACCTACCACCAGGGGTGTACGTACCACCAGTGGTGCATATACCACTAGGGGTGCACGTACCACCAGTGGTGCACCTACCACCAGGGGTGCATGTACCACCGGAAGTGCACCTACAACCAGTGGTGCACGTACCACCAGTGGTGCACCTACCACCAGTGGTGCATGTACCGCCAGTCTTGCACCTACCACCAGTGGTGCATGTACTACCAGTCTTGCACCTACCACCAATGATGCACCTACCACCAGTGGTGCACGTACCACCAGTCTTGCACCTACCACCAGTAGTGCACGTACCTCCAGTGGTGCACGTACCACCAGTGGTGCATCTACCACCAGTGGTGCACCTACCACCAGGGTTGCATGTACCACCAGGGGTGCACCTACCACCAGTGGTGCATCTACCACCAGTGGTGCACCTACCACCAGTGGTGCATGTACCACCAGTCTTGCACATACCACCAGTGGAGCATGTAACACCAGTGGTGCACCTACCACCAGTGATACACCTACCACCAGTGGTGCACGTACCACCAGTCTTGCACCTACCACCAGTGGTGCACCTACCACCAGTAGTGCACGTACCACCAGTGGTGCATCTACCATCAGTGGTTCACCTACCACCAGTGGTGCACCTGCCACCAGTGGTTCACCTACCACCCGTGGTGCATGTGCCTCCAGGGGTGCACCTACCACCAGTTGTGCACCTACCACCAGTGGTGCATGTACCTCCAGGGGTGCACCTACCACCAGTTGTGCACCTAGTGCACCTGCCACCAGTGATTCATGTACCACCAGTGGTGCACCTAACACCAGTGGTGCACCTACCACCAGCGTTGCATGTACCACTAGGGGTGCACCTACCACCAGGGTTGCATGTACCACCAGGGGTGCACCTATCACCAGGGTTGCATGTACCACCAGGGGTGCACCTACCACTAGGGTTGCATGTACCACCAGGGGTGCACCTACCACCAGGGTTGCATGTACCACCAGGGGTGCACCTATCACCAGGGTTGCATGTACCACCAGGGGTGCACCTACCACCAGGGTTGCATGTACCACCAGGGGTGCACCTACCACCAGGGTTGCATGTACCACCAGGGGTGCACCTATCACCAGGGTTGCATGTACCACCAGGGGTGCACTACCACCAGGGTTGCATGTACCACCAGGGGTGCACCTACCACCAGGGTTGCATGTACCACCAGGGGTGCATCTATCACCAGGGTTGCATGTACCACCAGGGGTGCACCTACCACCAGGGTTGCATGTACCACCAGGGGTGCACCTATCACAGGTTGCATGTACCACCAGGGGTGCACCTACCACCAGGGTTGCATGTACCACCAGGGGTGCACCTACCACCAGGGTTGCATGTACCACCATGGGTGCACTAACACCAGGGTTGCATGTACCACCATTGGTGCACCTACCACCAGGGTTGCATGTACCACCATGGGTGCACCTAACACCAGGGTTGCATGTACCACCATGGGTGCACCTACCACCAGGGTTGCATGTACCACCAGGGGTGCACCTACCACCAGGGTTGCATGTACCACCAGGGGTGCACCTATCACCAGGGTTGCATGTACCACCAGGGGTGCACCTACCACCAGGGTTGCATGTACCACCAGGGGTGCACCTATCACCAGGGTTGCATGTACCACCAGGGGTGCACCTACCACCAGGGTTGCATGTACCACCAGGGGTGCACCTACCACCAGGGTTGCATGTACCACCATGGGTGCACCTAACACCAGGGTTGCATGTACCACCATTGGTGCACCTACCACCAGGGTTGCATGTACCACCATGGGTGCACCTAACACCAGGGTTGCATGTACCACCATGGGTGCACCTACCACCAGGGTTGCATGTACCACCAGGGGTGCACCTACCACCAGGGTTGCATGTACCACCAGGGGTGCACCTATCACCAGGGTTGCATGTACCACCAGGGGTGCACCTACCACCAGGGTTGCATGTACCACCAGGGGTGCACCTATCACCAGGGTTGCATGTACCACCAGGGGTGCACCTACCACCAGGGTTGCATGTACCACCAGGGGTGCACCTACCACCAGGGTTGCATGTACCACCATGGGTGCACCTAACACCAGGGTTGCATGTACCACCATTGGTGCACCTACCACCAGGGTTGCATGTACCACCATGGGTGCACCTAACACCAGGGTTGCATGTACCACCATGGGTGCACCTACCACCAGGGTTGCATGTACCACCAGGGGTGCACCTACCACCAGGGTTGCATGTACCACCAGGGTGCACCTATCACCAGGGTTGCATGTACCACCATGGGTGCACCTACCACCAGGGTTGCATGTACCACCAGGGGTGCACCTACCACCAGGGTTGCATGTACCACCAGGGGTGCACCTACCACCAGGGTTGCATGTACCACCAGGGGTGCACCTACCACCAGGGTTGCATGTACCACCATGGGTGCACCTACCACCAGGGTTGCATGTACCACCAGGGGTGCACCTACCACCAGGGTTGCATGTACCACCAGGGGTGCACCTAACACCAGGGTTGCATGTACCACCATGGGTGCACCTAACACCAGGGTTGCATGTACCACCATGGGTGCACCTAACACCAGGGTTGCATGTACCACCATGGGTGCACCTACCACCAGGGTTGCATGTACCACCATGGGTGCACCTAACACCAGGGTGCATGTACCACCATGGGTGCACCTAACACCAGGGTTGCATGTACCACCATGGGTGCACCTAACACCAGGGTTGCATGTACCACCATGGGTGCACCTAAACACCAGGGTTGCATGTACCACCATGGGTGCACCTAACACCAGGGTTGCATGTACCACCATTGGGTGCACCTAACACCAGGGTTGCATGTACCACCATGGGTGCACTACCACCAGGTTGCATGTACCACCATGGGTGCACCTAACACCAGGGTTGCATGTACCACCATGGGTGCACCTAACACCAGGGTTGCATGTACCACCATGGTGCACCTACCACCAGGGTTGCATGTACCACCAGGGGTGCACTACCACCAGGGTTGCATGTACCACCAGGGGTGCACCTACCACCAGGGTTGCATGTACCACCAGGGGTGCACCTACCACCAGGGTTGCATGTACCACCAGGGGTGCACCTACCACCAGGGTTGCATGTACCACCAGGGGTGCACCTGCAACATAAGTGTGTTCGCTCACAATTCTCTCTCATGTTGAAATGTCAACGCTAGCGAGGGTTGACTCTGCTTGGTGCTCAACCTTATCCATCCATCGGAGATGGGATGAATTAAAGGTCATCAGGGAGTTTGGTGCGTGCTCAAGATGACAGTCAGATCAAGATGGCGATCAACTCCCTTGCTCTTGCTGTCTCTGATCTTCAGTACGAACGACATTCACCGTTGTGTTTGTATATCTCCCTAGCAATGTTTGCCACTTAACTTACCTGTGTGATCGCTCTGATCAGTCAGCCTGTTGGTGCTAGCAGCAGGCAGTCCAATATAAGCATCACAGACCAGGTAATCAGAAGTTACTTGGGGAACGTATCAAACTGCCTCTGTAAGACAGTTTGAGGTGTGGTCCCCAGGCAGCGGGAAAGTTTCACTGCTGGATATCGCAGTCATCACTGACTGTTTACAGTCTCGTTGTATCATAGTTAATTAAACTAGTAACCTCTAAAACTCACATAAGTTAACAAAGAGTGTTAAGAAGCCTTCTTACAACAGTTAGGTTCACTTTTTATTGGGGCTAACTTCAGTCTACAATACAAGAGAATGGAAAGTTAGTGGCAGTGTTAAACTGAATCAAACAGTGTTAACACCGGGTACTGGAATATTAAACCTAATTTAACCTACGGGAAGAGAATTTGGTTAATCTGTCTCAGATAAGTCTGGTAAAACACTGCAGAGTCAGTAAGAGATAAACGTACCTACTGAACGATGCTTTATAGCTTCAGTAAGACCTTCCGCTTCCCAGTATCCTCTCTACCTCAGCTGTAGTGCCTTCCCTCTGGAGCAAGATCTCTGGAGTGTGGCTTCCACCACCTCCAGCACTCTTCTCGTCTCCCACATGGCCAGGAGACCCGTCTGTCTCCTTAATGATGTCTCTCCCAGAACACAAGGCGGTGCTCACACTTGCTCCAGATAGACAGATACCTGCAGGTTGAGGGATCAGTGACATCTGTAGTGTATAAGGTACTGTTAGAGCCTCTTTCTATGTGCTATCTGTCTCTCGATGCGTGAAACAATCTTCCAAGTAGGGTATTAGAAGCTGCGACCTTGGGTGGCTTTAAGAAGGGATTAGACAAATGTATGAGTGAGAAGGGCTGGGTTTGATTAGTACCTAAGGTACCTTGTTTACCTTGTAAATTGTGACCTTTTTAAGTGTGGCCTTGTGGAATGTGACGTTGGGGAGTATAACCTTGGTATTATGACCTTGTGGAATGATACCTTTTGAAGTGTGACCTTATGGAATGTGAACATTTAAAATGTGGCCTTGTGGAGTGTGAAGAGTGACTGTCGAGGGAAACTGGACACAACACCCAGTAAAAAAAACTCTGGTTGAACATCCGTGGTCTTAGACTGTTTAATATTCTACCAGAAAGTATCAAAAATAGTGCTGGAACATGTATGGAAGTCTTCAAGAAGAAACACTACTGGAACAAGTGTAGAGGGCTTCAACAAGAAACGCTGCTGGAACAAGTGTAGAAGTCTTCAAGAAGAAACACTGCTGGAACAAGTGTAGAGGTCTTCAAGAAACACTGCTGGAACAAGTGTAGAGGTCTTCAAGAAGAAACACTACTAGAACAAGCGTAGAGGTCTTCAAGAAGAAACACTGCTGGAACAAGTGTAGAAGTCTTAAAGAAGAAACACTGCTGGAACAAGTGTAGAAGTCTTCAAGAAGAAACACTTCTGGATCAAGTGTAGAAGTCTTCAAGAACACTGCTGGAACAAGTGTAGAAGTCTTCAAGAACACTGCTGGAACAAGTGTAGAAGTCTTCAAGAAGAAACACTGCTGGAACAAGTGTAGAAGTCTTCAAGAAGAAACACTGCTGGAACAAGTGTAGAAAGGGTCTTCAAGAAGAAAACTGCTGGAACAGGTGTAGAAGTCTTAAAGGGAACACTGCTGGACAAGTGTAGTGTCTTAAAGAAGAAACACTGCTGGAACAAGTGTAGAGGTCTTCAAGAAGAAACACTGCTGAAACAAGTGTAAAAGTCTTCAAGAGGAAACACTGCTGGAACAAGTTTAGAAGTCTTCAAGAACACTGCTGGAACAAGAGTAGAAGCCTTCAAGAAGAAACACTGCTGGAATAAGTGTAGAAGTCTTTAAGAAGAAACACTTCTGGAACAAGTGTAGAAGTCTTCAAAGAGAAACACTGCTGGAACAAGTGTAAAAGTCTTCAAGAAGACACACTGCGGGAACAAGTGTAGAAGTTTTTAAGAAGAAACACTGCTGGAACAAGTATAGTAGTCTTCCAGAAGAAACACTGCTGGAACAAGTATATTAGTCTTCCAGAAGAAACACTGCTGGAACAAGTCTAGAAGTCTTCAAGAAGAAACACTGCTGGACTGGCGCACAGTGTGCCGCCCAGACAAGGAATTTGAATGTAGGTGTTGCTCCAGATTATGGTAGTGCAGGTGTGTGGGTGTAGACTGCAGGTGTTTATGTAGGCTGCTGGTGTGTGGGTGGTTGACTGCTGGTGTGTGGAGTGTAGACTGCTGGTGTGTAGGTGTAGGCTACAGTTGTATGGGTGTAGTCTACAGGTGTATGGATGTAGGCTGCAGGTGTGGGCATAGGCTGCAGGTGTGTGGGTGTAGGTTGCAGGTGTGAGGGTGTAGACTACAGGTGTAAGGATGTAGGGTAAGGTTCTCACCACACTCTCCAGACCTGCATTTGTGTCTTTTGTGACTGTGAGTGAATATAATGATACTGAGTGTATACAGTCATACTGAGTGTATACAGTCATACTGAGTGTATACAGTCATACTGAGTGTATACAGTCATACTGAGTGTATACAGTCATACTGAGTGTATACAGTCATACTGAGTGTATACAGTCATACTGAGTGTATACAGTGATACTAAGTATGCGGTGATACTGAGTATACAGTGATACTGAATGTATATAGTCATACTGAGTGTATATAGTCATACTGAGTGTATACAGTAATACTATTCTGAATATGCAGTCATACTTAGTGTATACAGTGATACTGAGTGTGTGCAGTCGTACTGACAGGTAAATATTGTGTCTTGGTAAGCTTGCTCTGGCCTCCTTCAAGGCTGTGAGTGTTCTACAGTGTTCAGGAATGCTTCATAATCATCAAGGCTAAGAGACTGAACACCATCTTTCAAGACTTAGGGACTGAACACTAGCTTTCAAGACTAAGGGATTGAACACCAACTTCCAAGACTGAGAAACTGAACATAATCTTTCAAGACTGAGGGACCGAACACCGACTTCCAAGACTGGAGAACAGAATATCTTCTATCGAAGCTAAGGAACTGATTAGCCCGTCTTCCACCCTCGGATCAACAGTGTTCATCCATCTCCAGATCTCTTACCTGTTGCCACCAGCTCTGCTGTGACTGTCACAACCCAGTACTACCACCACTGCTATCATGGACTTGGTTGCATGGTTGTCAGCTGATATTCCTGCTGCAGTCACTGAACGTAGGTTATGGTTAGCGAGAGGGTAGGTGTGGTAGCGAGTGTACTAGGCAACATACTGCCATCCTATCCTCCCTCACCATACACTATACTGACCTTCACCATACACTATACTGACCTCCCTTACCATACACTATACTGACCTCCCTTACCATACACTATACTGACCTCCCTCACGATACACTATACTGACCTCCCTTACCATACACTATACTGACCTCCCTCACCATACACTATACTGACCTCCCTCACCATACACTATACTGTCCTCCCTCACCATACACTATACTGACCTCCCTCACCATACACTATACTGACCTTCCTCAACATACACTATACTGACCTCCCTCACCATTCACTATACTGACCTCCCTCACCATACACTATACTGTCCTCCCTCAGCATACACTATACTGACCTCCCTCACCATACACTATACTGACCTCCCTCACCATACACTATATTGACCTCCCTCACCATACACTACACTGACCTCCCTTACCATACACTATACGGACCTCCCTCACCATACGTTACTGACCTCCCTCACCATACGTTACTGACCTCCCTCACCATACGCTATACTGACCTTTCTCAAAGTACACTATACTGACCTCCCTCCCCATACCTATTGCCCCCCTCACTAATATTGCCTTCCTCAAAGTACTCTATACTGCCCTCCCCTCACCATAATATACTGACCTTCCTCAAAGTACTTTACTGCCCCCCTAAACCTCTTCTACTGACCCTTCCCCAAACACTTTACTGACCCCCCTAAATCACTATATGACCCCCCTCACCATACATATATGAACACTTAGCTTTTTTTTCATTTTTTGATATATAAAAAATTCTGGGGGGACTCAGCACTTCAGTAAATTCTTTATCTGTGACAAAAACTTGAAAATTTATGTCAGTTGTTTTTGGGTTTTGTTGCATCTTCTACCTCGGAGTTTCACTCCACGTTTCGATATGGCCCCTGAGCCCCTTTTAAAATAGTTGTTGATGTGTGAGGGGGGAAAAAGGTCAGTCCCTTTTCCAGGTAGGAACGAGATCTCGTAGTCTTTTCTTATCTGAGGTTTGAGACTTGGACCCCGTTCTTCACAAGTTTGTTTCGAGGATAGTACAGGATCTATGGGGGTGTTGTTTTGCTGTGCTGCTGTTAAACGCTCCCATTGTTTTTGGAGTTTTGCTACTAATTCTGATAGTGTTTGCCGCTGCTAGAGGATATGTGATACTGCTGCTGCTGCTGCGCTGCTGCTGTGCTGGCTGCTGCTGTGCTGCCCCTATTTGGGGTAGCTGAGCTTGATGATTGTGGAGATAATCGGCCCGGGTTTGTTGAGGGTGGTGATTTAGGTAGTCCCCCCCCAAAAAACAAGTTAACACGCATACCTCCACCTGTCTCTTCCTCAAGGCCCCTTTGTCTTGCACCCCCTTTCCCACGCCCACTCCAGCCCTTGCACCCCCGCCCCCCGCCCTTCCGCCCCGCCCATCCCCCAATTATCTACACGCACCCAAGTTAATACCAGAGGATTTGGTAGGGTGGATAGGACGTGAGGAGAGTGAGACTAAGACATAGATGGCAGGGGGTTTTCACAAGGAGACAAGAGGCAGGTGCACGACAAGTGGAGAGTGCACAATGAAACAGGTCAAAGTTTTGAAGTCTTGTCTAGGGAGGGGTTTACAACAAAAGAAGCAAATTTGCGTTTAAAAAAATCTTCATATAAAGTTAATAAGTTAGCCAAAAGTACCTGGAAGGGGAAAATGTGGAAATAATTTTGGATCTGTTCTGCATTGGAAATTTTTTAGGAGAGAATAATAATGAAATTGAATGTTATACGAAAGTTTAGAAGTGAAGTAGATCTATAACGACTATGATGACAGAACGTAGACAAGTACGTTTATGAAGCAATTGCAGGGTTTTTAAACAGACAGATGTTTTTTTGTAGCCAGGTTTTGACTTGGGTTACAAATAGTCTGGCGTTTAGCACACCAAATGACAAACTAAATATAAATATGTGGCCAGCCCTATGATCACTACTTGAACACTGGGGGGCTTAAAATTTTCCATTTTTTGAGGAAAAGAGTAGACAGTTTAATAACCCATTGGATGTCAAGTATCTTATTAATGAATATAAGATACCAGACATGTTAAGCAAATTTACTTAATTCCTTTGCAACAGATAAGTCAACTGTAGAAATAAATCCTGCTACCCCTTTTGAGGTCTAGTTCCTAGGCCTTTTACGTATCCATATGCTCCTGCGCTACACTCCACAGGATGGACATGCGGTGCACAATAAATTAGCAACTTCGACGTCGAAATCTAAAATAAACACACAGGATGGATCACATGCAACAAGTGATGAGCTGTGTCAGACTGAGCTGGAAGACTTGAGAGAGGGAGGAGAGGGAAAGAGTGGGTATGGAGCAGAGGATAGGGTAGAAAAGGGAAAGAGAGTGGGAGAATTATTATTATTATTATAATCAAAAAGAAGCGCTGAACCTACAAGGGTCATACAGCGCCGAGAGTGGGGAGAAAGGAATGGAAGAGGGTTTGTGGGAGGGCATGGTGCCATATTTTTCACCAAGATGATAAATGGTGGCTTCAATATGAGTGTAAAGGATATAGTTATCACAAGACTCTTGTGTTGTGGCTGTGTTGCAGCAACACTGGCAACTTATCTGTGTGTTGATTACTTGGTTGCGACACTGACACTGCGTCAGTATTGGTCAACCACCAGAACAACAGTGTTGGTCAACCACCAAAACAACAGTGTTGGTCAACCACCAGAACAACAGTGTTGGTCAACCACCAGAACAACAGTGTTGGACAACCACCAGAACAGTGTTGCTCAGCCACAGAACAGCAACACTCACCTGGTTGTGGTACTAGCAAGTAGTGGCAGATTGTGATCTGGCAGGTAATAACAGCCATTAACGGTGGTAATGGCAGGTAGTGTAAAGTTAACTGTGAACTGGCAGGTAGTGACAGACATTAACAGTATCTGGCAGGTAGTGGCAGACATTAACAGTATCTGGCAGGTAGTGGCAGACATAAACAGTATCTGGCAGGTAGTGACAGACATTAACAGTATCTGGCAGGTAGTGGCAGACATTAACAGTATCTGGCAGGTAGTGACAGACATTAACAGTGATCTGGCAGGTAGTGGCAGACATTAACAGTATCTGGCAGGTAGTGGCAGACATTAACAGTGATCTGGCAGGTAGTGGCAGACATTAACAGTATCTGGCAGGTATTGGCAGACATTAACAGTATCTGGCAGGTAGTGACAGACATTAACAGTGATCTGGCAGGTAGTGGCAGACATTAACAGTATCTGGCAGGTAGTGGCAGACATTAACAGTATCTGGCAGGTAGTGGCAGACATTAACAGTATCTGGCAGGTAGTGGCAGACATTAACAGTTTCTGGCAGGTAGTGACAGACATTAACAGTATCTGGCAGGTAGTGGCAGACATTAACAGTATCTGGCAGGTAGTGGCAGACATTAACAGTATCTGGCAGGTAGTGGCAGACATTAACAGTATCTGGCAGGTAGTGGCAGACATTAACAGTATCTGGCAGGTAGTGGCAGACATTAACAGTATCTGGCAGGTAGTGACAGACATTAACAGTATCTGGCAGGTAGTGGTAGACATTAACAGTATCTGGCAGGTAGTGACAGACATAACAGTGATCTGGTAGGTAGTGGCAGATATTAACAGTATCTGACAGATAGTGGCAGACATAACAGTGATCTGGTAGGTAGTTGCAGATATTAAGAGCAGTATCTGGCAGGTAGTGGCAGACATAACAGTGATCTGGTAGGTAGTGACAGACATTAACAGTATCTGGCAGGTAGTGGCAGACATAAACAGTATCTGGCAGGTAGTGGCAGATATTAACAGTATCTGGCAGGTAGTGGCAGACATTAACAGTTTCTGGCAGGTAGTGGCAGACATTAACAGTGATCTGGCAGGTAGTGGCAGACATTAACAGTATCTGGCAGGTAGTGGCAGACATTAACAGTATCTGGCAGGTAGTGGCAGACATAAACAGTATCTGGCAGGTAGTGGCAGATATTAATAGTATCTGGCAGGTAGTGGCAGACATTAACAGTGATCTGGCAGGTAGTGGCAGACATTAACAGTATCTGGCAGGTAGTGGCAGACATTAATTAACGGTATCTTTCAGGTAGTGACAGACATTAACAGTATCTGGCAGGTAGTGACAGACATAACAGTGATCTGGTAGGTAGTGGCAGATATTAACAGTATCTGACAGATAGTGGCAGACATAACAGTGATCTGGTAGGTAGTTGCAGTTATTAAGAGCAGTATCTGGCAGGTAGTGGCAGACATAACAGTGATCTGAGGGCCTGGTGGCCTGGTGGCTAAAGCTCCCGCTTCACTCACGGAGGGCCCGGGTTCGATTCCCGGCGGGTGGAAACATTTCGACACGTTTTCTTACACCTGTTGTCCTGTTCACCTAGAAGCAAATAGGTACCTGGGTGTTAGTCGACTGGTGTGGGTCGCATCCTGGGGGACAAGATTAAGGACCCCAATGGAAATAAGTTAGACAGTCCTCGATGACGCACTGACTTTCTTGGGTTATCCTGGGTGGCTAGCCCTCCGGGGTTAAAAATCCGAACGAAATCTTATCTTATCTTATCTTATCTGGTAGTTAGTGACAGACATTAACAGTATCTGGCAGGTAGTGGCAGACATAAGCAGTATCTGGCAAGTAGTGGCAGATATTAACAGTATCTGGCAGGTAGTGGCAGACAGTAACAGTATCTGGCAGGTAGTGGCAGACAGTAACAGTATCTGGCAGGTAATGGTAGACATTAACAGTATCTGGCAGGCAGTGGCAGACATAACAGTGATCTGGTAGGTAGTTGCATATATTAAGAGCAGTATCGGGCAGGTAGTGGCAGATATTAACAGTATCTGACAGATAGTGGCAGACATAACAGTGATCTGGTAGGTAGTTGCACATATTAAGAGCAGTATCTGGCAGGTAGTGGCACACATAACAGTGATCTGGTAGGTAGTGACAGACATTAACAATATCTGGCAGGTAGTGGCAGACATAAACAGTATCTGGCAAGTAGTGGCAGATATTAGCAGTATCTGGCAGGTAGTGGCAGACAGTAACAGTATCTGGAAAGTAGTGGCAGACATTAACAGTATCTGGCAGGTAGTGGCAGACATTAACAGTATCTGGCAGGTAGTGGCAGACATTAACAGTATCTGGCAGGTAGTGGCAGACATTAACAGTATCTGGCAGGTAGTGGCAGACATTAACAGTATCTGGCAGGTAGTGACAGACATTAACAGTGATCTGGCAGGTAGTGGCAGACATTAACAGTATCTGGCAGGTAGTGGCAGACATTAACAGTATCTGGCAGGTAGTGGCAGACATTAACAGTATCTGGCAGGTAGTGGCAGACATAAACAGTATCTGGCAAGTAGTGGCAGATATTAACAGTATCTGGCAGGTAGTGGCAGACAGTAACAGTATCTGGCAAGTAGTGGCAGACATTAACAGTATCTGGCAGGTAGTGGCAGACATTAACAGTATCTGGCAGGCAGTGGCAGACATTAACAGTATCTGGCAGGTAGTGGAAGACATTAACAGTGATCTGGCAGGTAGTGGCAGACATTAACAGTATCTGGCAGGTAGTGGCAGACATTAATAGTATCTGGCAGGTAGTGGCAGACATTAACAGTATCTGGCAGGTAGTGGCAGACATTAACAGTATCTGGCAGGTAGTGGCAGACATTAACAGTATCTGGCAGGTAGTGGAAGACATTAACAGTGATCTGGCAGGTAGTGGCAGACATTAACAGTATCTGGCAGGTAGTCGCAGACATTAACAGTATCTGGCAGGTAGTGGCAGACATTAACAGTATCTGGCAGGTAGTGGCAGACATTAACAGTATCTGGCAGGTAGTGGAAGACATTAACAGTGATCTGGCAGGTAGTGGCAGACATTAACAGTATCTGGCAGGTAGTGGCAGACATTAACAGTATCTGGCAGGTAGTGGCAGACATTAACAGTATCTGGCAGGTAGTGGCAGACATTAACAGTATCTGGCAGGTAGTGGAAGACATTAACAGTATCTGGCAGGTAGTGACAGACATTAACAGTATCTGGCAGGTAGTGGCAGACATTAACAGTATCTGGCAGGTAGTGGCAGACATTAACAGTATCTGGCAGGTAGTGGCAGACATTAACAGTATCTGGCAGGTAGTGACAGACATTAACAGTATCTGGCAGGTAGTGGCAGACATTAACAGTATCTGGCAGGTAGTGACAGACATTAACAGTATCTGGCAGGTAGTGGCAGACATTAACAGTATCTGGCAGGTAGTGGCAGACATTAACAGTATCTGGCAGGTAGTGGCAGACATTAACAGTATCTGGCAAGTAGTGGCAGACATTAACAGTATCTGGCAAGTAGTGGCAGACATTAACAGTATCTGGCAAGTAGTGGCAGACATTAACAGTATCTGGCAGGTAGTGGCAGACATTAACAGTATCTGGCAGGTAGTGGCAGACATTAACAGTATCTGGCAAGTAGTGGCAGACATTAACAGTATCTGGCAAGTAGTGGCAGACATTAACAGTATCTGGCAGGTAGTGGCAGACATTAACAGTATCTGGCAAGTAGTGGCAGACATTAACAGTATCTGGCAGGTAGTGGCAGACATTAACAGTATCTGGCAGGTAGTGGCAGACATTAACAGTATCTGGCAAGTAGTGGCAGACATTAACAGTATCTGGCAAGTAGTGGCAGACATTAACAGTATCTGGCAGGTAGTGGCAGACATTAACAGTATCTGGCAGGTAGTGGCAGACATTAACAGTATCTGGCAAGTAGTGGCAGACATTAACAGTATCTGGCAGGTAGTGGCAGACATTAACAGTATCTGGCAGGTAGTGGCAGACATTAACAGTATCTGGCAGGTAGTGGCAGACATTAACAGTATCTGGCAAGTAGTGGCAGACATTAACAGTATCTGGCAAGTAGTGGCAGACATTAACAGTATCTGGCAGGTAGTGGCAGACATTAACAGTATCTGGCAGGTAGTGGCAGACATTAACAGTATCTGGCAGGTAGTGGCAGACATTAACAGTATCTGGCAAGTAGTGGCAGACATTAACAGTATCTGGCAGGTAGTGGCAGACATTAACAGTATCTGGCAGGTAGTGGCAGACATTAACAGTATCTGGCAGGTAGTGGCAGACATTAACAGTATCTGGCAAGTAATGGCAGACACTAACAGTATCTGGCAAGTAGTGGCAGACATTAACAGTATCTGGCAGGTAGTGGCAGACATTAACAGTATCTGGCAGGTAGTGGCAGACATTAACAGTATCTGGCAAGTAGTGGCAGACATTAACAGTATCTGGCAGGTAGTGGCAGACATTAACAGTATCTGGCAGGTAGTGGCAGACATTAACAGTATCTGGCAGGTAGTGGCAGACATTAACAGTATCTGGCAAGTAGTGGCAGACATTAACAGTATCTGGCAGGTAGTGGCAGACATTAACAGTATCTGGCAGGTAGTGGCAGACATTAACAGTATCTGGCAGGTAGTGACAATAAGGAAGCTTCAACACTGGCTCATGATGCAAGAGGTAAAGACAGGCAGGTCTGGCAGTGTCAACAAGGAAGGCAGGCCAGTCTGCCAGAGAGGTGTGGTCCACTCACCTCTGTCAATACTGAACACGGGACAACACCTGTGTACCCTATGTAAACACTTGTATTTACCTCTGTTTTTACTCTTGGGTTAGCGGTGTGTGTGTACTTATCTATTTGTACTTACATATTTGTGGTTGCAACGGTTGAGTCACAGCTCCTGTGTGTGTTTGTGTGTGTGTGTGTGTGTGTGTGTGTGTGTGTGTGTGTGTGTGTGTGTGTGTGTGTGTGTGTGTGGGTGTGTGTGTGTGTGTGCTCGTCTACTTGAGGTTGCAAGGGTCGGGCCTCAGCTCTTGGCCCCGCCTCTCTGGTGGCCTTTACTGATTTCACTTCATGCTATGTATGGATTCTGTGTCTTCCACTTATCTGTCAAGGTTCTCCTACTTCCTGACTACTCTTAGGCTGAAGAAGTAGTTCACAACATCCCTATGGCTTATCTGCGCTTCTAACATCCAATTGTGACATATTGTACTTGAGACCCGCCTCTCACACTCTCCCTCTCCACACTGTTAGTTCCTCACAGCACTTTGTTCATAATGATGTCACTTCTGATTCTTCTGCCCTCTGGTGTGGTCAGGTTTAGCTCCTCTAGTCTCTCCTCACAGTTCATACTCCTCGGCTCTGCTACTGGTTTCGTTGCAAACTTTTTAATTTTTTCCATCTTTTTTTTATATGCATATCTGGAAAGTAGTCGACGACCTGGTCTCATAACATACTGGAGCGAGAGATATGAAAAAAAAAGTGCAGAATAAACTCAGTGAAGAGCAGGGGTTTCGGTGGACACAGTAAGAGAACACTTTATCAACATCCGGGGTTCCAGATTATTCAGCATATTAGCAGAAGATATCGAAAACAGCTGGAACAAGTGTGGAAGCCTTTAAGAGAAAACTGGACAAGTATCTTCACCAGGTGCCAGATCAACCAGGCCGTAATGGATATGCGGGACAGTGGGCCTCCAGCAGTAACAGCTTGGTTGACCAGGCTAGCACCAGAGGAGCCAGGCCCATGACCAGGCTCCGAGAGTAGTAAGACTCTCGAAACTCATCAAAGATAAAAGATGTGGGTTCCATACTGGCTCTGTATACTCCAAGATGGGCCTGACGTTTGCCATGTGCATGGCAGTAAATGTCTCTTTGATGATGTTCCTGAAAGGTACTCTTAAATTTCCCAGTCCCGTGTTTGCTGCAGCGGTTATTAGCTTGATGTGTGCGTCTCAAGTGAAATATTCGTAACTGTGCTGACCCCGAGGTCTTTCTCTACCAGGGAGGTTTGCAGCCTTTGTCCCCCAAGCCTGTAAACTATTTCCAGTCGTCTTTACTCTTCTCTGATTTTCATAATTTTACATTTTTTTAGGGTTAAATTCCAATAGTCACTCGTCAGACCAATCCTGCAGTTTGTCCAGAATCATTTGTAGTCTTTCCTGGTTTGTTCCTGTTTGTAATCTTCTTATTAGTTTCACATCATCTGCGAAAAGGGACACCGCTAACTCGATTTCCTGTCATGTTATTTACATACACAAGAAACAGTACTGGACCAAGTACTGACCCTTGTGAAACTCCACTCATCATACTCCCCCCATTCCGAGACCTTTACCCTATGACAGCAATTTGCTTCCTTCCCGTTAAATATTCATTGCTCCATTGTAGTGTCATTCCCTGTTATTCATACCTGTTTCTCTACCTTTTGTGCCAGTCTCTTGTGGGGCACTGTATCAAACACCTTCCAGTCTAAAAAATATATAATCCACCCATCCCTCTCTCCTGCTTATCTTTCGTTACTATTACGATATTCCATAGGATATGTGGCTTGAGTCTAGGGGATTATTCGCATGAAATATTGGTATATTTCATGCGAATAATCCCCTAGATTATTCGCATGATGATGAAAGTCAGGCGAACAAAAAACTTCGTAAAATATATCTTTAATATAACGTATATTACGTTATAAACTTAAGATATTTTAATGATACCTTTTAGTTATCAATTTGATACAAACACACAACAGACTTTTTAATTATATACACGATTTGTAATGATATCCATTCGAGCTGAATGGGTCTCTATACAGAGATTAGATAAAGTTACAGAGTCCCCACAATGAGACAACCTTAACCACTTGTAATTAGAAGAGTATAATAGAAGTCCTTTATACATGGTAGATCTAATATAATTTGGAATGTTACAAATACTCGTGTTTTCTGGAGTCAGAGCCAATTTATATTACTCTAGGTAACTTTTAGACTTGAATACAGGAGAAAACAAAGTAGACCTCGAGACAGCGAGAGGCGTTGTACTACTATTATCACACCTGACGTCAGTTCATATCACATGAGTAGTGCAGATGTGAATGGCCACACAGTTGTTAATTGGATGTCACCAATGGTTACGATCCATTTCGTAATTAATACATTTCAACATATAAATATATACACATTATAATAATTAGAAAGAAGAAAATGAGTAGATAATATTATAAAGCTGATTATCTTCATTTTAGCTATTAATGGAGATAATCGCAATGTAACATTAAATCGATAAACAAATAAATCTATATCTTTAAAGCCGTATTTCAGCGTAACACCCCTAGTCCCACGACAGTAGGTTGTACCAAGGATTTTGACACATGAAGTTTTGTATGGTGGAGTATACCATAAACCATATCTTAAGGATATATAGTTTTAAATTTGTGTCTCACTCCATAGTAGTTCAGGATATGGGAGAAGGGGCCTGTAGACAGCCAGACATCTCGATATCACCTCAGCTCGTAACTAATATATACGAAATTTCAGGGATGAAGGAGAGGAGGCAAGTAGACAGCCGAGTCTCTCCATCATATCCCAGCTTGACACACACAGTTACTTTAATCACATACAGTAACTTTTTCGTTGAGCCCAATTTTTCCTTCGGCAAGGTAAGGTTCTGCAGCCTTGTGCACTTCTGTTTCAGAATGGTCTTTAGAATGTAGTCATCTCATCTATTGGTTTTCTGGATGGGACGAGATTGAGTTTGCACCTAGATTGTGATTTTCCTTTGGCAGAAGAGATGATCACTGGAGTAGGGTACTTCCTGTCTTGCTCGTAGTTCCGATCACGTTTTCTCTTATAACATTGACCCATCGGGTGTCCAGATTTGCTGCAGTATTGACAAAGCAGTTGGGGAGCTTCTTCCCCTTTAAAACTTAGTTGTCTTACCGATGGGGAATTATTAGACCACTTCTTATGGGGGCGCGATGTATTTGTTTTTACCTCTGACCTAAAGGGTTTCTTCGGGAATTTCTGAACTGTGTCCCAAGGTTTTCTTTGATCAGTCATCTGATGTGCTATTTCGGTGTCAGTCAGATTTGAAGTGGAACGTCCTGTGAGGTAAGTATGAAGATCTTCTGTTAAATAGCGAAAGAAGTCTTCATGTAAGATTAATTGCTAAAGGGAGTCGACCAAAGTACAACCTGACGCCCTGAACCAGTGGTTCTCAACTCGTTGTAGCCCATGGACCACGAACCCAATTATAAAAATATCGTGGACCATTTCATTTTTTGAGTAATGATGTATAAAGGCCAAGCAAAGACAACAGACAATTTGACTTGGAATATATTTCTTATAAACAGTAATTCGAGAAGTTATGTAAAATAATAGATATCTAACATTTTGGTCTGAAATATATTTCATACAAACATAATTTCCTGGAAATAAATTAATAAATATCCAACATTTTGCTGTGAAATTTCTTTCTAACGAACATAATTTTGAAATTATGAAGTATACAGCCAACATTTTTCTTTGAAATATAATTATTTCACTTTTCCTGCAACCAGACTTTTGGATTCTCTTCTCACAACGAATATCGCTTTCAACTGCAAGCCGATTACTCTGTTTGGACTTAATGTGCAGCAAACATGAAAATCCACTCTCACACATGTAAGTTGATGCAAATGGCAAAAGCAATCTGACTGCATGTGTTGACAGATTTGGGTAACAATCATACTGGCCCAAAAATTTTCCATGGTAGACCGCTGGTACACATCTTTTGCTGCCAAATAATTTTTCAGGTTCAAGAACTCCTCCTGCATAGCCTCTGGAACACCATGACCATCTGTTACGAATGGATTCCTGATGAAAGAAAACCCATCCCTTGTCATGTCCACCTCCGAAAGTATCGCTGAAATTCATCCCACAGCTTTTGTCGATGCTCGATAATATGCACCTGGATGGCTTCCTTTTCCCCTAGCATGTCATCCACACATGGAAATTGAATTAAATTTTTACCTTCCACTCTTCTGATCCAGAGTTCTAATTTCTCAAGATGAGCATTGATGATTCCTTGGTGAGGGAACAGATTTGCTCCTTTCCCTTGCAGCTGAAGATTCAGTTTGTTCAAGATACCAAAAATATCGACAAGGTATGCTAGTTCTAATTTTGACAGTTCTAGGATATGTATTCGTAAAACTTTCTTTCCCTTGAGACTGGAGAAATAGAATCAATTCTACTTTCATTTCAAAAATTCTATTGACTACATTCCCTGCTGACAACCACCGTACGGAAGTGTAGAACAGCAACACCTCAAAGTCGGAACCCATATCCTGGCATAATTTTCTGAACAGTCTGTTGTTCACTGCTGACGATTTGAAAATGGTGTTCAAGTGATCAGGTAGTGTTTTTGATGCCAGTGCCTGTCTGTGAATGAAACAGTGAACTCTGGTTACCACTGGAGCTACGCTGTTTCACTAGCGCTTGAAAGCCTAATCTTGAGCCTAGCATCACAGGTGCAACATCAGTGGTAACACATACCAAATTTACCCAATCCAGATCATTTACTTTAAAGAGATTGTTAATAATTTCTAACACATCCTGACCCCTTGTGGTGGTATCAAGAGTCTTACCTTTTGTAAGGCTCTTGATACCACCACATTACTCTAGATAACTTCTCGACTTGAATACAGGAGAAAACAAAGTAGACCTCGAGACAGCGAGAGGCGTTGTACTACCAATATCACACCACTCATACCTGACTTAAGCTCATGTCACGTAAGTAGTGCAGAGGCGAATGGCCACACAATTGTTAAATGGACGTCACCAGTGGTGTACGATCCATTTCTTAATTAATATATTTCAGCATATAAATATATACACATAATAATAATGAGAAAGAAGAAAACAAGTAGATAATATTATAAAGCTGATTATCTTCATTTTAGCTATTAATGGAGATAATTGCAACATAATGTTAAATAAACAAATATGGAAGTTATATCTTTAAAGCTGTATTTTGGCATAACAGTTATCTTATATACCTCTAGCAGATTTATTAGGCAGAATTTACTATCTTGAAAATCATATTGGTTGTTTATGAATCCAGTCTTTTCCAGATGTTCCACTGTTCTTCTGATAATCTTCTCCATAACCTTGTATTCTCTGCATGTTAGTGGCACTGGCCTGTAGTTTAGTGGCACCTGTCTGTCCCCTTCTTTAAATATCGGGACTATACTCACTGTTTTCCAGACTTCTGGCAGCTGCCCAGTTTCATTCAAGTTGTTGAAGATCTTTGCTGGTGGATCACACAGTTCCTCTGCTACCTCTCGCAGAGCCCAAGGAGAGATTTTATGACTCACGAAATCGTAATGACACGATTGCAAACAAACCATACCCCGGCCGGGATTGAACCCGCGGTCATAGAGTCTCAAAACTCCAGCCCGTCGCGTTAGCCACTAGACCACTAGACCTATGGTGTAGAAATATACCTAGTTGGACGAATCTTATTGTGGCTAGCTGGTCTAGTGGCTAACGCGACGGGCTGGAGTTTTGAGACTCTATGACCGCGGGTTCAATCCCGGCCGGGGTATGGTTTAGAGATTTTATTTTGCTCCATCGCCTTCGAGTTATGAAATTCACTTAATATTTTCTTCACTTCTCCTGATGTTTCTGCTGTGTCCAATACTCGTTGGTATACTCTTTTTCTTTGACTCTCTGGAAGTGTTCCTGATTTCATTAAGAATACCTCCCTAAATCTTTTTCTTAGCTCCGCACAGACTTTCTGGCCATTTCTAGCGGAATGACCAGGAAATCTATGACGGCTTCCTCTCCTTCCTTCTGGTGTTGCTGTACATCAACTTGGGCCCAGATTTGACTTGTGATTCTATGTCATTCTTAAATTGCTGTTCAGTGTTTCTCCCTAGTTTTGTCTCTGACGTGTTGGCACATGAAGTTTACCATCGCCACCTCCAACAGCTTAGGTCTCCATCCATGTTTCTGGTCCTTCATGCATCTCCAACTTTACCATAATGAGTAGTTTTACATTGTCCATGTGGGCTCTTCTAGCTGCCTCTGCTATTATGGCTACCATTGCCCTGTTGTTGAGTGGTGGGTTGTACATAACTGCTATCGTCACCATGTGTAGGTGGAGGTTGGGGATGAGGGGTAAGGGCTGGTTGTGGGGGTGTAGGTGAGGGAAGGTTGGGATAAGAGGGAGTTGTGAGAAAAGATCCTGCACTGGTAGGATGTAGGTGGGAGGATGGAGGAAGAGTATGGTTTGTTGAGAGTTGCTGTACTCACCTATATGTGGTTAAAGGGGGAAGGTGGGGTTGAAGGACTGTTTGTGTCAGAGCTAGGTGTTCATCGGGAGGTAGAATCTTCACCTAGTGAGACTGAGCTTGGTGTTTACCTGGAGGCGGAGATTCTGCACCTGCCATTGGGTTTACTGGTTCAACCTCCTGTCTTGAACTGTTTCTTATCCTCTCTCAGTTGTTCCCTCTCTTGTAATGTTGTGTCCTGGTCGTGACACACAAGATATTGGTCGCTCCTCTCAACAGTAATTTCCGCCTCAGGATTCGACCTGGTGCCGTGAGTATTGCGAGGGTCGGGTAAATTGGTCGTATTTTGCTCCCTGCATACTTACCTAACCTCTGAATACTTGCTACCCCAGCCTCAGCACCTGTCTGTTTGATGCTGTTGTGAATTTCCCTCTCATCTGCCGACAATATCTCATTGCATGTGGTCTCTTGAGCCTCCTGGAGGCCATGGATAATCAGCGACTGCCTCCTCTCCTCCTTCTCTCACCTTCTTTCCCTCCAGAGTTCATTGTCTTTTGTTATCAGCTGTTGCCCTATCATCTCCCGGTTTCCTGAGAGCATTTCCGCAAGTCTTGCTTGTCCCCGCGGCTCTCACACCTGGCTCTACACCTGTGGAAGTTGATACTTTCTCTCTCACTCACTCCTCTTTCCCTCACCTCTTCCAGTTCTGTCTTCAACTTTATTACATCTTCCTTGTGAAGAATCTTTCTGTGTGTATGAGAGAGATAGAAAGAGCGAGCGAGAGAGAGAGAGAGAGAGAGAGAGAGAGAGAGGAGAGAGAGAGAGAGAGAGAGAGAGAGAGAGAGAGAGAGAGAGAGAGAGAGAAAGAGCGAGCGAGAGAGAATGTGTACTCAGTTGTAGTTGCAGGGGTCGATTCATAGCTCTTGGCCCCGCCTCTTAACTGATCTCTACTAGGTCCTCTCTCTCCATGCGCCATGAGCTTTAGCATACCTCTTCTTAAAGCTATGTATGGTACCTGCCTCCACTACCTCACTTTTCAGACTATTCCACTTCGTGACACTTCTGACTGAACAGATACTTCCTAACATCCTGTGACTCATCTGAGTCTTCAACTTCCAGTTGTGACTCCTTGTTGCTGTGTCCCATCTCTGGAACATCCTGTCTTTGTCCACCTTGTCCATTCCTCTCAGTATTTTATGTCATTATCATGTCTTCCCTGTCCCTCGTGTCCTCAAGTGTCGTCAGGTTGAGTTCCCTTAACCTGTGTATGTGTGTGTGTGTGTGTGTGTGTGTGTGTGTGTGTACACACTAGGTATGCCATGTGCGTAGTCTAGCAGGATTACGCCGCAGGCGTGGCCGGCGCCTGCCCGCCTGCCCGCCTGCCCGCCTGCCTGCCTGCTTGCCGCCGCAGCCGCACCTTTGATGCTACCGCAGGTGAATCACTTAATAAGTCCCAACACTAACGATATTTTTATTTTCCTTGTGAGTTATAGTGAAGGTGATTGTGATTATTCTCAGTGAATGGTGAGTGGGCGGCGCTGGGTGGGTGAGGGTGGGCGGCGCTGGGTGGGTGAGGGTGGGCGGCGCTGGGTGGGTGAGAGTGGGCGGCGCTGGGTAGGTGAGGGTGGGCGGCGCTGGGTGGGTGAGGGTGGGGGCGGGTGGCGGTGGGTCCGGTGTCCAGATCATGTGTAAGACAACAACAACAGTGTAAGACAACAACAGTGTAAGACAACGACAGCAGTGTAACAACGACAGTGTAAGACAACGACAGCAGTGTAAGACAACAACAACAGTGTAAGACAACAACAGTGTAAGACAACGACAGCAGTGTAAGACAACGACAGTGTAAGACAACGACAGCAGTGTAAGACAACAACAACAGTGTAAGACAACAACAGTGTAAGACAACGACAGCAGTGTAAGACAACAACAACAGTGTAAGACAGCAACAACAGTGTAAGATAACAACAGTGTAAGACAACAACAACAGTATAAGAACAACACCAATATAAGACAACGACAAAAGTGTAAGACAACAACACCAGTATAAGACAACAACAGTGTAAGACAACAACAGTGTAAGACAACAACAACAGTGTAAGACAACAACAGTTTAAGACAACAACAGTGTAAGACAACAACAACAGTGTAAGACAACACCAGTATAAGACAACAACAGTGTAAGACAACAACAGTTTAAGACAACAACAGTGTAAGACAACAACAACAGTGTAAGACAACAACAACAGTGTAAGACAACAACAACAGTGTAAGGCAACAACAGTGTAAGACAACAACAGTGTAAGACAACAACAGTGTAAGACAACAACAACAGTGTAAAACAACAACAGTGTAGGACAACGACAGCAGTGTAAGACAACGACAGTGTAAGACAACGACAGCAGTGTAAGACAACAACAACAGTGTAAGACAACAACAGTGTAAGACAACGACAGCAGTGTAAGACAACAACAACAGTGTAAGACAGCAACAACAGTGTAAGATAACAACAACAGTGTAAGGCAACAACAGTGTAAGACAACAACAGTGTAAGACAACAACAGTGTAAGACAACAACAACAGTGTAAGACAACAACAGTGTAGGACAACAACAACAGTGTAAGACAACAACAACAGTGTAAGACAACAACAACAGTGTAAGACAACAACAACAGTGTAAGACAACAACAGTGTAGGACAATAACAGTGTAAGACAACAACAGTGTAGGGCAACAACAACAGTGTAAGACAACAACAGTGTAAGACAACAACAGTTTAAGACAACAACAACAGTTTAAGACAACAACAGCAGTGTAAGACAACAACAGTTTAAGACAACAACAGCAGTGTAAGACAACAACAACAGTATAAGACAACAACAGTGTAAGACAACAACAGTGTAGGACAACAACAACAGTGTAAGACAACAACAACAGTGTAAGACAACAACAGTGTAGGACAATAACAGTGTAAGACAACAACAGCAGTGTAGGACAACAACAACAGTGTAAGACAACAACAGTGTAAGACAACAACAGTTTAAGACAACAACAACAGTGTAAGACAGCAACAGCAGTGTAAGACAACAACAGTTTAAGGCAACAACAACAGTGTAAGACAACAACAGTGTAAGACAGCAACAACAGTTTAAGACAACAACAACAGTGTAAGACAACAACAGTGTCAGACAATAACAGTGTAAGACAACAACAATAGTGTAAGACAGCGACAACAGTGTAAGACAACAACAGTGTCAGACAATAACAGTGTAAGACAACAACAACAGTGTAAGACAGCAACAACAGTGTAAGACAACAACAGTGTAGGACAACAACAACAGTGTAAGACAACAACAACAGTGTAAGACAACAACAACAGTGTAAGACAACTACAACAGTGTAAGACAACAACAGTGTAAGACAACAACAGTGTAAGACAGCAACAACAGTGAAAGACAACAACAGTGTAGGACAACAACAGCAGTGAAAGACAACAACAACAGTGTAAGACAACAACAACAGTGTAAGATAACAACAACAGTGTAAGACAAAAACAACAGTGTAAGACAACAACAGTGTAAGACAACAACAACAGTGTAAGACAACAACAACAGTGTAAGACAACAAGAGTTTAAGACAACAACAGCAGTGTAAGACAACAACAATAGTGTAAGACAGCGACAACAGTGTAAGACAACAACAGTGTCAGACAATAACAGTGTAGGACAACAACAGTGTCAGACAATAACAGTGTAAGACAACAACAGTGTCAGACAATAACAGTGTAGGATAACAACAACAGTGTAAGACAACAACAGTGTCAGACAATAACAGTGTAGGACAACAACAACAGTGTAAGACAACAACAACAGTGTAAAGTATACATTATATACAAGAAGAAATAACTTATTATGAGTTAAGTTCATTAATATTCATCACTGAGCAGAAGTTATCACTCTGGTGGTGATGACCTGGTGATGACGTGGTGGTGATGACCTGGTGGTGATGACCTGGTGATGACGTGGTGGTGATGCCCTGGTGATGACGTGGTGGTGATGACCTGGTGATGACGTGGTGGTGATGACCTGGTGGTGATGCCCTGGTGATGACGTGGTGGTGATGCCCTGGTGATGACGTGGTGGTGATGACGTGGTGATGCCGTGGTGGTGACGTGGTGATGACCTGGTGATGACGTGGTGGTGACGTGGTGATGACGTGGTGATGACCTGGTGATGACGTGGTGGTGACGTGGTGATGACGTGGTGGTGATGACCTGGTGATGAAGTGGTGGTGATGACCTGGTGATGACGTGGTGGTGATGACCTGGTGATGACGTGGTGGTGATGACCTGGTGATGACGTGGTGGTTATGACCTGGTGATGACGTGGTGGTGATGACCTGGTGATGACGTGGTGGTGATGACGTGGTGGTGATGACCTGGTGATGACGTGGTGGTGATGACCTGGTGATGACGTGGTGGTGATGCCCTGGTGATGATGTGGTGATGACCTGGTGGTGATGACGTGATGACCTGGTGATGACGTGGTGGTGATGCCCTGGTGATGACGTGGTGGTGATGCCCTGGTGATGACCTGGTGGTGATGCCCTGGTGATGACGTGGTGGTGATGCCCTGGTGATGACGTGGTGGTGATGACCTGGTGATGACGTGGTGGTGATGCCCTGGTGATGACGTGGTGGTGATGCCCTGGTGATGACGTGGTGGTGATGACGTGGTGGTGATGACGTGGTGGTGATGCCCTGGTATTGACGTGGTGGTGATGACCTGGTGATGACGTGGTGGTGATGCCCTGGTGATGACGTGGTGGTGATGACGTGGTGGTGATGCCCTGGTGATGACGTAGTGGTGATGACCTGGTGATGACGTGGTGGTGATGCCCTGGTGATGACGTGGTGGTGATGCCCTGGTGATGACGTGGTGGTGATGACCTGGTGATGACGTGGTGGTGATGCCCTGGTGATGACGTGGTGGTGATGCCCTGGTGATGTGGTGGTGATGACCTGGTGATGTGGTGGTGATGACCTGGTGATGACGTGGTGGTGATGCCCTGGTGATGACGTGGTGGTGATGCCCTGGTGATGACGTGGTGGTGATGACCTGGTGATGACGTGGTGGTGATGACCTGGTGATGACGTGGTGGTGATGCTCTGGTGATGACGTGGTGGTGATGACCTGGTGGTGATGACCTGGTGATGACGTGGTGGTGATGCACTGGTGATGATGCCCTGGTGATGACGTGGTGGTGATGCCCTGGTGATGACGTGGTGGTGATGCCCTGGTGATGACGTGGTGGTGATGACCTGGTGATGACGTGGTGGTGATGCCCTGGTGATGACGTGGTGGTGATGACCTGGTGGTGATGCCCTGGTGATAACGTGGTGATGACCTGGTGATGACGTGCTGGTGATGCCCTGGTGATGACGTGGTGTTGATGCCCTGGTGGTGACGTGGTGTTGATGACCTGGTGATGACGTGGTGGTGATGACCTGGTGATGACGTGGTGATGCCCTGGTGATGACGTGGTGGTGATGACGTGCTGGTGATGACGTGGTGGTGATGCCCTGGTGATGACGTGGTGGTGATGCCCTGGTGATGACGTGGTGTTGATGACCTGGTGATGACGTGGTGGTGATGACCTGGTGATGACGTGGTGGTGATGCCCTGGTGATGACCTGGTGATGACGTGCTGGTGATGCCCTGGTGATGACGTGGTGGTGATGACCTGGTAATGACGTGGTGGTGATGACCTGGTGATGACGTGGTGGTGATGCCCTGGTGATGACGTGGTGGTGATGCCCTGGTGATGTGGTGATGCCCTGGTGATGACGTGGTGGTGATGACCTGGTGATGACGTGGTGGTGATGCCCTGGTGATGACGTGGTGGTGATGACCTGGTGATGACGTGCTGGTGATGCCCTGGTGATGACGTGGTGGTGATGCCCTGGTGATGTGGTGATGACCTGGTGATCTGGTGGTGATGACCTGATGATGACGTGGTGGTGATGACCTGGTGATGACGTGGTGGTGATGCCCTGGTGATGACGTGGTGGTGATGACCTGGTGATGACCTGGTGATGACGTGGTGGTGATAACCTGGTGATGGCGTGGTGGTGATGACCTGCTGGCGATGCCCTGGTGGTGATGCCCTGGTAATGATGCCCTTGTGGTGATGCGCTGGTGATGTCCTGGTGATGATGACCTGGTGGTGATGCCCTAGTGGTGATGCCCTGGTGGTGACCTTGTCGTGATGCCCTAGTGATGACCTTGTGGTGATGACCTGGTGATGACCTGCTGGTGACGTGGTGGTGATGCGCTGGTGATGACATGGTGATGACTTGGTGGTGATGCCCTGGTGATGACCTTGTTGTGATGACCTGGTGGTGATTCTCTGTTGATAACCTGATGGTGATGATGAACTGGTGGTGATGACCTGGTGGTGATGCCCTAGTGGTGATGCCCTGGTGGTGACCTTGTCGTGATGCCCTAGTGATGACCTTGTGGTGATGACCTGGTGATGACCTGCTGGTGACGTGGTGGTGATGCGCTGGTGATGATATGGTGATGACCTGGTGGTGATGCCCTGGTGATGACCTTGTTGTGATGACCTGGTGGTGATTCTCTGTTGATAACCTGATGGTGATGATGGTGATGACGTGGTGGTGATGACGTGGTGATGACCTGGTGATGACGTGGTGGTGATGACCTGGTGATGCCCTGGTGATGACGTGGTGGTGATGCCCTGGTGATGACGTGGTGGTGATGACGTGGTGGTGATGACCTGGTGGTGATGACCTGGTGATGACGTGGTGATGACCTGGTGATGACGTGGTGGTGATACCCTGGTGATGACGTGGTGGTGATGACGTGGTAGTGATGACGTGGTGATGCCCTGGTGATGACGTGGTGGTGATGCCCTGGTGATGACGTGGTGGTGATGCCCTGGTGATGACGTGGTGGTGATGCCCTGGTGATGACGTGGTGGTGATGCCCTCGTGGTGACCTTGTTGTGATGCCCTAGTGATGACCTGGTGATGACCTTGTGATGATGACCTGGTGGTAATGACCTGCTGGCGATGCCCTGGTGGTGATGCCCTGGTAATGATGCCCTTGTGGTGATGCGCTGGTGATGTCCTGGTGATGATGACCTGGTGGTGATGCCCTAGTGGTGATGCCCTGGTGGTGACCTTGTCGTGATGCCCTAGTGATGACCTTGTGGTGATGACCTGGTGATGACCTGCTGGTGACGTGGTGGTGATGCGCTGGTGATGACATGGTGATGACCTGGTGGTGATGCCCTGGTGATGACCTTGTTGTGATGACCTGGTGGTGATTCTCTGTTGATAACCTGATGGTGATGATGAACTGGTGGTGATGACCTGGTGGTGATGCGCTGCTGATGGTAACATGAACGTAGGTCAGTACGTTTATGGAGCAACTTGTAAATACTGACTGATGTTGCAGTAGTCAGGCTTAGACTTGGTTACAAGTACTGACTGATGTTGTAGTAGCCAGGCTTACACTTGGTTACAAGTACTGACTGATGTTGTAGTAGCCAGGCTTAGACTTGGTTACAAGTACTGACTGATGTTGTAGTAGCCAGGCTTAGACTTGGTTGCAAGTACTGACTGATGTTGTAGTAGCCAGGCTTAGGCTTGGTTACGAGTACTGACTGATGTTGTAGTAGCCAGGCTTAGACTTAGTTACAAGTACTGACTGATGTTGCAGTAGTCAGGCTTAGGCTTGGTTACAAGTACTGACTGATGTTGTAGTAGCCAGGCTTAGATTTGGTTACAAGTACTGACTGATGTTGTAGTAGCCAGGCTTAGGCTTGGTTACAAGTACTGACTGATGTTGTAGTAGCCAGGCTTAGACTTGGTTACAAGTACTGACTGATGTTGTAGTAGCCAGGCTTAGGCTTGGTTACAAGTACTGACTGATGTTGTAGTAGCCAGGCTTAAACTTGGTTACAAGTACTGACTGATGTTGTAGTAGCCAGGCTTAGGCTTGGTTACAAGTACTGACTGATGTTGTAGTAGCCAGGCTTAGACTTGGTTAAAAGTACTGACTGATGTTGTAGTAGCCAGGCTTAGACTTGGTTGCAAGTACTGACTGATGTTGTAGTAGCCAGGCTTAGGCTTGGTTACGAGTACTGACTGATGTTGTAGTAGTCAGGCTTAGACTTGGTTGCAAGTACTGACTGATGTTGTAGTAGCCAGGCTTGGACTTGGTTACAAGTACTGACTGATGTTGTAGTAGCCAGGCTTAGACTTGGTTACAAGTACTGACTGATGTTGTAGTAGCCAGGCTTAGACTTGGTTGCAAGTACTGACTGATGTTGTAGTAGCCAGGCTTAGGCTTGGTTACGAGTACTGACTGATGTTGTAGTAGTCAGGCTTAGACTTGGTTGCAAGTACTGACTGATGTTGTGTAGCCAGGCTTGGACTTGGTTACAAGTACTGACTGATGTTGTAGTAGCCAGGCTTAGGCTTGGTTACAAGTACTGACTGATGTTGTAGTAACCAGGCTTAAACTTGGTTACAAGTACTGACTGATGTTGTAGTAGCCAGGCTTAGGCTTGGTTACAAGTACTGACTGATGTTGTAGTAGCCAGGCTTAGACTTGGTTAAAAGTACTGACTGATGTTGTAGTAGCCAGGCTTAGACTTGGTTGCAAGTACTGACTGATGTTGTAGTAGCCAGGCTTAGCTTGGTTACGAGTACTGACTGATGTTGTAGTAGTCAGGCTTAGACTTGGTTGCAAGTACTGACTGATGTTGTAGTAGCCAGGCTTGGACTTGGTTACAAGTACTTACTGATGTTGTAGTAGCCAGGCTTAGACTTGGTTACAAGTACTGACTGATGTTGTAGTAGCCAGGCTTAGACTTGGTTGCAAGTACTGACTGATGTTGTAGTAGCCAGGCTTAGGCTTGGTTACGAGTACTGACTGATGTTGTAGTAGTCAGGCTTAGACTTGGTTGCAAGTACTGACTGATGTTGTAGTAGCCAGGCTTGGACTTGGTTACAAGTACTGACTGATGTTGTAGTAGCCAGGCTTAGGCTTGGTTACAAGTACTGACTGATGTTGTAGTAGCCAGGCTTAGACTTGGTTACAAGTACTGACTGATGTTGTAGTAGCCAGGCTTAGGCATGGTTACAAGTACTGACTGATGTTGTAGTAGCCAGGCTTAGACTTGGTTTACAAGTACTGACTGATGTTGTAGTAGCCAGGCTTAGACTTGGTTGCAAGTACTGACTGATGTTGTAGCCAGGCTTACACTTGGTTACAAGTACTGACTGATGTTGTAGTAGCCAGGCTTAGACTTGGTTACAAGTACTGACTGATGTTGTAGTAGCCAGGCTTAGGCTTGGTTACAAGTACTGACTGATGTTGTAGTAGTCAGCTTAGGCTTGGTTACAAGTACTGACTGATGTTGTAGTAGTCAGGCTTAGGCTTGGTTACAAGTACTGACTGATGTTGTAGTAGCCAGGCTTAGGCTTGGTTACAATTACTGACTGATGTTGTAGTAGCCAGGCTTAGACTTGGTTACACGTACTGACTGATGTTGTAGTAGCCAGGCTTAGGCTTGGTTACAAGTACTGACTGATGTTGTAGTAGTCAGGCTTAGACTTGGTTACAAGTACTGACTGATGTTGTAGTAGTCAGGCTTAGGCTTGGTTACAAGTACTGACTGATGTTGTAGCCAGGCTTAGACTTGGTTACACGTACTGACTGATGTTGTAGTAGCCAGCTTAGGCTTGGTTACACGTACTGACTGATGTTGTAGTAGCCAGGCTTAGGCTTGGTTACAAGTACTGACTGATGTTGTAGTAGTCAGGCTTTGGCTTGGTTACAAGTACTGACTGATGTTGTAGTAGCCAGGCTTAGGCTTGGTTACGAGTACTGACTGATGTTGTAGTAGCCAGGCTTAGACTTGGTTACAAGTACTGACTGATGTTGTAGTAGCCAGGCTTAGGCTTGGTTACAAGTACTGACTGATGTTGTAGTAGCCAGGCTTAGGCTTGGTTACAAGTACTGACTGATGTTGTAGTAGCCAGGCTTAGACTTGGTTACAAGTACTAACTGATGTTGTAGTAGCCATGCTTAGACTTGGTTACAAGTACTAACTGATGTTGTAGTAGCCATGCTTAGACTTGGTTACAAGTACTAACTGATGTTGTAGTAGTCAGGCTTAGACTTGGTTACAAGTACTGACTGATGATGTAGCCAGGCTTAGACTTGGTTACAAGTACTGACTGATGTTGTAGTAGCCAGGCTTAAACTTGGTTACAAGTACTGACTGATGTTGTAGTAGCCAGGCTTAGGCTTGGTTACAAGTACTGACTGATGTTGTAGTAGTCAGGCTTAGACTTGGTTACACGTACTGACTGATGTTGTAGTAGTCAGGCTTAGACTTGGTTACAAGTACTGACTGATGTTGTAGTAGTCAGGCTTAGGCTTGGTTACAAGTACTGACTGATGTTGTAGCCAGGCTTAGACTTGGTTACACGTACTGACTGATGTTGTAGTATAGCCAAGCTTAGGCTTGTTCCACGTACTGTACTGATGTTGTAGTAGCCAGGCTTAGGCTTTGGCTACACAGTACTGACTGATGTTGTAGTAGCCAGGCTTAGGGTTGGTTACAAGTACTGACTGATGTTGTAGTACAGGCTTTGGTTTGGTTACAAGTACTGACTGATGTTGTAGTAGTCAGGCTTTGGCTTGGTTACAAAGTACTGACTGATGTTTGTAGTAGCCAGGCTTAGGCTTGTTACGAGTACTGACTGATGTTGTAGTAGCCAGGCTTAGACTTGGTTACAAGTACTGACTGATGTTGTAGTAGTCAGGCTTAGGCTTGGTTACAAGTACTGACTGATGTTGTAGTAGCCAGGCTTAGACTTGGTTACAAGTACTGACTGATGTTGTAGTATCAGGCTTAGGCTTGGTTACAAGTACTGACTGATGTTGTAGTCAGGCTTAGGCTTGGTTACAAGTACTGACTGATGTTGTAGTAGCCAGGCTTAGACTTGGTTACAAGTACTGACTGATGTTGTAGTAGCCAGGCTTAGGCTGGTTGCAAGTACTGACTGATGTTGTAGTAGCCAGGCTTAGACTTGGTTACAAGTACTGACTGATGTTGTAGTAGCCAGGCTTAGGCTTGGTTACAAGTACTGACTGATGTTGTAGTAGCCAGGCTTAGACTTGGTTACAAGTACTGACTGATGTTGTAGTAGCCAGGCTTAGGCTTGGTTACAAGTACTGACTGATGTTGTAGTAGCCAGGCTTAGGCTTGGTTACAAGTACTGACTGATGTTGTAGTAGTCAGGCTTAGGCTTGGTTACAAGTACTGACTGATGTTGTAGTAGGCAGGGTTAGGCTTGGTTACGAGTACTGACTGATGTTGTAGTAGCCAGGGTTAGGCTTGGTTACAAGTACTGACTGATGTTGTAGTAGCCAGGCTTAGGCTTGGTTACAAGTACTGACTGATGTTGTAGTAGGCAGGCTTAGGCTTGGTTACGAGTACTGACTGATGTTGTAGTAGCCAGGCTTAGACTTGGTTACAAGTACTGACTGATGTTGTAGTAGCCAGGCTTAGACTTGGTTACAAGTACTGACTGATGTTGTAGTAGCCAGGCTTAGGCTTGGTCACAAGTACTGACTGATGTTGTAGTAGCCAGGCTTAGACTTGGTTACAAGTACTGACTGATGTTGTAGTAGCCAGGCTTAGACTTGGTTACAAGTACTGACTGATGTTGTAGTAGCCAGCTTAGACTTGGTTACAAGTACTGACTGATGTTGTAGTAGCCAGGCTTAGACTTGGTTACAAGTACTGACTGATGTTGTAGTACCAGGCTTAGGCTTGGTCACAAGTACTGACTGATGTTGTAGTAGTCAGGCTTAGACTTGGTCACAAGTACTGACTGATGTTGTAGTAGCCAGGCTTAGACTTGGTCACAAGTACTGACTGATGTTGTAGTAGCCAGGCTTAGGCTTGGTCTCAAGTACTGACTGATGTTGTAGTAGTCAGGCTTAGACTTGGTCACAAGTACTGACTGATGTTGTAGTAGCCAGGCTTAGACTTAGTCACAAGTACTGACTGATGTTGTAGTAGCCAGGCTTAGACTTGTTACAAGTACTGATGATGTTGTAGTAGTCAGGCTTAGGCTTGGTTACAAGTACTGACTGATGTTGTAGTAGCCAGGCTTAGGCTTGGTTACAAGTACTGACTGATGTTGTAGTAGCCAGGCTTAGCTTGGTTACAAGTACTGACTGATGTTGTAGTAGCCAGGCTTAGACTTGGTTACAAGTACTGACTGATGTTGTAGTAGCCAGGCTTAGACTTGGTTACAAGTACTGACTGATGTTGTAGTAGCCAGGCTTAGACTTGGTTACAAGTACTGACTGATGTTGTAGTAGCCAGGCTTAGGCTTGGTTACGAGTACTGACTGATGTTGTAGTAGCCAGGCTTAGACTTGGTTACAAGTACTGACTGATGTTGTAGTAGCCAGGCTTAGACTTGGTTACAAGTACTGACTGATGTTGTAGTAGCCAGCTTAGACTTGGTTACAAGTACTGACTGATGTTGTAGTAGCCAGGCTTAGACTTGGTTACAAGTACTGACTGATGTTGTAGTAGCCAGGCTTAGGCTTGGTTACAAGTACTGACTGATGTTGTAGTAGCCAGGCTTAGACTTGGTTACAAGTACTGACTGATGTTGTAGTAGTCAGGATTAGGCTTGGTTACAAGTACTGACTGATGTTGTAGTAGCCAGGCTTAGGCTTGGTTACAAGTACTGACTGATGTTGTAGTAGTCAGGCTTAGACTTGGTTACAAGTACTGACTGATGTTGTAGTAGCCAGGCTTAGACTTGGTTACACGTACTGACTGATGTTGTAGTAGCCAGGCTTAGACTTGGTTACAAGTACTGACTGATGTTGTAGTAGCCAGGCTTAGACTTGGTTACAAGTACTGACTGATGTTGTAGTAGCCAGGCTTAGACTTGGTTACAAGTACTGACTGATGTTGTAGTAGCCAGGCTTAGACTTGGTTACACGTACTGACTGATGTTGTAGTAGCCAGGCTTAGACTTGGTTACACGTACTGACTGATGTTGTAGTAGCCAGGCTTAGGCTTGGTTACAAGTACTGACTGATGTTGTAGTAGCCAGGCTTAGGCTTGGTTACAAGTACTGACTGATGTTGTAGTAGCCAGGCTTAGACTTGGTTACAAGTACTGACTGATGTTGTAGTAGCCAGGCTTAGGCTTGGTTACGAGTACTGACTGATGTTGTAGTAGCCAGGCTTAGACTTGGTTACAAGTACTGACTGATGTTGTAGTAGCCAGGCTTAGACTTGGTTACAAGTACTGACTGATGTTGTAGTAGCCAGGCTTAGGCTTGGTTACGAGTACTGACTGATGTTGTAGTAGCCAGGCTTAGACTTGGTATACAAGTACTGACTGATGTTGTAGTAGCCAGGCTTAGACTTGGTTACAAGTACTGACTGATGTTGTAGTAGCCAGGCTTAGACTTGGTTACAAGTACTGACTGATGTTGTAGTAGCCAGGCTTAGACTTGGTTACAAGTACTGACTGATGTTGTAGTAGCCAGGCTTAGGCTTGGTTACAAGTACTGACTGATGTTGTAGTAGCCAGGCTTAGACTTGGTTACAAGTACTGACTGATGTTGTAGTAGTCAGGATTAGGCTTGGTTACAAGTACTGACTGATGTTGTAGTAGTCAGGCTTAGACTTGGTTACAAGTACTGACTGATGTTGTAGTAGCCAGGCTTAGACTTGGTTACACGTACTGACTGATGTTGTAGTAGCCAGGCTTAGACTTGGTTACAAGTACTGACTGATGTTGTAGTAGCAGGCTTAGACTTGGTTTACAAGTACTGACTGATGTTGTAGTAGCCGGCTTAGACTTGGTTACAAGTACTGACTGATGTTGTAGTAGCCAGGCTTAGACTTGGTTACACGTACTGACTGATGTTGTAGTAGCCAGGCTTAGACTTGGTTACACGTACTGACTGATGTTGTAGTAGCCAGCTTAGCTTGGTTACAAGTACTGTATGAGTTTGGCAAAACACTCAGATGTTGATCAACTAAATTAGTTAGTACTTATGTCTTTCTCTGTAACACTATTTACCTTTCCCTAACAGCAAATAATTTAGTGTTCAGAAGGTAAACAAAAAAACAGTAGTGCAGGTATTGCATTGACAGTTATCAGTAACAAGTATTGTGCTACATAATGTCGACTCGCTAATTCAGTTCATTGATGTCTTGTCGACTCGCTATTCAGTATGATTTGTGTCCGACTCGCCTAGTACTGTACTTGAAGGTTAACCGTTGTGTCTTCCGGTGGTTGATATAATGTCAACATTATCTCCACTTTCGGCGTGTGTCAGACATACCGCCCGCCGCGACCGCTTCACGTCAACATGTTTAGACAGGACTGCGAACCTGTTTGAAGGACCAGCGATGGTTTGAATGTCGAATACTTTTACCTTCATCTTTCATGAGGAGACTGCCTTGTGTTACAATCGGTGCTCTGATCTTACTGTTTAGTCAGGTGGTTTTGATGTCACTAGAGGTATGATGTCTTGATGTTCCTTAGTCATCTGGGTTTCTTAATGTTCTTAGGAGCTGCCTTGATGTTAGTATTATCTTATGTTTGATGTTCCTTGGGTGTCTTGATGCTACTTAGGGGCTCTTGATGTTTCTTAGGTTTTCTCTTCACTTGCTTGCAAGTGATCTCGCAAAGATAGACAGTACTTAATGACTTGCAAACAGGTACTAACTTAGGTGTACCTGTGACAAACACTACAGGGATGGATTTTAAACAGAATTAACAGTAAATGTGACCTTGTAATAGGTACTAGCAAGTGACCTTGTAACAAACACTAACAGGGGAACTGGATTTTAAACAGATATTAACAGTAAATGTGACCTTGTAATAGGTACTAGCAAGTGACCTTGTAACAGACACTAACAGTAGATACTAACAGGAAATGTGATCTTGTAACAGGTGCTAACAAGTGACCTTGTAACAGACACTAACAGCAGAACTGGCTTTATAATACGTACTAACAATAACTGTGACCTTGAAGTAGCAGAAACAGAGCAGCACCAACAGTAAGATCAACAGAAAATAACTAAACAGTTGAAGGAACAAAGTGGTGAAGGAACAAACTAAGTGTTGAAGGAACAAAGTGGTGAAGGAACAAACTAAGTGTTGAAGGAACAAAGTGGTGAAGGAACAAACTAAGTGTTGAAGGAACAAAGTGTTGAAGGAACAAACTAAGTGTTGAAGGAACAAAGTGTTGAAGGAACAAAGTGGTGAAGGAACAAACTAAGTGTTGAAGGAACAAAGTGGTGCCGGGTCAGTGGAGGGAGGCGGCAGACAGTGTCTGGCAAGACTGACACAGCCTCCAGGTTGACCAACACTGAGACAATCTTGGGGTTAGTAACCCAGCACAATCCAACACTGAGACAATCTTGGGGTTACTAACGCAACAGTGGTGATGACTTGGTATATACACTGAGAGGTGTATGTCTCTCATTGTATATACACCGAGAGGTGTATATCTCTCAGTGTATGTACACTGAGAGGTGTATGTCTCAGTGTATATACACTGAGAGGTGTATGTTTCTCAGTGTATATACACTGAGAGATGTATGTCTCAGTGTATATACACAGATATGTATGTCTCTCAATGTATATACACTGAGATGTGTATGTCTCAGTGTATATACACTGAGATATATATGTCTCAGTGTATATACACAGAGATGTGTATTTCTCAGTGCATATGCACTGAGAAGTGTATGTCTCAGTATATATACACTGAGAGGTGTATCTCTCTCAGTATATATGTCGTCGGGGTTCGTTGGAGATTGGATGGTTGCAGTTAAACACACTTGTTGGATGGTAACACTTACATTATCAGACTGTGGTAAGGGAGGCCCAGCCTGCCTGTTGCTGCTCAGTAGGTCTAACTGGAACTGAGGGAGTTACAGAGGCTCTCACGCACCACATGCGCACACGTCACGTCACACAAACTAGTCCCTAGGCCTAGCAAGGGATCGTGTATGTAAAACATATGGATGGTGATAACTATGGTACTCAGATAAGCTATACAACACATGTAGGGGATCAGCAACTATGCTGACATATATACACTGGGAGTTTAATTTCTCTTTTAGGTATTAAAGTATCATTGACGGGTGGTGACTGCGGATTTAATGACTGTTGTGTAGTAGAGAGGCTTTAAACCCCGTTAGCCAGGCTAAGACACCTTTACCATCAGATTCCACTCCCACCGGGGCACACCGACGCCCGCCTGGGTACGCCACGCTCATCTGGGTATGCTTCGCCCACCTAGGCACGCCCACACTTTCTCACTGTCCCTCCCACGTGTATCTCTACATTTTATTGTCTCAGAAAATTTGTTCGTGCCCAGTGATCTCTGTGAGCACCTACTCTCTCTCTCTCTCTCTCTCTCTCTCATTATTTACACACTGTTTTACAGGGTTAGGGTAAGAGTTCTTACCTTTATTTACGAGCCAAGAGCTGTTATCTACCTCAGCCTTATTATTATGAAGCTGTTTTCTCGTTGACCACGAAGTAGAGCCGAGTATGGTACCTTGACAACATTGGCCTTGTACATAACAGTGAAGCCACCCACATCCCTCCGGTGGTGTTGAAGGCTCTGCTGAAATGACAGATCTGTCCAGGCTGGGTCCAAGCGAGAGATTAATCGTCTTCCTCTGCTGTCTGTTCTGTCAGTAAATCGTAGGTGAGACTGGGGGTGGAGGCAATCTAAGAAAGGGGGAGATACTCTAGGTGAAACCGCATTTGTCGAGCAGATACGTCTAAGTGCTGTAAGCTTAGTGGATTCATTGTTTCCAAGATTACAACGTGGGTCTTGGTAGTCAGCTTGGAGTCGATTTCACCCCAAGGACATCAACTTCATTCCCGGGGTTATCATTCATTCTTACCATTGTCCCAGCTTTTTCCATCTGGTGCCTAGAGACCATCATCGTTTGTGTTTCTAAGGAACAAATTAACCTGCCATCGTTCTCTCCAGGCTAATATATAGCTGTAAGCTGGCCATGATGTAATTAGAGCAGCTGGTTTTTTCCTCTCTTGGATAGGTAAAGTCAGAGTACAGTCGTGTGCATATACATGGGATTCTGGGATGAGATGAAGGTCATTGAAGTAGACATTCCAAAACATGTGCTGGGAATTTTGATATAAATTGCATTAACTGAACGTGGTATGTTTTAAAGAGTCGGGTATGACTGCTGAGTGTAATATTCAGGATTTAAGTGTTCAATGTGGATAGATGTAATGGGAGGGGGGAGGAGTTGCATTGTATGTTCGAGAAAATATTAACTGTTGCATAAAAGAGGTAAAAAAATTAGATGGAGCAGAACAGAGTCTGTTTGGGTAGAGTTCGTGGAGAGTCAAGAAAAAAACTAATTCTAGGTGTAATATACCGACGCCAGGCTTGGATCACGATAGAGGGAGACTTCTTTGGGACGAAATTGTAAGGGCTTCTGGAACAGTAACTTTGTCATAGTAGGGGACTTTAACTTTAGTCAAATTGACTGGAAATTCTTTGACAGGTAATCTAGAGTCCAGTGACTTTATGGAAACAGTTCAGACTGTTTTCTGAAAACAGAGCGTAACTGAGCCTACCAGGGGTAATAATTTGCTAGACCCAGTCTTGTCAAATAAGGAAACACTCGTTAATAAACTGGAATCACTGAAGAGCTTTGGGGAAGTGGGTCACAAATCCATCACTTTTAGCATTAATTGGGAATGCAAGAATAATGTAATACAGTAAAATCCCTGATTTTCGTTCTGCGATTATATGGAAATTAGGGAACATCTGTCTAATCTTGATTGGGGTTATCTAGCTAATGATTTTATTGACGATTAATCCCTACTTATGAATATGAAGGGATCTGCTTTTATGATTGTTTCTTAATAATGTACACAGTGCCCAAGTATATACTATATTCCCAGAGAGAAATTTGGTCTAATAATAACGATCCCAAATGGGTTAACAGGAGGCTAAAGCATCTATTAGGGGAGAAAAGGGGAATTTATAGGCGCTCAGAGAGGAGAGGTTAACCTTACTGACCAATTTTGTTCAGCTTAAAAGAGAAGTAAAAAAGGCGTTAGAAAGGCTAAACGGACTATGAAATTAGAGTTGCTAATGAATCAAAGACTAATCCAAAGGGGTTCTTTCAAGTGTATAGGACGAAGGTGAAGGAAAAAAGTAGGACCTCTGAAAACTGGGAATGGACAGCCCGACGGATAATGAACTGGAAATGTGTTCCTTATTTAATGACTATTTTTTGTCAGTTTTTACACAAGAAGATGTAAATGAGATTCCAGTAATTAACAATTATTTAGTTCCTGAAGAGTTTAAGTTAACTAATATTAGTGTCACGAGGGACATGGTTATTAAACAGATAGACAAACTGAAACAAAATAAGTCCCCGGGACCCGATGAGTTGTTTTCCAGGGTACTTAAGGAATGCAAGATGGAGCTTAGTCAGCCATTAACGAGTGTATTCAATGCGTCCATCCTTACCGTTGTTGTGCCAGAGTTGTGGAAGATGGCTAATGTGGTTCCTATATTCAAATCAGGGGATAAGTCCACTCCTTCAAATTACCGTCCAATAAGCCTGACATCTATAGTGGGCAAGTTATTAGAATCAATTATAGCTGACATTATCAGAAGTCACCTTGAAGAGCATAACTTGATAAATGAATCTCAGCATGGATTCACGAGAGGTCGTTCCTGCCTGACAAACTTACTGACGTTCTTTAATAGAACATTTAAGGCAGTTGACAGCGATAAGGAATATGATATTGTTTATTTGGATTTTAGTAAAGCCTTCGACAGAGTACCTCACAAGAGACTCTTAAGAAAAGTGGCAGCTCATGGTATAGGAGGTAAAGTTCTAGCATGGATTGAGGCATGGCTTACCAATAGAAAGCAGAGAGTTACCATTAATGGAGTGAAATCTGAATGGGGATTAGTCACTAGTGGCGTTCCACAAGGATCAGTTTTGGGCCCTCTCCTGTTCATAATTTACATTAATGACCTTGATGAAGGGATTACTAGTGACATGAGTAAGTTTGCTGATGGTACAAAGATAGGCCGTATAATTCACTCTGAGAAGGATATCAATAAACTCCAGGACGATTTGAACAAATTAATGTCTTGGTCTGAAAAATGGCAGATGAAGTTTAATGTGGATAAGTGTAAGGTACTTGCCTTGGTAATGAAAATAACCCTCGAAGCTATTAATCTAGGTGAAGTAGAGCTTGGTCATACAGAATGTGAAAAAGACTTGGGATTTATCTCAAGAAGTATAAGTAACAGAAGTCCAAAAGTTATTTTACAGCTCTATACATCATAGTGGGGCCCCAATTTGATTTTGTGCTCTTTTTGGTCCCTTACCGGGATGGCATAGACTCATTAGGAAATACAGAGAAAATGACAAAAAATGTTTTTACTGTGTAG
The DNA here is from genome assembly GCF_026875155.1 of Cherax quadricarinatus. Lineage (NCBI taxonomy): Eukaryota > Metazoa > Arthropoda > Malacostraca > Decapoda > Parastacidae > Cherax > Cherax quadricarinatus. Next base: position 11,412,504 of record NC_069401.1, read on the forward strand.
GAACCCCCCGTATAAAGATAGACTAAACCCTTAATCCCCATCTCTGGAGAGGCGTAAAAATGAGGGGAAATTCATTAAAGTGTATAATGGATTCGGCTAAACAAGGGAGACTTAAATAAAGAAAATGAGGGTGTCGAACCAGTAAAAACCGGGAATTTTGGTTTTAAAGTTGGAAAAAATTTAGATTTAGAAAGGACATGGGTAAGTACGGTTTTCTACAGAGTGGAAATAAAGGGTATAAATACCGCACAAGGGAAATAAAACACAAATCATTTAAAGTGACCCTTTTTTGAAAACGTTTCCCCCACAGTGGGTTTTTAAAATCACAGGTTCCCGGGGGTTGGGGTAGGGGGGTATTTATTCATGTTCGAATTTTTGAGGTCGGGTGGAAAATGCTGACTGATGATCTCCCGGGGATTATGGGGTTTTGGGGGTAGTAGGCATGGGTTTTGGGAAAAGTTGTGATGGATGTCTTAGACTCTGCCCTTGAGAATACGTTGAGGGTAATCACTTGGGGGTCCCCCTGTCACTTCTTGGTATCTACTGTCCTTCTTTGGTCCAAACCACCTTTTGTGTCCACTTGCATTTCTTGGGTCTGTCACTTTTTTGGTCCACCTGTCAGTTCTTTAAGTCGTTACTTTTGGGGTCCACCTTTACTTCTTTATTTGTCATTTTTTGGTGCTGTCTGTCACCCTTTTGGTGTCCACCTGTCTTTTTGGGGTCTTCATTTTTGGGGTTACTGTTTACGTTATGGTGCCCCTGTCAATTTTGGGATCCCTTGTCACGTTCCCCCCATCTTTTTTATGTCTTCAGCCAAAACGAGTTCAAGCCCCTTCTCCCTTTTGGGATGTACTAGGTTTTTGCATTTTGGGGGGGGTCATCTGTGAGGACGCGGTTACCTCCGGTTAAAAAAGTTTTTCCAGTTTTCCAAAGTAAACATTATTTCAATGAGGGCAAATTCCAAATACTCCGTTATGGAAAACTGGAGGATATTAATACTAGAACAGAGTATACTACTGACTCTGGCCATACAATAGAGCGGAAAAATAATGTAAGGGACCTGGGAGTAGTAATGTCTGAGGTTTCACTTCAGGATCACAACAGTGCCACGATCAAAAGTGCAAAGAAAATGATAGGATGGATAATGAGAACGTTCAAAACGAGAGATGCCAAGCCTGATGATCCTTTTCAATCACTTGTTCTCTCTAGGCTGGAATACTGCTGTGCATTTAACATCTCCATTCAAAGCAGGTGAAATCGCAGAGATCTAGAGAGTGTACAGATATCCTTTACTGCACGTATAAGTTCTGTCAAGCACCTTAACTATGGAACGCTTGGAAGCACTTGACATGTACTCGTTGGAACGCAGGAGGGAGAGAGGATATATCATAATCTAACTTGGAAAATCCTGAAGGAATGGTCCCAAATCTGCACACAGAAATCACTACCTAAGAAAGTAAAAGACTGGGCAGGCGATGCAAAATACCCCAATTAAAAGTAGGGGCGCCATTGGTACACTAAGAGAAAACACCATAAGTGTCCGGGGCCCAAGACTGTTCAACAGCCTCCCATCAAGCATTAGGGAAATTGCCAATAAACCCTGGCTGCCTTCAAGAGATTATTAATTATTGATAAATTAGACACATGTGCAACTCTTGGGTATCTTTATTGAGGAAAACGTTTCGCCACACAGTGGCTTCATCAGTCCATACGTAGGAGAAACTTGAAGAACAGGAGGAGAATGAGGTAATCAGTCCCTCAACCTTGAGTCGATGTGTTCAGTCCATCAATCTTGAATAGAATCTCAAGTTTCTCCTTTGTATGGACTGATGAAGCCACTGTGTGGCGAAACGTTTCCTCAATAAAAATACCCAAGAGTTGCACATGTGTCTAATTTATCAACATGTCGGTTCTCTGAACCATTCATCTACAGATTATTATTATTATTATAATCAAGGGGGAAGCACTAAACCCATAGGATTATAGAGTGCTTGGGGGAGGGATGGAAGGTATTCAGGTTTAACTCAGGGAACTGGAGCACAGATCCAGTTCCCTAGATCAAGAGCCCCTCACCAGCATCAAGGAACCTTCCTTGAGGGGCCTTCAAGAGAGTGTTGGACAGATACCTAAAGTTAGTGCCGGATCAGCCGGGCTGTGGCTCGTACGTTGGACTGCGTGCGGCCAGCAGTAACAGCCTGGTGATCAGGCTCTGATCCACCGGGAGGCCTGGTCATGGACCGGGCCGCGGGGGCGTTGATCCCCGGAATAACCTCCAGGTAACCAGGTACTTCTTGGTGTCCAGCAGTCACTTCTTGGTGTCCACCAGTCACTTATTGGTGTCCAGCTGTCACTTCTTGGTGTCCACCTGTCACTTCTTGGTGTCCACCTGTCACTTCTTGGTGTCCACCTGTCACTTCTTGGTGTCCACCTGTCACTTCTTCTTGGTGTTAACCAGTCACTTCTTGGTGTCCACCAGTCACTTCTTGGTGTCCACCTGTCACTTCTTCTTGGTGTCCACCAGTCACTTCTTCTTGGTGTCCACCTGTCACTTCTTCTTGGTGTCCACCAGTCACTTCTTGGTGTCCACCTGTCACTTCTTCTTGGTGTCCACCTGTCACTTCTTCTTGGTGTCCACCAATCACTTCTTCTTGGTGTCCACCAGTCACTTCTTCTTGGTGTCAACCAGTCACTTCTTCTTGGTGTCCACCTATCACTTCTTCTTGGTGTCCACCTGTCACTTCTTGGTGTCCACCTGTCACTTCTTGGTGTCCACCTGTCACTTCTTCTTGGTGTCCACCTGTCACTTCTTGGTGTCCACCAGTAATTTCTTCTTGGTGTCCACCTGTCACTTCTTCTTGGTGTCCACCTGTCACTTCTTCTTGGTGTCAACCAGTCACTTCTTCTTGGTGTCCACCTGTCACTTCTTCTTGGTGTCCACCTGTCACTTCTTCTTGGTGTCAACAGTCACTCTTCTTGGTGTCCACCTGTCACTTCTTCTTGGTGTCCACCTGTCACTTCTTCTTGGTGTCCACCAGTCACTTCTTGGTGTCCACCTGTCACTTCTTGGTGTCAACCAGTCACTTCTTCTTGGTGTCCACCTGTCACTTCTTCTTGATGTCCACCAGTCACTTCTTCTTGATGTCAACCTGTCACTTCTTCTTGGTGTCCACCAGTCACTTCTTCTTGGTGTCCACCAGTCATTTCTTCATGGTGTCCACGAGTCACTTCTTCTTGGTGTCCACCAGTCACTTCTTCTTGGTGTCCACCTGCCACTTCTTGGTGTCCACCTGTCATTACTTGGTGTCTACCTGTCACTTCTTGGTGTCCACCTGTCACTTCTTCTTGGTGTCCAGTCACTTCTTGGTGTTCACCTGTCACTTCTTGGTGTCTACCTGTCACTACTTGGTGTCCACCTGTCACTTCTTGCTGTCAACCTGTCACTTCTTGGTGTCCACCAGTCACTTCTTCTTGGTGTCCACCAATCATTTCTTCTTGGTGTCCACGAGTCACTTCTTCTTGGTGTCCACCTGTCACTTCTTGGTGTCCACCTGTCATTACTTGGTGTCCACCTGTCACTTCTTGGTGTCCACCAGTCACTTCTTCTTGGTGTCCACCTGTCACTTCTTGGTGTCAACCTGTCACTTCTTGGTGTCCACATGCCACTTCTTCTTGGTGTCCACATGTCACTTCTTGGTGTCCACTTGTCACTTCTTGGCGTCCACTTGTCACTTCTTGATGTCCACTTGTCACTTCTTCTTGGTGTCCACTGTCTCTTCTGTCTGTACCCTGCTGTCTCTACCCTGCTCTTTGTACCCTGCTGTCTGTACCCTTCTGTCTGTACCCTGCTGTCTGTACCCTGCTGTCTGTACTCTGCTGTCTGTACCCTGCTGTCTGTTACCTGCTGTCTGTACCCCGCTGTCTGTACCCTGCTCTCTGTACCTTGCTGTCTCTACCCTGCTCTTTGTACCCTGCTGTCTGTACCCTGCTGTCTGTACCCTGCTGTCTGTACCCTGCTGTCTGTACCCTGCTGTCTGTTCCCTGCTGTCTGTACCCTGCTGTCTGTTCCTTGCTGTCTGTACCCTGCTGTCTCTACCCTGCTCTTTGTACCCTGCTGTCTGTACCCTGCTGTCTGTACCCTGCTCTCTATACCCTGCTGTCTCTACCCTGCTCTTTGTATCCTGCTGTCTGTACCCTGCTGTCTGTACCCTGCTGTCTGTACTCTGCTGTCTTTACCCTGCTGTCTGTATCATGCTGCCTGTATCCTGCTCTCTGTATCATGCTGCCTGTACCCTGCTGTCTGTATCATGCTGCCTGTACCCTGCTATCTGTATCATGCTGCTGTACCCCGCTATCTGTATCTGCTGCCTGGACCCTGCTATCTGTATCATGCTGGGCCTGTACCCTGCTATCTGTATCATGCTGCCTGTTCCCTGCTATCTGTATCATGCTGCCTGTACCCTGCTATCTGTATCATGCTGCCTGTTCCCTGCTATCTGTATCATGCTGCCTGTACCCTGCTATCTGTATCATGCTGCCTGTACCCTGCTATCTGTATATGCTGCCTGTTTCCCCGCTATCTGTATCATGCTGCCTGTTCCCCGCTATCTGTATCATGCTGCCTGTTCCCTGCTATCTGTATCATGCTGCCTGTTCCCTGCTATCTGTATTATGCTGCCTGTACCCTGCTATCTGTATCATGCTGCCTGTTCCCTATCTGTATCATGCTGCCTGTACCCTGCTATCTGTATTTATGCTGCCTGTTCCCTGCTATCTGTATCATGCTGCCTGTTCCCTGCTATCTGTTTTCATGTGCCTGTTCCTGCTATCTGTATCATGCTGCCTGTTTCCTGCTATCTGTATTATGCTGCCTGTACCCTGCTATCTGTATCATGCTGCCTGTTCCCTGCTATCTGTATCATGCTGCCTGTTCCCTGCTATCTGTATCATGCTGCCTGTTCCCTGCTATCTGTATCATGCTGCCTCTTCCCTGCTATCTGTATTATGCTGCCTGTACCCTGCTATCTGTATTATGCTGCCTGTACCCTGCTATCTGTATCATGTGCCTGTTCCTGCTATCTGTATCATGCTGCCTGTTCCCTGCTATCTGTATCATGCTGCCTGTTCCCTGCTATCTGTATCATGCTGCCTGTTCCCTGCTATCTGTATCATGCTGCCTGTACCCTGCTATCTGTATCATGCTGCCTGTACCCTGCTATCTGTATCATGCTGCCTGTACCCTGCTATCTGTATCATGCTGCCTGTTCCCTGCTATCTGTATCATGCTGCCTGTACCCTGCTATCTGTATCATGCTGCTGTTCCCTGCTATCTGTATCATGCTGCCTGTACCCTGCTATCTGTATCATGCTGCCTGTACCCTGCTATCTTATCATGCTGCCTGTACCCTGCTATCTGTATCATGCTGCCTGTTCCCTGCTATCTGTATCATGCTGCCTGTTCCCTGCTATCTGTATCATGCTGCCTGTTCCCTGCTATCTGTATTATGCTGCCTGTACCCTGCTATCTGTATCATGCTGCCTGTTCCCTATCTGTATCATGCTGCCTGTACCCTGATATCTGTATCATGCTGCCTGTTCCCTGCTATCTGTATCATGCTGCCTGTTCCCTGCTATCTGTATCATGCTGCCTGTTCCCTGCTATCTGTATCATGCTGCCTGTTTCCTGCTATCTGTATTATGCTGCCTGTACCCTGCTATCTGTATCATGCTGCCTGTTCCCTGCTATCTGTATCATGCTGCCTGTTCCCTGCTATCTGTATCATGCTGCCTGTACCCTGCTATCTGTATCATGCTGCCTGTTCCCTGCTATCTGTATCATGCTGCCTGTACCCTGCTATCTGTATCATGCTGCCTGTACCCTGCTATCTGTATCATGCTGCCTGTACCCTGCTATCTGTATCATGCTGCCTGTTCCCTGCTATCTGTATCATGCTGCCTGTTCCCTGCTATCTGTATCATGCTGCCTGTTCCCTGCTATCTGTATTATGCTGCCTGTACCCTGCTATCTGTATCATGCTGCCTGTTCCCTATCTGTATCATGCTGCCTGTACCCTGCTATCTGTATCATGCTGCCTGTTCCCTGCTATCTGTATCATGCTGCCTGTTCCCTGCTATCGTATCATGCTGCCTGTTCCCTGCTATCTGTATCATGCTGCCTGTTTCCTGCTATCTGTATTATGCTGCCTGTACCTGCTATCTGTATCATGCTGCCTGTTCCCTGCTATCTGTATCATGCTGCCTGTTCCCTGCTATCTGTATCATGCTGCCTGTTCCCTGCTATCTGTATCATGCTGCCTGTTCCCTGCTATCTGTATCATGCTGCCTGTTTCCTGCTATCTGTATTATGCTGCCTGTACCCTGCTATCTGTATCATGCTGCCTGTTCCCTGCTATCTGTATCATGCTGCCTGTTCCCTGCTATCTGTATCATGCTGCCTGTTCCCTGCTATCTGTATCATGCTGCCTGTTCCCTGCTATCTGTATTATGCTGCCTGTACCCTGCTATCTGTATTATGCTGCCTGTACCCTGCTATCTGTATCATGCTGCCTGTTCCCTGCTATCTGTATCATGCTGCCTGTTCCCTGCTATCTGTATCATGCTGCCTGTTTCCCTGCTATCTGTATCATGCTGCCTGTACCCTGCTATCTGTATCATGCTGCCTGTTCCCTATCTGTATCATGCTGCCTGTACCCTGCTATCTGTATCATGCTGCCTGTTCCCTGCTATCTGTATCATGCTGCCTGTTCCCTGCTATCTGTATCATGCTGCCTGTTCCCTGCTATCTGTATCATGCTGCCTGTACCCTGCTATCTGTATCATGCTGCCTGTTCCCTATCTGTATCATGCTGCCTGTTCCCTGCTATCTGTATCATGCTGCCTGTTCCCTGCTATCTGTATTATGCTGCCTGTACCCTGCTGTCTGTTCTTGGACTGATAGTTCAATCACTAGTCAGTTGTTACCTTGCGTGTTCGAACAGTGTCTGCCACTGCTGCTGCCTGCGTGTCCTGCTCATTTGGCAAGATCAAGCAAGAGAAAGGCAGGGAACGGCAGGCTTTGTTGTACTACCTGGTGATGGTGTGGATGGCAGGCAGCATGCTGCTCGTAGTTTACTAAAACACTGACTGCTTACACAGTTTAATGGTTATAATTATAACCATAGTTTTTGAAAGGGTGGATTGTAAGCCAGTGGAAGGCCTCGGTCAGATGACCAAAAGCTCCAGCTGCGGGTCATCATATGACTAAGACCCGCGTCAGGAAACAGTCGTCCTGTTTCCTGATAAAACTGACCTAACTGACCGCTTCTCAACTGGTTTCAGTAAATAAACCACCTAGACAACCTCAAAATCAAAATGTAGACAGTTTTTTTTTTTTTGAGAAATGCCGAAATGACTTGAAAAGGAGCATTTCTGTTCTTTTTTTTACTAAGATATATTTTGTAATTCTCTTCTCAGTGACAAGTTTCTCAGTGCTGGGATTTTTTTTGGAGGGGGGGGGATAATGAAAAAAATGCAGACAGTTAACATCTTGGTGTGAAATTTACTTCTTACTAATCGATTCTTGGATTCTCTTCTGACGTGACAAAGTTGTCAGTGTCTGCACTGTACTTGATACCGCACGGACAGTATCACTTTCCTCTGCACGACGATTCTTTGTACTTAATGTGCAATAATGTGCAATAAATAAAAAAAATATTTTCATGCATGTAAGTTAATGCCAGGAGCATGAAATTGCAATAATAATAATAATAATAATAATAATAATAATAATAATAATAATAATAATAATAATCTTTATTTCTACAATTGCATGATACAACTATCAGTGTAAAGACAGTCGTTAGTTATGCAGAGCATCTCGGGCAAGTCACCCAGGATGCGACCCACAATCTGCTAACACCCCCAGGTACTTAATTACTGCTAAATGAACAAGGACAGCAGGTGTAAGGACACCTGCCCAACGTTTGACCTGTGCCGAGATCGATCCCCGGACCCTCAGTGTGTGAGATGAGGACGCTACCAAGCAGACCACGAGCATCCTCCATGGAAAGTAAACCAAGTTATTGCCTTCGATGTTTACAATCCTGTGTTCCACTTTGTCGAGAAAAGCCTTGGTGTGAAAATAGATTTGCTCCTTTTCCTTACATCTGAAGATTCAGTTTGTTCAAGATACCAGAAAAATATGGACAAGATCCTCAGGCTGTAGTTTGACTACGTCAACACATTTCAGAATTCCTCTTTACGTTGAGCATGGAAAAATAAATCCAACGCCTCTTCAATTGAAAATTCTGCTGGTTACTTTCCCTGCTGACGCAAATTTGGATCAGCTTGAACATCAAAGTCGGAAACGCATGTCTGCAAAATGTTTTAAGAGCTGGTGTCACATCCTGGTGTTCAAGCTGGTGTTAAACACCCTGGTGCTCACGGGCGATGTTTTAATGTGACGGACCCCTCCCCAAAAAACCTTTAAAGAAGGACTCAGTTGTTCCAGTAAGTTTTTGATGCCATGTTTCCATGTGAATGAAGTAATGAACTTTATTATTGACATGGATCAGCCTGTTTCACCGCGTTGGCAACTGTCCAGCATGACAGGCTCACCATAAATGGTGGACACTCAGCATACACACAATCATGGTGACACTCGACACTGACACACCATCATGGTGAATCAACACTGACACACCATCATGGTGAAACACTGAACCCATCATGGTGAAACTCAAAACTGGACACACCATCATGGTGAACTCACACTGATCCCCATCACTGGTGACATCAACACGGGATCACCTTCACTGGTGACATCAACATGACACCCATCACTGGTGACCTCACACTGAACACCTCATTGGTGACACTCAACACTGGAAACACATCACTGGTGACACTCAACCTAAACCATCATTGGTGACATTTCAACACTGACCACCTCATGGTGACATTTAAACACTGATAACCATCACTGGTGACACTCAACACTGATCACCATCACTGGTGAAAACTCAACACTGACACACCATCATGGTGACATCAACTGACACACCTTCATTGTGACATTCAACATGACACACCATCACTGGTGCACTCAACACTGACTCACCATCACTGGTGACATCACACTGACACACCATCACTGGGACACTCAACACTGAACACCATCACTGGTGACCTAAACACTGACCACACCATCATGGTGACATCAACACTGACACCCATCATTGGTGACACTCAACACATGACACACCATCATTGGTGACACTCAAACACTGCACACCATCACTGGTGACACTCAACACTGACTCACCATCACTGATGACACTCAACACTGACACCCATCACTGGTGACACTCAAACACTGACACACCATCATGGTGACACTCAACACTGACACACCATCAACTGGTGACACTTCAACACTGACACACACATCACTGGTGACACTCAAACACTGACACACCATCACTGGTGACAACTCAACACTGACACACCATCATTGGTGACACTCAACACTGACACACCATCACTGGTGACACTCAACACTGACACACCATCATTGGTGACACTCAACACTGACACACCATCACTGGTGACACTCAACACTGACACATCATCACTGGTGACACTCAATACTGACACACCATCACTGGTGACAACACTGACACACCATCATTGGTGACACTCAACACTGACACACCATCACTGGTGACACTCAACACTGACACACCATCACTGGTGACACTCAACACTGACACACCATCACTGGTGACACTCAACACTGACACATCATCACTGGTGTCAGCACTGACACATCATCACTGGTGACACTCAACACTGACTCACCATCACTGGTGACACTCAACACTGACACACCATCACTGGTGACACTCAACACTGACACACCATCACTGGTGACAACACTGACACACCATCACTGGTGAAACTCAACACTGACTCACCATCACTGGTGACACTCAACACTGACACACCATCACTGGTGACACTCAACACTGACACACCATCACTGGTGACACTCAACACTGACACACCATCACTGGTGACACTCAACACTGACACACCATCACTGGTGACAACACTGACACACCATCACTGGTGACAACACTGACACACCATCACTGGTGACACTCAACACTGACACACCATCATTGGTGACACTCAACACTGACACACCATCACTGGTGACAACACTGACACACCATCACTGGTGACACTCAACACTGACACACCATCATTGGTGACACTCAACACTGACACACCATCACTGGTGACAACACTGACACACCATCACTGGTGACACTCAACACTGACACACCATCATTGGTGACACTCAACACTGACACACCATCACTGGTGACACTCAACACTGACACACCATCACTGGTGACACTCAACACTGACACACCATCATTGGTGACACTCAACACTGACACACCATCACTGGTGACACTCAACACTGACACACCATCATTGGTGACACTCAACACTGACACACCATCACTGGTGACACTCAACACTGACACACCATCACTGGTGACACTCAACACTGACTCACCATCACTGGTGACACTCAACACTGACACACCATCACTGGTGACACTCAACACTGACACACCATCACTGGTGACACTCAAACACTGACACACCATCACTGGTGGACACTCAACACTGACACACCATCACTGGTGACAAACACTGACACACCATCACTGGTGACATCTAACACTGACACACCATCATTGGTGACACTCAACACTGACACACCATCACTGGTGACAACACTGACACACCATCACTGGTGACACTCAACACTGACACACCATCACTGGTGACACTCAACACTGACACACCATCACTGGTGACACTCAACACTGACACACCATCATTGGTGACACTCAACACTGACACACCATCACTGGTGACACTCAACACTGACACATCATCACTGGTGACACTCAATACTGACACACCATCACTGGTGACAACACTGACACACCATCATTGGTGACACTCAACACTGACCACACCATCACTGGTGGACACTCAACACTGACACACCATCACTGGTGACACTCAACACTGACACATCATCACTGGTGACACTCAATACTGACACACCATCACTGGTGACAACACTGACACACCATCATTGGTGACACTCAACACTGACACACCATCACTGGTGACACTCAACACTGACACACCATCATTGGTGACACTCAACACTGACACACCATCACTGGTGACACTCAACACTGACACACCATCATTGGTGACACTCAACACTGACACACCATCACTGGTGACACTCAACACTGACACACCATCACTGGTGACACTCAACACTGACACACCATCATTGGTGACACTCAACACTGACACACATCACTGGTGACACTCAACACTGACACACCATCACTGGTGACACTCAACACTGACACACCATCACTGGTGACACCTACACTCCAAACCATGATCTTCAAAGTAACTGTTCACAATTTCAAACACACCCTCATCCTTGTGTTGGGGTATCAAGAACCTTATAAAAAGAATGAACTTGCCTCTGAAGTCTCGCTGAACTGTGTCGTGGGGACACCAAGAACTGAGAGCAGAATACTGCATTGGTTGATTCCCGCAGATGTATGACCAACGATGCTCATGCACGCTAGTGCCTTTCCTTGTGTTTAACAATGTTTTATCACGTGTAAACTACATCTTGTATACTACACAAAGAAGTTGTTTGATTATTTTGATTGTTACTTTGCACAACTTGCTCACCGATATTCTGTGATATCTAGCTGAGCCGTCTCGATACTGTGTGATCAGAGACACAAGCAGCGCCATCTCTTGTGCTCCGGGGAAACCTGAATATAAGTAATTCTGTACTTTTTTTTTCCATGGATTACTAGGTGATGCTGTTGCACCAGCTGTTGCACCAGCCTATACTACTAGGTGGTACTGTAAACCAGCTGTTCCATCAGCCTGTACTACTAAGTGGTGCTGAAGTTGTTCCACCAGCCTGTTCTACTTGGTTGTGCTGTAAACCAGCTGTTCCACCAGCCTATACTAACAGGTGGTGCTGTAAACCAGCATTTAACCACGTGGATTGTTGCATGAGTATTAGTGGTGACCACGTGTACTGGGACAGGTGTAATGGTAATGGTGACCACGTGTACTAGGACAGGTGTACTGGTGGTAGTGACCACCTGTACTAGGACAGGTGTACTGTGATGTTGACCACGTGTTCTGGGGCAGGTGTGCTGTTGGTGGTGACCACGTATCTTGGGGACAGGTGTACTGGTGGTGTTGACCACGTGTACTAGAACAGGTGTACTGGTGGTGTTGACCACGTGTCCTGGGGACAGGTGTACTGGTGGTGTTGACCACGTGTCCTGGGACAGGTGTACTGTTGGTGGTGACCATGTGTAATGGAACAGGTATACTGGTGGTGGTGACCACGTGTATTGGAGCATGTGTACTGGTGGTGGCGACCATGTGTCCTGAGGACTGATGTACTAGTGGTGTTACCTGGAGGTTACCTGGAGATTATTCCGGGGATCAACGCCCGCACGGCCCGGTCTATGACCAGGCCTCCCGATGGATCAGGGCCTGATCAACTAGGCTGTTACTGCTGGCCGCACGCAGTCCAACGTACGAGCCACAGCCTGGCTGATCCGGCACTGACTTTAGGCACCTGTCCAGCCAGGGGTTTATTGGCAATTCTCCTAATGCTTGATGGGAGGCTGTTGAACAGTCTTAGGCCCCGGACACTTATGGTGTTTTCCCTTAGTGTACCAATGGCGCCCCTACTTTTTATTGGGGGCATTTTGCATCGCCTGCCCAGTCTTTTACTTTTGTAGGGAGTGATTTCTGTGTGCAGATTTGGGACCATTCCTTCCAAGATTTTCCAAGTGTAGATTATGATATATCTCTCCTGCGTTCCAACGAGTACAAGTCAGTGCTTCCAAGCGTTCCAGTAGTTAAGGTGCTTGACAGAACTTATACGTGCAATAAAGGATCTCGTACACTCTCTAGATCTGCGATTTCACTGCTTTGAATGGAGATGTTAATGTACAGCAGTATTCCAGCCTAGAGAGAAACAAGTGATTTGAAAAGGATCATCATTGGCTTGGCATCTCTCGTTTTGAACGTTCTCATTATCCATTCTATCATTTTCTTTGCACTTTTGATCGTGGCACTGTTGTGATCCTTGAAAGTGAGATCCTCAGACATTACTACTCCAGGTCCCTTACATTATTTTTCCGCTCTATTGTATGGCCAGAGTCTGTAGTATACTCTGTTCTAGTTATTATTCTCTCCAGTTTTCCATACGGAGTAGTTGGAATTTGTCCTCATTGACACATCATATTGTTTACCGTTGCCACTGGAAAACTTTGTTTATATCTTCTTGGAGGTTAACCGCGTCTCAGCAGATGACAGCCTCATGCAGATCCTAGTATCATCCGCAAAGGATGATACGGTGCTGTGATGTATATCTCTGTCTATGTCTGATATGAGAATAAGGAATAAGATGGGGCGATACTGTGCTTTGTGGAACAGAGCTCTTCACTATGGCAGCCTCCGATTTAACTCTGTTGACTACTGCTCTTTGTGTTCGATTTGTTAGGAAGTTGAAGATCCATCTCCCCACTTTCCCAGTTATCCCTTTAGCACGTATTTTATGAGCTATTACACCATGATCGCATTTGTCAAACGCTTTTTCAAAGTCTGTGTATATTACATCTGCATTCTGATTTTCTTCCAGTGCATCCAAGGCCATATCATAGTGATCCAGTAGTTGTGAGAGGCAGGAGCGACCTGCCCTGAACCCATGTTGCCCTGGATTGTGCAGATTTTGGGAATCCAGGTGATTTGCAATCCTACTTCTTAGCACTCTTTCAAAGATTTTTATGATGTGGGATGTCAGAGCTATTGGTCTATAGTTCTTAGCTAATGCTTTGCTGCCACCTTTATGGAGTGGGGCTATATCCGTTGTTTTAAGTGACTGTGGAATTTCACCCATGTCCAAGCTCCTCCTCCATAGTGTACTTAGGGCACGCGAGAGGGGTTTCTTGCAGTTCTTAATGAAAACAGAGTTCCACGAGTCTGGGCCTGGGGCTGAGTGCATGGGCATGTTGTCAATGGCTTTTTCGAAATCTATCGGAGTTACGGTAATGTCGGAAATCTGGCATACATTTATGGAGTTTTGAGGCTAATTCATGAAGGAATCATTTGGGTCGTCGATCCTCAGACCGATTAGTGGTTCACTAAACACAGAGTCGTACTGGGATTTCAATATTTCACTCATTTCTTTGTAGTCATCTGTGTAAGTCCCATCCTGTCTGAGTAAGGGCCCGATACTAGATGTGGTATTTGCCTTGTTTTTGGCATATGAAAAGAAATATTTTGAATTTCTTTCAATTTCACTAATAACTTTAAGCTCCTCCTGTCTCTCCTGGTTCCTGTAAGAGTCATTTAACTTGGAGTTCGATAGTTTCCACTCCCCTGGTCAGCGCCTCCTTTCGTGTATCAGATATTCTAGCACTCCTGAGGAGCTCAGTGACTCTTCGTCGTCTTCTGTAGAGGGAGCGTCTTTCTCTCTCCAGTTTACTCCTGCTCTTCTTCTTTCTTAGGGGAATATGCCTAGAACATGCTTCAGCTGCCAGGAAGTTGATCCTTTCAAGGCACTGGTTTGGCTCCATGTCTTTTAAGACATCTTCCCAACATATTTCGTTTAGGACATGGTTTACCTGGTCCCAGTTGATGTTCTTGTTGTTGAAGTTGTATTTTGTGAAGACACCTTCACAGGTACATGCATTCTGCTGATCAGGACCCTTATGCATGTACGTCTGGACTTCGATTAGGTTGTGATCGGAATTAGTTGTTTTTGATAATCTTATGTCTCTTATCAGGTCCTCATTATTTGTGAAGATAAGGTCAAGTGTGTTTCCTAGTCTTGTTGGCTCCACTATCTGCTGGCTTAAGGTGTGTTTCTCGCAGAGACTTAGTAGCTCATGTGTGTGTGACCTTTCATCTGCGCTACCTCCGGGGATTGTTTCAGCTATAACATTATTTGCTACATTCTTCCATTTTGTATGCCTTAGGTTGAAATCACCAAGCAGTAAGAAGTTTGGGGATGGAGCTGGAAGGTTTTCCAAACAGTAATCAATTTTAAGTAGCTGTTCCTTGAACTGTTGTGAGGTTGCATCTGGTGGTTTATATACAGTCACAAAGACTAGGTTTTGGTTCTCGATCTTTATTGATAGAACTTCAGCTACCTGTTGACCACGTGTCCTGGACAGGTGTATTGGTGGTGGTGACCAGGTGTATTGGAACAGGTGTACTGGTGGTGTTGACCACGTGTCCTGGACAGGTGTATTGGTGGCGATAACCAGGTGTATTGGACAGGTGTACTGGTGGTGTTGACCACGTGTACTGGAACAGGTGTACTGGTGATGGTGACCACGTGTACTGGAACAGGTGTACTGGTGGTGTTGACCACGTGTCCTGGACAGGTGTATTGGTGGCGATAACCAGGTGTATTGGAACAGGTGTACTGGTGGTGTTGACCACGTGTACTGGAACAGGTGTACTGGTGATGGTGACCACATGTACTGGAACAGGTGTACTGGTGGTGGTGATCACGTGTGCTGGAACAGGTGTACTGGTGGTGGTGACCACGTACTGGAACAGGTGTACTGATGGTGGTGACCACGTGTACTGGTGGTATTGACCACGTGTACTGGAACAAGTGTACTGGTGGTGGTGACCACGTGTACTGGAACAGGTGTACTGGTGGTGTTGACCACGTGTACTGGTGGTGGTGACCACGTGTACTGGAACAGGTGTACAGGTTCTGTTGACCACGTGTACTGGAAGAGATGTACTTGTAGTGGTGACCACGTGTCCTGGGACAGGTGTACTGGTGGTGGTGACCACGTGTACTGGAACAGATGTACTAGTGGTGGTATTGACCACGTGTACTGGAACAGATGTACTAGTGGTGGTGACCACGTGTACTGGAACAGTATTGATCACAGTCTAGTCAGACTGACGCCACTCTTAACAATTGATCCCAGACATGTACGTGTGTACATTGTGCTTCTTGTACATTATGTGAACGTGTGTCCATATATATGTATGTTTATATTTCTTCACAATGTATATGTTTGTGCTAATGTACAGTGTTGAACCCACTGTGTAGCAACCCTACAGTGTTGTACCCACTGTGTAGCAATCCTACAGTATTGTTCCCACTGTGTAGCAACCCTACAGTGTTGTACTCACTGTGTAGCAACCCTACAGTGTTGTTCGCACTGTGTAGCAACCCTACAGTGTTGTACCCACTGTGTAGCAATCCTACAGTGTTGTAACCACTGTGTAGCAACCCTACAGTGTTGTACCCACTGTGTAGGAACCCTACAGTGTTGTACCCACTGTGTAGCAACCCTACAGTGTTGTACCCACTGTGTAGCAACCCTACAGTGTTGAACCCACTGTGTAGCAACCCTACAGTGTTGAACCCACTGTGTAGCAACCCTACAGTGTTGAACCCACTGTGTAGCAATCCTACAGTGTTGTACCCACTGTGTAGAAACCCTACAGTGTTGAACCCACTGTGTAGCAACCCTACAGTGTTGTTCCCACTGTGTAGCAACCCTACAGTGTTGTTCCCACTGTGTAGCAACCCTACAGTGTTGTACCCACTGTGTAGCAATCCTACAGTATTGTTCCCACTGTGTAGCAACCCTACAGTGTTGTTCCCACTGTGTAGCAACCCTACAGTGTTGTACCCACTGTGTAGCAATCCTACAGTGTTGTACCCACTGTGTAGCAATCCTACAGTATTGTTCCCACTGTGTAGCAACCCTACAGTGTTGTTCCCACTGTGTAGCAACCCTACAGTGTTGTACCCACATTGTAGCAATCCTACAGTGTTGTACCCACTGTGTAGCAATCCTACAGTATTGTTCCCACTGTGTAGCAACCCTACAGTGTTGTACCCACTGTGTAGCAATCTTACAATATTGTCCCCACT
The DNA here is from genome assembly GCF_026875155.1 of Cherax quadricarinatus. Lineage (NCBI taxonomy): Eukaryota > Metazoa > Arthropoda > Malacostraca > Decapoda > Parastacidae > Cherax > Cherax quadricarinatus. The sequence continues at coordinate 11,429,572 of NC_069401.1, forward strand.
GTGTAGCAACCCTACAGTGTTGTACCACTTGTGTAGAAATTCTACAGTGTTGTACCCACTGTGTAGGAACCCTACAGTGTTGTACCAACTGTGTAGCAACCCTACAGTGTTGTACCCACTGTGTAGCAACCCTACAATATTGTCCCCACTGTGTAGCAACCCTACAGTGTTGTACCCACTGTGTAGCAATCCTACAGTATTGTTCCCACTGTTTAGCAACCCTACAGTGTTGTACCCACTGTGTAGCAACCCTACAGTGTTGTACCCACTGTGTAGCAACCCTACAGTGTTGTACCCACTGTTTAGCAATCCTAAAATATTGTCCCCACTGTGTAGCAACCCTACAGTGTTGTACCCACTGTGTAGCAACCCTACAGTGTTGTACCCACTGTGTAGCAATCCTACAGTATTGTTCCCACTGTGTAGGAATCCTACAGTGTTGTTCCCACTGTGTAGGAATCCTACAGTGTTGTTCCCACTGTGTAGCAATCCTACAGTATTGTACCCACTGTATACCAATCCTACAGTTTTGTTACCACTGTGTAGCAATCCTGCAGTGTTGTACCCACTGTGTAGCAATCCTGCAGTGTTGTACCCACTGTGTAGTAATCCTACAGTATTGTACCCACTGTGTAGCAATCCTACAGTGTTGTACCCACTATGTAGCACTCCTACAGTGTTGTACCCACTTTGTAGCAATCCTACAGTATTGTTCCCACTGTGTAGTAACCCTGCAGTGTTGTTACCACTGTGTAGCAATCCTGCAGTGTTGTACCCACTGTGTAGTAACCCTGCAGTGTTGTTACCACTGTGTAGCAATCCTGCAGTGTTGTACCCACTGTGTAGTAACCCTGCAGTGTTTTCCCACTGTGTAGCAATCCTACAGTGTTGCACCCACTGTGTAGCAATCCTACAGTATTGTTCCCACTGTGTAGTAACCCTGCAGTGTTGTTACCACTGTGTAGCAATCCTGCAGTGTTGTACCCACTGTGTAGTAACCCTGCAGTGTTTTCCCACTGTGTAGCAATCCTACAGTGTTGTACCCACTGAGGTGTGAAGGGTTTTGGTGATAGATGTTGTGGGTATGAGTATGGCGGTGACAGGTGTTGCTACAGGTGTCGTGGGTGTGAGTGTGGCGGTGAGAAGTGTTGCTACAGGTGTTGTGGGTGTAAGTGTGGTGGTGATGGTGTTGTGGGGTAGTGGTGTTGGCGTTGTGAGGGTGACGGTGGTGGTGGTGATGATATTAGGGATGATGTGATGGTAAGGTGTGTCCTCACCACTGTGATGACGTTGATGAGCAGTGATGAAGGAATACAAGTGAGTGATGACAGTCATTAGTGTAGGTGACAGTGAGATGTAACACACACACACACACACACACACAACACACACACACACACACACACACACACACACACACACACACACACACACACACACAGGTGAGGATGATCCAGCAAGACTGGACCTAGTATTCACCTTGAGTAGTTCGGACACCGAGGATATCATGTATGAAAGGCCCCTTGGAGACGGTGCCGGCTGATCCGGCAGCGTCGTTAGGTATCTGTCCAGCTCCCTCTTGAAGACAATCAGGTGTCTTCCCGTAATGCCCTTTATTGCTGGTGGGAGGCTGTTGAACAGTCTTGGGCCCCGGACACTTATTGCATTTTCTCGTAGTGTACGAGTGACGTCCCTACTTTTCACTGGGGGTATGTTGCATCGCCTGCCAAGTCTTTTGCTTTCGTATGGAGTGATTGCTGTGTGCATATTAGGACCAGTCCCTCCAGAATCTTCCAGGTGTAGATTATTATATATCTCTCTCGCCTGCGCTCTAGTGAGTACAAGTCAAGTGCTTCCAGGCGCTCCCAGTAGTTAAGGTGTTTGATGGAACTTATGCGTGCAGTAAAGGTATACATTCTCTATTTCTGCAATTTCACCTGCCTTGAATGGGGATGTTAATGTACAGCAGTATTCCAGCCTAGAGAGAATAAGTGATTTAAAAAGGATCATCATTGGCTTAGCATCTCTTGTCCTGAATGTTCTCATTATCCATCCTATCAGTTTCCTCGCAGATGTGATAGTGGCATTGTTGTGGTCCCTGAAAGTGAGGTCTTCGGACATTACCCCACCCAGGTCCTTCACATTACTTTTCCGCTCTATTATGTGATTGGAGTTTGTAGTATACTCAGTCCTAGTTATTATTTCCTCCGGTTTTCCATAACGGAGTAGTTAAATTTGTCTTCATTGAACATCATATTGTTCTCTGTTGCCAACTGGAAAACTTGGTTCATATCTTCTTGGAGCTTTGCCGTGTCCTCAATGGATGACACTCTCATGCAGATCCTAGTATCGTCTGCAAAAGATGATACAATGTTGTGGTTTACATCTCTGTCTATGTCTGATATGAGAGTAAGGAACAGGATAGGAGCGAGTACTGTGCCTTGTGGGACAGAGCTCTTCACTATGGCAGCATCTGATTTAACTCTGTTTACCACTACTCTTTGTGTGCGATTGGTTAGAAAGTTGAGATCCATCTGCCTACTTTGCCGGTTATCCCTTTAGCACGCATTTTGTGTGCTATTACACCATAGTCGCACTTGTCAAAGGCTTTTGCAAAGTCTGTGTATACATCTACATTCTGTTTGTTTTCCAGTGCATCTAGAACCATATCATAGTGGTCTAGCAGTTGCGAGAGGCAGGAGCGACCTGCTCTGAAACCATGTTGCCCTGGGTTGTGCAATTTTTGGGAGTCCAAGTGGTTTGCTATCCTGCTTCTTAGAACTCTTTCAAAGAGTTTTATGATGTGGGACGTTAAAGCTATTGGTCTATAGTTCTTAGCTACTGCTTTGCTGCCACCTTTATGGAGTGGGGCTATATCTGTTGTTTTTAGTGACTGGAATCTCGCTTGTGTCTAAGCTCCTTCTCCATAGCATACTTAGGGCCCGTAAGAGGGGTTTCTTGCAGTTTTTAATGAACACCGAGTTCCACGAGTCTGGGCCTGGGGCTGAGTGCATGGGCATGTCGTCGATGGCTTTCTCAAAGTCTAGTGGAGTTAGGGTTATGCATAAATCTGGCCTACATTGGCAGGGTTTTGAGGCTCATTCACGAAAAAATTGTTTGGATTGTCTGTCTTTAAACTAGTTAGTGGCTCGCTGAACACTGAGTCATATTGCGATTTCAGTATCTCGCTAATTTCTTTGTTGTCGTCAGTATAGGATCCATCTTGTCTGAGCAGGGGCCCTATACTAGAAGTGGTTTTTGACTTGTTTTTGGCATATGAAAAGAAATATTTCGAATTTCTTTCAATTTCATTAATCGCTTTTAGCTCCTCTTGTCTCTCCTGGATCCTGTATGAGTCCTTTAACTTTAGCTCAATATTTTCCACTTCCCTGGTTAGCACTTCCTTCTGTGTATCAAATAATCTGGCATTCTTGAGTAGCTCAATGATTCTTCGTCTTCCCCTGTAGAGGGAGCGTCTCTCTCTCTCCAGTTTACTTCTTTTCTTTTGTCTTATAGGGATATACCTTGAACATACTTCAGCTACCAGGAGGGTGATCTTTTCGAGGCATTGGTTAGGATCCATGTAATTTAAGATATCCTTCCAGCATGTTTCATTTAGGGCATAGTTTACCTGATCCCAGATGATGTTCTTGTTGTTGAAGTTGAGCTTGGTAAAGGTACCCTCATAACTGTATGCATCTTGCCGATCAGGACTCCTGTGCAAGCAAGTCTTCAACTACAAATAGGTGAGTACACACACACACACACACACACACACACACACACACACACACACACACACACACACACACACACACACACACACACACACACACACACACACACACAGATAACTGCTGCAGCATATGGGCGCCTGGCAAACCTGAGATTAGCTTTCCGATACCTAAGTAAGGAATCTTTCAAAACACTGTACACCGTGTACGTCAGGCCCATACTGGAGTATGCAGCACCTGTTTGGAACCCGCACTGGGTCAAGCGCGTTAAGAAATTAGAGGAAGTGCAAAGGTTTGCGACTAGGTTAGTTCCAGAGCTCAGGGAAATGTCCTACGAAGAAAGGGTAAGGGAAATCGGCCTGGCGACACTGGGGGACAGGAGGGTTAGGGGATACATGATAACGACATACAAAATACTGCGTGGAATAGACAAGGTGGACAGAGACAAGATGTTCCAGAGATGGGACACAGAAACAAGGGGTCACTCTTGGAAGTTGAAGACTCAGATGAGTCAAAGGGATGTTAGGAAGTATTTCTTCAGTCATTGAGTGGTCAGGAAGTGGAACAGTCTGGTGAGTGATGTAGTGGAGGCAGGAACCATAAATAGCTTTAAGATGAGGTATGATAAAGCTCTTGGAGAAGGGAGAGAGAGGACCTAGCAGCGTTCAGTGAAGAGGCGGGGCCAGGAGCTGAGTCTCGACCCCTGCAACCACAATTAGGTGAGTACACACATACACGTAACCTACATTTCATAGATCAGTGATCATGTAACATACAGATGAACTGGTGAAAGGTTACAGTGATACAGTGATGTTGAACACTTCACTGGTGCTGAGCACACACTACAACACTGGTAGATTAAGCACTTGTCAGCGTTACATCACTGGTAGACTAAGCACTTCTCAGCGTTACATCACTGGTAGACTAAGCACTTGTCAGTGTTACATCACTGGTAGACTAAGCACTTGTCAGCATTACATCACTGGTAGACTAAGCACTTGTCAGCGTTACATCACTGGTAGACTAAGCACTTGTCAGCGTTACATCACTGGTAGACTAAGCACTTGTCAGTGTTACATCACTGGTAGACTAAGCACTTGTCAGCATTACATCGATGGTAGACTAAGCACTTCTCAGCGTTACATCACTGGTAGACTAAGCACTTGTCAGCGTTACATCACTGGTAGACTAAGCACTTGTCAGTGTTACATCACTGGTAGACTAAGCACTTGTCAGCGTTACATCACTGGTAGATTAAGCACTTATCAGTGCTACAACACTGGTAGAGTAAGCATTTATCAGTGCTAGAACACTGGTAGACTAAGCACTAATGGTGTTTGAGGAGGTAGATCATGGTAATGAATATGATATTGTGTATATGGATATCAGATTGGAGGGAGAGAGTATGGAGGAGGTGAATGTATTCAGGTATTTGGGAGTGGACGTGTCAGCGGATGGGTCTATGAAAGATGAGGTGAATCATAGAATTGATGAGGGGAAAAGGGTGAGTGGTACACTTAGGAGTCTGTGGAGACAAAGAACTTTGTCCTTGGAGGCAAAGAGGGGAATGTATGAGAGTATAGTTTTACCAACGCTCTTATATGGGTGTGAAGCATGGGTGATGAATGTTGCAGCGAGGAGAAGGCTGGAGGCAGTGGAGATGTCATGTCTGAGAGCAATGTGTGGTGTGAATATAATGCAGAGAATTCGTAGTTTGGAAGTTAGGAGGAGGTGCGGGATTACCAAAACTGTTGTCCATAGGGCTGAGGAAGGGTTGTTGAGGTGGTTCGGACATGTGGAGAGAATGGAGCGAAACAGAATAACTTCAAGAGTGTATCAGTCTGTAGTGGAAGAAAGGCGGGGTAGGGGTCGGCCTAGGAAAGGTTGGAGAGAGGGGTAAAGGAGGTTTGTGTGCGAGGGGCTTGGACTTCCAGCAGGCATGCGTGAGCGTGTTTGATAGGAGTGAATGGAGACAAATGGTTTTTAATACTTGACGTGCTGTTGGAGTGTGAGCAAAGTAACATTTATGAAGGGGTTCAGGGAAACCGGCAGGCCGGACTTGAGTCCTGGAGATGGGAAGTACAGTGCCTGCACTCTGAAGGAGGGGTGTTAATGTTGCAGTTTAAAAACTGTAGTGTAAAGCATCCTTCTGGCAAGACAGTGATGGAGTGAATGATGGTGAAAGTTTTTCTTTTTCGGGCCACCCTGCCTTGGTGGGAATCGGCCAGTGTGATAATAAATAATAAATAAATATATGGACTTCAGTAAGGCTTTCGATAGAGTTCCACATTAGAGACTATTGAGGAAACTTAAGGCACACGGAATAGGAGGAGAAATTTTTTTTCTGGGTAGAGGCATGGCTGACAAATAGGCAGCAGAGAGTTTGCATAAATGGGGAGAAATCAGAATGTGGGCACGTCACAAGCGGTGTTCCTCAGGGGTCAGTGTTGGGCCCGTTGTTGTTCACAGTTTGCATAAACGACATAGATGAGGGAATTAATAGCGACATAAGCAAATTTGCTGATGATTCCAAAATAGGCCGTCCAGTTCATTCTAATGAGGACACTAGAGCACTCCAGGATGATATGAATAGACTGATGCAATGGTCGGAGAAGTGGCAGATGCAGTTTAATATAGACAAATGCAAAGTTCTAAACGTTGGACAGGAAAATAACCATGCGACATATAAACTAAATAATGTAGATCTTAATACTACTGATTGCGAAAAGGATTTAGGAGTTCTGGTTAGCAGTAATCTAAAACCAAGACAACAGTGCATTAGTGTTCGCAATAAAGCTGACAGAATTCTTGGCTTCATATCTAGAAGTATAAATAATAGAAGTCCTCAGGTTGTTCTTCAACTCAATATATCCTTGGTTAGGCCTCATTTAGACTATGCTGCTTAGTTCTGGTCACCGTATTATAGAATGGATATAAATGCACTGGAAAACGTACAGAGGAGGATGACAAAGATGATCCCATGTATCCCTGAATCTGCACTCTCTCGAAAGGCGTAGAATTAGGGGGGATATGATCGAGGTGTATAAATGGAAACCAGGAATAAATAAAGGGGATGTAAATAGCGTGTTGAAAATTTCCAGCCAAGACAGGACTCGCAGCAATGGTTTCAAGTTGGAAAAATTCAGATTCAGGAAGGATATAGGAAAGCACTGGTTTGGTAATAGAGTTGTGGATGAGTGGAACAAACTCCCGAGTACAGTTATTCAGGCTAAAACGTTGTGTCGTTTTAAAAATAGGTTAGATAAATACATGAGTGGGTGTGGGTGGGTGTGAGTTGGACCTGACTAGCTTGTGCTGCTGGGTCTGGTGCCGTGCTCCTTCTTTGAGTGGAGGTGACCAGACTGGGTGGATCATTGGGCTAATCGGGGGGGAGGACATGGACCTGCTCCGCATGGGTCAGTAGGCCTGTTGTAGTGTTCCTTCTTTCTTATGTTCTTATGAATACTAGAACACTGGTAGACTGAACACTTGTCAGTGCTAAAACACTGGTGGTGAAGCAGCACTACGGTGATCTTACTGTTAATATAAACCGTTCACAAAACTTTCATGTTATTACAGGCTGCCGCTTCCTCGATAATTAATAATAATTATAATAATAATAATAATAATAATAATAATAATAATAATAATAATAATAATAATAATAATAGTTATACAGTGGTAGGTGTTAACGTTGTCTCATGACTCAGCATTATTTATTTGTGGTACACTAATTTGTGTTTCTTATCTGTTTCAGGTGAGTGTTGTACTGCTGTGATGGATGATGGATGAGTCCCTCATCCATGATGTAGGGTGAGTGTTGTACTGCTGTGATGGATGATGGATGAGTCCCTCATCCATGATGTAGGGTGAGTGTTGACTGCTGTGGTGGATGATGGATGAGTCCCTCATCCATGTGTAGGGTGAGTGTTGCACTGCTGTGATGGATGATGGATGAGTCCCTCATCCATGATGTAGGGTGAGTGTTGCACTGCTGTGATGGATGATGGATGAGTCCCTCATCCATGATGTAGGGTGAGTGTTGCACTGCTGTGGTGGATGATGGATGAGTCCCTCATCCATGATGTAGGGTGAGTGTTGTACTGCTGTGGTGGATGATGGATGAGTCCCTCATCCATGATGTAGGGTGAGTGTTGCACTGCTGTGGTGGATGATGGATGAGTCCCTCATCCATGATGTAGGGTGAGTGTTGTACTGCTGTGGTGGATGATGGATGAGTCCCTCATCCATGATGTAGGGTGAGTGTTGTACTGCTGCGGTGGATGATGGATGAGTCCCTCATCCATGGATGTAGGGTGAGTGTTGTACTGCTGCGGTGGATGATGGATGAGTCCCTCATCCATGGTGTAGGGTGAGTGTTGCACTGCTGTGATGGATGATGGATGAGTCCCTCATCCATGATGTAGGGTGAGTGTTGTACTGCTGTGGTGGATGATGGATGAGTCCCTCATCCATGATGTAGGGTGAGTGTTGCACTGCTGTGATGGATGATGGATGAGTCCCTCATCCATGATGTAGGGTGAGTGTTGCACTGCTGTGGTGGATGATGGATGAGTCCCTCATCCATGATGTAGGGTGAGTGTTGCACTGCTGTGGTGGATGATGGATGAGTCCCTCATCCATGATGTAGGGTGAGTGTTGCACTGCTGTGATGGATGATGGATGAGTCCCTCATCCATGATGTAGGGTGAGTGTTGCACTACTGTGGTGGATGATAAATGAGTCCCTCATCCATGGACAGGAGGCATGAATCGTGATTCATAAATTGACTGTCCGATGCTGAGCTACTGTAGGTGACCTTGAACTCACACGTATCATGGAGGCGTCCTTGATCTTTGTCTTGGCTTCAACATTACTTTTACCAGCTGCCAGTCTTGCATTGTAACAGATATATCATCAGATCCCCTCCCAAGATTAACCACTCTAGATATTGGTAATGCTGTCCTCCCTGATGGGATATTCAAACGGAAACGCCTTCATGATGGTAGACTAGACCTATCCTATAGAAAATATCTTAGCCTTGAAATGTTGAAGCTGTTTCAAACTGCCTTCCTGCATCCAGGGAGACTATGACAGAGCTTCGGCAAACACTCACACCCAACTTAGCCGGGCATGGAGGGATATAAATAGAATTAAGGGTAACAGAACTGGTTAGATCGCGCACCCTCATCCCTTACATAGGGTGAATGAGTTAGTCAGTGCTTGGGCTGCTACATCTAGCCATGACAGTCTTCCCAGTACCACACAGGCGGTATTAACGAACATGATGCAAGGGAGAGACTTGATTTGTTTTATGCTCAACAAGGAAGATGACTGTACCATTTCCTTTACTAACTTTGAACTTGATGCAGCACTAACTAAGGGCAACTCCACGTCGTCTGGGGAGCATGTTATTACTTACAATATACTCAGATTGCTGTGTCGAGTACCAGGTAATCCTTTACTTGAATTATACAACGTAAGCTATGTAACTGGGGAGCTCCCTAAATCTTGGACCAACAGCCTTATTATTCCCATTCCAAAACCCAATCAACAAAATTTATTTCGCCCAATATCTCTTACTAGCTGTTTGTGTAAAACATTGAGAGGATGATTCTAAATCGTCTCATGCACATAATTATACAGTTTCTGTGTCCCCTGCTATATAGTTTCATGAATGGAAGGAGCGTACATCATTGCATTACCACCTTTCTCACCCTGAGGCATAGATGTGTAATTAAAAACTTTGAATATTGAATAAGGTGGGACTGAGAACACAGGAAGGTGTTCTCAGTCCCACCTTATTCAATATTCTAATTAATGCTTTACTCAATGCTATGCCTAGCCACCCCAATCATTATATGATTAGCTTTGCTGATATAATGATTCGCACCACCGGATTCTCCAACACCCAAAATATCCTTCACCTGTACTAGCCTCGTGTCAGGACCTGGGGTTAATTATCATTACTGAGAAAACAAAGATACTTGACGAGCGTCCTTCTCGACAGAGAGGCACAGTTCGCCAGATCCAGTTGCATGATGGGTCTCTCTTGTAGAATATGTAACTAAATACAGGTATCTAGGCCTCGAGATTCCATTACTTGGACCTGTTGTAGCAAGACTTTGTCGCCAGTATAAAGAAGGGTGAGAGCACTTAGAGTTGTGGCAGGTTTTCATCCCAGTTATGGTGCTAATGTTAAAATTATGAAAATATGCTTTTTGCTTATATGAGATCAATAGCTGTTTATGCCGCACCATGTTTTGTTCTTGTGTCTGACTGGAAACTTGGAGGACTGGAAAAACTGCAGAACGAAGCAAAAAGGATCATCCTAGGGTACCCTCCCACTGTCAAAGTTCTAAATATGCGGAAACAACTTGATATCCCAAGCATCAGAAATAGCGTCACTGAAAGAAATGTCTTCATTGAGGTCAATATGCTTAGGCAAGCCCTGTCAAACCCTTGCACAGAAGCCCTCTAAATTTTCTTCAGCACTGGTGAACACTCCTCCAGAGGGATCGTAAACACTGGAACTGACATCCGCATGAGCCAGATACACGATCTATCTCAAGCAAGGCAACAGTGGCACTTTCCCGCTCCGTGGGATATTACCTCATTCCAACCACTATCCCTCCCTTTCCCCCCAAAAATACTTTTTAAATGTCAACCAAACCTTGCCTTGAAGCCAAGCAGGATGCCTTAGCTGAATTGATGACTTAGTCACACAGCACACTCTTTCACAAATTATGTTGATAGTTCTGTTTACTAATCCACTGGTGCAGCTGGTAGTGCTGCTGTTGTTACATAGAGTGATGGCTCTCATAAAGAAATTGGAGAAAGCATCAGTAACTGGGTCTCTACGCTTCAAAAAGAACTGTTTGCTATACTCCTTGCACTCAGATGCGTCCATGTATCTAAGGTTGACACTTTAATTGTAACTGATTCTCTGTCATCCATAAATGCTCTCAACTCATTAAGTATAAATTGTGGCATGCTTGTGTCAGAAGCCAGACACAGGTATGTTAGGATTGTGGACAGTGGAATCGGAGTGCACATTCTGTGGGTTCCATCTCACATTGGTCTTCAGATGCAAGATAGAACTGATAAATTAGCCAAGTTATATGCTTTCAAAGAGGGAGTGGATTACAATCTTGGGTTGTCAGTTAGCACTTTGAGAACAATAATACGAAAAGAACTTAAACTAAACTTTATTAACCTGAGACTGAGGGAGATTGGCACTAGTCACTATCATTCTGTTATGCACGAGGAGCCACATGACTATAATGCATCCAACAAGATAAACAGACTCTTGGATGTCACTACCGCCCGGCTCCGGCTGGGTTACAAGTATCTTTGGCAGGTTAAATCACCACCACCAGATGCAGACCAAACGAAATGTAAACTGTGCCAGATGGATTATTGTCACACCCTGCGTCATTATGTACTGGAGAGCGATAACATTAATGAATTCAGAGACAACTCACTCAGAAATGTTCAAGAAATGTCAAAGTATTTTATCCACTGTGGTATATTACAATCCATTCTGGAACAATACACAAATAACCCGCACATAGAGAGGAGTTTACGACGTCGTTTCGGTCCGACTTGGACCATTTACAAAGTCACACTAACAGAAAGGAGAGAAGGAGGGAGTATATGTAGGCCAGCACACAAAGACGGGAGCAAGAGAGGTAGTGATGGAAGTAGAAGTAGTAGTCGTAGTAGTAGTAGTAGTAGTAGTAGTAGTAGTAGTAGTAGTAGTAGTCGTAGTAGTAGTAGTAGTAGTAGTAGTAGTAGTAGTAGTATAGTAGTAGTATAGTATAATATTCTGGAAAAAGTACCCTACCTTTACTCACTATAAATAAAGAATTACCACTTTGTGTATGTGATCAAATTAATTTTTTTAACACATCAGCCGATTCCCACCAAGGCAGGATGGCCCGAAAAAGAAAAACTTTCACCATTCACTCCATTACTGTCTTGCCAGAGAGGTGCTACACACTACAATTTACAAAACTGCAACATTAACACCCCTCTTTCAGAGTGTAGACACTCTACTTCCCATCTCCAGGACTCAAGTCCGGCTTGCCGGTTTCCCTGAATCCCTTCATAAATGTTACCTTGCTTACACTCCAAGAGCACGTCAAGTATTAAAAACCATTTGTCTCTATTCACTCCTATCAAATACGCTCACACATGCTTGCTGGAAGTCCAAGCCTCTCACACACAAAACCTCAAGCCCCTCACACACAAAACTTCCTTTACCCCTTCCCTTCAACCTTTCCTAGGCCGACCCCTGCCGCACCTTTCCCTCCACTACAGATTTATGCACTGTCGAAGTCATTCTGTTTCGTTCCATTCTCTCTACATGTTCGAACCACCTCAACAACCCTTCCTCATCCCTCTGGACAACAGTTTTGGCAATCCTGCACCCCATCATAACTTCCAAACTACGAATTCTCTCTCTGCATAATATTCACACCACACATGGCCCTCAGACATGACATCTCCACTACCTCCAGCCTTCTCCTCGCTGCAACATTCATCACCCTTGCTTCACACCCATATAAGAGCATTGCTAAACTATACTCTCATACATTCCCCTCTTTGCTTCCAAGGACAAAGTTCTTTGTCTCGACAGACTCCTAAGTGGACCACTCACCCTTTTCCCCTCATCAATTCTATGATTCACCTCATCTTTCTTAGACCCATCCGCTGACACGTCCACTCCCAAATATCTGAATACATTCACCTCCTCCATATTCTCTCCCTCCAATCTGATATCCAATCTTTCATCACCTAATCTTTTTTATTATCCTCATAACCTTACTCTTTTCTATATTCACTTTTAATTTTCTTCTTTTACACACCCTACCAAATTCATCCACCAACCTCTGCAACTTCTCTTCAGAGTCTCTCAAGAGCACAGTGTCATCAGCAAAAAGCAACTGTGACAACTCCCACTTTGTGTTTGATTCTTTATCTTTTAACTCCACATCTCTTGCCAAGACCCTAGCATTCACTTCTCTTACAACCTCCATCTATAAATATATTAAACAACCACGGTGACATCACACATCCTTGTCTAAGGTCTACTTTTACTGGGAAATAATCTCCCTCTTTCCTGCATACTCTAACCTGAGCCTCACTATCCTCGTCAAAATTCTTCACTGCTTTCAGTAACCTACCTCCTATACCATACACTTGAACCATCTGCCACATGCCCCCATATCCACCCTGTCATACGCCTTTTCGAAAAAAACCACAAAAACCTACTTTAGCCTTATCTAAATTACTGTTCACGTTATATGTTCTCACTGTAAACCACATGTCCACACACCCCCTACCTTTCCTAAAAGCCTCCTTGTTCATCTGCTATCCTATTCTCACCGTCCTACCTCTTAATTCTTTTCAATAATAACTCTACCATTACATACTATTTACTAGGAATACTCAACGACTTATCCCTCTATAATTTTTGCATTCTCTTTTGTCCCCTTTGCTTTTATACAAAGGAACTATGCATGCTCTCTGCCAATCCCTAGGTACCTTACCCTCTTCCATACATTTATTAAATAATAGCACCAACCACTCCAAAACTATATTCCCACCTGCTTTTAACATTTCTATCTTTATCCCATCAATCCCGGCTGCCTTACCCGCTTTCATTCTACCCACTGCCTCACGAACTTCCCCACACACTCACAACTGGCTCTTCCTCACTCCTACAAGATGTTATTCCTCCTTGCCCTATACACGAAATCACAGCTTCCCTATCTTCATCAACATTTAACAATTCCTCAAAATATTCCCTCCATCTTCCCGATACCTCTAACTCTCCATTTAATAACTCTCCTATCCTATTTTTAACTGACAAATCCATTTGTTCCCTAGGCTTCCTCAACTTGTTAATCTCACTGCAAAACTTTTTCTTATTTTCAACAAAATTTGTTGATAACATCTCACCCACTTCTTTTTGCATTACTTCACCACTCTCTTAACCTCTCTTTTTCTCTCCATATACTCTTCCCGCCTTGCATCACTTCTACTTTGTAAAAACTTCTCATATGCTAACTTTTTCTCCCTTACTACTCTCTTTACATCATCATTCCACCAATCTCTCTTCTTCCCTCCCGCACCCACTTTCCTGTAACCACAAACTTCTGCTGAACACTCTAACACTACATTTTTAAACCTATCCCGTACATCTTCGACCCCATTGCCTACACTCTTACTAGCCCATCTATCCTCCACGTCTGCATAAATAACCCATTACGATTGTGACCAGATATAAACATGTAAATAGTTCATTACCACTGTAACATGTTCAACTATCAAAATTTTGCGGTACAGTCACTGGACCCATTATGTACCTCTGTAATCTTTTGACTGCCACCCATAGGATGTGTCTGGGGTGCATAATAAAGTATATTCCGTCAGAGGCACCAACTGTAACCCAACCATACTCCTTCCTTCAGCCCAAGAGCTGTAGCCGTAAATTTGTTCTTACCCCCACAAGGCCATACCGTCTATGAACTCAGATTAAGTTGTAATAATCAACTGTCAGTGAATAAACAGAAGGTTGGACCGGGGGGAGGGGGAAGGCCGCGCGAACCGCGGTTCATAAATTGACAGTCCGATGCTCAACTGCTAAACCTCCTGGGCCGAGGGAAGGAGTTCAGTCGGGTTACAGTTGATGCCTTTGACAAAATGTAGTGCAGTAAGTACTTGTTGTGAATCTTCTCTATTAGAAGCTCAGTAGCTGAGGTGGTTGAGCGTCGGACTATCAATTTATGAACCGCGGTTGACGTCCCTCGTTCATCCTTCTGATGACATCTTGATTCATATAACAGGGCATAAGATGAGTCCCATTCTTTGCGAGGTTCAAGTAATTTGTAATCGACTAGGCCTCTTCATATCATATTGACAAGTAAATGGAATGCCCACCCATCAGCTACGTTAAATCTTACAGATACCTTGGTGTAGACGTATCCTTCAATAAATCCACTATACCACAACTCTATAAAAATGCAAAGATAGGCTAAATGCTCTCAAAGTTGTTGCTGGCTTCAACCCCGACAACTATGGTGCTAATGTGAGAATAGTGAGAATGATGTACATAGCCTATGTTAGATCCTTAATTGATAATGCTGCTCCCATGTTAATGCTAGCTAAAGAAAATTTTTTTCGGCCCTTTGAGTTAATGCAAAATAAAGCTCTCAGAATTATTCTTGCCTGTATTAAATTAAGCAAGGCTATTAATATGAGGAAGGAGCTTGGTGTTCCTGGTATCAGTGGTAATATTATTGAGATTAATACTGTACTTAGTATTAGAATATTAAGTAATGAACCAGACACTATCACTATGAATCTTACTAAATGTCTAGAAGTAAATACACACAGATCTAAATGAGTTGTGAAAACATGCAATTATACATATTAAGATTTATAACCAGCATGAACTGTATCACTGTAGGCAACAAGAGCATTTTACCCCTCCATGGAAGATGTGTTCATATAATTATTATCACATACCTGCAAGTCCCTCCCAAGAAGCTCATTGTTAGTAATCCCTTCCTTAAATCACTTGTAGCATCAGCTTCTCGAGAAGAAATTTCTGGCTTAACTGTTAGTAATAATTTATCACAAGTTATATACACTGATGGATCTAAGCAGGAGTCTCCTGGCAGGGCTGCATCTGCTCTTGTTGTCACCTCCCTAGTTAAGAGCTGTTTTAACTTTGTTGAGTTAGGCATAAGAATTAACAATTGGCGTCTACACTGCAAACTGAACTTGAGTATAATTATTACTGATTCTTTGTCATCACTGAAGGCTCTTGACTCACATAATGACTATAACTAGATGCTGACTGGAGAAGTCAGGTATAGATACTCAAAAATCCGGGAAGAGGGAATTATTGTACAATTGTTGTGGATTCCATCACACGTTGAATTATTCCTTTATGATACAGTTGATAAGTTAGCCAAAGAAAGTACCGTGAAGGAAAATGTTGAACATAACTTTGTTACGTCTGTGTCTAGGATTAGGAATAATATTAGGAGAGAAGTAAATGGTGAAGCTAATTGTTTTGGGAATGCCTGAGTAGATCTATAACCCACTATGATAACATGGACGTTTATGGAGCAACTTGAAATGTGAGCAGACTGACTGATGTTGTTGTAACCAGGCTTAGGCTTGGTCACAAGTACTGACTGATGTTGTAGCCAGGCTTAGGCTTGGTCACAAGTACTGACTGATGTTGTAGCCAGGCTTAGGTTTGGTCACAAGTACTGACTGATGTTGTAGTAGCCAGGCTTAGGCTTGGTCACAAGTACTAACTGATGTAGTAGCCAGGCTTCCGCTTGGTTTCAAGCACTGACTAATGTTATAGTAGTCAGGCTTAGGCTTGATTACAAGTACTTCTGGTAGTTTGGCAGACAGACACTTGATGATCAAACCAAATGCAATATATATGGTCAGTTCTATGGTCACAGCCTTGAACACTATGTGCTTAATTGCCCACTTATTGAAGAATATAGAGATAGACCATACCCCCGGCCGGGATTGAACCCACGGTCATAGAGTCTCAAAACTCCAGCCCGTCGCGTTAGCCACTAGACCAGCTAGCCACAATAAGATTCATCCAACTAGGTATATTTCTACACCATAGGAAGGTTAGCACAGGCACCACTGTGACCACAAATGCAAGTTTTTACAGACGAATCTCCAGCTAGCGTGGCCGTGACGAACTCTAGCTCAAGTCCCTTCACTGCCGTCAACATGACTTAAGAAATCGTAATGACACGATTGCAAATAAACCATACCCCCGGCCGGGATTGAACCCGCGGTCATAGAATCTCAAAACTCCAGCCCGTCGCGTTAGCCACGAGACTCTATGACCGCGGGTTCAATCCCGGCCGGGGGTATGGTTTATTTGCAATCGTGTCATTACGATTTCTTAAGTCATGTTGACGGCAGTGAAGGGACTTGAGCTAGAGTTCGTCACGGCCACGCTAGCTGGAGATTCGTCTGTAAAAACTTGCATTTGTGGTCACAGAGGTGCCTGTGCTAACCTTCCTATGGTGTAGAAATATACCTAGTTGGATGAATCTTATTGTGGCTAGCTGGTCTAGTGGCTAACGCGACGGGCTGGAGTTTTGAGACTCTATGACCGCGGGTTCAATCCCGGCCGGGGGTATGGTTTATTTGCAATCGTGTCATTACGATTTCTTAAGTCAATATAGAGATAGTATCATAACTTATGTGATTTGTCCAAGATATCTTGGTAATGAAAATAAGGTACCCGACATGTTAAGCAAATTTCTTAAATTTGCTTGCAACAGATAAGTCAACTGTTAACCCTTTTTGGGCCTAGTTCCTAGGCCTTTTGGGTATCCATATGCTCTTGCGTTACCGTGCACAGGGTGGATATGTGGTGCACAATAAACTAGCTGCTTCGGCTGCTTCTCAACCTGCAGCTTGATAGACTCACAACCTTACAGCCTCGTTGACCCTATCGCACCTTCTCTTACAACTAAGTAAGAAGCCTGCTTCACAGCCTCGTTGACCCTATCGCACCTTCTCTTACAACTAAGTAAGAAGCCTGCTTCCACCAAGCATCCTCGTGAAGTCATTCCAATTCCTGACCACTCTGAGACTAAGAAATACTTCCTGACATCTCTGTGGCCCATCTATGTCATTAACATCTATTTGTGCCCCGAGTATCAGCGTCCCTCCTCTCAAACAACCTATTTTTATCTACCCTATCAATGCTGTTTTCATGTCTCTTTTGGTTCTTCTGTCCTCCAGTGTCGTTAGATTCAATTCTGTTAGCCTCTCCTCTTATCTTCTACCCGTTCTCTCTGGTAGAAGCTTCGTTACATACTTCTGCACCATCTCTAGGTTCTTACTATGCTTCCTCGAGAGTGAGTTCCATGTTGATGCTGTGTACTTCAAAAGGAGCTTAATATATGTTGCTTAAAGGATCCAGAGTGACGTTGTTGAAATTCTTGAAGGCCACTCTTAGATTTGCGCTAGAACGTGTGTTGTCTCCAGTTGACTGGTGGGCTCTTGAACTCTCTCATACTCTTGAAATATTTCATGCTGTGATAGGTGTTAGGAACACATTGCTTTAGTATCTGCAGCCACGAAATACCACATAATTACAACATTATTTATCGTGTTCGTTAGGAAATGTGCTGCCGCCAGCTTAGGAACTGCCGCAGATCAATACTTGCCCATTCTTAAAGCTGAGCTCCCGCCACCACTCTTGTGACATCACATCTTCTCTCTGTGATATATGTAGATCGTGTGTATATGACGAGCTGTACAGGCAGGAGGGAAGAGTGTGGAGACTTCTAGGGTGTCTGTTGCAAGGCAGGGTGGCAGGGTGGGTCCAGCGTGACGCAAGGAGGGGGTCTAGCCTGGCCCAGACATCATTCGTGGCCCAGACATCTCGCTCAGACATCGCTGGTGTCTGGGAGAAGGAGGAAGTGAAGCGGAAATCTTTCGTTAAATTCATGAATGTCTGGTGTGACCTCCCCCGCATCCAGCCAGCTGCTGCTGCTGCCCACCATCACATAACACTTGAAGAAACGCCCCTCGGCTGCTCTCTTTCAGTAACTGATTTTATAAATATAATGATAGAAAAGGAGGAGGAAGTGTGTGCTGTGCTCAACACTTGATGGAAGAGGAGGTGTGTGCTGTGCTCAACACTTAATGGAAGAGGAGGTGTGTGCTGTGCTCAACACTTAATGGAAGAGGAGGAAGTGTGTGCTGTGCTCAACACTTAATGGAAGAGGAGGAAGTGTGTATTGTGCTCAACACTTAATGGAAGAGGAGGAAGTGTGTATTGTGCTCAACACTTGATGGAAGAGGAGGTGTGTGGTGTGCTCAACACTTGATGGAAGAGGAGGAAGTGTGTATTGTGCTCAACACTTGATGGAAGAGGAGGTGTGTGCTGTGCTCAACACTTGATGGAAGAGGAGGAAGTGTGTATTGTGCTCAACACTTAATGGAAGAGGAGGTGTGTGGTGTGCTCAACACTTAATGGAAGAGGAGGAAGTGTGTATTGTGCTCAACACTTGATGGAAGAGGAGGTGTGTGGTGTGCTCAACACTTAATGGAAGAGGAGGAAGTGTGTGCTGTGCTCAACACTTAATGGAAGAGGAGGAAGTGTGTATTGTGCTCAACACTTGATGGAAGAGGAGGAAGTGTGTATTGTGCTCAACACTTAATGGAAGAGGAGGTGTGTGCTGTGCTCAACACTTAATGGAAGAGGAGGAAGTGTGTATTGTGCTCAACACTTAATGGAAGAGGAGGAAGTGTGTATTGTGCTCAACACTTAATGGAAGAGGAGGTGTGTGCTGTGCTCAACACTTAATGGAAGAGGAGGAAGTGTGTATTGTGCTCAACACTTAATGGAAGAGGAGGTGTGTGGTGTGCTCAACACTTAATGGAAGAGGAGGAAGTGTGTATTGTGCTCAACACTTAATGGAAGAGGAGGTGTGTGCTGTGCTCAACACTTAATGGAAGAGGAGGAAGTGTGTATTGTGCTCAACACTTGATGGAAGAGGAGGAAGTGTGTGCTGTGCTCAACACTTGATGGAAGAGGAGGAAGTGTGTATTGTGCTCAACACTTAATGGAAGAGGAGGAAGTGTGTGCTGTGCTCAACACTTGATGGAAGAGGAGGAAGTGTGTATTGTGCTCAACACTTAATGGAAGAGGAGGAAGTGTGTGCTGTGCTCAACACTTGATGGAAGAGGAGGTGTGTGCTGTGCTCAACACTTAATGGAAGAGGAGGAAGTGTGTGCTGTGCTCAACACTTAATGGAAGAGGAGGAAGTGTGTATTGTGCTCAACACTTAATGGAAGAGGAGGAAGTGTGTATTGTGCTCAACACTTGATGGAAGAGGAAGTGTGTACTGTGCTCAACACTTAATGGAAGAGGAGGAGGTGTGTGCTGTGCTGTGTGATGAGATGGCAGATTACAAATTTCATGGACCAGCACAACCAGCATAACCCGAACCAGCATGGTTTTAGAGCAGGACGATCATGCAAAGATGTTTAACAAATGCGATCATGGAGTGATAGCGCACAAAATGAGGGCCATGGGCATTACGGGGGAAGGTAGGCAGATGGGTTTTTCGGGTTCCTAACACACAGAACACAAAAAGTAGTAGTCAACAGAGCAAGATCCATCATCAGCGAGGTAAAAAGTTCAGTGCCCCTAGGCACTGTCCTGGCACCTCTGCTGTTTCTGTTCCTCATAATATACATAGATAAAAACACCCGTCACACTTTTGTATCATCATTTGCAGATGACACTAAAATAATCATGAAAGTCACTACTGTAGAGGACACTGAAAAATCACTGGAAGACATAAGCAGGGTTTTCCAGTGGGCAGTGGCGAACAACATGACGTTCAACGGTGATAAGTTCCAGTTGCTTAGGTATGGAAAGAATGAACTCTAAAGGAACACTATATACAAAACTCAAGAGGATCACCAAATAGAACGAAAGGAACACGTAAAAGACCTGGGAATAATTATGTCAGCTGCCCTTTCTTTTAAAGAACATTATAAGACAAAGATTACGACAGCCAGGAGGATGGCCGGGTGGGTATTGAGAACCTTGAAAACAAGTGAAATAATTCCACTGGTGACACTCTTCAACTCGCTAGTGCTCCCTCATTTAAAATACTGCTCAGTGCTGACGGCCCCGTTCAAAGCAGGAGAAATATCAGAGCTGGAACAAATACAGAGATCGTTTACGGCTCTCACTGAGCCAGTAGATCACCTAAATTACTGGGAACGCCTTCAAGTCTTGAACATGTACTCATTGGAGCGGAGGAGAGAGATACATGATAATATACACCTGGAAAGTACTCGAGGGCCTGGTCCCAAATCTGCACACTGAAAAAACAGCATACTGGAGTGAGAAATATGGGAGGAAGTGCAAAATAAACCAGTTAGAAGCAGGGGTACAGTGGGCACAATAAGGGAACACTGTATGAACATTCGTGGCCCCAGACTATTCAACATCTTACCAGAAGAAGTCTATAGGAGGAAACTGGACAAGTTTCTTTACCAAGTGCCAGATCAACCAGGCTGTGATGAATATGTGGGGCAGCGGGCGTCCAGCAGCAACAGCTAGTTGACCAGGCAAGCACTAGACGACCCTGGCCTTTGGCCGGGCTCCGAGAGTAGTGAAACTCTCGAAACTCTTCAAAGGTATATCAAAGGTGTGCTCAACACTTGATGGCAGAGGAGGAAGTGTGTACTGTACACACTTGATGGTTATGCCTGGTCACGGTGCCACATAATGACCATATTCTCTCAATGACATGGCATTTATGTATATGTCGTGCCGAATAGGTAAAACTTGCGATATTGGCTTTTCTGGCCGAATAAGCCAAGCGAAAATATGTCCTTGCAATAATTTCGCAAAAAATCATTCTGAACGTAACGAAAAAAATATATTTCATTGTGTTTGTCTATTATTAAATAATTGTAAACTTATCTAAAATATATTCAGTTGGATTAGGCTAAATTAAATTGAGCTTGTTATAATAAGGTTAGGTAAGTTTTCTAAGGTTCTTTTGGTACAAAATTATTAATTTTGACATTAACATAAATGAAAAAATCTTTCAATAAACGTATAGGGAAAAATTTTGGAGAGGACTTAATTTTAAATGAGTTCTTGCTAATTGACCAGTTTTAACTACTCGGCACAAATAAATATATATATATATATATATATATATATATATATATATATATATATATATATATATATATATATATATATATATATATATATATATATATATGCAAGACAAGCCATGGGAGGGGGAATCTTAAGCTCAAGTACTTTCACACTTCTCACTGCGTCATCAGGAGCTGTTCAGTGTTACAAGGGCAGCAACAGGAGATGTCAAGTTGTCAAGTTGTCAGTTTTATAGAAAAAATATTTCGAAGTGAGTTTTCTTAAATATTAAAATCAAATAAATTTTCCTTACAGGGTTGTCGAGTGATTAAACAGAGGAGCAGCGCTGTGTCACCCTTACCAGTTTACCGCTTTATTTCATAGGCATAAGCATTTAAATAGATCAGAACTGCAACGAGAACACTGAGAACTGAAGCGTTCCAAATTGTCTTTACGAACCAATACATGATGTTGCCGAGGTCAACCCCCTCCCCTCCCCCTTCCCTCCCCCCTCCACTCCCCTCCCTCCCCTCCCCTTTTTCCAGGGTGCATCAAGGCTGCATGATCAACCAGTCCTTTACTGCTGGCCTCGCGCAGTCCAGCGTTTAATTAATCACAGCTCTGCTGGTCTGGAACTAATTTGAGGAGCTCATAGAGTTGCCTCTAGAAGACAGCCAGTGGTTTATTGTTAGGTCCTCTTATGCATGGAGGGAGTAAGTTGAAGAGTCGGGGACCTCTGACGCTCACTGAGTTTTCTCTTAGTGTACTGACCTTTCTTTAAAAAAGAAAAACACGATAAGGCAAATGTCACGACAGCCAGGAAGATGACGGGTGGACAATGTCACGACAGCCAGGAAGATGACGGGTGGACAATGTCACGACAGCCAGGAAGATGACGGGGTGGACAATGTCACGACAGCCAGGAAGATGACGGGTGGACAATGTCACGACAGCAAGGAAGAAGACGGGGTGGACAATGTCACGACAGCCAGGAAGATGACGGGTGGACAATGTCACGACAGCCAGGAAGATGACGGGTGGACAATGTCACGACAGCCAGGAAGATGACGGGTGGACAATGTCACGACAGCCAGGAAGATGACGGGTGGACAATGTCACGACAGCCAGGAAGATGACGGGGTGGACAATGTCACGACAGCCATGAAGATGACGGGTGGACAATGTCACGACAGCCAGGAAGATGACGGGTGGACAATGTCACGACAGCCATGAAGATGACGGGTGGACAATGTCACGACAGCCAGGAAGATGAGCGGTGGACAATGTCACGGCAGCCAGGAAGATGACGGGTGGACAATGTCACGACAGCCAGGAAGATGACGGGTGGACAATGTCACGACAGCCAGGAAGATGACGGTGGACAATGTCACGACAGCCAGGAAGATGACGGGTGGACAATGTCACGACAGCCAGGAAGATGACGGGGTGGACAATGTCACGACAGCCATGAAGATGACGGGTGGACAATGTCACGACAGCCAGGAAGATGACGGGTGGACAATGTCACGGCAGCCAGGAAGATGACGGGTGGACCAATGTCACGACAGCCAGGAAGATGACGGGTGGACAATGTCACGACAGCCAGGAAGATGACGGGTGGACAATGTCACGACAGCCAGGAAGATGACGGGTGGACAATGTCACGACAGCCAGGAAGATGACGGGTGACAATGTCACGACAGCCAGGAAGATGACGGGTGGACAATGTCACGACAGCCAGGAAGATGACGGGGTGGACAATGTCACGACAGCCAGGAAGATGACGGGTGGACAATGTCACGACAGCCAGGAAGATGACGGGTGGACAATGTCACGACAGCCAGGAAGATGACGGGTGGACAATGTCACGACAGCCAGGAAGATGACGGGTGGACAATGTCACGACAGCCAGGAAGATGACGGGTGGACAATGTCACGACAGCCAGGAAGATGACGGGTGGACAATGTCACGACAGCCAGGAAGATGACGGGTGGACAATGTCACGACAGCCAGGAAGATGACGGGTGGACAATGTCACGACAACCAGGAAGATGACGGGTGGACAATGTCACGACAGCCAGGAAGATGACGGGTGGACAATGTCACGACAGCCAGGAAGATGACGGGTGGACAATGTCACGACAGCCAGGAAGATGACGGGTGGACAATGTCACGACAGCCAGGAAGATGACGGGTGGACAATGTCACGACAGCCAGGAAGATGACGGGTGGACAATGTCACGACAGCCAGGAAGATGACGGGTGGACAATGTCACGACAGCCAGGAAGATGACGGGTGGACAATGTCACGACAGCCAGGAAGATGACGGGTGGACAATGTCACGACAGCCAGGAAGATGACGGGTGGACAATGTCACGACAGCCAGGAAGATGACGGGTGGACAATGTCACGACAGCCAGGAAGATGACGGGGTGGACAATGTCACGACAGCCAGGAAGATGACGGGGTGGACAATGTCACGACAGCCATGAAGATGACGGGTGGACAATGTCACGACAGCCAGGAAGATGACGGGTGGACAATGTCACGACAGCCAGGAAGATGACGGGTGGACAATGTCACGACAGCCAGGAAGATGACGGGTGGACAATGTCACGACAGCCAGGAAGATGACGGGTGGACAATGTCACGACAGCCAGGAAGATGACGGGTGGACAATGTCACGACAGCCAGGAAGATGACGGGGTGGACAATGTCACGACAGCCAGGAAGATGACGGGGTGGACAATGTCACGACAGCCAGGAAGATGACGGGGTGGACAATGTCACGACAGCCATGAAGATGACGGGTGGACAATGTCACGACAGCCAGGAAGATGACGGGTGGACAATGAAAACTTTCAAAACAAGGGAAATAGTGTCAGTGGTAACACTATATAAATATTTAAATTGTGGTCTCTCGCTTAAGGTGATGACGGCTCGGTTTAGGGCAGGAGAAATGTGTACTCAGTGGAGCATAGATACTCACACATGATAATATATATGTGGAAAGTACTTGAGGGGTCTGTCCCAAACCTTCACACTGCCATAACAACTTACTGGATTGAGAGTTATGGAAGTGCAAAATAAACCAAGTGAAAAGCAGAGCAAGGCTGAAGTAGACACAATATGAGAACATTGTATCAACATCTGTGGCCCCAGACTGTTTAACATTCTATCAGAAGATATCAGAAACAACTGCTGGGGAAGTGTAACGGATATGTGGACCACTGGGCTGCCAGCAGGAGCAGTCTGGTTGACCAGACAATCCTGGCCCAAGGCCGGGCTGTGAGAGTAAAAAAAAAAATGGAAACTCATCAAAGATATACTTATTACGCACTTGTTTTATAATAGAGATACTCTCCATGTTCTGTCATGTCTCTTGTTATTGTATGGATTGTGATGTTCAGGCTTGGAACCAATCCCTTTAAGATTTTCCAGATGTAAATTATGATGCACCTTTTTCGCCAATGTTCTAAGGATTACAGCTGAAGAGACGTCAGGCATTCCCAGTAGTTCAGATGTTTGGTTGAGTGTTTTCCAGCTTAGCAGTGTGGCGGAGGCAAACAATGGCAAACATCCTCCAGCAGCAAACACATGATACATGATACAGATGACACGTGTGAGCAAGACACTGAAGAACAGACGACCATGACCTTCCAGTTAACAGTCAGTAACTGTCTACCAGTGGCTGTTGAAGAACTGTGTGAGGTATGACTATATCAACAGTGGCGACTCACCTGGCAGTGCCGTAGCTAAGCAGCACCAGGAAACGTTCAGATCTGCACGAGCATCAACGAGCATCACTGATGGTGAGAGGGTACTTTGGACGATGTGTAGGCGTGCGGGCGTGTGGGCGTAATACGTGACTTGAGCACGGTGGTATGTGTGTGTTGAAGGGGATGTGTGTTTATGTGAATGTATATATGTATGTTTGGTCACGTGGTCATGTACACACGGGGTTACACACATCGTCGAGGAGGTGAGTCATACGTTTGGCCGTGCTTCCTAGGAGCCTTTCCTGGAAAACATACATAAATGCACGTACATGGCATTTTATTAAGAACAGTTACACAAGTGACATGTTTCTACTCCCCGCTGGCACCAGGTGCCAGTCCTCACCCACCCAAGTGCCAAGAACCTTCTTTAAGTCTGAAAAGATAGCCTATCTATCCCTCTCTATACTATCTTACTTCTGTTACCTTATCGTAACACTCCAGTAGGTTTGTGACTCAGGATTTTCCTTCCCTGAAGCCGTGCTGGTTATTGTATATAAGCTCATTCTTTTCTAGGTACTCCACCACTCTTGTCCTGATAATCTTCTTCATGACTTCATGTACTATACATGTCAGAGACACTGGTCTGTAATTTAGTGCAGCCTGTCTGTCTTCTTTCTTAAAAATCGGACTACGGTTGCTGTCTTCCACACCTCAGGCAGTTGCCCAGTTTCGATAGGTTTATTGAAGACTGTTGTTAGTGGCACACAGTACGTCTGCTCCCTCACTCAGAACCCAGGGAGAGATATTATCTGAGCCTTCGAGGTATCTAACTCACATAGCAGTTTCTACACTTCTTCCCTTGTTGTATTTATTATGTCCAATGGTCGTTGATGAAGTCTGGTGCTCTGTGAATACCTCCCTAAATCTGTACTGAGCTCTTCACAAACTTCCTGGTCACTCCCTGTGATCTCCCCTCCTTCCTTCTTCAGTCTAATTACCTGATCCTTGACTTGTTTTCCTCTTGATGTGG
Source organism: Cherax quadricarinatus (assembly GCF_026875155.1). Classification (NCBI taxonomy): domain Eukaryota; kingdom Metazoa; phylum Arthropoda; class Malacostraca; order Decapoda; family Parastacidae; genus Cherax; species Cherax quadricarinatus. Next base: position 11,455,764 of record NC_069401.1, read on the forward strand.
CTGTATAACAACTTTGGGTTAGATTTGGCTTATAATGCTATGCCATTCTCATACTGCCGCTGGGGCTGTCTCTCCTTATTCATGCATATTCGTTTCTGGCTTTTCGGCTCAATTCCTTGTTTTTCTGAGTCATTTGCCTTCTATACTTTTTACATACTCTAACACTCTTTGCCTTTCCACACCTCCGGGTAAACCATGGGCTCACTCTGGTCTTCCCATTGTTTATGGTGTGTGTGTGTGTGTGTGTGTGTGTGTGTGTGTGTGTGTGTAGGTTGTATGTGTATGTGTGTGTGTGTGTGTGTAGGTTGTATGTGATGTGTGTGTGTGTGTACTCACCTAATTGTGGTTGCAGAGGTCGAGCCACAGCTCCTAGCCCCGCCTCTTCACTGGTCGATACTAGGTCACTCTCCCTGCTTCGTGAGTTTTATCATACATCTTCTTAAAGCTATGTATGGTTCCTGCTTCCACTACATCACTCGCCAGGCTATTCCACTTCCTAACAACTCTGTAGCTGAAGAAATACTTCCTAATATCCCTTTGACTCATCTGAGTCTTCAGCTTCCAATTGTGACCCCTTGTTTCTGTGTCCCATCTCTGGAACATCCTGTCTCTGTCCACCTTATCTATTCCACGCAGTATTTTGTATGTCGTTATCATGTTTCCCCTGACCCTCCTGTCCTCCAGTGTCATCATGCCGATTTCCCTTAACCTTTCTTCGTAGGAAATTCCCCTTAGCTCTGGAACCAGCCTTGTTGCAAATTTTTGCACTTTCTCTAATTTCTTGAAAGGCTTGATCAAATGTGGGTTCCAAACTGGTGCTTCGTACTCTAGTATAGTCCTGACGTACACAGTGTACAGAGTCTTGAACGATTCTTTACTGAGGTATCGGAACGCTTTTCTTAGGTTTGCCAGGCGCCCATATGCCGCAGCAGTTATCTGGTTAATGTGTGTTTCCGGAGACGTGCTCGGTATTGTACTCACCCCTAGATCTTTCTCCTTGAGCGAGGTTTACAGTCTTTGGCCGCCTAGCCAATACTCTGTCTGCGGTCTTCTTTGCGCTTCTGCGGTCTTCTTTGCGCTTCCCCGATCTTCATGACTTTGCATTTGGCAGGGTTGAATTCGAGAAGCCAGTTGCTGGACTAGGTGTCCAGCCTGTCCAGGTCTCTTTGTAGTCCTGCCTCATCTGATTTAATTATCTTCATTAACTTCACATCATCTGCGAACAGGGACACTTCAGAGTCTATCCCTTCCATCATGACATTCACATATATCAAAAATAGCACTGGTCCTAGGACTGACCCCTGTGTGTGTGTGTGTGTGTGTGTGTGTGTGTGTGTGTGTGTGTGTGTTGTTGTGTGTGTGTGTGTGTGTGTGTGCGTACGTATTTGTGGTTGCAAGTCGAGTTATAGCTCCTGAGGGGTGTGTGTGTGTGTGTGTGTGTGTGTGTGTGTGTGTGTGTGTGTGTGTGTGTGTGTGTGTGTGTGTGTGTGTGTGTGTGTGTACGTACGTATTTGTGGTTGCAAGGGTCGAGTTATAGCTCCTGAGTGTGTGTGTGTGTGTGTGTGTGTGTGTGTGTGTGTGTGTGTGTGTGTGTGTGTGTGTGTGTGTGTGTGTGTGTGTGTGTGCGTACGTATTTGTGGTTGCAAGGGTCGAGTTATAGCTCCTGTGTGTGTGTGTGTGTGTGTGTGTGTGTGTGTGTGTGTGTGTGTGTGTGTGTGTGTGTGTGTGCCGTCATTTTCTGTATTATACTTTCACTTTTCAATATTCCTGTTGATTGACCTTAGTTAGGAGGCCTGTGCTCGCAACATTGATCCTGGTGATAAGTAAGGCACATGTAACAGTTGGGTATCTTCATTCCGAAACGTTTTGCCTACACAATAGACTTCTTCAGTAGAATACAGAGGTGCAGCAGAACTGTAGAGATGTTAAGGCGATGTATTCACTGGTCAACAATTTTTGAAAAGTTGTATGCTTCTTAAATGAGATTAGTTAATTCTTCTGTATTTTCATTTCCTAAATCCAAATATCACCTTGAAAAATGCTTATTGGTTTAATGATACGAGACATGTAATATTTGATTATTTTATTATAACGTACAATATGTGTCAGTATGTTTTAAATTCTAATCCGTACCTACTCTCTGCCTTTTTGCTTGACGCTTATAGTGGGCTGAACAATCATCTCTTTCCAATGTCCAGCAATAGTCTACAAGCATTCTTGTGCCTCATTTGCCTTGGTACCATTTTTCCATGGTTGAAATATCTTGGTGGAACCTTTCAACATGTTCGTCACTAACTGCCCAACAGTTCGCTGGAAAAAAGTTTGAATGCGAGTCCAAAAAGTGGATTTTAAGTGGCATGTTACATCCCATGTTCTTGTAGGACGTGATGACGGTCACGAAATTTTGAAATCTTCACATTAGCTGCTAGGAGATTTCACTGTTGAAGACGAAAGCCTAACAATTCTGCCTAATTTTTGGGTAGCTGGAGATCCCAGACAAGGTCATGGAATTTCCCTTTTGTTATGAGATGCGGCCTAGAGGAATGTGCTTCATCAAAGTTTCGGTCACTCTGTAATCCAGGACTGTCATCCTTCTCATCGTCCTCCTCACCACTTTCTTCATCTAACTCGAAGGATACCAAAGTTGGTGCATCAGGAACAGGTAGACCTTCTCCATGTGGAGCTGGGCGAATAGCTGATAGAATGTTTCGATATTCAATGGACCCCCTTTTTTTGACAAGCCCTTTCGTACTGGAAGTACTATGTAGAAATAACAATTGTTGATATTGTCTGTTGGCTCCCGCCATGTCACTGGCACAGCAGAAGGCATTCCTTTCCTCTTCCTGTTCAACCATTGGCGAAAGTTAGTAGCACAATTGTTGCAGCACATATGTGGAGCCCAGTTCTTATCCTGGTCACAAATCTTGCATCCAAAATTTAGGTGATATGCCTTTCTGACCATAGCAGTTATAGGGCGCTTCTGTGATGCAAAGGTCACCTCACCACAAATGTAGCGGAAGTTGGCTGTCCTGTTCACACAAGTACGAGGCATCTGAAAGAAGAAAACAACAACAATTAGAAGATAAACAGAAAATTTATTCATTAATTTATCATTAAAATACAGAGCATGACTGCTAAGTAGAAGTATTTATATCATTCAGTAGGAAAATAAAATTAATAAAATATTCCTCACATGCATATCAATAGTTTGCTCAGTGACACGTAAGTGTATATTGAGAAGTAGAGCTAACAAACAATTTTAACCATGATATTCATTATCAGTGACCTAAAATTAGTTGGAAATTGCTACTCTGGTCTCGGAAGCATTTTGGTTGTTGACCAGTGTGCAGTCCATCACCCTCGAAGACGAAGTTTTGAGGTGGTCAGTCTCTCACCCTGCATAATAATTTTGCTCCATAGTCTTACTTATCAACTTGCCGGCATTGTACCATTATCATATTTACCGTCCTTGGGTGGCCTGGTGGCTAAAGCCCCCGCTTCACACACGGAGGGCCCGGGTTCGATTCCCGGCGGGTGGAAACATTTCGACACGTTTCCTTACACCTGTTGTCCTGTTCACCTAGCAGCAAATAGGTACCTGGGTGTTAGTCGACTGGTGTGGGTCGCATCCTGGGGGACAAGATTAAGGACCCCAATGGAAATAAGTTAGACAGTCCTCGATGACGCACTGACTTTCTTGGGTTATCCTGGGTGGCTAACCCTCCGGGGTTAAAAATCCGAACGAAATCTTATCTTATCTTATCTCCTAATGGATAGGCCTTGACTAGGAGGACTTGGCTAGTAACATTGCTGCATGTGGATATGCCTTACCTAGGCCGCGGAGGACTGAAAGTAATGACTTACTAGCCAACAGTAACGGAATGTTGATAACGGAATTTAATAACACAGCAGAACCGCTAACATGAATATCGACACTGAATCATCTCCCACGGTAGAGAAGGTCCTGTGAGAGAGTTAGTCGCTAAGTTGACAGTGACCAGCCAGGGAGGTACTATCCTCCTGTCATACTAGTGTGTAACACACGTAGTAGGATGGTAGACAGGATGGTTCTGACTCCTCAGCATAGTAATTATAATCCTCCTCAGCACTGTAACTGTAACTCTTCTCAGCACAGTAGCTATAACTCTCCTCAGCACAGTAACTATAACTCCTCAGCACAGTAACTATAACTCTCCTCGGCACAGTAACTATAACTCTCCTCGGCACAGTAACTATAACTGTCCTCGGCACAGTAACTATAACTCTCCTCGGCACAGTAACTATAACTCTCCTCACAGCTAACGCTAATACTATAACTCTCCTCAGCACAGTAACTATAACTCTCCTCGGCACAGTAACTATAACTCTCCTCGGCACTGATAACTATAACTCCCTCAGCACGTAACTATAACCTCTCCCCGCACTGTAACTATAACTCTCCTTGGCACTGTAACTATAACTCTCCTCAGCACAGTAACTATAACTCTTCTCGGCACTGTAACTATAACTCTCCTAAGCACTGTAACTATAACTCTCCTCAGCACTGTAACTATAACTCTCCTCAGCACTGTAACTATAACTCTCCTCAGCACAGTAACTATAACTCTCCTCAGCACAGTAACTATAACTCTCCTCAGCACAATAACTATAACTCTCCTCAGCACAGTAACTATAACTCTCCTCAGCACAGTAACTATAACTCTCCTCAGCACTGTAACTATAACTCTCCTCAGCACTGTAACTATAACTCTCCTCAGCACAGTAACTATAACTCTCCTCAGCACATACTATAACTCTCCTCAGCACAGTAACTATAACTCTCCTCGGCACAGTAACTATAACTCTCCTCAGCACAGTAACTATAACTCTCCTCGGCACAGTAACTATAACTCTCCTCAGCACAGTAACTATAACTCTCCTCGGCACAGTAACTATAACTCTCCCCTCAAAGCCGCACAGTAACTATAATCTCCTCGCAAAAGTAACTATAAATCTCCTCAGCACTGTAACTATAACTCTCCTCGGCACAGTAACTATAACTCTCCTCAGCACTGTAACTATAACTCTCCTCGGCACAGTAACTATAACTTCCCCTTCAAAACACTGACTAACTATAACTCTCCCGGCACAGTTACTATAACTCTCCTCGGCACAGTAACTATAACTCTCCTCGCACAGTTTAACTGTGGGTTCTATAATCTCCTGGACAGTGTATACTGTCCGGCACAGTTATATACTGTCTCGGAAGTGATAACTGTCGTGACAGTTATCTCTGCAGTGTTAACTGTGGCAGTTATGTCTGCGTGTGTGTGTGTGTGTGTGCGCGCACGCACGCTCACTGACACAGTTAGGTTCACCAACATGTTCATTACTGGTGCATTATGTATCTTCATCCTGCATGTTACTTAGCAGTGCCTAGCAGTGCCTAGCAGTCTGCGAGGGTCAAAGGGTGCCTGGTAACGTTAGTGTTGTTTAGTGCCAGTGTGTGCTTGGTGGTGTCTAGTAAGGTGAGAGGGGTAAAGGGTGGCACTCAGTGCCTGTGAATAAACATGCAGACAGGGTGCCAGACGACGCTTATATAGTGTATGATCCTTCATGTCTGGCGCTGTAGAGGCCCTGCTACTTCTGCTCCTGCTACTGCTACTGCTACTGCTGCTGCTGCTGCTACTGCTACTGCTACTACTGCTACTTCTGCTCCTGCTACTGCTACTACTGTTACTTCTGCTCCTGCTACTGCTACTACTGCTACTGCTGCTACTGCTACTGCTACCTACTGCTACTGCTGCTACTGCTACTACTACTACTGCTACTGCTGCTACTGCTACTACTACTACTGCTGCCTACTGCTACTGCTACTACTACTACTACTACTACTACTATTACTACTACTACTGCTGCTGCTGCTGCTACTACTGCTACTGCTGCTGCTGCTACTGCTACTACTACTACTACTACTACTACTGCTGCTGCTGCTGCTGCTGCTACTACTGCTACTGCTGCTGCTGCTACTGCTACTGCTACTGCTGCTACTTGCTACTACTGCTGCTGCTGTTGCTACTGCTGCTGCTACTGCTATGCTACTGCTGCTGCTGCTACTGCTACTGCTCTGCTACTGCACTGCTGCTGCTGCTGCTACTGACTGCTGCTGCTGCTGCTGCTTGCTACTGCTACTGCTACTACTGCTGCTACTGCTACTACTGCTACTGCTGTTGCTACTGCTGCTGCTACTGCTACTTGCTACTGCTTGCTGCTGCTGCTATGCACTGCTGCTGCTACTGCTACTGCTGCTGCTGTGCTACTGCTACTGCTACTGCATACTGCTGACTGCTACGCTATGCTACTACTGCCTACTGCTCTGCTGCTGCTACTTGCTACTGCTACTGCTACTGCTACGCACTGCTGCTGCTACTGCTGCTGACTACTACTGCTGCTGCTGCTGCTACTACTGCTACTGCTACTGTACTGCTGCTGCTCTCTGCTGCTGCTAATTCTGCTACGCTACTGCTACTGCTGCTGCTACTGCTGCTATGCTACTCCCTGCTGCTGCTGCTACTGACTACTGCTACTGCTGCTGCTACTGCTACTGCTCGCTGCTGCTTGCTGCTGCATGTCTGTTTACTATTTACTACTGCTGCTGCTACAGCTGCTGCTCTGTACTGCTGTTTGCTACTGCTGATGCTGCTACTTGCAGCTGCTGCTACTGCTGCTACTGCTGCTGCTGCTGCCTTTTGCTGTCTGCTGCTTTACTACTGCTGCTGCTACTGCTGTCTGCATACTGCTATCTGCTACTACTGCTGCTACTGCTACTGTGCTGCTGCTGCTACTGCTACTACTGCTGCTACTGCGCTGCTACTGCTACTGCTTACTGCTGCTACTGCTACTGCTGCTGCTACTGCTACTGCCTGCTATACTGCTGCTACTGCTACTGCTCTGCAGCTGCTACTGCTACTGCTGCTGCTACTGCTCTGCTACTGCTCTGCTGCTGCTTGCTACTGCTGCTGCTACTGCACTGCTGCTACTGCTGCTACTGCTACTGCTGCTGCTACTACTGCTGCTACTGCTGCTGCTACTGCTACTGCTACTGCTGCTGCTACTGCTTCTGCTACTGCTACTGCTGCTGCTACTGCTACTGCTACTGCTGCGCTACTGTACTGCTACTGCTACTGCTACGCTACTACTGCTGCTCTGCTACTGCTGCTCTACTGTTATGGGTACTGCTACTACGCGCTGCTGCTACTCTGCTACTACTGCTGCTACTGCTACTGCTGCTACTACTGCTGCTGCTACTGCTACTTGTCTTCTTGTTACTTTTTTCGTATTATTGTTTTTGTTGTTACTTTTATGTGTTACTTGGGTTGTTTCTTTTATTGTACTGTTACTTTTGTTATGTTGTTGGTGTTGTTGTTACTTTTGATGTGATACTTGTGTTGTTACTCTTTTATTTTGCTGATCTCTGTTGTTTAGTTGTTGTTGCTACTTTTCTTGAGCTGTTGCTTTTGTGTTGTTACGTTTCCCATGTTACTTAAGCTACTCTGATTCTTTTTGTCATGCTGCTGCCGTTGCTGTTGTCATGCCGTTGCTGTTGTCATGCTGCTGCCGTTGCTGTTGTCATGCTGCTGCCGTTGCTGTTGTCATGCTGCTGCCGTTGCTGTTGTCATGCCGTTGCTGTTGTCATGCTGCTGCCGTTGCTGTTGTCATGCTGCTGCCGTTGCTGTTGTCATGCCGTTGCTGTTGTCATGCTGCTGCCGTTGCTGTTGTCATGCTGCTGCCGTTGCTGTTGTCATGCTGCTGCCGTTGCTGTTGTCATGCTGCTGCCGTTGCTGTTGTCATGCTGCTGCCGTTGCTGTTGTCATGCTGCTGCCGTTGCTGTTGTCATGCTGCTGCCGTTGCTGTTGTCATGCTGCTGCCGTTGCTGTTGTCATGCTGCTGCCGTTGCTGTTGTCATGCTGCTGCCGTTGCTGTTGTTCATGCTGCTGCCGTTGCTGTTGTCATGCTGCTGCCGTTGCTGTTGTCATGCTGCTGCCGTTGCTGTTGTCATGCTGCTGCCGTTGCTGTTGTCATGCTGCTGCCGTTGCTGTTGTCATGCTGCTGCCGTTGCTGTTGTCATGCTGCTGCCGTTGCTGTTGTATGCTGCTGCCGTTGCTGTTGTCATGCTGCTGCCGTTGCTGTTGTCATGCTGCTGCCGTTGCTGTTGTCATGCTGCTGCCGTTGCTGTTGTTATGCTGCTGCCGTTACTTTTGTCATGCTGCTGCCGTTGCTGTTGTTATTTCTGTTATTAATGTTATTGTAGGTGTTGTTGTTGTTCCTTTTGTTTTTGTTGTTGCAATTGTTGATATTATTGTGGTTGTTGTTGCTGTTTTTTTGTTGTTGCTGTTGTTACTGTTCATTTGTCGTTGTTGTTGGGTTCTGTTGGTGCTGTACTGTTTGTTATTGTTGTTGTTCCTGTTGGTTTCTGTACTGTTTCCTGTTGGTTTTTGTATGTTTGTTTTGTTGTTGCTCCTGTTAGTACTGTTGCTGTTCCATTTCTTGTTGTTTTGTTCCTGCTGGTATTGTTGCTGTTTCTGTTGTTGTTGTTGTTGTTGTGGTGTGGTGGTGGTGGTGGTGGTGGTAGTGTGTTGTGTGGTGCGTGTGGTGGTGCGTGGTGGTGCGTGTGGTGGTGCGTGTGTGGTGCGTGTGGTGGTGCCAGTCTGCCTCGGTCACTGTGGTTGGTCACTGGTGTCACGGTAATCTCACATCAGGAGGCCAGCAAACATTCACTGCCTGAAGGCACTCTTTAGTGAGGTAACCAGAGGCCAGTCAGCTGATCCAGAGTTTTGTCAGCGGTCAGCTGGTTGCTCGTGTTGTCAGCTGGTTGCTCGTGTTGTCAGCTGGTTGCTCGTGTTGTCAGCTGGTTGCTCGTGTTGTTAGATGGTTGCTCGTGTTGTTAGATGGTTGCTCGTGTTGTCAGCTAGTTGCTCGTGTTGTCAGCTAGTTGCTCGTGTTGTCAGCTGGTTGCTCGTGTTGTTAGATGGTTGCTCGTGTTGTTAGATGGTTGCTCGTGTTGTTAGATGGTTGCTCGTTTTTGTCAGCTAGTTGCTCGTGTGTTGTCAGCTAGTTGCTCGTGTTGTTAGATGGTTGCTCGTGTTGTTAGATGGTTGCTCGTGTTGTCAGCTAGTTCCTCGTGTTGTCAGCTAGTTGCTCGTGTTGTTAGATGGTTGCTCGTGTTGTCAGCTGGTTGCTCGTGTTGTCAGCTGGTTGCTCGTGTTGTTAGATGGTTGCTCGTTTTGTCAGCTGGTTGCTCGTGTTGTTAGATGGTTGCTCGTGTTGTCAGCTAGTTGCTCGTGTTGTTAGATGGTTGCTCGTGTTGTTAGATGGTTGCTCGTGTTGTTAGATGGTTGCTCGTGTTGTCAGCTAGTTGCTCGTGTTGTCAGCAAGTTGCTCGTGTTGTCAGCTGGTTGCTCGTGTTGTTAGATGGTTGCTCGTGTTGTTAGATGGTTGCTCGTGTTGTTAGATGGTTGCTCGTGTTGTCAGCTAGTTCCTCGTGTTGTCAGCTAGTTGCTCGTGTTGTTAGATGGTTGCTCGTGTTGTCAGCTGGTTGCTCGTGTTGTCAGCTGGTTGCTCGTGTTGTTAGATGGTTGCTCGTTTTGTCAGCTGGTTGCTCGTGTTGTTAGATGGTTGCTCGTGTTGTCAGCTAGTTGCTCGTGTTGTCAGCTAGTTGCTCGTGTTGTTAGATGGTTGCTCGTGTTGTCAGCTGGTTGCTCGTGTTGTCAGCTGGTTGCTCGTGTTGTTAGATGGTTGCTCGTGTTGTTAGATGGTTGCTCGTGTTGTTAGATGGTTGCTCGTGTTGTCAGCTAGTTGCTCGTGTTGTCAGCTAGTTGCTTCGTTGTTGTTAGATGGTTGCTCGTGTTGTCAGCTGGTTGCTCGTGTTGTCAGCTGGTTGCTCGTGTTGTTAGATGGTTGCTCGTTTTGTCAGCTGGTTGCTCGTGTTGTCAGCTGGTTGCTCGTGTTGTCAGCTGGTTGCTCGTGTTGTTAGATGGTTGCTCGTGTTGTTAGATGGTTGCTCGTGTTGTTAGATGGTTGCTCGTGTTGTTAGATGGTTGCTCGTGTTGTCAGCTAGTTGCTCGTGTTGTCAGCTGGTTGCTCGTGTTGTCAGCTGGTTGCTCGTGTTGTTAGATGGTTGCTCGTGTTGTCAGCTAGTTGCTCGTGTTGTCAGCTGGTTCTCGATGTTGGTCAGCTGGTTGCTCGTGTTGTTAGATGGTTGCTTGTGTTGTCAGCTGGTTGCTCGTGTTGTCAGCTGGTTGCTCGTGTTGTTAGATGGTTGCTCGTGTTGTCAGATGGTTGCTCGTGTTGTCAGCTGGTTGCTCGTGTTGTCAGCTGGTTGCTCGTGTTGTTAGATGGTTGCTCGTCTTGTCAGATGGTTGCTCGTGTTGTCAGATGGTTGCTCGTGTTGTCAGCTGGTTGCTCGTGTTGTTAAGATGGTTGCTCGTGTTGTCAGCTGGTTGCTCGTGTTGTCAGCTGGTTGCTCGTGTTGTTAGATGGTTGCTCGTTTTGTCAGCTGGTTGCTCGTGTTGTCAGCTGGTTGCTCGTGTTGTCAGCTGGTTGCTCGTGTTGTTAGATGGTTGCTCGTGTTGTTAGATGGTTGCTCGTGTTGTTAGATGGTTGCTCGTGTTGTTAGATGGTTGCTCGTGTTGTCAGCTAGTTGCTCGTGTTGTCAGCTGGTTGCTCGTGTTGTCAGCTGGTTGCTCGTGTTGTTAGATGGTTGCTCGTGTTGTCAGCTAGTTGCTCGTGTTGTTAGATGGTTGCTCGTGTTGTCAGCTGGTTGCTCGTGTTGTTAGATGGTTGCTTGTGTTGTCAGCTGGTTGCTCGTGTTGTCAGCTGGTTGCTCGTGTTGTTAGATTTGGGTTGCTTGTGTTGTCAGCTGGTTGCTCGTGTTGTCAGCTGGTTGCTCGTGTTGTTAGATGGTTGCTCGTGTTGTCAGATGGTTGCTCGTGTTGTCAGCTGGTTGCTCGTGTTGTCAGCTGGTTGCTCGTGTTGTTAGATGGTTGCTCGTCTTGTCAGATGGTTGCTCGTGTTGTCAGATGGTTGCTCGTGTTGTCAGCTGGTTGCTCGTGTTGTTAGATGGTTCCTCGTGTTGTCAGATGATTGGTCGTGTTGTCAGCTGGTTGCTCGTGTTGTTAGCTGGTTGCTCGTGTTGTTAGATGGTTGCTCGTGTTGTCAGATGATTGGTCGTGTTGTCAGCTGGTTGCTCGTGTTGTCAGCTGGTTGCTCGTGTTGTTAGCTGGTTGCTCGTGTTGTTAGATGGTTGCTCGTGTTGTCAGATGGTTGCTCGTGCTGTCAGCTGGTTGCTCGTGTTGTCAGCTGGTTGCTCGTGTTGTCAGCTAGTTGCTCGTGTTGTTAGATGGTTGCTTGTGTTGTCAGCTGGTTGCTCGTGTTGTCAGCTGGTTGCTCGTGTTGTTAGATGGTTGCTCGTGTTGTTAGATGGTTGCTCGTGTTGTCAGCTGGTTGCTCGTGTTGTCAGCTGGTTGCTCGTGTTGTTAGATGGTTGCTCGTGTTGTCAGATGGTTGCTCGTGTTGTCAGATGGTTGCTCGTGTTGTCAGATGGTTGCTCGTGTTGTCAGATGGTTGCTCGTGTTGTTAGATGGTTGCTCCTATTGTCAGATGGTTGCTCATGTTGTCAGCTGGTTGCTCGTGTTGTCAGCTGGTTGCTCGTGTTGTTAGATGGTTGCTCGTTTTGTCAGCTGGTTGCTCGTGTTGTTAGATGGTTGCTCGTGTTGTCAGCTAGTTGCTCGTGTTGTCAGCTAGTTGCTCGTGTTGTTAGATGGTTGCTCGTGTTGTCAGCTGGTTGCTCGTGTTGTCAGCTGGTTGCTCGTGTTGTTAGATGGTTGCTCGTGTTGTAGATGGTTGCTCGTGTTGTTAGATTTGGTTTTCTCGTGTTTGTCAGCTAGTTGCTCGTGTTGTCAGCTAGTTGCTCGTGTTGTTAGATGGTTGCTCGTGTTGTCAGCTGGTTGCTCGTGTTGTCAGCTGGTTGCTCGTTGTTGTTAGATGGTTGCTCGTTTTGTAAGGGTGGTTGCTCGTGTTGTCAGCTGGTTGCTCGTGTTGTCAGCTGGTTGCTCGTGTTGTTAGATGGTTGCTCGTGTTGTTAGATGGTTGCTCGTGTTGTTTATGGTTGCTCGTGTTGTTAGATGGTTGCTCGTGTTTTTCAGCTAGTTGCTCGTGTTGTCAGCTGGTTGCTCGTGTTGTCAGCTGGTTTGCTCGTGTTGTTAGATGGTTGCTCGTGTTGTCAGCTGTTGCTCGTGTTGTTCAGTGGTTGCTCGTGTTGTCAGCTGGTTGCTCGTGTTGTTAGATGGTTGCTTGTGTTGTCAGCTGGTTGCTCGTGTTGTCAGCTGGTTGCTCGTGTTGTTAGATGGTTGCTCGTGTTGTCAGATGGTTGCTCGTGTTGTCAGCTGGTTGCTCGTGTTGTCAGCTGCCGTTTGTCGTGTTGTTAGATGGTTGCTCGTCTTGTCAGATGGTTGCTCGTGTTGTCAGATGGTTGCTCGTGTTGTCAGCTGGTTGCTCGTGTTGTTAGATGGTTGCTCGTGTTGTCAGCTGGTTGCTCGTGTTGTCAGCTGGTTGCTCGTGTTGTTAGATGGTTGCTCGTTTTGTCAGCTGGTTGCTCGTGTTGTCAGCTGGTTGCTCGTGTTGTCAGCTGGTTGCTCGTGTTGTTAGATGGTTGCTCGTGTTGTTAGATGGTTTGCTCGTGTGTTGTTTAGATGGTTGCTCGTGTTGTTAGATGGTTGCTCGTGTTGTCAGCTAGTTGCTCGTGTTGTCAGCTGGTTGCTCGTGTTGTCAGCTGGTTGCTCGTGTTGTTAGATGGTTGCTCGTGTTGTCAGCTAGTTGCTCGTGTTGTTAGATGGTTGCTCGTGTTGTCAGCTGGTTGCTCGTGTTGTTAGATGGTTGCTTGTGTTGTCAGCTGGTTGCTCGTGTTGTCAGCTGGTTGCTCGTGTTGTTAGATGGTTTGGGTTGTGTTGTCAGCTGGTTGCTCGTGTTGTCAGCTGGTTGCTCGTTGTTAGATGGTTGCTCGTGTTGTCAGATGGTTGCTCGTGTTGTCAGCTGGTTGCTCGTGTTGTCAGCTGTTGCTCGTGTTGTTAGATGGTTGCTGTCTTGTCAGATGGGTTTGCTCGTGTTTTGTCAGTGGTTGCTCGTGTTGTTAGTGGTTGTCGTTAGTTTTTTAGATGGTTGCTCTGTTGTCAGTGTTGGTCGTGTTGTCAGCTGGTTGCTCGTTGATTGTTAGCTGGTTGCTCGTGTTGTTAGATGGTTGCTGTCGTTGTCAGATGGTTCGTGTTGTCAGGGTTGCTCGTGTTGTAGCTGGTGCCGTGGGTTTTGCTGTTGCTCGTGTTGTAGATGGTTTTCTCGTGTTGTCAGTGTTGCTCGTTTGTCAGCTGTTGCTCGTGTTGTTTAGCTGGTTGCTCGTGTTGTCAGCTGTTGCTCGTGTTGTCAGATGGTTGCTTGTGTTGTCAGCTGGTTGCTCGTGTTGTCAGCTGGTTGCTCGTGTTGTTAGTGGTTGCTCGTGTTGTTAGATGTGTTGCTCGTGTTGTCAGCTGGTTGCTCGTGTTGTCAGCTGGTTGCTCGTGTTGTCAGCTGGTTGCTCGTGTTGTCAGATGGTTGCTCGTGTTGTTAGATGGTTGCTCGTGTTGTCAGCTGGTTGCTCGTGTTGTCAGATGGTTGCTCGTGTTGTTAGATGGTTGCTCCCTGTTGTCGGATGGTTGCTCGTGTTGTCAGCTGGTTGCTCGTGTTGTCAGCTGGTTGCTCGTGTTGTTAGATGGTTGCTCGTGTTGTCAGATGGTTGCTCGTGTTGTCAGATGGTTGCTCGTGTTGTCAGCTGGTTGCTCGTGTTGTTAGAGTCTCGTGTTGTCAGATGTTGCTCGTGTTGTCAGTGGTTTTCTGTTGTCAGGTGGTTGCTCGTGTTGTCAGATGGTTGCTCGTGTTGTCAGCTGGTTGCTCGTGTTGTCAGCTGGTTGCTCGTGTTGTCAGCTGGTTGCTCGTGTTGTTAGCTGGTTGCTCGTGTTGTCAGATGGTTGCTCGTGTTGTTGTTTGCTCGTGTTGTTAGCTGGTTGTCGTGTTGTCAGCTGGTTGCTCGTCGTTGGTCAGATGTGTTGCTCGTGTTGTCAGCTGGTTGCTTTGTGTTGTCAGCTGGTTTTCTCGTGTTGTCAGTGGTTTTCTCGTGTTGTTTGCTGGTTGCTCGTGTTGTCAGGTGGTTGCTCGTGTTCTCAGCTGGTTGCTCGTGTTGTCAGCTGGTTGCTCGTGTTGTTCGATGGTTGCTCATGTTGTCAGCTGGTTGCTCGTGTTGTCAGCTGGTTGCTCGTGTTGTCAGATGGTTGCTCTTTGTCAGTGGTTTCTCGTTTTCAGCTGGTTGCTCGTGTTGTTAGTGGGTTGCTCGTGTTGTCAGCTGGTTGCTCGTGTTGTCAGATGGTTGCTCTGTTTGTCAGATGGTTGGGCTCTGTTTGTCAGCTGGTTGCTCGTGTTGTCAGATGGTTGCTCGTGTTGTCAGCTGGTTGCTCGTGTTGTCAGCTGGTTGCTCGTGTTGTCAGCTGGTTGCTCGTGTTGTTAGCTGGTTGTTCGTGTTGTCAGCTGGTTGCTCGTGTTGTCAGATGGTTGCTCGTGTTGTTAGCTGGTTGCTCGTGTTGTCAGCTGGTTGCTCGTGTTGTCAGATGGTTGCTCGTGTTGTTTAGCTGGTTGCTCGTGTTGTCAGATGGTTGCTCGTGTTGTCAGCTGGTTGCTCGTGTTGTCAGCTGGTTGCTCGTGTTGTCAGCTGGTTGCTCGTGTTGTCAGATGGTTGCTCGTGTTGTCAGCTGGTTGCTCGTGTTGTCAGATGGTTGCTCGTGTTGTCAGCTGGTTGCTCGTGTTGTCAGCTAGTTGCTCGTGTTGTTAGTGTGTTGCTCGTGTTGTCAGCTGGTTGCTCGTGTTGTCAGTGGTTCTGTCGTGTTTGTTGCAGATGGTTGCTCAGTGTTGTCAGATGGTTGCTCGTGTTGTCAGCTGGTTGCTCGTGTTGTCAGATGGTTGCTCGGTGTTGTCAGCTGGTTGATCGTGTTGTCAGCTGGTTGCTCGTGTTGTCAGATGGGTTTCTCGTGTTGTCAGCTGGTTGCTCGTGTTGTCAGATGGTTGCTCGTGTTGTCAGCTGGTTCCTCGTGTTGTCAGCTGGTTGCTCGTGTTGTTAGATGGTTCCTCGTATTGTCAGATGGTTGCTCATGTTGTCAGCTGGTTGCTCGTGTTGTCAGCTGGTTGCTCGTGTTGTCAGATGGTTTTCTCGTTTTGTCAGATGGTTGCTCGTGTTGTCAGATGGTTGCTCGTGTTGTCAGCTGTTGCTCGTGTTGTCAGTGGTTGCTCGTGTTGTTCGATGGTTGCTCGTGTTGTCAGCTGGTTGCTCGTGTTGTCAGCTGGTTGCTCGTGTTGTCAGATGGTTGCTCGTGTTGTCAGGGTTGGTTGCTCGTGTTGTAGATGGTTGCTCGTGTTGTCAGATGAGTTGCTCGTGTTGTCAGCTGGTTGCTCGTGTTGTTAGATGGGTTTCTCGTGTTGTCAGTGGTTGCTCGTGTTGTCAGCTGGTTGCTCGTGTTGTCAGATGGTTGCTCGTTTGTCAGCTGGTTGCTCGTTTGTCTGTGAGCTGGTTGCTCGTGTTGTTGAATGGTTGCTCGTGTTGTCAGCTGGTTGCTCGTGTTGTCAGATGGTTGCTCGTGTTGTCAGATGGTTGCTCGTGTTGTCAGCTGGTTGCTCGTGTTGTCAGCTGGTTGCTCGTGTTGTCAGCTGGTTGCTCGTGTTGTCAGCTGGTTGCTCGTGTTGTCAGATGGTTGCTCGTGTTGTTAGATGGTTGCTCGTGTTGTCAGATGGTTGCTCGTGTTGTCAGATGGTTGCTCGTGTTGTCAGCTGGTTGCTCGTGTTGTCAGCTGGTTGCTCGTGTTGTCAGACTGGTTCCTCGTTTGTTTAGATGGTTGCTCGTGTTGTCAGCTGGTTGCTCGTGTTTTAGCTGGTTGCTCGTGTTGTCAGCTGGTTGGGTCGTGTTGTCAGATGGTTGCTCGTGTTGTCAGATGGTTGCTCGTGTTTTCAGTGGTTGCCTCGTGTTGTCAGCTGGTTGCTCGTGTTGTCAGATGGTTGCTCGTGTTGTCAGATGGTTGCTCGTGTTGTCAGCTGGTTGCTCGTGTTGTCAGCTGGTTGCTCGTTTGTCAGTGTTGTGTTGTCTGTTGTTGCTCGTGTTGTCAATGGTTGCTCGTGTTGTCAGATGGTTGCTCGTGTTGTCAGCTGGTTGCTCGTGTTGTTAGTGGTTGATGTGTTGGTAGCTGGTGCTCGTGTTGTTTCTGTTGCTCGTGTTGTTAGATGGTTGCTCATGTTGTCAGCTGGTTGCTCGTGTTGTCAGCTGGTTGCTCGTGTTGTCAGCTGGTTGCTCGTGTTGTCAGCTGGTTGCTCGTGTGTGTGGTTGCTCGTGTTGTTCTGATGGTTGCTCGTGTTGTCAGCTGGTTGCTCGTGTTGTCCTGATGGTTGGCTCGTGTTGTTAGTTTGGGTTTCTTGTGTTGTCAGCTGGTTGCCTCGTGTTGTCAGCTGGTTGCTCGTGTTGTTAGATGGTTGCTCGTGTTGTCAGATGGTTACTCGTGTTGTCAGCTGGTTCCTCGTGTTGTTAGCTGATTGCTCGTGTTGTCAGATGGTTGCTCGTGTTGTCAGCTGGTTGCTCGTGTTGTCAGATGGTTGCTTGTGTTGTCAGATGGTTGCTCGTGTTGTCAGCTGGTTGCTCGTTGTTGTCAGCTGGTTGCTCGTGTTGTTAGTCTGGTTGGCGTGTTGTCAGCTGGTTGCTCGTGTTGTCAGATGGTTTTGCTCGTGTTGTCAGCTGGTTGCTCGTGTTGTCAGTGGTTGCTCGTGTTGTCAGCTGGTTGCTCGTGTTGTGTTGACTGTCTGGTTCCTCGTGTTGTCAGATGGTTGCTCGTGTTGTCAGCTGGTTGCTCGTGTTGTCAGATGGTTTGCTGTTTTTGTCAGATGGTTGCTCGTGTTGTCAGTGGTTGCTCGTGTTGTTAGCTGGTTGCTACGTGTTGTTAGCTGGTTTCTCGTGTTGTCAGCTGGTTGCTCGTGTTGTTTAGATGGTTGCTCGTGTTGTCAAACTGGTTTCTCGTGTTGTCAGTGGTTGCTCGTGTTGTCAGCTGGTTGCTCGTGTTGTTGATGGTTGCTCGTGTTGTCAGCTGGTTCTCGTGTTGTCAGTGGTTGCTCGTGTTGTTAGCTGGTTGCTCGTGTTGTCAGATGGTTGCTCGTGTTGTCAGCTGGTTGCTCGTGTTGTCAGCTGGTTGGTCGTGTTGTTAGTTGGTTGCTCGTGTTGTCAGCTGGTTGCTCGTGTTGTCAGATGGTTGCTCGTGTTGTCAGATGGTTGCTCGTGTTGTCAGCTGGTTGCTCGTGTTGTCAGCTGGTTGCTCGTGTTGTCAGTGGTTGCTCGTGTGTGTTGCTGGTTGCTCGTGTTGTCAGCTGGTTGCAGTGTTGTCAGCTGGTTTGCTCGTGTTGTCAGCTGGTTTGCTCGTGTTGTCAACTGGTTGCTCGTGTTGTCAGCTGGTTGCTCGTGTTGTCAGCTGGTTGCTCGTGTTGTCAGCTGGTTGCTCGTGTTGTCAGATGGTTGTTCGTGTTGTCAGCTGGTTGCTCGTGTTGTCAGCTGGTAGCTCGTGTTGTCAGATGGTTGCTCGTGTTGTCAGCTGGTTGCTCGTGTTGTCAGGTGGTTGCTCGTGTTGTCAGATAGTTGCTCGTGTTGTCAGCTGGTTGCTCGTGTTGTCAGCTGGTTGCTCGTGTTGTTAGTTGGTTGCTCGTGTTGTCAGCTGGTTGCTCGTGTTGTCAGCTGGAACCAGGTCTCTGTTACACCAATAATATCTATATTACCTGCACTTGCAAGTAATCTTAGCTCATCTATCTTATTTTTTAGACTCCTGCTGTTTGTATAGTAAACCTTAAGGGAGCTAGTCACTCCTTGCCCTCTACTATCTTTCTTTCTTTCTTTATTGATCAATTGATTTGGCATTACTAGCAACTTTATTTTGAATATTGTCTTTTAAACATATCCCTGAGGTATCCCGGTATTACTGCTGTTTTTAACCCTAATGCTGCAGCCTGATTGTTTCCCACAAACACTCTTACCTCTATAATCTATCAGTTTAAATTCCTAGACAAGTCATCAGTTGCCCTCTCAATTGAATTGGCTGATGCAACCACTCCATCCCCAGAGAGATGAACCCCATCCCTTGCATACATATCACGTTTACCAAAGAATAGGTCCCAATTATCAATGTATGGGATTGCAAGTTCCTTGCAATACCTGTCTAGTCAGCAATTTATACCAATTGCCCTAGACATCCATTCATGGCCCACTCCCTTTCTAGGCAAGATGCTACATATGACTGGGATCCCTACCTTAGACCTAACTACTTCTATGGCTGACCTGTACTTATCCAGCAACTCCTCTCTCCTGCCCTTCCCAGTGTCATTACCCCCAGCACTAAGACAGATAATGGGCTTGTTCCCATTACCTGCCATAATATTATCCAACCTGCTGACTATGTCACCAACACCAGCTCCAGGAAGACACACTCTCTGTCTGACCTTTCTGTCTCTGTTACAAAATGCACGGTCCATATATCTTACCTGAGAATCGCCTACTATTAAAATATTCATATCTTGATTAGCATGGGAATCAGTGGTACCTTCATTCTCAATAACCACTGAAGTACACTTGTCTTGGAGAACAAAGAATCGATTTCCTACCTTCACATCTTCTCTATTAACTCTCCTCATCTTCCTTCTTCCTGAACTGTGAACCACTTGCCACTTAAAGCGGCTGCCACTATCACTGCTGGTGACCATTTCCTCCTTACCAGCTAAATCCTTCTCACACTCGCTCCCAAACTCATCTATGTGAAGCTTGAGCTTCCTATTTTCCTCCTGAAGAAGTAGACTCTCCTATAATACACTTGTTTCAGTAAACCTGCTAACATAATACACTTGTTTAGATTCCCTGTATGAATGTTTTTTTTAATAGCTTATTATATCAATTTTGGTTGTTTTTTTTATTTATAACACTTCCTACTTCCCTTGTTAACTCTACCTCTTACACACTCCTACACTACCTACTACCCTTGTTAACTCTACCTCTTACACACTCCTACAACACTGCCTACTACCCTTGTTAACTCTACCTCTTACACACTCCTACAACACTGCCTACTACCCTTGTTAACTCTACCTCTTACACACTCCTACAACACTTCCTACTACCCTTGTTAACCTACCTCTTACACACTCCTACAACACTTCCTACTACCCTTGTTAACTCTACCTCTTACACACTCCTACAACACTGCCTACTACCCTTGTTAACTCTACCTCTTACACACTCCTACAACACTGCCTACTACCCTTGTTAACTCTACCTCTTACACACTCCTACAACACTGCCTACTACCCTTGTTAACTCTACCGCTTACACACTCCTACACCACTACGTACTACCCTTGTTACCTGGAGTCTACCTGGAGGGTATTCCGGGGATCAATGCCCCTGTAGCCTGGTCCATGACCAGGCCTCCCAGTGGATCAAGGCCTGATCAACGAGGCTGTTACTGCTGGCTGCATGCAATCCAAAATACGAACCACATCCTGGCTGATCCGGCACTGACTTTAGGTGTCTGTTCAGCTCCCTCTTGAAGACATCCAGGGGTCTACTGGTAATGCCTCTTATTGCTGGTGGGAGGCTGTTGAACAGTCTTGGGCTCCAGACACTTACTGCATTTTCTCTTAGTGTACCAGTGATGCCCTTACTTTTCACTGGGGGTATGTTGCATTGCCTGCCAAGTCTTTTGCTTTTGTATGGAGTAATTTCTGTGTGCATATTAGGGACCAGTCCCTCCAGAATCTTCCAGGTGTAGATGATGATATATCTCTCTTGCCTGCACTCTACTGAGTACAAGTCAAGTGCTTCCAGACATTCCCAGTAGTTAAGGTGTTTGATGGAACTTATACGTGCAGTAAACATTCTCCGTATATTCTCAAGATCTGCAGTTTCACCTGCCTTGAATAGTGATGTTAATGTACAGCAGTATTTCAGCTTAGAGAGCAACAAGTGATATAAAAAGGATCATCATTGGCTTAGCATCACTTGTTTTGAATGTTCTCATTCCTCACAGATGTGATAATGGCATTGTTGTGGTCCTTGAAGGTGAGGTCTTCGGACATTACCACACCCAGATCCTTCACATTACTTCTCTGCTATATTGTGTGATTAGAGTTTGTGTATACTCAGTCCTAGTTATTATTTCCTCCAGTTTTCCATATTGTAGTAGTTGGAATTTGTCTTCATTGAGCATCATATTGTTCTCTGTTGCCCATTGGAAAACTTGGTTTATATCTTCTTGAAGCTTTGCCGTGTCCTCAATGGATGACACTCATGCAGATCCTTGTATCGTCTGCAAAAGATGATACAGTGCTGTGGTTTACATCTCTGTCTGTGTCTGATATGAGAATAAGGAACAGGATAGGTGCGAGTACTGTGCCTTGTGGGACAGAGCTCTTCACTATGGCAGCATCTGATTTAGCTCTGTTTATCACTATTCTTTGTGTGCGATTTGTTAGAAAGTTGAAGATCCATCTGCCTACTTTGCCAGTTATCCCTTTAGCATGTAGTGTGTGTGCTATTACACCATGATCGCACTTGTCAAAGGCTTTTGCAAAATCTGCGTATACTACATCTGCATTCTGTTTGTTTTCCAGTGCATCTAAGACCATATCATAGTGGTCTAGCAGTTGCAAAAGGCAGGAGCAACCTGCTCTGAAACCATGTTGCCCTGGGTTGTGCAATTTTTGGAAGTCCAGGTGGTTTGCTACCCTGCTTCTTAGAACTTTATCGAGGGCGGCTATATCTGTTGTTTTTAGTGGCTGTGGAATCTCGCCTGTGTCTAAGCTCAGAGTGGGCACCTGTGACCAGCGGGGTCCCACAGGGGTCAGTCCTAGGACCAGTGCTGTTTCTGGTATTTGTGAACGACATGACAGAAGGAATAAACTCTGAGGTGTCACTGTTTGCAGATGACGTGAAGTTGATGAGAAGAATTCATTCGATCGAAGACCAGGCAGAACTACAAAGGGATCTGGACAGGCTGCAGACCTGGTCCGGCAATTGGCTCCTGGAGTTCAATCCCACCAAGTGCAAAGTCATGAAGATTGGGGAAGGGCAAAGAAGACCGCAGACGGAGTACAGTCTAGGGGGCCAGAGACTACAAACCTCACTCAAGGAAAAAGATCTTGGGGTGAGTATAACACCAGGCACATCTCCTGAAGCGCACATCAACCAAATAACTGCTGCAGCATATGGGCGCTTGGCAAACCTCAGAACAGCATTCCGACATCTTAATAAGGAGTCGTTCAGGACCCTGTACACCGTGTACGTTAGGCCCATATTGGAGTATGCAGCACCAGTTTGGAATCCACACCTAGCCAAGCATGTAAAGAAACTAGAGAAAGTGCAAAGGTTTGCCACAAGACTAGTCCCAGAGCTAAGAGGTATGTCCTACGAGGAGAGGTTAAGAGAAATCAACCTGATGACACTGGAGGACAGGAGAGACAGGGGAGGACATGATAACGACTTACAAAATACTGAGAGGAATTGACAAGGTGGACAAAGACAGGATGTTCCGGAAACTGGACACAGCAACAAGGGGACATAGTTGGAAGCTGAAGGCACAGATGAATCACAGGGATGTTAGGAAGTATTTCTTCAGCCACAGAGTAGTCAGGAAGTGGAATAGTTTGGGAAGAGATGTAGTGGAGGCAGGATCCATACATAGCTTTAAGTAGAGGTACGATAAAGCTCATGGTTCAGGGAGAGTGACCTAGTAGCGATCAGTGAAGAGGCGGGGCCAGGAGCTCGGACTCGACCCCCGCAACCTCAACTAGGTGAGTACAACTAGGTGAGTACACACACACACACACACACACACACACACACACACACACACACACACACACACACACACACACACACACATACACACAAACACACACACACACATACACACACACACACACACACACACACACACACACACACACATACACACACACACACACACACACACACACACACACACACACACACACACATACACATACACACACACACACACACACACACACACACACACACACACACACACACACACTGACACCAGAGGCCTGGAGTGACCAGCAGGTGTGAGTGACCAGCAGGTGTGACTGACCAGCAGGTGTGAGTGACCAGCAGGTGTGGGTGACCAGCAGGTGTGAGTGGCCAGCAAGTGTGAGTGACCAGCAGGTGTGAGTGACCAGCAGGTGTGAGTGACCAGCAAGTGTGAGTGACCAGCAGGTGTAAGTGACCAGCTGGTGTGAGTGACCAGCAGGTGTGAGTGACCAGCAAGTGTGAGTGACCAGCAGGTGTAAGTGACCAGCAGGTGTGAGTGACCAGCAGGTGTGAGTGACCAGCAGGTGTAAGTGGCCAGCAGGTGTAAGTGATCAGCAGGTGTAAGTGGCCAGTATGTGTAAGTGACCAGCAGGTGTAAGTGACCAGCAGGTGTGAGTGACCAGCAGGTGTGAGTGACCAGCAGGTGTGAGTGACCAGCAGGTGTGAGTGACCAGCAGGTGTGAGTGACCAGCAGGTGTAAGTGACCAGCAGGTGTGAGTGACCAGCAGGTGTGAGTGACCAGCAGGTGTGAGTGACCAGCAGGTGTGAGTGACCAGCAGGTGTGAGTGACCAGCAGGTGTGAGTGACCAGCAGGTGTGAGTGACCCATAATCGTTGGCGTGCTGGTGACCCAGACGTTACTGATAGCTTGGTATTGACACCTGTTGCTCTACACCTATTGCTTAACACCTGTTGTTCTTCACCTGTTGCTTAACACCTGTTGTTCTACACCTGTTGCTTAACACCTGTTGTTCTACACCTGTTGCTTAACACCTGTTGTTCTACACCTGTTGCTTAACACCTGTTGTTCTACACCTGTTGCTTAACACCTGTTGTTCTACACCTGTTGCTTTATACCTGTTTCTTAACACCTGTTTCTTAATACCTGTTGCTCTACACTTGTTGT
The DNA here is from genome assembly GCF_026875155.1 of Cherax quadricarinatus. NCBI lineage: Eukaryota > Metazoa > Arthropoda > Malacostraca > Decapoda > Parastacidae > Cherax > Cherax quadricarinatus. The sequence goes on from NC_069401.1 coordinate 11,478,843, forward strand.
TTGTTACCTGTTGCTCTACACCTGTTGCTTAACGTTGTTGCTTTACACCTGTTGCTTCACACCTGTTGCTCTACACCTGTTGCTTAACGTTGTTGCTTTACACCTGTTGCTTCACACCTGTTGCTCTACACCTGTTGCTTAACATTGTTGCTTTACACCTGTTGCTTCACACCTGTTGCTTCACACCTGTTGCTCTACACCAGTTGCTTCACATCTGTTGCGCTACACCTGTTGTTTAACACGTGTTGCGCTACACCTGTTGTTTAACACGTGTTGCTCTACACCTGTTGTTTAACACGTGTTGCGCTACACCTGTTGTTTAACACGTGTTGCGCTACACCTGTTGTTTAACACGTGTTGCGCTACACCTGTTGTTTAACACGTGTTGCGCTACACCTATTGTTTAACACGTGTTGCTCTACACCTGTTAACTGCACACCTCCTGCTCTACATCTGTTGCTCTACGCCTGTTGTTTAATACGTGTCACTCTACACCTGTTGCTCTACAGCTTTTGTTCTACATCTGTTGCTCTACACCTGTTGTTTAACACCTGCTGCTCTACATATGTTGCTCGACACCTGTTGCTCTACATCTGTTGTCCTACACCTGTTGCCCTACACCTGATGCTCTACACCTGTTGCTCTACACCTGTTGTTTAACATCTGTTGCTTTACACCTGTTGTTTAACACCTGTTCCTTAACACCTGTTACTCTACACCTGTTGATCTTCATCTATTGCTTGATAAGTGTTACCTTACACTTGTGGGTGGTGGGTGTGGGTGGTGGGTGGTGGGTGTGGGTGTGGGTGTTGAGTGTGGGTGGTGGGTGTGGGTGGTGGGTGGGTGTGGTTTAGGTTGGTGGTGGTGTGGGTGGTGGTGTGGGTGGTGGGTGTGGGTGGTGGGTGTGGGTTGAGTTGGGTGGTGGGTGTGGGTGTTGAGTGTTGGGGGTGGGTGTGGGTGTTGAGTGTGGGTGGTGGGTGTGGGTGGTGGGTGTGGGTGGTGGGTGTGGGTGGTGGGTGTGGGTGGTGGGTGTGGGTGGTGGGTGTGGGTGGTGGGTGTGGGTGTTGAGTGTTGGTGGTGGGTGTTGGGTGTTTGAGTGTGGGTGGTGGGTGTGGGTGTTGAGTGTTGGTGGTGGGTGTGGGTGTTGAGTGTGGGTGGTGGGTGTGGGTGGTGGGTGTGGGTGTTGAGTGTGGTGGGGGTGTGGGTGTTGAGTGTTGGTGGTGGGTGTGGGTGGTGGGTTGGGTGTGGGTGTGGGTGGTGGGTGTGTGGTGTGAGTGTGGGTGGTGGGTGTGGGTGTTTAGTGTGGTGGTGGGTGTGGTGTTTGAGTGTGGGTGGTGGTGTGGGTGTTTGAGTGTGGGTGGTGGGTGTGGGTGTTGAGTGTGGGTGTTGAGTGTGGGGGTGGGAGTGGGTGGTGGGTGTGGGTGGTGGGTGTGGGTGGTGGGTGTGGGTGGTGGGTGTGGTGGTGGGAGTGTGGGTGGTGGGTGTGGTGTTGAGTGTGGGTGTGGGTGTGGGTGTTGAGTGTGGGTGGTGGGTTGTGGGTGTTGAGTGTGGGTGGTGGGTGTGGTTGAGTGTGGGTGGTGGTGTGGGTGGGGGTGTGGTGTTGAGTGTGGGGGTGGTGTGGGTGGTGGTGTGGTGGTGGGTGTGGGTGGTGGGTGTGAGTTAAGCATGTGTGATAATGTTTGTGGTGGGTGTGGTAAGTGTGGGTGATGGTGTGTGTACTCACATATTTGTACTCCCCCATTTGTGGTTGCAGGGGGTCGATACATAGCTCCTGGCTCCGCCTCTTCACTGATCGCTACTGGGTCCTCTCTCTCCCTGCTCCATTAGCTTTATCATACCTCGTCTTAAAACTATGTATGGTTCCTTCCTCCACTACATCGCTCGCCAGACTGTTCCACTTCCTAACTACTCTATGACTAAAGAAAAACTTCCTAACATCTCTTTGACTCATCTGAATCTTCAGCTTTCAATTGTGACCCCTTGTTTCTGTGTCCCATCTCTGGAACATCCTGTCCGTCCACCTTATCTATTCCACGCAGTATTTTGTATGTCGTTATCATATCTCCCGTAACCCTCCTGTCTTCCAGTGTCGTCAGGCCGATTTCCCTTAACCTTTCTTCGTAGGACATTCCCCTTAGCTCTGGAACTAACCTTGTCGCAAACCTTTGCACTTTCTCTAAATTGTTGGCGTGCTTGACCAGGTGTGGGTTCCAAACTAGTGCTGCATACTCCAGTACGGGCCTGACGTACACAGTGTACAGTGTCTTGAACGATTCCTTACTGAGGTATCGGAACGCTGTTCTCAGGTTTGCAAGGCGGCCATATGCTGCAGCAATTATCTGGTTGATATGCGCTTCAGGAGATGTGTTCGGTATTATACTCACCCCAAGATCCTTTTCCTTGAGTGAGGTTTGCAGTCTTTGGCCTCCTAGCCTATACTCTGTCTGCGGTCTTCTTTGCTCTTCCCCGATCTTCATGACTTTGCATTTGGCAGGGTTAAATTGGAGGAGCCAATTGCTGGACCACGCGTCCAGTCTGTCCAAGTCTCTTCGAAGTCCTGCCTGATGCTTATCTGATTTAATTCTCCTCATTAAGTTCACATCATCTGCGAACAGGGGGACACTTCTGAGTCTATCCTTTCCATCATGTCATTCACATATACCAAAAATAGCACTGGTCCTAGGACCAGTGTGTGTGTGTGTGTGTGTGTGTGTGTGTGTGTGCGTGTATATGTGTCTGTGGTGGGTATGTGGATGATGGTGTGTAGTATGTTTGATGGGTGTGGTAAGCGTGGATGGTGGTACTTGTGGTGTGGGTGATGGAGTGGGTGTGGTGAGTGTGGGTGATGTGGGTGTAGTGTGGGTGATGGTGTGGGTGTGTGGTAATGTGGGTGATGGTGTGGGTGTGGTAATGTGGGTGATTGTGGTGGGTGTGGTAAGTGTGGGTGATGGTGTGGGTGTGGTGTGGTGATGGTGTGGTGTGGTAAGTGTGGGTGATGGTGTGGGTGTGGTAAGTGTGGGTGATGGTGTGGTGTGGTGTGGGTGATGGTGTGGGTGTGGTAAGTGTGGTGATGGTGTGGGTGTGGTAAGTGTGGGTGATGGTGTGGGTGTGGTGTGGGTGATGGTGTGGGTGTGGTAAGTGTGGGTGATGGTGTGGGTGTGGTAAGTGTGGGTGATGGTGTGTGGTGAGTGTGGATGGCGGTGGTGTGTGGTGGGTGTGATGAATGTGGTGGGTTGTGGTGAGTGTGATGAATGTGGTGATGGTATGTGGTGGGTGTGGTAAATGTGGTTGATGATGTGTGTGGCATGTGTAGTGAGTATGGGTTGTGTTACGTGTGATGAGTATTGGTGGTGTGTGTGTGTGGTGGATGTGGGTGGTGGGTGTGGGTGGTGGGCGTGGGTGGTGGTGTGGGGGTGGTGTAGGTGGTGGTATGGATGGTGGTGATGGTGTGGGTGTTGGTATGGTAGTGGTTGGGTGTGGGTGGTGGTGTGGGGGTGGTGGCATGTGTGTGGTTGGGTGGTTGGGAGGGGTGGTTGGGTGGTGGTTGGGGTGGTGGTGTGGGTGGTGGTATGAGTGGTGGTTTGGATGGTGGTATGGCGGTGTTGGTGGTATGGTTGATGTGTGGGTGGTGTGGGGGTGGTTGTGGTGATATGGTGGTGGTATGGGTGGTTGTGGGGGTGGGTATTTGGGGTGTGGAGTGGGAGGTGAGTGGGTGTTGGTGGGAATGGGTGATGGTATGGGTAGAAGTTGGGGGTGTTTGTGGTGGTATGGATTTTGTAGTGGTGTGGTGGTGTTGGTGGTGATTGGGTGGTTGTGGTGGTGTGGTTTGGGGGTGGTGGTGGTGGTGTTGGTGGTGGTGTGGTGCTGGTTGTGGGTGGTGGTGTGGGTGGTGGTATGGTGGTGGTGTGGGGGGTTTGGAATGGGCGGTGGTGGTATGGTTGTTGTGGTGGTGGGTAGTGTATGGGTGGTTGTGGTGTAAGTGGTGCGGGTGGGTGGGTGGTGGTGTGGTGGTGATGGGGGTGGTTGGTGGGGGTAGTATGGGTGGTATGGTGGTGGGGGTGGTGATATAGGTGTTGGTGGTTGTGGGTGGTGATATTGGGTGGTGGGTGGTGTGGGTGGTGGTGGTGGGGGTGTGGTGTGGGTTGTGGGGGTGAGTGGTGGGGGTTGTGGGTGGTGATATGGGTGGGGGTGGTGTTGGTGGTGGTGGTGGGGGTTGTGGTGTGGGTTGTGGTGGTGTGGGTGTGGTGTGGTGGTGTGGGTTTTGGGGGGTGGTGTGGTGGTGTGGATGGTGTGGTGGCGGCGTGGTGGTGGTGGTGCGCGGCGTGGTGGTGGTGGTGGGTGGGGGCGGTGTGGTGGTGGTGGTTGGCGGTGGCGGTGTGGTGGTGCTTTGGGTGCGGCGGTGGGTGTGGTGGTGGTGTGGTGTGGTGGTGGTTGGTGGTGGTGATGTTGGGTGGTGTGGTTGGTGGGGGTGGTGGTGGGGTGGTGGTGGTGAGGTGGTGGTGGTGGTGTGTGGTGGGGGGTGTACCACTGCTTGGCGCACTAACGAACAGAGAATTGTGAGAACACTGACTCAATAATACTGCCCTTAAACCTTCCTGGTGCATAAAGAACCTTCCTGGTGCATAAAGAACCTTCCTGGTGCATAAAGAACCTTCCGGGTGCATAAAGAACCTTCCTGGTGCATAAAGAACTTCCTGGTGTATAAAGAACCTTCGTGCATAAAGAACCTTCCTGGTGCATAAAAAAACCTTTCCCTGGTGCATAAAGAACCTTCCTGGTGCATAAAGAACCTTCCTGGTGCATAAAGAACCTTCCTGGTGCATAAAGAACCTTCCTGGTGCATAAAGAACCTTCCTGGTGCATAAAGAACCTTCCTGGTGCATAAAGAACCTCCCTGGTGCATAAAGAACCTTCCTGGTGCATAAAGAACCTTCCTGGTGCAAAAAACCTTCCTGGTGTATAAAGAACCTTCTGGTGCATAAAGAACCTTCCTGGTGCATAAAGAACCTTCCTGGTGCTTTAAAAAACCCTTTCCCTTTGGTGCTAAAAAACCCTTCCTGGTGCATAAAGAAATTTCCCTGGTGCATAAAAAAACCTTCCTGGTGCATAAAGAACCTTCCTGGTGCATAAGAACCTTCCTGGTGCATAAAGAACCTTCCTGGTGCATAAAGAACCTTCCTGGTGCATAAAGAACCTTCCTGGTGCATAAAGAACCTTCCTGGTGCATAAAGAACCTTCCTGGTGCAAAAAGAACCTTCCTGGTGCATAAAAGAACCTTCCTGGTGCATAAAAAACCCTTTCCCTGGTGCTAAAGAACCTTCCTGGTGAAAAAAGAACCTTCTGGTGCATAAAGAACCTTCCTGGTGAAATAAAGAACCTTCCTGGTGTAAAGAACCTTTCCCTGGTGCATAAAGAACCTTCCGGGTGCATAAAAAACCTTTCCCTTTGGTGCATAAAGAACCTTCTGGTGGTAAGAACCTTCCTGGTGCAAAAAAACCCTTTCCTGGTGCATAAAGAACCTTCCTGGTGCATAAAAGAACCTTCCTGGTGCATAAAAAACCCTTTCCCTGGTGCATAAAAAACCCCTTCCTGGTGCATAAAGAACCTTCCTGGTGCATAAAGAACCTTCCTGGTGCATAAAGAACCTTCCTGGTGCATAAAGAACCTTCCTGGTGCATAAAGAACCTTCCTGGTGCATAAAGAACCTTCCTGGTGCATAAAGAACCTTACTGGTGCATAAAGAACCTTCCTGGTGCATAAAGAACCTTCCTGGTGCATAAAGAACCTTCCTGGTGCATAAAGAACCTTCCTGGTGCATAAAAAACCCTTCCTGGGCATAAAGAACCTTCCTGGTGCATAAAGAACCTTCTGGTGCATAAAAACCTTCCTGGGCATAAAGAACCTTCCGGGTTTCATAAAAAACCCTTCCTGTGCATAAAGAACCTTCCTGGTTCATAAAGAACCTTCCTGGTGCATAAAGAACCTCCCTGGTGCATAAAGAACCTTCCTGGTGCATAAAGAAATTTAATGGCGCATAAAGAACCTTCCTGGTGCATAAAGAACCTTCCGGTCATAAAAAAACCTTCCGGGTGGCATAAAGAACCTTCCTGGTGCATAAAGAAATTTAATGGCGCATAAAGAACCTTCCTGGTGCATAAAGAACCTTCCTGGTGCATAAAGAACCTTCCTGATGGTAAAGAACCATCCTGGTGCATAAAGAACCTTCCTGGTGCATAAAAAACCTTCCTGGTTCATAAAGAACCTTCCTGGTGCATAAAGAACCTTCCTGGTGAATAAAGAACCTTCCTGGTGCATAAAGAACCTTCCTGGTGCATAAAGAACCTTCCTGGTGCATAAAGAAATTTTAATGGCCATAAAGAACCTTCTGTGCATAAAGAATTTCCCTGGTGAATAAAGAACTTCCGTGAATAAAAAACTTCCTGGTGCATAAAGAACCTTCCGGGTGCATAAGACCTTCCTGGATTAAAAACCTTCCTGGTGAATAAAGAACCTTCTGGTGCTTAGAAACCTTCCTGATGGTAAAAAACCATCCTGGTGCATAAAAGAACCTTCCTGTGCATAAAGAACCCTTTTCCTGGTTCAAAAAGAACCTTCCTGGTGCATAAAGAACCTTCCTGGTGAATAAAGAACCTCCTGGTGCATAAAGACCTTCCTGGTGCATAAAAAACCCTTCCTGGTGCATAAAAAAAATTTAATGGCGCTTTAAAGAACCTTCCTGGTGCATAAGAACCTTCCTGGTTCTAAAGAACCTTCCTGGTACATAAAGAACCTTCCTGGTTGCATAAAGAACCTTCCTGGTGCATAAAGAACCATTAATGGGCATAAAGAACCTTCCTGGTGCATAAAGAACTCATGGTTCATAAAGAATCTTCCGGTGCAAAAAACCTTCCTGGGGTGCATAAAGAACCCTTCCTGGTGGCATAAAGAACCTTGGTTGGTGGTAAAGAACCTTCTGGTGCATAAAGAACCTTCCTGGTGCAAAAAAACTTCATGGTGGTAAAGAACTTTCCTGGTGCATAAGAACCTTCCTGGTTGCATAAAGAACCTTCCTGCGCATAAAGAACCTTAATGGCGCATAAAGACTTTTCCTGGTGGCAAAGCCTTCTTGGCGCATAAGAAACCTTCCGGGCATAAGAACCTTTTTGTGCATAAAGAACCTTCCTGGTGCGTAAAGAACTTCTGGTGTAAAAGAACCTTCTGGTGCATAAAGAAAAACCTTTCCTGGTGGTAAAGAACCTTCCTGGTGCTAAAGAACCTTCCTGGTGCATAAAGACCCTTTCCCCTGGGGTAAAGAACCTTTCTGGTGCTAAAGAACTTCCTGGTGCATAAAGAAAACTTCTGGTGGTAAAAAACCCTTCCCCTGGTGCATAAAGAACCTTCCTGTGAAAATAAAGAACCTTTGGTGCATGAAGAACTTTCTGGTGCATAAGACTTCCCTGGGGGTTTAAAGAACTTCCTGTGGTAAAGAACCTTCCTGGTGCATAAAGACCTTCCTGTGCATAAAAAAACCTTTCCTGGTGCATAAAGAACTTTCCTGGTGGTAAAGAACCTTCCTTTGGTAAAGAACCTGCTGGTGCATAAAAAACCCTTTCCCTGGTGCATAAAGAAAACCTTCCTGGTTGGTAAAGAACCTTCGGGTGCATAAAAGAACTTCTGGTGCATAAGAACCTTCCCTGGTGCATAAAGAACTTTCTGGTGGTAAAGAACCTTCCTGGTGGTAAAACCTTCTGGTGCATAAAAAACCCTTTCCCTGGTGCATAAAGAACCTTCCTGTCCCAAAAATTTTCCCTTGAAAGAACCTTCCGGTGGTAAAGAAACCTTCCTGGTGCATAAGAAACTTCCTGGTGATAAAGAACCTTCTGGTGCATAAAGAACCTTCTGGTGCATAAAGAACCTTCCTGGTGTATAAAGAACCTTCCTGGTGCATAAAAACTTCCTGGGGCATAAAGAACCCCCCTGGTGCTTAAAGAACCCCCTTTGGTAATAAAAACCTTCCTGGGGGTAAAAAACCTGGTGCATAAAGAACCTTCCTGGTGCATAAAGAACCTTCCTGGTGCGTAAAGAACCTTCCTGGTGCATAAATAACCTCCCTGGTTCATAAAGACCTTCCCTGTGCAAAAAGAACCTTCCTGGTGCAAAAAACTTTCCGGGGCATAAGAACCTTCCTGGTGCGTAAGGAACCCCAGTGGCGTGTATAGAATCTAGTTGATATAAAACCTTCCTGGTGCTTATACTAACTGCAAGTTTGGTATTAATCCCTGTAGGATTTTCCAAATGTATATTATCATGTATCTCTCTCGCCTGCATTCCAGGGAATACTCGTCAAGGGACTTCAACCGTTCCCAGTAATTTAGGTACTTTATTGTACATATGTGTGTCGTGAAAGTTCTTTGTACACTCTCCAGGTCAGCAATTTCGCCTGCCTTGAAGGAGGCAGTTAGTGTACATCAGTATTCCAGCCTAGAGAACAAGCGATTTGAAGAGAATCATCATGGGCTTGGCATCCCTAGTTTTGAAGGTTCTCATATCTGAGTAGCTGAAATTCCTCTTCATTGAACTTAATATTGTTTTGAGTGGCGCATTTGAAGATTTGGTTGATGTTCGCTTGGAGTCTTGCGGTGTCTTCGATAGAGGTCACTGGGCAATTCTGGTGTCATCTGCAAAGGAAGACACGGAGCTATAGCTTACATCTCTGTCTATGCCAGATATGAGGATGAGGAATAGGATGGGAGCGAGTATTGTGCTGTGCGGAACAGAGTTTTTCACCGTAGCTGCCTCAGACTTTACTTCTGTTTGTTAGGAAGTTATAGATCCATCTACCAACTTTTCCGGTTATTCCTTTATCACACATTTTTGTGCACTATTATACCTCGGTCACACCTGTCGAAGGCTTTCGCAAAGTCTATGTATACTACACCTGCATTTTGTTTATCCTCTATGGAATCCAGGACCTTGTCTTAGTAGTAGTAGTAGTAGTAGTATTAGTAGTAGTAGTAGTAGTATAGTAGTAGTAGTAGTGTAAAAGTAGTTTGTAGTAGTAAATTTAGTAAAAGTAGGTAGTAGGGAGTAGTAGTAGTTAGTAGTAGTAGTAGTAGTATAATAATAGTAGTAATAGTAGTAGTAGTAGTAGTAATAATAATAATATCTTTATTTCTACAAGTACATGTACAAGGTATACAGTCCTAGCTGACATTAATGACATACGTACACTATAAAAACCGTTGTTATGCCAAGCATTTTGCTCCACAGGTACAATACTTGCTTCATTTTTTTTTTTCATCCTCATATTGACATGACAGATGTAAACCGCACTGTGTCTTCTTTGCTGATGAACTACAATTTGCATGAGTGCATCTATTGAGGACAAGTAAATCTACAGCGGATATAAACCCAAAACTTTCAAATGGGCCACTGGGAAACAATATGAAGTTCACTGAGGCAGATTCCAGTTTACTTTGGGAAACTTTTAAGAAATGAAAGCAAAAAAAAAAAATAATAATGTGAAGGACTAGGAGTGGGTAATTTAGAGGGTCTTTACTTCAAGGACCACAGCAGTGTCATTATCACAACCGCTAGCAAAATGATAGATGGTAATGAGAATCTTCAAAACAAGGGATGCCCAGTCAAGTGGGTCTTATTTAAGTTGCTTGTACCTAGGTGAACACTGCTGTACACTAATAGTCCCTTTCAGGACAATAAATTGTAGATCGGAGAAATACAGAGAACTTTAAATGCCGTATAAGTTTCCGTTAAAGCACCTCAATTACTGGAACGTAGACCAGAAAGATGCATCATATTGTACTCCTGGAAATCCTAAGGGATGGTCAAAAATCTGCACACAGAAATCATTTACCATGAAACCCAAAAGGAATAGGTAGGACGGTTTAATATTCCCGTGAAAAAGCAGGGGTTTAAATGAGTACAATAAGAATAACATAATAAGTGTCAGGGGCCCAAGTGTTTCATGCTTCCCAGCATGCATAAGGGATTTCCAGTGTCCTGGGTGACCCTTTAAGAGAAAGCGGGAAAATGCTAAAGTCAGTACCTACTAGCCCGGGCTGTGGTTCGACTTTTGATTGTGTTGTTGATCGCCGCCCGATTCACCACGAGGCCAGGTCATGGACCGGGCCGCGGGGGCGTTGAACCCCCGAAACACTTCCAGGTAGGGAAGCCTTTTTCAATTTTCAGCACAAGTTACGATCAAATTTTGATATTGGGTTCTAGTGCGAGTTGTGGCGCTACTTGCGACGCAAATTAACAAGGACACCTCGACGCGAGTTACGACCCGGCCATTTGCGACGCCGTCTTTAGCCATCTTTAAACATTTAGTGATGAAGTGTTTTCCTCAAATGAAACTTGGACGTGATTTAGATATGTGAGTGTTTGAGTGAAGTCTTATTAAGTGTCTAAGTGACCGAGACACTGTGGACTAATCGTCTTAACCCAATTTAAATATTTATGACAGTTCAGTTCAGACTAGTGGGCAAAACCTTGATGACAGTCACAAGCACTGCTGACATTCAGGTTTAAACCTAGTAAAAGCACTTGCCGACAGGCAGGTTAAGGCTAGTAAACAAAAACACTGTGGGGCGGTCAGGTTGACTTAGTAACAAGTACTGCTGACAGTCGGGTTAAAATCTAGTTAAAAGCACTGCGACTAGTGGGAGGAAATTTTTTTCCAGGAGGGGGTACTGCCCCCTTCAAACCCCTTTCAGCCCCGAGGAGCCCGCCCCTTTTAGATGGGGGAACATCTTTTTTACGCTACATCAAGTTTAATTTATCCCAGATGCAGTAGGAGCATGTGACATGGTCATGCGGCTCCTTGCAAGAGACCGATGTTGCAAGTAGTTTAGTTTAATAAGAGACAGTCCATCTCTTACCTTAGCAGGACAATTAAAGAAATCCTTCTCCCACATTATTACCATGGTAAAGATAGTGTACATTGTTGTCTATGCATATGACAGCAAATATCAAGCGTTCTGCAGTGCTTCATAGTGGAAGTTTGGCAAGGAGAGTAAAAATGCTATGTCAGCTTTTCCTTTATGCTGGGGACAAGCGAGGTGGGGCGAGACGCTGTGACGTCAGATTGCTTTTGACCCTGCTGGGGTTCACATTGACGCCGGAATAACCAACAAAGAACACTGATCCACGCATTAGTGTGTATAGAAGTGTCTCACAAAACACATATAAATACTTTTTTTAAGGAAAATGTGAGAGCTTTATGATAAGATTTTGAATAAAAACAATCTTGAACAGTGTAACAAAAGGTTGCAATCCGGGAAAGTGTAGTGCACATTCTTCAAAAAAACACTATTCTTCAATCAAGACAAAGATACCGGGAGTAATGGTCCAAAACCAAACCCCGGGAATCGTTTAGGGTGATGATTATTGACTGCACAGTTAAGTACTCTGTATGCTTAACAATTTCCATATCCCCCGTGAGTTGCAGGGCATCGAGTAAAAAAGTAAGTGTTTCAGCAAACATTTTGGATAGCTGACATAATACCCCCCCAGGGGTAAATTTTATTCACCAAAATTTTTTTTCAAGCCCCTTGAGTGATGGATACGACAGTTTCTCAAGACATCGCCTGCAGAGACGGCTGTGTAGGCAAAAGCTGTCTATCAAGCTAAGTTCCCCCTATAGTCCACTATTTAATCTTTGACTTAGCTTGTAACACATTTCTCAACATACAGGTTAAGACTTAGTCACAAGTACTACTGACAGTCACAAGTACTACTGACAGTCACAAGTACTACTGACAATCACAAGTATTCCTGACAATGATGAGGACTGCTGACAGTCAGGTTAAGACTTAATCACTAGTACCACTGACAGTCACAAGTACTGCTGATAGTCACAAGTACTGCTGACAGTCACAAGTACCGATGACAGTCACAAGTACTGCTGACAGTCAGTGGACCGACTTTGATCTCGCGGAAAAACAATTACAAATTATTTTTTCATGTTAAATACAATTTTTATTGAAAATATGTGTACTCACCTTGTAGTTGCAGGACTCCGTTCATAGCTCCTGGTCCTGCCTCTGCACTGGTCGCTACTAGGTTCACTCTCTCCCTGCTCCATGAACTCTATCATACCTCTTCTTAAAGCTGTGTATGGATCCTGCCTCCATTGTGTGTGTGTGTGTGTGTGTGTGTGTATGTGTGTGTGTGTGTGTATTATAAGGTCAAGAATGTTCTCTCAACTGATGTTCTCTCTACAGGTGAGTGCTTTGCCTGGTGCAGGTGTTCGTACGATTGAAGAACAGGTAAGTCCTCTGTCATAGTTTATTGCTACACCTGTACTGACTAATTTATTGGTACACCTGTATTGACTGATTTATTGGTGCATCTGTTCTGATTAGTTTATTGGTACACATGTATTGACTAGTTTATTGGTACACATGTACTGATTAGTTTATTGGTACATCTGTACTGACTAGTTTATTGGTACACATGTACTGATTAGTTTATTGGTACATCTGTACTGACTAGTTTATTGGTACACATGTACAGATTTATAAGTACACCTGTACTGACTGATTCTGTGTATATTGCTACAAAATTCATCCTATAGACTAAAAAGAAAAAAGCCCCCTGGCTGCCTTCAAGAGGGAGCTGGACAGATACTCAAAGTCGGTGCCGGACCAGCCGGGCTGTGGTTCGTATGTTGGACTACGTGCGACCAGCAGTAACAGCCTGGTTGATCAGGCCCTGATCCACCGGGAGGCCTGGTCGTGGACCGGGCCGCGGGAGCGTTGATCCCTGGAATACCCTCCAGGTAGACTCCAGGTACCAGTTCACCTTCTACCTACCTGACAGGACTCTGTGTTTCGGGGACACTGATATCTTAAAGTCATATTTCTTCTCGAGGTGAATTATTGCAGAATACGGGGTGTCATGGTGTCCTTTGCTAATCAACCTGAATTTGTTGCCTGCAGATGGCTGACTTGCCCGATCTGAGACAAGGAAACATTGTGTCTCCTCTGGGACTTCGGGGCTCCTGCTACCTGCCAACCTTCTTTATCCAGTACATCTGGAGTTGGGAGTAGCGTTTCTTGATCCATCCCTATCTCAATGGTCCCGCTAGTTTCGCTTGCTTCCCTTGTCCCCTGAGTTCAGTGTGTCTAGCGAGTGGTGTCGCACCTTCGCAAGAATTGCGCCCCACATTTCCAAATCCCAGTTCTTGGTTGCGTTCTTGGAACATCGTGACCTCTTCCTTTCGGAAGAAGCCACGTTCTTTCCTTGTGCCTGTCTCGTGACTGTCCTGACTTGTGTGTGTGATGGAAGATCCATCGGTAACCTAGGTTGTAGAGTGGTGTATTAAGTTTTAAGGTAGTATAGTGGTGTATTAAGTTTTTTTTAAGGTTGTATAGTAGTGTATTAAGTTTGTTTTAAGATTGTATATTATATTAAGCGGTGTATTAACTTTGTTTTGCAAACTTTAGGTCATTCATGTGCATTTTTTGTGTATTATTCTCGTAGCTGAGTTGTAAGTGTTGAGCTGTAGCTCTTGGGGCCGTTTTATGGTGGCTGACACTGTTTTGAGGTGAGTGGATGTGTCAGTGGCCTGGCTAACACAGGATGTGTCATCATAGAGATGGAAATGACAAGATACATCAGTGTGCTATTAAAAAACTTGACACACACAGATACAGACACACAAACACACACACACACACACACACACACACACACACACACACACACACACACACACACACACACACACACACACACACACACACACACTTAATGTATGTGACTGACATGACGGAAGGGATAGACTCAGAAGTGTCCCTGTTTGCAGATGATGTGAAGTTAATGAGGAGAATTAAATCATATGTGGATCAGACAGGTCTACAAAGAGATCTGGACAGGCTGGACGCGTGGTCCAGCAACTGGCTCCTAGAATTTAACCCCGCCAAATGCAAAGTCATGAGGCTCGGGGAAGGGCAAAAAAGACCGCAAACCTCACTCAAGGAGAAAGATCTTGGGGTGAGTATACTACCGAGCACGTCGCCGGAAGCACACATTAACCAGATAACTGCTGCAGCATATGGGCGCCTGTCTAGCCTGAGAATAGCGTTCCGATACCTCAGTAAGGAATCGTTCAAGACTCTGTACACCGTGTACGTCAGGCCCATACTGAAGTATGCGGCACCAGTTTGGAAGCCACACCTGGTGGAGCACGTCAAGAAATTAGAGAAAGTACAAAGGTTTGCAACAAGGCTAGTTCCAGAGCTAAGGGGAATGTCCTACGAAGAAAGGTTAAGGGAAATCGGTCTGACGACACTGGAGGACAGGAGGGTCGGGGGAGACATGATAACAACATACAAAATACTGCGTGGAATAGATAAGGTGGACAGAGACAGGATGTTCCAGAGATGGGACACAGAAACAAGGGGTCACAATTGGAAGTTGATGAGTCAGAGGGATGTTAGGAAGTATTTCTTCAGCCACAGAGTTGTTAGGAAGTGGAATAGTCTGGCAAGTGACGTAGTGAAGGCAGGAACCATACATGGTTTCAAGACGAGGTATGATAAAGCCCATGGAGCAGGGAGGGGGGAGGACCCAGTAACAGTCAGTGAAGAGGCGGGGCCAGGAGCAGTCTCGACCCCTGCGACCACAGTTAGGTGAGTTAGGTGAGTACACACACACACACACAGTAGTACTGAGTGAAAGGTAGCTGAGTAAAACATCAGCACTTGCTGCAGAGTGAAACTCATGTTATAGACAACATTTCCCCACACCGTGAGCTGAGCTATGACTTAATGAAGCCCAGTGTGTGTGTGTGTGTGTGTGTGTGTGTGTACTCACCTAGTTGAGGTTGCGGGGGTCGAGTCCGAGGTCCTGTGTGTGTGTGTGTGTGTGTGTGTGTGTGTGTGTGTGTGTGTGGTGTGTGTGTGTGTGTGCGTGTGTGTGTCTGTGTCTGTGTGTGTGTGTGTGTGGTGTGTATGCATGTGTGTGTGAGCGAAAAGTGTTGTCAGCACCATAGGACTTTCTCGCGTAGCTGTGACACAGTGTCAGAGTTGGCAGGGGATAGAGATAATGGAATAAAGAGAGGTGTATGAGAGAAAGGAGAGCCGGCTGAGTGAGCAATGTTGAGTGAATAATTGAAGAAGGAAGAGGAAGAGGAAGAGGTGGGGTTTTAAGAGATGACATTTAGAAATTATGTAAACTAGAATAAAAGTGAGATGTAAGACGTTGATTATATGTATTTATGTACTTGTGTGTGTGGATGTGTGTGTGAGAGAGAGAGAGAGAGAGAGAGAGAGAGAGAGAGAGAGAGAGAAGAGAGAGAGAAGAAATAGTTGTATTTGCTCAGTGTTTTGCAGGTCCTTGTCCCAGTTAGGGAAGCTACATTGCGGCTAGTCTCTTCATGTTCTCCACTATGTGGCACCAGTCGCTGGATGAATACAAAATCAGTTTTGTGGTGGCACTGGACAGGACTGGTGCCATCGAGCCAGTGTGTCACCAGGCACACTGGTACAGTACTGCCAGCACTTGCTGCCTCTGCGCTGCTCCTCCTCCTCTGTCAGATCATCGTTCTAACTAGAGCTTAGACAGTCAAATGTGTGACTGTGACACTTTAGTGAAACAGTGATTATATGATTGTGTATCATACCATCCTCTCGGTTTCTCTGTCTACATTTATTGGCATTATGGTATTATGCAAATATCGCGAACAAGCGATACAAGACGCAGAACAACCACGGGGGGAGTAGAATGATAGCTCTAGGGCTTTCCTGTTGTAATCAACATATCATCAGTGGTTGTTTTGCAAATTATGGTATATTATAATAGGAGATTTTTGCAAAGAGACGACCATCTAAACTAACAGAACCTAACCTAACCTATATTATGTAAATCGAGAATTGTTAAAATCATGGGGAAGCGCTAAACCCGTAGGATTATACAGCACCTGTGGAAGGGATGGGATGTGTTCAAGCTTAAATTCAGGGAACTGGAGCACAGATCCAATTCCGTAGATCAAGAGCCCCTCACCAACGTCAACGAACCTTCCTTGGGGGGCGTAAATCGAGAAATATGCTGAAAAAAATAAGTAATATACATATTTAAGGTTTAGGAGGGAGGGTTGTGTTGGTTACCTTGACGGTTGTCAGTGTGGGAAGGTCACAGTGGAATCAGTGTTCCACAGGGAAGTGTGCTTGATCTGTTGTTATGGAATGTCTGCTTCAGTGACCTTCATCTTACGCCTGTGCTCTGACATTTACTTATGCAGGTTAGGCTATGTTAGCAGCTCTCTGTTACATCAATTACTAGCTTACAGCTGTATCATCCTGGGGAACATGGTGATACATTTTATTTACTTTTGAGAAAATACAAATGATAATCTCGAGAGTGCGTGATAATACTGGAAGAGTGGTGAGAATGACTAGGAAAGTGTTGAAGCTCGGGGATGAGGTGGATATCCTAAGAGTGAAATTTAACTCCAGAATATAAAGAACCACGTAATAAATCTTGCAAGCAGTACATCAAAGAAGCTAATAGCACTAAGGTGTATCTCGTACCTGCTTGACAATAGAGGCCACAAGACTGTATGAGGCACAAGTGCACTCACACCTTGAGTATGCTCCACTTTCTTGGATTGCCTGCCCTCCATCTCATCTGTGACTTTTTGAGAGAAGAGAGAACAGAGCAAGACAACTCATCTCTTGAAATGACCCACCCTGGGCAAATCTGTCATTTTAGCAGAGCCTTCAGCACCGGAGGGATGTAGGTCGCTTTATGTACAAGGTTAGTTGTTGTTTGGCTCCACTTCGCGGACAGCGCGAAGGCAGCATCAAAACGGGCAGCAGATATCAACTGCACTCTGGCTGTACCCTTTTCAAGGACATCACTTCATCTGAGATCAATCATTCCTAGAATAACTCGTGTCTGCAATATGTTCGTACAGCGTAACAACATCGATGAAATATAGTCAGTTGACCAAATGAAATTGCTAGCAACTTCATCCTCTTCCCTATTTTTATTTCTCATAACCTGTGACATACCTGTGACCGATTACAAAAGTTTTTTCCACCGATTGCAGAAAAGTCTAAAGTTAGTCTTCCCTTTTAATTACCTGCGTAACCAGGCTGTTGCTGTTAGCGGACCACTGGCTCATATATCCACCACAGCCTATTTGATCTGACACTTCCCAGAAGGTAGTGATTGTTTCCTCTTGAAAACTGCTATACTTCTTCCAGCAATATTCCTGATATCTGCTTGTAGACAGAGCAGCGCTTTGCAGTACCTTGCTCGATGCGCTCAAGCCAGTGGTTGTGAATGATTGTGTACCAGACAACGTAAACATGTCTGCCGCGTCGTGTTGAAGCCAGAGTTCACTAAGAACAGTAAAAGTTATGTTAGTATTTAAATAATCTAAGAGTGCTAAGAGATCATCACAGTGCTTCCTCTGGTATCTAACATTGTTATATTCTTGGTGTAAGATTTGGCTTGACTTGGCGTGTAATAAAGATATAGGAGAATATTGATTACAACTACGATACGACAAGAGATTTAAATTGTGGTCAATATCAACATTCATGGACTATGAAGTAGTGAGATACGTACAAGGATGAGGTAGAGGTGACAGCAAGTGAGTAACAGTAGTAATGTGAGATGTAGAGTGATGTAGTAATTAACTGTGAAGTAGATTGTTACTTATAGTAAGACTGTCGTTACTTATAATAAGATGATTGTTACTTATAATAAGTGTTACTTATAATAAGATGATTGTTACTTATAGTAAGATAATTGTTACTTATAATGAGATTATTGTTACTTATAATAAGATGATTATTACATATACATATGTAGTAAGATAATTGTTACTTATAATAAGGTAATTGTTACTCATAATAAGATTATTGTTACTTATAGTAAGATGATTGTTACTTTTTTTTACACAGGGTTTGACAAGGAAGGTTAAGGATCCCTAGCTTTACTGACAAGCTATTTACAGGTTAACGATTCTTAACTTTATTGACAAGCTAAGAGTTGTTACCTATATCAGCTCATTTGAAAGCATTTTTATTGTTATGAGACATACAAGCAGGGAACAGGATGAAGTTGGAACCATCTGTGGGCCAGCATTTTCATTTGATCAACTGACTTTATCTCGTTGACATTATGCTGTACGAATGTGTTCCATACTCGAGTCATCCTGGGTATGTATGATCTCAGATGGAGTGATGTTCTGGAGAAGGGTACAGCCAGAGTGAAGTTGCTGCTTTCTGCCCGTCTTGTGGCATAAAAGCTTGTTTCACGCTGTCCTCGAAGTGGATCCAAGTGTGGTACTTTGACAATACTGGCCTTGTACATAACAGTAAGGCCACCCACATCCCTCCTGTGTTGAAGGCTCTGCTGAAATGACAGATCTATCCAGGATGGGTCCAGGCGAGAGATGAGACGTCTTGCTCTGTTCTCTACTCTGTCAAGCAGTCGTAGATGAGAGAGGGGGGGGGGGGCAGGCAAACCAAGAAAGTGGAGCATACTCAATTGTGAGCGTACTTGTGCCTCGTACAGAATCTTGCAACCCCTACTGTCAAGCAGATGCGAGATACGGCGAAGTGCTGCAAGCTTCCTGGCTGCCTTGTTTGCAAGATTTACAACATGGTTCTTCATGGTTAGTTTGGAGTCAAATTTCACCCCAAGGATGTCAACTTCTTCTCCAGATGCCAACACCCTCCCATTCATCCTTACTACTGCACCAACATTACCATCATGGTGCCTAGAGACCATCATCATTTGCGTTTTCTCAGGTGCAAATGTTACTTGCCATCTATTTCCCCAAGCTGATATAGCTCTTAGCTGGTGATTGATGTAGCTTAGAGCAGCTGGCATTTCTTCTCTTGGATAATTGAATGTCAGTGTACAGTCGTCTGCATATGCATGGGATTCTGGGATGAGATGAAGAAGGCCGTTGAAGTAGACATTCCATAACAATGGACCCAGCACGCTTCCTTGTGGAACACTTGCCCCAATAGGATGTCTTGCTGATTCCGTTCCATTGAGAACTACACTTAGAGATCTACCTGAAGGTAATCACTGAGGAGACACAGCGTAGAGCCTGCAATTCACAGTGCTTGAAGTTTTGCTAATAGGCCCTGGTGCCACACCCTGTCGAAAGCACCAGCAATGTTCAGTGCTACCACACAGCTGACTTTGGATTCATCCAGTGACTGGTGCCACTTAGTGGCACCAGTGGCTTATAATAAGATGATTGTTACTTATATTATAATAATATCTTTATTTACTACAAGGTATACAGTCCTAGCTGACAACAATGACATACTACTATATAGAAAGCCCCTTGTTATGCTAGGCATGTCGGGCAAATTAGGTCAGTGTCCCAGGATGCGACCCACACTAGTCGACTAACACCCAGGTACCCATTTTACTGATGGGGAACATAGACAACAGGTGGAAGGAAACACGCCCAATGTTTCTACTCTGGCTGGGAATCGAACCCAGACCCTCGCCGTGTGAAGCGAGAGCGTTAGCCACCAGGCCACCAGATTGTTACGGATAGTAAGATTATTTTTACTTATAGTAAGGTCATTGTTACTTATAATACGATTATTGTTACTTATAATAATATAATTGTTAGAGTAAGATGATAATCAGGAATTTGAAGTATCAGAAATTCTTGAGCCTCGTAGACGCTGATGATAACATACTACACTCAACACATCCACAATATAACATAACATACAGTAGAGATAATAAAGGTGAGTTAAGAAAACTTATCGTAATTACTTTGTGAAGGATATAATGGCAAAACTAATTATGATAATGTATTTTGTAGTACTAGGTGAAGATGAAAGTGTAATTATAAGGCAGATTGTTAATAATAATGATGTTAATAACAATAGCGTTAATAACAAGTGTTAATATTAACAGTAATAATAACAATGTTAATAATAATGATGTTAACAACAAGTGTTAATAAAAACAGAAACAATAGCAATGTTAATAATGTCAATAATAACAATGTTAATAATAACAATGTGAATAACGAGTGTTAATAATAATAATGTTAATAATAACAATATTCATAACAATGTTAATAACAACAATGTTAATAATAACAGTGTCATTAATAACAATATTAATAATAACAATATTAATAACAATGTTAATAATAACAATGTCAATAATAACAATATTAATAATAACAATGTTAATAATAACAATGTTAATAAGTGTTAATAATGGGGAAGAATTGTTGCTAATATTAACATTATTATAACAAGAAAACTGAGGTAGTGGGCTGCGAATTCTTGAAAATCAATCCAGAAACAATAGAGAAATACTCTGGGAGAAATACACTGGGAGAAATACACTGGGAGAAATACGCTGGGAGAAATACACTGGGAGAAATACACTGGGAGAAATACACTGGGAGAAATACACTGGGAGAAATACGCTGGGAGAAATACACTGGGAGAAATACACTGGGAGAAATACACTGGGAGAAATACACTGGGAGAAATACACTGGGAGAAAATACACTGGGAGAAATACACTGGGAGAAATACTCTGGGAGAAATACACTGGGAGAAATACACTGGAGAAATACACTGGGGAGAAATACACTGGGAGAAATACACTGGGAGAAATACTCTGGGAGAAATACACTGGGAGAAATACACTGGGAGAAATACCTGGAGAAATACACTGGGAGAAATACACTGGGAGAAATACACTGGGAGAAATACACTGGGAGAAATACACTGGGAGAAATACACTGGGAGAAATACACTGGGAGAAATACACTGGGAGAAATACACTGGGAGAAATACACTGGGAGAAATACACTGGGAGAAATACACTGGGAGAAATACACTGGGAGAAATACACTGGGAGAAATACACTGGGAGAAATACACTGGGAGAAATACACTGGAGGAAATACACTGGGAGAAATACACTGGGAGAAATACACTGGGAGAAATACACTGGGAGAAATACACTGGAGAAATACACTGGGAGAAATACACTGGGAGAAATACACTGGGAGAAATACACTGGGAGAAATACACTGGGAGAAATACACTGGGAGAAATACACTGGGAGAAATACACTGGGAGAAATACACTGGGAGAAATACACTGGGAGAAATACACTGGGAGAAATACCTGGGAGAAATACACTGGGAGAAATACACTGGGAGAAATACACTGGGAGAAATACACTGGGAGAAATACACTGGGAGAAATACACTGGGAGAAATACACTGGGAGAAATACGCTGGGAGGAAATACCTGGGAGAAATACGCTGGGAGAAATACACTGGGAGAAATACACTGGGAGAAATACACTGGGAGAAATACACTGGAGAGAAATACACTGGGAGAAATACACTGGGAGAAATACACTGGGAGAAATACACTGGGAGAAATACCTGGGAGAAATACACTGGGAGAAATACACTGGGAGAAATACACTGGGAGAAATACACTGGGAGAAATACACTGGGAGAAATACACTGGGAGAAATACACTGGGAGAAATACGCTGGGAGAAATACACTGGGAGAAATACACTGGGAGAAATACACTGGGAGAAATACGCTGGGGAGAAATACACTGGGAGAAATACACTGGGAGAAATACACTGGGAGAAATACGCTGGGAGAAATACCTGGGAGAAATACACTGGGAGAAATACACTGGGAGAAATACACTGGGAGAAATACACTGGGAGAAATACACTGGGAGAAATACACTGGGAGAAATACACTGGGAGAAATACACTGGGAGAAATACACTGGGAGAAATACACTGGGAGAAATACGCTGGGAGAAATACACTGGGAGAAATACGCTGGGAGAAATACACTGGGAGAAATACGCTTGGAGAAATACACTGGGAGAAATACACTGGGAGAAATACGCTGGGAGAAATACACTGAGGAGAAATACGCTGGGAGAAATACGCTGGGAGAAATACACTGGGAGAATATCACTGGGAGAAATACACTGGGAAAAATACAGCTGGAGAAATACACTGGGAGAAATACCTGGGAGAAATACGCTGGAGTAGAAATACACTGGGAGAAATACCTGGAGAGAAATACACTGGGAGAAATACACTGGGAGAAATACACTGGGAGAAATACACTGGGAGAAATACACTGGGAGAAATACACTGGGAGAAATACACTGGGAGAAATACACTGGGAGAAATACACTGGGAGAAATACACTGGGAGAAATACAGGATACATGTTGATGTAACACAAATATTACTGAGGAAAATTAAGCCAATTACAAGCGAGAGATATTAGGAATAATGTCAAGAGTGTGAATTTTGAAGTTGATTTTGAAAGATTTTTGAAGTTGTCTTGTGCCTGTACAAGCGGTTCTTGCAGCAGCTGTTCAGCGTTCCTTTGTGTATATACACAACTTCCTCTCATTGTGATGAGTGATGTAATTAATCCTTTCTTCAAGGAAGAAAGAAATGTTGGTGACAGGGATTTTCCTGCTGATCTTCCTAGCAAGAGAAGCTTCCTTGAAGACAGGTGACACAGGTAACGTTGTTACTCTTGTCTTGGAAGTTCTCATTACTAGTGTCAGCTTTGTTATTGTCTTCTTGTATTGCTAGCTTAGTGTTGTCTTCCTGTATTGCTAGTGTAGTGTTGCCTTTCAATATTGCTAGCTTAGTGTTGCCTTTCAATATTGCTAGCTTAGTGTTGCCTTTCAGTATTGCTAGCTTAGTGTTGTCTTTCAGTATTGCTAGTTAGTGTTGTCTTCAGTTTGCTAGCTTAGTGTTGTCTTCAATATTGCTAGCTTAGTTGTCTTTCAATATTGCTAGCTTAGTGTTGTCTTTCCTATATTGCTAGCTTAGTGTTGCCTTTCAATATTGCTAGCTTAGTGTTGTCTTTCAGTATTGCTAGCTTAGTGTTGTCATTCAGTATTGCTAGCTTAGTGTTGTCTTTCAATATTGCTAGCTTAGTGTTGTCTTTCAGTATTGCTAGCTTAGTGTTGTCTTTCAGTATTGCTAGCTTAGTGTTGTCTTTCAGTATTGCTAGCTTAGTGTTGTCTTTCAATATTGCTAGCTTAGTGTTGTCTTTCAATATTGCTAGCTTAGTGTTGTCTTTCAATATTGCTAGCTTAGTGTTGTCTTTCAATATTGCTAGCTTAGTGTTGTCTTTCAATATTGCTAGCTTAGTGTTGTCTTTCAATATTGCTAGCTTAGTGTTGTCTTTCAATATTGCTAGCTTAGTGTTGTCTTCCTGTATTGTCACAGTAGTGCTGTCTTCCATGGTTGTTAGCTTAGTGCTGTCTGATTCCATAATAGGAGCTGAGAACCCAGCTGATGCCATGCTAGGTGCTGAGAACCCAGCTTATGGCTTAATTGTGGCTTAGGCCGGCACCTCCCTCTGTGTGGCAGTGTAAGCCCCTAACATAGGGCACCATCAACCTGGCAGATGTGTGTGTTGTGTGTGTTGTGTGTGTGTGTGCCCCACTGTGTGCAGCCTGAGCAAACATGAGGATAGTGGTGGTGTGTGTGTGGTGGTGATGTTCCGTCGTGGCATGTTTGGATTGTTGTTACATATACACAATAAGCCACACAGTGGATGGAGTAGGGGTAGTTGAGGTGGGTCGAATTTTAGAAGGTCAAACAAAATAGAATGACTGGAGATTGTGTATAAACTGTAATGGAGGGAAACTGGGTAGGGCCGCTAGAAGTTGAGATGGGGGGGGAGAGGGTTGAGTGCAAGGGGTGGGTCCGCAAGCATGCATGAGTGTGTTAAGATACAATCGGGTGGAGACAAATGGTTTATAACTGACGTGCTGTGGAGTGTGAGCAAGGTAACATTTATGAAGGGATTCAGGGAACCGGCAGGCCGGACTTGAAGGTTAGAGATGGGAAGTACGTGTCGGCACTCTGAAGGAGTGGTGGTGAATGCTAGCGGCTTTGGAACTGCAATATCGCACGCATGCTGGCGAGACAGTGATGGAGTGAATGACGATGAAAATGTTTCTTTATTCTACGGGTCGACCTGCCAAGGTGGGAAACTGCTGAGGATTAAAAATATTATATATAAATATATTATAATATATATTATATGTATATATATATTATATAATTGAAAAATGGTTCACCAGCTAAGGTTAAAGATTAAATATAGGAGGAACTTAGCTTGGTAAGACAGCTCATCGCCTGCACAGCCGCCCCTGCAGGCGAGGTCTTGAGAAGCTGTCGAAGTCACTTCTCAACGGGCTGAAATAGAGTATATTACGTATGATTATAAATTACCCCTAGGGGGTGTTATGTCAGCATATATCAGACACTGATTGCTGACAACATTTACTTGTGTGGACTCAAAGGTCCACTTATCACCGGGGTTTATAAGTGACTAACTCGCAACTTTATACTCAATTGCGCAGTCAATAGTAGTACATCACAAGTTAGTACACTTACCTGGGTATATGTATCTGACCTGTAGTTACGCCCGGATATCCAATGTCTTGATTGGAGAATAGTGTTCTTTGAAGAATGTTGCACTACACTCTGTTGGATCGCAACACTCATTGTTACACTGTTCATCAATAATTGTTCACACCATAATGTCAGTAAAGAAGCTGATCACACTTCTCTGTAAGTGTTTATTGAGATTCTTTTGTGCAAAAAGCGTGGAACATTGTTCTTTGTTGGTTATCCCGGCACGTGAATGTCTCTCTCAGTAGAGTCAAAAGTAATCTCCCTCACAGCATCCTACGCCGCTGCAATGCTCCTCGAACATAAAGGAAAAGCTGACCTAGTACTTTTTGCTTCCTTGCCAAACTTCCTCGATGAAGCAAAGCAGAATGCTTGATTCTTGCTGTCTTGAGCATAGACAACAATGTACACTATCTTTACCATGGTAATAAAGTGGGAGCAGGATTTTCCTTAATTGTCCTGCTAAGGTAAGAGATTGACTGTCTCTTATTAAACTACACTTTGCAACACTGGACTCTTGCAAGGAGCAGCGGTCGCTTGACCACGTCACATACTGGTATTGCATCTGGGATCAATTACTTGCTGTAGCAGTAAACAAGATGCTTGCCCCTTCTGAGAGGGATGAAAGGGGCTGAAGGGGCTGATACTCCCCTCCTGGAGAAAATTTCTCTACTATATATATATATAATATTATATATATATATATATATATATATATATTTTATTTAATATATATATATATATATATATATATATATTCGGCCGTTTCCCACCTAGGCAGGGTGACCTAAAAAAACAGATAAACCTCTTATCATCATTCAACACTTTCACCATCACTCATACATAATCACTGTCTTTGCAGAGGCACTCAGATACGACAGTTTAGATGTCACTCCAAGCAACCAGTATCCGAAACCCGTCCTTAAAAGTGCAGACATTGTACTTCCCATTTCCAGGACTCAAGTCCGGTTAACCGGTTTCCCTGAATCCCATACTAGGCAGGTCCTTTACAATCCATCCCACTAACAAAATTCCAGCACCTCGTGTGGCCCCAAAAACCGTTCGTCTCCATTCACTTCTAACACGCTCACACATGCTTGCTGGAAGTCCATGCCCCTCGCCCACAAAACCTCTTTTATCCCCTCCCTTCAACCTTTTCGAGGACGACCCCTACCCCGCCTTCCTTCCCCTACGATTTATGCACTCTCCAAGTCATTCTACTTTGATCTATTCTCTCTAAATGACCAAACCACCTCAACAACCCCTCTTCAGCCCTCTGACTAATACTTTCAGTAACTCCACACCTCATAATTTCCACACTACAAATTCTCTGCATAATATTTACACCACACATTGTCCTTAGACACGACATCTCCACTGCCTCCAGCCTCCTCTTTGCTGCAGCATTTACAACCCAAGCTTCACACCCATATAATAATGTTTTTGCCATTATGTATGTCGTGCCGAATAGGTAAAACTGATCAATTAGCAAGAACTTATTTAAAATTAAGTCCTTTCTAAAATTTTGTCTTATACATTTCAAGATATATTTTTTTCATTAATGTTAATATAAAAAATTAATGATTTTGTATCAAAAGAACCTTAGGAAACTTACTTAAGCGTATTATAACAAATGCAATTTAATTTAGCCTAATCCGGCTTAATATATTTTATGTACGTTTACAATAATTTAATAACAAACACAATAAAATATATTTTTTCGTTAGATTCAGAATGATTTTTGCGAAATTGATAGGCAATAGGTCTTAGAAACACCGATGAATATGGTGTAGTTTCAGAGGTGCAGTGCGTGTTGCATGAGGTGATATCAATATTGCAAGCTTTGGTGCAGTTTACTCAGCAGCAGGGAGGGACTTCCACACTGCTGATGGCCCAGTCACGGAGTTCCCCGTTACTCTCTCACCAGAAATACATAGACCCCGTAATAATAACATCCATCACTGAGGTGATGTTGTTGATACTGCTGTTGTTGCTGTTGTTGTTGTTGTTGTTATTGCTCAGGGCACACGTGTCAGCTACTGCCTGGTTACCAGTAACCTGTGTATTACCAGGTGACAGTAAGGGGAGTAGGGAAGTGGTAGGTGGTGAGGGGGTGAAGGGTGTGGCAAGTGAAGGGGAGGTGGTGAGGGGAAGGAGTGACGGGAAGGGTGTGGCAAGTGGGGGGGGGTATATTAGTGAGGAACCAGCAATATTTTAAACCATAAAATATGAAATAAGTGAATCACTCAACACTTGGTGCAGCACTGTGGTAAAGTGAACTTTGTAAGTGGTACACAGTGTCTCAGTCACTTTCTTTCTTCCTCTCCCTCTCACCTTCCTTCTCATTCCTCTCACCTTCCCTCTCCCTCTCACCTTCCCTCTCCCTCTCACTTCCCTCTCACCTTCCATCTCCCCCTCCCTCTTACCCTCCCTCTCACCCTCCCTCTCACTTTCCGTCTACCCTTCCGTCTCACCTTCCCTCCCCTTGACCCGCTTCACAAAAATCTATAGTCCTAAGATTGCCAGTCACGTGGAATCCCAGCAGCCGCACAACCCAGAGCAGCATGGGTTTAAGACAGGTTGATCCTGCCTGACAACTGCTAGATTCTGGATGCTCTGGAAGACAAGATAAATACTGATGTAGTGTACACTGATTTTTTAAAAAGTGTTCAACAAATGCGACCATGGTGTGATGGCGTACAAAATGCTTTCAAAATGAATAACTGGAAAGTGGGCAGATGAATATTTAACTTAATGCATAGAGCCCAGAGAGTGGTGGTCAACAGAGAAGTCAGAGGCTGGCACAGTGAAAAGCTCTGTTCTTCAAGGCACGGTACTCACCCCCCCCTGCTGTTTCTCATTCTTATATCTGACAGACATTGACAAGGACGCAAATCATCGTAGCATTCTTTGCTGCTGACACTAGAGTCTCTGTGAGAATGACGTTCGTCACACACTCATTGGGATGCTCTCCCGACCAGCCAACTGGCAGTTCAAAGTATAGAAGTTCTGGGTCACCACTACTGTATTTATTGTCAAGTTCAACCCACTAATCAGGTGAGAGTATGCTTCCCCAGTCAAGGTGACGTCGTACCTGTCGGCCTGGCTGGGAGGACACACTTTTGCCAACACTGGTTGAATCAAGACTTGCTTTGAGTGATTCTTGGTTGTCTCATCATTATACTGGTAAGCTGATATCCTACTATTGTAAATAAATGCTGATGGAATACATTCATAAAGAAATCTACCCCTGCTGTGTTTGCATTGGCCTTGTCTTGCCCTCTTGATTGCTATATCGCTGATTTTGTTTACTACCAGGTGCTACAGACCTTGAATTGCTACCTATGTTTGTAATAACGAGGACAAGTTTTAACTGCTCTGCTGTGGAAGAATGGAGGAAATGAAGACTATAATGGAGTACAGGACAAACTTAAATCATGCTCAAGACTTGACGTAATGATGTCAGAAGATCTCACATTCAAAAATCACAACACTGTTTCCATTGCTATTGCAAGGAAAATCATGGACTGGATAACTAGAACTTTTAAGACTAGGAGATGCTGAGGAAATGATACTCTTCAAGTCACTTGTTCTCTGCAGGCTGGAATACTGCTGTATACTGACGAGCACCTTCACGGCAGGCCGAGATTACTGAGCTGAAATGTGTACGAACTTTCACTACTCGTATACATTCAAACATCTGAACTACTGAGAATGCCTGAAGTGCCTTCGAGCGTTCCCAGGTTTGGGACCAGTCCTGGTGAGACTGATCCCAAACCTGAACACTGAAATTACTCAGTATGACAACAAGCGACTTGGCAGACTGCACAAGATCCCTCCATTACAAAGTTGTCTGTGTGAAATCAGTAGTAACAGCCTGGTTGATTGGTTGATCAGGCTCTGATCCTCCTAGAGGAATCGCGCCGCGGGGGAGTTGACACCCGGAAAGGTCCCTCAGGTACCCCTCTTTCCCTACCTATGACCCTCCCTCTCCCCATCACCCTTAACCTCCCTCTTGTCTCTGAGGTGTCAGCTGGTCTGACGTAATGGGGAAAACACCTAACAGTAGTGCCAGTCATGAGCTTAGTGCCAGTCATTGGCTTAGTATCAGTCATACCTTAGTGTCAGTCACAGCTTAGTGTCAGTCTTACCAGGAGTCTACCTGGAGGGTGTTTCGGGGGTCAGTGCCCCCGCGGCCCGGTCTATGACCAAGACTCGCTGTGGATTAGGACCTGATGAAGTAGGCTGTTACACACCCAATAATGTTGTTTGAGGTGTTAAACACTCTCAGTAGTGTTTATGGTGTTGAACACGCTCAATAGCGTTTATAAGAACATAGCATAAGAAAGAAGGAACACTGCAGCAGGCCTACCGGCCCATGCGAGGCAAGTCCAAGCCTCCTACCGGCTTAAGCCAATGCCCCATCCTAGTCAGGTCAGGTCACATTAACTTAAGGAATGAACACGGCAACTGACCTAGTAGCACAAGCTAATCAGGTCCAACTCACACCCACCCACACCCACTCATGTATTTTCTAACCTATTTTTAAAACGTTTTAGCCTCTATAACAGTACTCGGGAGTTTGTTCCACTCATCCACAACTCTATTACCAAACCAGTACTTTCCTATATCCTTCCTGAATCTGAATTTTTCCAACTTAAAACCATTGCTGCGAGTCCTGTCTAGGCTAGATATTTTCAGCACACTATTTACATCCCCTTTATTTATTCCTGTCTTCCATTTATACACCTCAATAATATCCCCTTTAATTCTACACCTTTCTAGAGAGTGCAGATTCAGGGCCCTCAGTCTATCCTTATAGGGAAGATTTCTGATACATGGGATCATCTTTGTCATCCTCTGTACGTTTTCCAGAACATTTATATCCATTCTGTAATACAGTGACCAAAACTGTGCAGCATAATCTAAATGAGGCCTAACCAAGGATATAGAGTTGAAGAACAACCTGAGGACTCCTATTATTTATGCTTCTTGATATGAAGCTAAGAATTCCGTTAGCTTTATTGCGAACACTAATGCACTGTTATATTGTTTTCAGATTACTGCTAACCAGAACTCCCAAATCCTTTTCGCAATCAATAGTATTAAGATCTACATTATTTAGTTTATATGTGGCATAGCTATTTTCCTATCCAACATTTAGAACTTTGCATTTGTCTGTATTAAACTGCATCTGCCACTTCTCCGACCACTGCATCAGTCTATTCAAATCTTCCTGGAGTGCTCTAATGTCCTCGTCAGAATGAATTCGACGGCCAATTTTGGTGTCATCGGTAAACTTGCTTATGTCGCTCTTCATGCCTTTATCTATGTCGTTTATGTAGATTGTGAACAACAGGGGGCCCAACACTGACCCCTGTGGAACACCGCTCGTGACGCTTCCCCACTCTGATTTCTCCCCATTTATGCAAACTCTCTGCTGCCTATTTGTCAACCATGCCTCTATCCAGGAAAAATTTTCTCCTATTCCATGTGCCTTAATTTTCCTCAATAGTCTCTGATGTGGGACCCTGTCAAAAGCCTTACTGAAGTCCATATACACAATATCATATTCATTACCATGATCTACCTCCTCAAATACCTTAGTGAAAAAAGTTAATAAATTTGTAAGGCAGGAACGCCCCTTTGTAAAACCATACTGAGATTCGTTGATTAATTTATGTTTTTCAAGATGGCTACGAACTGCCTCGGCAATT
Source organism: Cherax quadricarinatus (assembly GCF_026875155.1). NCBI lineage: Eukaryota > Metazoa > Arthropoda > Malacostraca > Decapoda > Parastacidae > Cherax > Cherax quadricarinatus. Next base: position 11,509,036 of record NC_069401.1, read on the forward strand.
ATTGATTCCATAAATTTTCCCACTATGGAGGTTAAGCTTGTTGGTCTATAATTCGAAGCTAAGGACCAGTCACCTGCTTTGAAAATAGGTATCATATTTGCCATTTTCCACTTATCTGGCACCATGCCAGTTTGTAGTGATATGTTGAAAAGATTAGCCAAAGGTTTGCTTAGCTCCTCTTTACATTCCTTTAGAACCCTTGCGTACAGTTCATCAGGGCCTGGGGATTTGTTAGGTGTTAATTTATCTATTTGCCTAAGGGCCATGTCACTTGTGACCCTAATCGTGCATAGTTTATTATCGTCCTGTTCTACATAATTTATTATTTGTGGAATATCGCTAGTATCTTCCTGTGTATAAACTGAGAGGAAGTATGTGTTAAAAATTCTACACATTTCCTTATCACTGCCCGTGAGCTGACCCGAGTAACTTTTGAGTGGGCCTATCTTGTCCCTGATCTTACTTCAGTACACTTGAAAGAATCCTTTTGGGTTAGTCTTCGATTCTCTTGCAACTTTAACCTCATAATATCTTTTTGCTTTTCTTATTCCATTTTGTATATCTCTCTTTAACTGAATATATTGATTTCTTAATTGCCCCTCTCCTCTTTTGATTTGCCTATATATGCCTCTCTTTTGACCAATGAGATGTTTTAATCTATTGTCCATCCATATAGGATCAATTTTGTTTGATCTGATTTCTCTATTTGGAACATAAGTTGTATGAGCAGCTAGAACTATGCCCTGGAAAACGTCATATTGGCAGTCATCACCACCTACCTGACCCATAGTCAGGTCATTCCAGTTCAGCCCACCCAAGTACTTTTTGAGTAATATGAAATCAGCCAAGCGGAAGTCAGGGGCCATTGCCATTATTAGGAAAATTCCATGATCTATTAAAACTGATTTGTGATCGCTTTCCCCAAGCTCATCATTAACCTCAAGATTATTAATTAGCGTTTCCCTGCTGGCAAGAACCAAGTCAAGCAGGTTATTTCCTCTAGTTGGTTCTGTCGCAAACTGTTTTAAAAACAATCCTGAATCGTATCAAAAAAGTCATTTGACTCTAAATTTTCTGTCAAATTGCTCCAGTCAATCTGTCTATAATTGAAATCTCCCATTAGCACAACATTTTCGTATGTAGATGCCTTACAAATTTCTTCCCATAGAAGTTCACTGCACTCCCTATCAAGATTTGGGGCCCTGTAAATCACACCCAAAATTAGCTTTTCACGGCCCTCGAGAAGCTGTAACCAAACAGATTCAGTGGCTGACGCTTCTAATTTTAAATCTTGTCTAACACAACAATTTAAATTGTCTCTGACATACATCGCTACTTCACCACCCTTCCTGTTGACCCTGTCAGTGTGGAATAATTTATAGCCTTGTATGTGAAATTCAGAAGGCATCTCTCTATCTTTCAGATTGAGCCAGGTCTCTGTTATAGCAATAATGTCTATGTTTCCTGCACTTGCAATTAATCTTAGCTCATCTATCTTATTTCTTACACTTCTGCTATTAGTATAGCAAACCTTACGGGAGCTAGTCCCTTGCTGCCCTCTGCTGTCCCCCTTTGTTTGCTGACCTGATCTGTTGTCTTTATTTATAATTTCATGATTAATATCTTTTATACATTTACTGTTTTCAACCCTAGTGTTGCAACATGCCTATGTCCCACATACACCCATACCTCTGTCTTCTATCATTTTAAAATCCTAGGCATTTCAGCAATGGCCCTCTCGATCGAGTTTGCAAGTGCTACTACCCCTGCCCCAGAATGAATGGGATTGCAAGTTTTTTGCAGCATCTGTTTAGCCAGCAATTTACACCAATTGCCCTAGACAACCATTCATTGCCCACTCCCCTTCTAGGCAAGATGCTACATATGACTGGGATCTTCCCTTAGACTTAATTAAATCTCTAGCTGACCTGTACTTATCTAGCAGCTCTTCTCTCCTACCCTTTCCAATATCATTTCCACCAGCACTGAGACAGATAATAGGCTTGTTCCCATTACCTGACATGATATTATCCAGCCTGTTGACTATGTCCCCAACACCAGCTCCAGGGAAGCACACTCTATCTCTTACCTTCTTATTCCTATTACAGAAAGCACGGTCCATATGTCTTACCTGTGAGTCACCAACCACAAGGATTCGCTTACCTCTATTTGCAGGGGAAGTAGTACCTTTACCTTCACTGGCCACTGAAGTACACTCATCCTGAAGAACAGAGATGCGATTTCCTACCTTAAAATCTTCTCTCTTAACTTTCCTTATTTTGATGCTCATTCTATTAATGGGAAGCACTTGCCACTTGTAGCAGGTGCTGGACTGCACCTCGCTGCTGGTTGCCTCATTCCCCTCCACCATTCCAGCCTCCCCACACTCGCTCCCAACCCATTGAAGTGAACCTTCAGCCTCCTAATTTTCTCCTGGAGAAGCAAAACTTCCTCCTTCAACTCTCTAACCTCAGATTTTAAAACACTACAATAGCAAGCCATGACTTTGTAACCGTCCACATTAATCCCCTAAGCAGCTCAGGGTCATTGACCTCATGTGACGACTGACCACTGTTGGTGTTGGACGCTCTCACTAGTGTTTATGGTGTTGAACAATCTCAGTAGTGTTTATGGTGTTCAACACTCTCAGTAGTATTGTTTATGGTGTTGGGCACTCTCAGTAGTGTTTATGGTGTTGAACACTTTCAGTAGGGGTTTTTGTGTTAACACTCTCAAATATTGTTTATGGTGTTGGGCATCTCAGTAGTGTTTAAAGGTGTTGAACAAATCTCAAATAAGTTATTTAGGGTTTTTGGTGTTGACACCCCATAGTGTTTATGGTGTTGACACTCTCAGTAGTGTTTATGGTGTTGAACACTCTCAGTAGTTTATTGGCTTTTATGGTGTTGAACACTCTCAAAATATTTTTTATGGTGTTGGACATTCTCAGTAGTTTTTTATGGTGTTGGAAAACTCTCAGTAGTATTTATGGTGTTTTAACATCTCAATAGTTTTATGGTGTTGACACTTTTCAGTAGTTTTATGGGTTGAACAATCTCAATAGTGTTTATGGTGTTGAAACACTCTCAGTAGTATTGTTTATGGTGTTGACCTTCAGTAGTTTTATGGTGTTGAACAATCTCAAGTGTTTTGGTGTTGAACACTCTCAGTTATTTTTTATGGGTTGAACACTCTCAGTAGGTTTTTTGGGTTGAACACTCTCAGTAGTGTTTTTTTGGTGTGAAACACTTCAGTAGTGTTTTTATGGTGTTGGACACTCTCAGTAGTGTTTATGGTGTTGAACACTCTCAGTAGTGTTTATGGTGTTGAACACTCTCAGTAGTGTTTTTTATGGTGTTGAACATCTCAGTAGGGTTTTTTTTATGGGTTGGGACCTCTCAAATAGTTTTATGGTGTTGACACTCTCAGTTGTTTTTTATGGGGTTTGGACACTTCAGTATTTTTTTTGGTGTTGGGAAAAATTCTTTGTGTTTTTTGGGTTGGGGGACTCTCAGTATTTTTTTAAAGTGTTGAAAACTCCGTAGTATTGTTTATGGTGTTTTAACACTTCAGTAGTTTTTTATGTGTTAACCTCTCAGTGTGTTTTTATGGGTTGAACACTCTCAGTAGTTTTATGGTGTTGAACATCTCAGTATGTTTTATGGTGTTTGAACACTCTCAGTGTATTGTTTATGTGTTGAACACTTCCAGTGGTTATGGTGTTGAACACTCTCATTTTTTTTTATGGGGGTTTAAACTCTCATGTGTTTTTGGGTTTAACACTCTCATAGGGGTTTTGTGTTGGGGGACTCTCAGTAGTGTTTTTGGTGTTAAACCCTTTTATTTGTTTATGGGTTGAACATCTCGTAGTTTTTTGTGTTGAACACTCCAGTAGTGTTTATGGGGGTTGAACATCTCAGTATGTTTATGGGTTGAACACTCCAGTTGTTTATGGTTTGACACCTCGGGATGTTTATGGTGTTGAACCTTCAGTAAGTTTATGGTGTTTAACACTTCCCGTCGTTTATGGTGTTGAACACTCTAGTAGGTTTATGGTGTTGAACACTCTCGTAGTGGTTTTTTGGGTTGAAACACCCCATATTTTGGTTGAAACCTCAGTAGTTTTATGGGGTTGAACCTTCAGTATTTTTTTATATGTTGAAAACTCTCATAGGGGTTTTTGGGGTTGAACACTCTCAGTGTTTTATGGGGTTAAAAAATCCATTACTGTTTATGGTGGTTGAACACGCTCAGTAATGTTTATGGTGTTGAAATCACTCTCAGTACTGTTTATGGTGTTGATACCCAGTAGTGTTATTGTGTTTGAACACTCTCAGTAGTGTTATTGTTGAACACTCTCAGTAGTGGTTATGCTGTTGAACACTCTCAGTACTGTATTATGGTGTTTAACACTCTCATACTGTTTATGGTGTTGAACCTCTTCAGTACTGTTTTATGGTGTTTGAACACCTTCAGTATGTTATTGTTTGAACCACTCAGTACTGTTTAGGTGTTGAACACTCTCGTAGTGTTTTGTTTATGATTTTGAACACTCTCAGTAGTGTTTTATGTGTGAAACACTCTCAGTAGTGTTTGTTTATGATGTTGAAACACTCTCAGACTGTTTATGGTGTAACACTCCTCAGTAGTGTTGTTTATGGTTGAACAATCTCAGTACTGTTTTAATGGTGTTGAACACTCTCGTAGTGGTTTTATGGTGTTGGACACTCTCATAGTGTTTATGGTGTTGAACACTCGCACTACTGTTTATTGGTTGAACACTTCTCAGTAGTGTTTGTTTATTGTGTTGAGCCACTCTCATAGTGTTGTTTATGTGTGGAACCCTCTCCATAGTGTGCTTTATGGTATTGAACACTCTCATAAGTGTTGTTTATGTATGAACACTCTCATAGTTGTTTATGGTTTTGGACCTCCTCAGTAGTGGTTTTATGGTGTTGGACACTCTCCAGTTGAGTTGTTTTTATGGTGTTGACACTCACAGTATTGGTTGTTTATGGTGTTGGACAACCTCCTCAGTTTGTTTTTTTATGGTGATTGGACCACTCTCGTAGTGTTTATGGTGTTGAACATTCTCTCAGTAATTGTTTTTTTATGAGTTGAACACTCTCAGTATGTTTATGGTTGTTGGACACTCGTTAGTAGTATTGTTTATGGTGTTGAAACTCCATAAGTGTTATTTATGGTGTTTGAACACTCTCAGAGTGTTTATGGTGTTGAACACCTCAGTATGTTTATGGCGTTGAACACATCTCAGTTAATGTTTATTGGTGTTGTACATTCTCAGTAGTGTTTAATGGTGTTGAACCACTCTCAGTATATTATTAAGGTGTTGGACACTCACTAGTATTGTTTATGAGGTGTTGGACACTCAGTAGTGTTTATGGTGTTTGGAACACTCTCCCGTAGTATTGTTTATGGTGTTGTAACACTCTCCAGAGTATTGTTTTATGGTGTTGGACACACTCATAGTATTGGTTATGGTGTTGTAACACCCTCAATAGTATTGTTTTATGGTGTTGGACACCTCAGTATATGTTTGGTGGTGTTGGACACTCCTCAGTAAGTGTTCATTGTGTTTGAACAATCTCAATATGTTAATGGTGTTTGAACACTCTCAGTAGTGTTTATGGAGTTTTTGAACACTCTCAGTAGTATTGTTTATGGTGTTTGTATAGCGCTCTCAGTAGTAATTGTTTTAATGGTGTTGAACACTTCAGAGTGTTTATGGTGTTGAACACTCTCAGTAGTGTTTATGGTGTTGAACACTCTCAGTAGTGTTTATGGAGTTGAAAACTCTCATAGCGTTTATGGGTGTTGAACACTCTCATACTGTTTTTTTATGGTGCTGAAGGACTCTCATAGTTGTTTGTTTATGGTGTTTGAGACACTCTCAGTAGTGTTTTTTTGTTTATGGGGTTTGGAAACTCTCAGTAATGTTGTTTATGGTGTTGGACACTCTCAGTAGTGCTTATGGTGTTGAACACTCTCATTACTGTTTTTATGGGTTGAAACATCTCTCAGTACTGTTTATGGTGTTGAACACTCTCAGTACTGTTTATGGTGTTGAACACTCTCAGTACTGTTTATGGTGTTGAACACTCTCAGTACTGTTTATGGTGTTGGACACTCTCAGTAGTGTTTATGGTGTTGAACACTCTCAGTAGTGTTTATGGTGTTGAACACTCTCAGTACTGTTTATGGTGTTGAACACTCTCAGTACTGTTTATGGTGTTGAACACTCTCATTACTGTTTATGGTGTTGAACACTCAGTAGTGCTTTTTATGGTGTTGAACACTCTCAGTAGTGCTGTTTATGGTGTTGGACACTCTCAGTAGTGTTGTTTATGGGGTTGGAAACTCTCAGTAATGTTGTTTATGGTGTTGGATACTCTCAGTAGTGTTTATGGTGTTGAACACTCTCAGTACTGTTTATGGTGTTGAACACTCTCATTACTGTTTATGGTGTTGAACACTCAGTAGTGCTTTTTATGGTGTTGAACACTCTCAGTAGTGCTGTTTATGGTGTTGGACACCCTCGGTAGTGTTGTTTATGGTGTTGGACACACTCCTCAGTGGAGGAGAATCTGGTCCAGATTCTCCTCCACCACGATGCTATGAACACTAACTCCAAGGCTGAGGGACTGATTACCTCATCTTTTGTATATAGTTCTACTGTCTTCCTATTATGTCCTAGAATCTGTATTGATAAAGCCACTGGATGGCGAAACGTCTACAATAAAGATATCGAGATGTTGCATATGTGTCTTAACTTTCATATTGTCGGTATTTTATACCCTTCTTGCAAACTTGTCAGACACTGCAACATCAGGAATCTTGGTTCAGAGGACATCTACAAAGCCCTCTTCACGGGCTGCTGCAACTAACCCATCTCTTTGGAAGGACCTACTTCCACTGGGGAATCCCGCCTACCAGTGACTTTGCCCTCGTCTGCTGCCCGTCCCTATCCACTGACGCCTATATAACCGCCAGTCTTCTTGTCTTTGCTCCAGATTCTCCTCCACCACGATGCTGTGAACACTAACTCCAAGGCCGAGGGACTGATTACCTCATCTTTTGTATATAGTTCTACTGTCTTCCTATTATGTCCTAGAATCTGTATTGATAAAGCTACTGGATGGCGAAACGTCTACAATAAAGATATCCAGATGTTGCATATGTGTCTTAACTTTCATATTGTCGGTATTTTATACCTTTCTTGCACATTCTCAGTAGTGTTGTTTATGGTGTTGAACGCTCTCAGTAGTATTGCTTATAAGAACATAGGAACGAAGGAACACTGCAGCAGGCCTACTGGCCCATGCGAGGCAGGTCCAAGTCTCCTACCGGCTTAAGCCAATGCACCCAACCTAGTCAGGTCAGGTCACATTGACTTAAGGGAGGAACACGGCAACCGACCTGGTAGCACAAGCTATCAGGTCTAACTCACACCCACCCACATCTACTCATGCATTTATCCAACCTATTTTTAAAGCTACACAACGTTCTGGCCTCTATAACTGTACTTGGGAGTTTGTTTCCACTCATCCACAACTCTATTCCCAAACCAGTACTTTCCTATATCCTTCCTGAATCTGAATTTTCCAACTTAAAACCGTTGGCTCTGCGAGTCCTGTCTAGGCTAGATATTTTCAGCACACTATTTACTCCCCTTTATTTATTCCTGTCTTCCATTTATACACCTCAATCATATCCCCCCAAAATTCTACGTCTTTCTAGAGAGTGCAGATTCGGGATCCTTAGTCTATCCTCATAGGGAAGGTTTCTGATACATGGGGATCAACTTTATCATCCTCCTTTGTACATTTTCCAAGCATTTATATCCTTTCTGTAATACGGTGACCAAACTGTGCACAAAATCTAAATGAGGCCTAACCAAGGATATATAGAGTTTGAAGAAAAACCTGAGGACTCCTATTATTTATGCTTTTTGATATGAAGCCAAGGTTTCTATTAGCTTTTTTGGGTGAAAAACTTATGAAACTGTTATCTTGGTTTCAGATTACTGCTAACCAAACTCCTAAATCTTTTTCGCAATCCGTAATATTAAGATCTACATTATTTAGTTTGTATGTGGCATGGTTATTGTCCTGTCCAACATTTAGAACTTTGCATTTGTCTATATTAAACTGCATCTGCCACTTCTCCGACCACTGCATCAATCTGTTGAATCTTCCTGGAGTGCTCTAATATCCTCGTCAGAATGAATTCGACGGCCTTTTTTTGGTGTCATCGGCAAACTTGCTGATGTCGCTCTTTATGCCCTCATCTATGTCGTTTATGTAGATTGTGAACAGCAGGGGACCCAACACTGACCCCTGGGAACACCGCTCGTGACGTTTCCCCCACTCTGATTTCTCCCCCATTATGCAAACCTCTGCTGCCTATTTGTCAACCATGCCTCTATCCGGGAAAAAATTTCTCCTATTCCATGTGCCTTAATTTTCCTCAATAGTCTCTGATATGGACCCTGTCAAAAGCCTTACTGAAGTCCATATACACAATATCATATTCATTAACCATGATCTACCTCCTCAAATACCTTAGTGAAAAAAGTTAATAAATTTGTAAGGCGGGAACGCCCCTTTGTAAAACCATGCTGAGAATCGTTGATTAATTTATGCTTTCAAGGTGGCTACGAACGCTTCGGCACTTATTGATTCCATAAATTTTCCCAATGTGGAGGTTAGGCTGTTGTGTCTATAGTTCGAAGCTAAGGACCTGTCACCTGCTTTGAAAATAGGTATCACATTTTCCATTTTCCACTTATCTGGCACCATGCCAGTTTGTAGGATATGTTGAAAAGATTAGCCAAAGTTTGCTAAGCTCCTCTTTACATTCCTTTAGAACCCTTGCAAAACAGTTCATCAGGGGCCCGGGATTTGTTAGGTTTTTTAAATTTTTTCTATTTGCCTAAGGACCATGTCACTTTGACCCTAAAACGTGCGCAGTTTATTATCGTCCTGTCCTACATAATTTATCATTTCTGGAATTCGCTGGTAACCTCCTGTGTAAAATCTGAGAGGAAGTATGTGTTAAAAATTCTACACATTTCCTTATCACTGTCAGTGAGCTGACCCGAGGAATTTTGAGTGGCCTAACTTGTCCCTGATCTTACTTCTGTAACCTAAAGAAAACCTTTGGGTTATCCTTTTGATTTTCTTGCAACTTTAACCTCATAATCTCTTTTTTTTCTTTTCTAATTTCCTTTTTTTATTTCTCTCTTTACCTGAATATATCGATTTCTTAATTGCCCCTCTCCTCTTTTGATTGCCTATATATGCCTCTCTTTTGACCATCAGATATTTTAATCTATTGTTCATCCATTTAGGATCATTTTGTTTGATCTGATTTCCCTATTTGGAACATAATTTGACTGAGCGCTAGAACTATGCTCTGGAAAGCGTCATATCGGCAACCATCACCACCTACCTGACCTTTAGTCAGGTCATTCCAGTTCAGCCCACCTAAGTAATTTTTCAGTCCTATGAAATCACCAAGCAAGTCAGGACAGAGACTTGATTGCCATTTATAGGGAATTCCATGATATATTAAAACTGAGTGATTTGTGATCACTTTTCCAACTCATCATTAACCTCAAGATTTTTAATTAAATGTTTCCCTGCTGGCAAGAACCAAGTCAAGGAGGTTATTTCCCCTATTTTGGGTCTGTCACAAAATGTTTTAAAAAACAAACCTGGATCGTATCAAGAAAGTCACCTGACTCTAAATTTCCTGTCAAATTGCTCCAGTCAGTCTGTCTATAGTTGAATCTCCCATTAGCACAACATTTTCGATTAGATGCCTTACGAATTTCGTCCCATAGAAGTTTACTGCACTCCCTATCAAGATTTGGGGCCCTGTAAATCACACCCAAAATTAGTTTTTCTCTGCCCTCGAGAAGCCTGTAACCAAACAGATTCAGTGCTGATGCTTCTAATTGTATATCTTGTTTAAACACAACAATTTAAATTGTCTCTGACATACAAACGCTACTCCACCACCCTTCCTGTTGAATCTGTCAGGTGGAAAAAAATTTATAGCCATGTATGTACATTCAGAGGGCATCTCTCTATCCCTTTTAGATTGAGCCAGGGCTCTGTTATAGCAATAATGTCTATGTTTCCTGCACTTACAATTAATCTAGCTCATCTATCTTATTTTACACTCCTGCTAAAAATATAGTAAACTTAAGGGAGCTAGTCCCTGCTGCCCTCTGCTGTCCCCCTTTGTTTGCTGACCTGATCTATTGTCTTTACTTATAACTTCATGCTGAATGCCTTTTATACATTTACTGTTTCCAACCCTAGTTTTTCAACCTGCTTGTTTCCCACACACACCCATACCTCTATCTTCTAACAGTTTAAAATCATAGGCATTTCACCAATGGCCTCAATTGAGTTTGCAAGTGCTACCACCCCAGCCCCAGAGAGATGTACCCCATCCCTTGCATAGATATCATGTTTGCCATAAAAGTTGTTCCAGTTGTCAATGAATGGGATTGCAAGTTCCTTGCAGTATCTGTCTAGCCAGCAATTTATACCAATTGCCCTAGACAACCATTCATTTCCTACTCCCCTTCTAGGCAAGATGCTACATATGATTGGGACCCCTCCCTTAGACTTAATGAAATCTATAGCTGACCTGTACTTATCTAGCAGCTCTTCTCTCCTGCCCTTCCCAATATCATTTCCACCAGCACTGAGACAGATAATGGGCTTGTTCCCATTACCTGACATGATATTATCCAGCCTGTTAACTATGTCCCCAACACCAGCTCCAGGGAAGCACACTCTATCTCTCATCTTCTTATTCCTATTGCAAAACGCACGGTCAGTAGTATTGTTTATGGTGTTGGACACTCTCAGTAGTATTGTTTATGGTGTTGACACTCTCAGTAGTATTGTTTATGGTGTTGGACACTCTCAGTAGTGTTGTTTATGGTGTTGAACATTCTCAGTAGTGTTGTTTATGGTGTTGGACACTCTCAGTAGTATTGTTTATGGTGTTGAACACTCTCAGTAGTATTGTTTATGGTGTTGAACACTCTCAGTAGTGTTGTTTATGGTGTTGAACATTCTCAGTAGTGTTGTTTACGGTGTCAAACATACTGAGTAGTGTTATTTGTGGTGTTGAACACTCTCTTCTTCCTCCACGGTTTTTCTGCAGAATTCCTCATTTAATGTATGTACTGTAACTGGTGAGGTTAATGCAGGTTTTGGCAGGTGCAGGTGTTGGCAGGTGTAGGTGTTGGCAGGTGTAGGTTTTGGTGTTGGCAGGTGCAGGTGTTGGCAGGTGCAGGTGTTGGCAGGTGCAGGTGTTGTCAAGCTAGCTTCCCCTTGACACTGCCACAGTTTGTAGTTCACTTCAGAAACTCAGGAAACTGCTAATGATAGTTGACCTTCCTGGCAGCCTGACACTGCTGTGACCTGTGACCTGGCAAGTTTCACAGGGGTCGCCTTGCCAAATTACTTGAAGTGCTGAAAGTGTGACATGTGACCTTGGTAAAGTCACAGTCACATCTTCATGTGAAGTTCTGGCATCTTTACTGCCTCTCATATTTACACCAGACATGATAACACCAGGCACAGCTAGTTATCAATCTCTGCTGACATGATAACACCAGCCACAGCTTGTTATCAATCTCTACTGACATGATAACACCAGCCACAGCTAGTTATCAATCTCTGCTGACATGATAACACCAGCCACAGCTAGTTATCAATCTCTGCTGACATGATAACACCAGCCACAGCTTGTTATCAATCTCTGCTGACATGATAACACCAGCCACAGCTTGCTATCAATCTCTGCTGACATGATAACACCAGCCACAGCTAGTTATCAATCTCTGCTGACATGATAACACCAGCCACAGCTTGTTATCAACTCTGCTGACATGATAACACCAGCCACAGCTTGTTATCAACTCTGCTGACATGATAACACCAGCCACATCTTATCAACCTTTGCTGACATGATAAGTTGATAGTCTTGCAGGGCTGGAACTCACAGCACCTGCAACTGCTGTCTTTTTGGAGATGAGAAGAGACACTCTTGGAAGTTAGAAGATATTGGAGGCTGTCCCAACAAGGTATTGGAGTCAGAAACGTGGAAAGAAGTGTAGAATGAAAGCAGTGAAAAGCAGTGGTAGGTGGGTCAGCTTCAGGTGGGAGAAATGTCTAGCCTGGAGGGATGGTAGGTGGGTCAGCTTAAGGTGGGATAGATGTCTAGCCTGGAGGACTGTAAACACTGAGTCTGCTGGCAGCAGTTGAAGGCCCTCACAACACTGATGTTCTCTGCAACACAGAGAACACATCCTCCCGTTGTTATGGTAGAGCGTAGAGTGGGCCGAGACCAGGTCCTCAGGTATCTTCCATGTTTAAATTGTGAGGTATCTCCTTCGCTGCAGAGAAAAAACATTTCAAGACCTCTGAGACGTTCACACACTTCAGTGTTGCACTGCTGTTGTGTTGACAGTGAACCAGCAGTGTACTTGTTGCATCACTCTTGTCTACCCTTCCTTAAAGGTGTTTTCACTACTCAACAACACTAGTAAGAACACAGGTCATGTCGGCAACACTCTAGTGAGAACACAATTTCCAGTGAACATTGGAGAACAACTTTATGTTCAGTAGTAATAAGTTCAAACTACTGTATGTCATATAACAGGTGGAAAGGTCATCTTTAATATCTGAGGTATGAGTAATGAGTTAAGATAGGTGTGCACACCTCTCCTCACTGTGCACACCTCTCCTCACTGTGCACACCTCTCCTCACTACACCCTCTTGGGGAATTCACTCATTTCCAATTCACTTTTACCTAAGAATGAAGAACTCAGAAGAGTCACTACAAAAACCAAGACGACCAGAAAATAGAACGAGAGTCACATAACATAAGAAAGAAGAAACACTGAAACAGGCCTACTGGCCCATGCGAGGCAGGTCCAAGCCTCCTACCGGCTTAAACCAATGGCCCAACCTAGTCAGGTCAGGTCATATTCACTTAAGGAAGGAGCACGGCATCAGACCTAGTAGCACAAGCTAGTTAGGCCCAACTCACACCCACCCGCACCCACTCATGTATTTATCTAACTATTTTTAAAACTACACAACGTTTTAGCTTCTATGACGGTACTTGAGAGTTTGTTCCACTCATCCACAACTCTGTTACCAAACCAGTGCTTTCCTATATCCTTCCTGAAACTGAATTTTTCCATCTTAAAACCATTGCTGCGAGTCCTGTCTATGTTATATATTTTAGCACGCTATTTACATCCCCTTTATTTATTCTTGTCTCCCATTATACGCCTCAGCCATATCCCTTCTAATTCTGCGCCTTTCTAGAGAGTGCAGATTCAGGGCCTCAGTCTGTCCTCATAGGGAAGATTTCTGATGTACAAGAATGGTTTACAATACCAACGAGATGAAAGTTAAGACACATGTGCAACATCTGGGTATCTTTATTGTAGACGTTTTGCCATCCAGTGGCTTTATCAATATAGATTCCAGGACATAATTTGAAGACAGTAGAACTATATACAAAAGCTGAGGTAATCAGTCCCTCAGTCCCATCCCTTTGGGTATGACCTACTTCCACTGGGGAATCCCGCCTACCAGTGACTATGCCCTCGTCTGCTACCTGTCCCTTTCCACCTGACGTTAGTATATAAGCGTCAGTCTTCTTGCCTGTACTCCAGAATCTTCACACCAACTCCAAGGCTGAGGGACTGATTACCTCATCTTTTGTATATAGTTCTATCTTTAATTATGTCCTGGAATCTGTATTGATAAAGCCAGTGGATGGCGGAGCGTCTACAATAAAGATGATCAGATGTTGCACGTGTCTTAATTTTCAAGATTTATGATACTTGGAATCAACTTTGTCATCCTCCTTTGTGCGTTCTCCTGTGCATTTATATCCATTTTCTACTACAGTGACCAAAACTGTGCAACATAATCTAGATGAGGCCTAACCAAGGATATATAGAGTTGAAGAACAACCTGCCCATAATGCTCTGCATACGAGGGGCTTTTGGCATGTACTCCCAACTACCAAAATTCCTTGTACAACTATGTATCATGTCCAAATAAACTATATGAATATGAAGACTCCTATTATTTATGCTTCTTGATATGAAGCCAAGAATTCTGTTAGCTTTATTGCGAACACTTATGGACTATTGTCTTGGTTTTAAATTACTGCTACTCAGAACTCCCAAATCCTTTTCGCAATATTAAGAGCTACATTATTTAAGGATGTGTGATGTCACCGTGGTTGTTTAATATATTTATAGATGGGGTTGTAAGAGAAGTAAATGCGAGGGTCTTGGCAAGAGGCGTGGAGTTAAAAGATAAAGAATCACACACAAAGTGGGAGTTGTCACAGTTGCTCTTTGCTGATGACACTGTGCTCTTGGGAGATTCTGAAGAGAAGTTGCAGAGGTTGGTGGATGAATTTGGTAGGGTATGCAAAAGAAGAAAATTAAAAGTGAATACAGGAAAGAGTAAGGTTATGAGGATAACAAAAAGATTAGATGATGAAAGATTGGATATCAGATTGGAGGGAGAGAGTATGGAGGAGGTGAATGTATTCAGATATTTGGGAATGGACGTGTCAGCGAATGGGTCTATGAAAGATGAGGTGAATCATAGAACTGATGAGGGGAAAAGGGTGAGCGGTGCACTTAGGAGTCTGTGGAGACAAAGAACTTTGTCCTTGGAGGCAAAGAGGGGAATGTATGAGAGTATAGTTTTACCAACGCTCTTATATGGGTGTGAAGCATGGGTGATGAATGTTGCAGCGAGGAGAAGGCTGGAGGCAGTGGAGATGTCATGTCTGAGGGCAATGTGTGGTGTGAATATAATGCAGAGAATTCGTAGTTTGGAAGTTAGGAGGAGGTGCGGGATTACCAAAACTGTTGTCCATAGGGCTGAGGAAGGGTTGTTGAGGTGGTTCGGACATGTAGAGAGAATGAAGCGAAACAGAATGAATTCAAGAGTGTATCAGTCTGTAGTGGAAGGAAGGCGGGGTAGGGGTCGGCCTAGGAAAGGTTCGAGGGAGGGGGTAAAAGGAGGTTTTGTTGTGCGAGGGGCTTGGACTTCCAGCAGGCATGCGTGAGCGTGTTTGATAGGAGTGAATGGAGACAAATGGTTTTTAATACTTTACGTGCTGTTGGAGTGTGAGCAAAGTAACATTTATGAAGGGATTCAGGGAAACCGGCAGGCCGGACTTGAGTCCTGGAGATGGGAAGTACAGTGCCTGCACTTCTGAAGGAGGGGTGTTAATGTTGCAGTTTAAAAACTGTAGTGTAAAGCACCCTTCTGGCAAGACAGTGATGGAGTGAATGATGGTGAAAGTTTTTCTTTTTCGGGCCACCCTGCCTTGGTGGGAATCGGCCAGTGTGTTAATAATAATAAAAAATGATTATTTAGTTTATATGTGGCATGGTTATTTTCCTGTCCAACATTTAGAACTTTGCATTTGTCTATATTAAACTGCATCTGCCACTTCTCCGACCACTGCATCAGTCTATTCAAGTCTTCCCGGAGTCCTCTAATGTCCTCGTCAGACTGAATTCGACGGCCTATTTTGGTGTCATCGGCAAACTTCCTTATGCTGCTATTTACTCCCTCAATCTATGTCGTTTATGTAGATTGTGAACAACTAGGGACCCAACACTGACCCCTGTGGAACACCACTCTTGACGCTTCCCCACTTTGATTTCTTCCCACAAGGCACGAATACGTAGTAATTCTATGAGTCTTTAACTTTAGTTAGGTTGACTGGGAATTTAGAGTCTAACAACTTCTTAGAGGTAATTCAGGATTATTTTTTAAAGCAGTTTGTTACAGAACCTACAAGGGGAAATAACCTCCTTGACTTTGTTCTGGCAAACAAGGAAACCCTTATTCATAATTTAGAAATTACAGAGGAACTTGGCGCGAGCGACCACAAATCAATTACCTTTACCATTGAATGGATGTATGATAGTAGGTATAACTCAGTAACAGTCCCAGATTTTCGCTAGCAGATTACAATGGGCTTAGAGAACACTTATCATCTGTGGACTGGGGTAACAAAGAGAGCTGTTAATGTGACAGAGTTCTTAACACTATACATGCTGCCCAAAGAACGTTTATTCCGTACAAAGAAATTAGATCGAATAGAAATGACCCGAAATGGATGAATAATAGGCTCAAATATCTTTTAGGGCGGAAGAAAGGAATTTATATATGTATCAAGAGGTGGGGGTCATCTTATAAATCAATATATTCACATTAAGAGGGAGGTTAAAGAGGGGATAAGAAAAACAAAACGGGTTTATGAAATTAAAGTTGCTAGGGATTCGAAAACTAACCCTAAGATAAGTCTCCTGAAAAATAACTCTGAGCATCTTACTGACAAGGAGAATGAAATGTTCTCTATTTTTAATAATTATTTTCTCTCAGTTTCCACACAAGAAGGCACTAATAATATCCCAATAATTATTTTTTATAGTGGGCTTGAAGAAGATAAATTATGTAATATCACAGTCACTAGTGATATGGTTATCAAACAAGTAGACCGATTGTGAACTTTGTGAACCATTGACTAATATTTTTAATATACTCTTCAAACAGGTGTAGTGTCTGATATGTGGAAGATGGCTAATGTAATTCCTATTTTTAAATTAGGGGATAAGTTGTTACCATCAAATTACGGCCCAATAAGCCTGACCTCAATTGAAGGTAAATTACTAGTCAATTATAGCTGGTATAAGAAACCATCTTGATATGCATAATTTGATTAATGATACTCAGCATGCATTCACGAAGGACGGTTCCTGCCTAACTAATTTACTAACTTTCTTCAGTTATGCTTTTGAGACTGTTGATCATGATAAAGAATTTGATATTGTTTAATTGGATTTTAGAAAGGCTTTTGATAGAGTACCGCACCAGACACTGTTAAAGAAAGTGGCAGCTCATGTTCGGCACGACGTTATATATATTTATATATATGATATATATATATATATATATATATATTTAATATATATAAAATATATATATATATATTTTAATGTGTTGTGTGTGTGTACTCGCCTAATTGTGGTTGCAGGGGTCGGGACTCAGCTCCTGGCCCCGCCTCTTCAATGATCGCTACTAGGTTCTCTCTCTCTCTCTGCTCCCTGACTTTGTCATACCTCGTCTTAAAGCTGTGTATGGTTCCTGCCTCCACTACATCACTTGCTAGGCTATTCCACTTCCTAACGACTATATGACTGAAGAAGTACTTCCTAACATTCCTGTGACTCGTCTGAGTCTTCGGCTTCCAATTGTGACCCCTTGTATCTGTGTTCCCTCTCTGGAACATCCTATCTCTCTCCACCTTATCTATTCCACGCAGTATTTTGTATGTCGTTATCATGTCTCGCCTGACCCTCCTGTCCTCCAGTGTCGTCAGGCCGATTTCCCTCAACCTCTTTTTGTAGGACATTCCCCTGAACTCCGGAACTAGCCTTGTTGCAAACCTTTGTACTTTCTCTAATTTCTTGACGTGCTTGACCAGGTGTGAGTGCCAAGCTGGTGCTGCATACTCCAGTATGGGCCTGACGTACACGGTGTACAGTGTCTTGAAAGATTCCTTACTTAGGTATCGGAATGCTAATCTCAGGTTTGCCTGGCGCCCATATGCTGCAGCAGTTATCTGGTTGATGTGTGCCTCCGGGGACGTGCTCTGTGTTATGGTCACCCCAAGATCTTTCTCCATGAGTGAGGTTTGCAGTCTTTGTCCACCTAGCCTATACTCTGTCTGCGGTCTTCTTTGCCCTTCCCCAATTTTCATGGCTGTGCATTTGTCAGGGCTGAATTCGAGAAGCCAGTTGCTGGACCACGTGTCCCGTCTATCCAGGTCTCTTTGTAGGCCTGCCTGATCCTCATCTGATTTAATTCTCCTCATTAACTTCACATTATCTGCGAATAGGGACACTTCAGAGTCTATCCCTTCCATCATGTCATTCACGTATATCAAAAATAGCACTGGTCCTAGGACTGACCCCTGTGGGACCCCGCTCGTCACAGGTGCCCACTGTGATACCTCATCAAGTACTATGACTCGTTTTTGCCTCCCTGTCAGGTATTCTCTGATCCATTGCAGTGCCCTTCCTGTTATACGCGCCTGGTCCTCCAGCTTCTGCACTAATCTCCCGTGAGGAACTGTGTCGAAGGCCTTCTTGCAGTCCAGGAAGATGCAATCAACCCACCCCTCTCTCTCGTTTCTTACTTCTGTTAACTTGTCATAGAACTCCAGATGGTTTGATACAGGATTTTCCTTCCATGACTCCGTGCTGGTTGTCGTTTATAATCTTGTTGCACTCCAGGTGCTCCACCACTCTCCTCCTGATAATCTTCTCCATGACTTTGCATACTATACACGTCAGAGACACTGATCTGTAGTTTAGTGCTTCGTTTCTGTCTCCTTTCTTAAAAATGGGGTCTACATTTGTGTGTGTGTGTGTGTGTGTGTGTGTGTCGTACGGAATAGGTAAGACTAAGCGAAAATTTGTGTATGCAATAATTTAATAATTTCGTAAAAATTATTCTGAAGTTAACGAAAAAAATATATTTCATTGTGTTTGTTTATTATTAAATTATTGTTAAATTATCTGAAATGTATTTAGTTGGATTAGGCTCAATTAAACTTCGCTTGTTTTAATAAGGTTAGGTAAGTTTTCTAAGGTTCTTTTGGTACAAAATAATTAATGTTTACATTTAACATAAATGAAAGGAATATATCATTAATCGTATAAGAGAAAATTTTATAAAGGACTTCATTTTAAATGAGTTCTTGCTACTTGACCAATTTTACCTATTCGGCACCATATATATATATATATATATATATAATATATATATATTATATATAAAATATTATATATATGTGTGTGTGTGTGTGTGTGGTGTGTGTGTGTGTGTGTGTGTGTGTGTGTGTGTGTGTGTGTGTGTGTGTGTGTGTGTGTACTCACCTATTGTACTCACCTATTTGTGGTTTGCAGGGTCGAGTCCTAGCTCCTGGCCCGCCTCTTCACCGGGTTTCTACTGGGCCCTCTCTCTTCCCCGCTCCATGAGCTTTATCAAACCTCGTCTTAAAACTGTGTATGGTTCCTGCCTCCACTACGTCAATTTTCTAGGCTATTCCACTGCCTTACAACTCTATGACTGAAGAAATACTTCCTAATATCTCTCTGACTCATTGTGTCTTCAACTTCCAATTGTGGCCCCCTTGTTTCTGTGTCCCCTCCTGGAACATCCTGTCTTTGTCCACCTTGTCTATTCCACGCAGTATTTTATATGTCGTTATCATGTCTCCCCTGACCCTCCTGTCCTCCAGTGTCGTCAGGCCGATTTCCCTTAATCTTTCTCATAGGACATTCCCCTTAGCTCTGGAACTACCTTGTCGCAAACCTTTGTACTTTCTCTAGTTTCTTGACGTGCTTTATCAAGTGCGGGTTCCAAACAGGTGCTGCATACTCCAGTATGGCCTGACATACACGGTGTACAGTGTCTTGAACGATTCCTTACTAAGGTATCAGAATGCTGTTCTCAGGTTTGCCAGGCGCCCATATGCTGCAGCAGTTATCTGGTTGATGTGTGCTTCCGGAGACATGCTCGGTGTTATACTCACCCCAAGATCTTCTCCTTGAGTGAGGTTTGCAGTCTTTGGCCACCTAGCCTATACTCGGTCTGTGGTCTTCTGTGCCCTTCCCCTATCTTCATGACTTTGCATTTGGCAGGATTAAATTCGAGAAGCCATTTGCTGGACCAGGTGTCCAGTCTGTCCAGGTCTCTTTGAAGTTCTGCCTAGTCCTCATCAGATTTAATTCTCCTCATTAACTTCACATCATCTGCAAACAGGGACACTTCTGAGTCTAACCCTTCCATCATGTCGTTCACATATACCAAAAGTAGCACTGGTCCTAGGACCGACCCCTGTGGGACCCCGCTCGTCAGAGGTGCCCACTGTGATACATCATTACGTACCATGACTCGTTGTTGTCTCCCTGTCAGGTATTCTCTGATCCATTGCAGTGCCCTTCCTGTTATATGCGCCTGATGCTCTAACTTCTGCACTAATCTCTTGTGAGGAACTGTGTCAAAGGCCTTCTTGCAGTCCAAGAAGATGCAATCAACCCACCCCTCTCTCTCGTGTCTTACTTCTGTTATTTATCATAAAACTCCAAAAGGTTGTGACACAGGATTTGCCTTCCATGAATCCGTGCTGGTTGGCATTTATACTCTTGTTCCGTTCCAGGTGCTCCACCACTCTCCTCCTGATAATCTTCTCCATAATTTTGCATATTATACACGTCAATGACACAGGTTTATAGTTTAGTGCCTCTTTTCTGTCTCATTTTTTAAAAATGGGAACTACATTTGCCGTCTTCCATACCTCAGGTAGTTGCCCAGTTTCCAGGGACGTGTTGAAGATTGTGGTAAGTGGCACGCACAACATATCTGCTCCCTCTCTAAGGACCCACGGGGAGATGTTGTCCGGTCCCATTGCCTTTGAGGTATCGATGTCCCTTAGCAGTTTCTTCACCTCCTCCTCATCTGTATGTCGTCCAACACTTGTTGGTGTATTCCTTGCTGGTGTCCCCATCTGGTCTGTCCCCCCAGAGTCCTTCCTGACTCTACTGTAAATACTTCCTTAAATCTCGTGTTTGAGCTCCTCACATACCCTTGATCGTTTCTTGTGAGTTCTCCACCTTCTTTCCTCAGCCTTATCACCTGGTCCTTGACTGTTGTCTTCCTCCATAATGTGCTATACAGCAGTTTCGGGTCAGATTTGACTTTCGATGCTATGTCGTTTTCATACTGTCGCTGGGCCCCCCTCCTTATCTGTGCATACTCGTTTTTTGGCTCTTCTAACTAATCTCCTTGTTTTCCTGGTCCTATGCCTCCTGTACCTTTTCCATTCTCTGTTGCACTTAGTTTTTGCCTCCCTACACCTTCGGGTAAACCAAGGACTCGTTTTGGTCTTCCTATTATTTCTGTTCCCTTGGGAACAAAACTTTCCTCTGCCTCCTTGCACTTTGTTGCCACATATTCCATCATCTCGTTTACTGATTTTCCTACCATTTCTCTGTCCCACTGAACCTCCTGCAGAAGTTTCTCATACCTGTGTAGTCCCCCCTTTTATAGTTTGGCCTTTCCCCTTCAGTTCCTGTTACCTTCTCCACTTGTAACTCTACTATATAGTCAAAACTCAGAACCACGTGATCGCTAGCTCCAAGGGGCCTCTCGTAAGTGATGTCCTCAATGTCTGAACTGCTCAGGGTGAACACAAGATCCAGTCTTGCTGGCTTATCCTCCCCTCTCTCTCTGGTTGTGTCCCTGACATGTTGATGCATGAGGTTTTCAAGTACCACATCCATCATCTTGGCTCTCCATGTTTCGGGACCCCCATGTGTGTGTGTGTGTGTGTGTGTGTGTGTGTGTGTGTGTTAGTTACCATTTTGTCCTAGGCACATGTGTATGTCTGTGTACTCACCTGTTTATGGTTGCAGGGGGCGATACATAGCTCCTGGCCCCTCCTCTTCGCTGTTCGCTACTAGGTCCTTTCTCTCCCTGCTCCATGAAATTTTTCATACCTCGCCTTAAAACTATGTATGGTTCCTGCCTCCACTACATCACTTGCCATACTGTTCCTCTTCCTGACAACTCTATGACTAAAGAAATACTTCCTAACATCCCTTTGGCTTATCTGAGTCTTCAACTTTCAATTATGACCCCTTGTTTCTGTGTCCCATCTCTGGAACATCCTGTCTTTGTCCACTTTATCTATTCCTCGCAGTATTTTATGTGTATGTGTGTGTGTGCGTGTGTGGTGTGTACTCAACTAATTATGGTTGCAAGGGTCGAGTCATAGCTCCTGGCCCTGCCTCTTCACTGGCCGCTTCTAGGAGCGGCCAGTGTGAGCGTGTATATGTGTGCAGCAGCAGTAGTGAGGGAGGAACTAACAGCAGTGCTGTTACTAGCAGTGATAATGTCAAGGTAATCACCACGGGGGAGCAGCAGTTACCTGCCTTAATGACTGAACTGCTGGTAGTCTTAGTTTGTACCCTACCAGTTTACTGCCAGCTGGTCAGGTCACAGGGAGGGTGGTAACCCTGGGAACGTAATTAGGAGACTATGTGATGACGGAATGTCTGTTAAATCTGTGGAAGATGGAGGAGGAGGAAGAGGGAGAGGAGGAAGGAAAGAGGAAGAAAGGGAGGGAAGAAGAGGGGAAGGGAGAATGGTAGAGAAGTTGGGAGGGAGGGAGGATGGTAGGGAGAGACGGTGGTAGGGAGGGAAGGAAGTAGGGAGGGATGGTGGTAGGGAGGAAGGGAGGGTGGTAGGAATGGAGGGGGGGAGGGATGGTGGTAGGGAGGGAGGGGAGGGGTGGTAGGTAGGGGGGAGGGAGGGATGATGGTAGGGAGGGAGGGAGGGAGGGAGGGAAGGTGGTAGGGATTGAGGTGAGGGAGGGAGGGAGGAGGGAGGGAGGGAGGGAGGGGGGAGGGTGGTAGGGAGGAAGGTAGGGTGGTAGGGAGGGAAGGGGGTAGGTTGGTGGGGGGTGGTAGGGGGAAGGTAGGGTGGGAGGGTGGTAGGGGGCGGGAGGGAGGGAGGGAGGGAGGTGGTAGGAGGGAGGTAGGGAGGTGGGAGGGAGGAGGGAGGGAGGAGGGAGGGGTGGTGGGTGGGTGGGTGGTAGGGAGGGGGTGGTAGGGAGGGAGGTAGGGAGGAGGGTGGTAGGGAGGGATGTATGGGAGGGGGTGGGCGGGGAGGGAGGGAGAGTGGTGAGGGAGTGCGTGGATGAGGGTTAGTGAGGCGCGGTGATGGAGACAGGTAGGTACAACTGTACACAAGAACACACTACTCACTACTAACAGTACCCTCAACCATAGCAGGAGGTGCCAAGGTCACAACCTGGCACTGTGGTCGTCACTTCACCTGGCACTGTACTTATCACTACACATGACACTGTGGTCGTCACTACACCTGGCACTGTGGTCGTTACTACACCTCGTATTGTGGTCATCGCTACACCTGGCACTGTGGTCGTCACTACACCTGGTACTGTGGCCGTCACTACACCTGGTATTGTGGTCGTCAGTACACATGGTACTGTGGTCGTCACTGCACATGGTACTGTGGTCGTCACTACACATGGTACTGTGGTCGTCACTACGCCTGGTACTGTCGTCGCCACTACACCTGGTACTGTGGTCGTCACTGCACATGGTACTGTGGTCGTCACTACACATGGTACTGTGGTCGTCACTACGCCTGGTACTGTCGTCGCCACTACACCTGGTACTGTGGTCGTCACTATACCTGGTACTGTGGTCGTCACTACACCTGGCACTGTGGTCGTTACTACACCTCGTATTGTGGTCATCGCTACACCTGGCACTGTGGTCGTCACTACACCTGGTACTGTGGCCGTCACTACACCTGGTATTGTGGTCGTCAGTACACATGGTACTGTGGTCGTCACTGCACATGGTACTGTGGTCGTCACTACACATGGTACTGTGGTCGTCACTACGCCTGGTACTGTCGTCGCCACTACACCTGGTACTGTGGTCGTCACTATACCTGGTACTGTGGTCGTCACTACACCTGGTACTGTGGTCGTCACTACACCTGGTACTGTGGCTGTCACTACACCTGGTACTGTGGCCGTCACTACACCTGGTACTGTGGCCGTCACTGCACCTGGTACTGTGGCCGTCACTACACCTGGTACTGTGGTCGTCACTGCACCTGGTACTGTGGCCGTCACTACACCTGGTACTGTGGCCGTCACTACACCTGGTACTGTGGCCGTCACTACACCTGGTTCTGTGGCCGTCACTACACCTGGTACTGTGGTCGTCACTACACCTGGTACTATGGTCGTCACTACACCTGGTACTGTGCCCGTCACTACACCTGGTACTGTGCCCGTCACTACACCTGGTACTGTGGTCGTCACTACACCTGGTACTGTGGCCGTCACTACACCTGGTACTGTGGTCGTCACTACACCTGGTACTGTGGTCGTCACTACACCTGGTACTGTGGCTGTCACTACACCTGGTACTGTGGCCGTCACTACACCTGGTACTGTGGTCGTCACTACACCTGGTACTGTGGTCGTCACTACACCTGGTACTGTGGTCGTCACTACACCTGGTACTGTGATCGTCACTACACCTGGTACTGTGGCCGTCACTACACCTGGTACTGTGGCCGTCACTACACCTGGTACTGTGGTCGTCACTACACCTGGTACTGTGGCCGTCACTACAAACCCGGTACTGTGGCCGTCACTACACCTGGGACCGTGGTCGTCACTACACCTGGTACCGTGGCCGTCACTACACCTGGTACTGTGCCCGTCACTACACCTGGTACTGTGGCCGTCACTACACCTGGTACTGTGGCCGTCACTACACATGGTACTGTGGCCGTCACTACACATGGTACTGTGGTCGTCACTACACCTGGTACTGTGGTCGTCACTACACCTGGTACTATGGCCGTCACTACACCTGGTACCGTGGTCGTCACTACACCTGGTACTGTGGCAGTCACTACACCTGGTACTGTGCCCGTCACTACACCTGGTACTGTCGTCGTCACTACACCTGGTACTGTGGCCGTCACTACACCTGGTACTGTGACCGTCACTACACCTGTTACTGTGGTCGTCACTACACTTGGTACTGTGGTCGTCACTACACCTGGTACTATGGCCGTCACTACACCTGGTACCGTGGTCGTCACTACACCTGGTACTGTGGCCGTCACTACACCTGGTACTGTGGCCGTCACTACACCTGGTACTGTGGCCGTCACTACACCTGGTACTGTGGCCGTCACTACACCTGGTACTGTGGCCGTCACTACACCTGGTACTGTGCCCGTCACTACACCTGGTACTGTGGCCGTCACTACACCTGGTACTGTGGCCGTCACTACACCTGGTACTGTGGCCGTCACTACACCTGGTACTGTGGTCGTCAAATACACCTGGTACTGTGGCCGTCACTACACCTGGTACTGTGGCCGTCACTACAACCTGGTACTGTGGCCGTCACTACACCTGGTACTGTGGTCGTCACTACACCTGGTACTGTGGTCGTCACTACACCTGGTACTGTGGCCGTCACTACACCTGGTACTGTGGCCGTCACTACACATGGTACTGTGGCCGTCACTACACCTGTACTGTGGCCGTCACTACACCTGTACTGTGGCCGTCACTACACCTGGTACTGTGGCCGTCACTACACCTGGTACTGTGCCGTCACTACACCTGGTACGTGGCCGTCACTACACCTGGTACTGTGGTCGTCACTACACCTGGTACTGTGGCCGTCACACACCTGGTACTGTGGCCGTTACTACACCTGGTACTGTGGCCGTCACACACCGGTACTGTGTGCACTCACCTGTTCGTGGCCGTCATACACCTGGTCTGTGGCCGTCAAACACCTGGACGTGGCCGTCACTACCATGGTACTGTGGCCGTCACTACCCTGGTACTGTGGCCCCGTCACTACACCCGGACTGTGGCCCTCACACACCGGTACTTTGGGGCCCGTCACTACACCTGGTATGTGGCCGTATTTCACCTGGACTGTGGCCTCAAATACACCTTGGGACTGTGG
>NC_069401.1:11535256-11562476 GCF_026875155.1 Cherax quadricarinatus
ACAGCAACCCTTCTTCTTTCAAAAACCACCATATCCACTGAAACGGGGGCCCAAAAAAGAAAAACAAAAGTTTCTCTTTTTAACTTTAGTAATGCATAAAAAAAGGGGTATTAGCCTTTTCCCCGGAATTTAGTACCCCTTTACGACACACATGGCTTATGGAGGAAGAATTATTTCCCCATTTTCCATGGCGATAAGGGAAAATAAAAAAAAAACAAGAACTATAAAAAAGAAGAAAAACCCGAGGGGTGGTATAATATTTTTATAATAAAAGTTAGTGGGACCTAATTTTAAAGTAAAGTGCAGCATCCTGAAATCCGCTTTCTTTATAGAAAAAAAAAATGACCCAGCATCCTACACCAGTAAAACAATTATACTCACTTGGCGGATGGTGGGTACCCCCTTGGGTGGATGTTTTCTATCAACCTATTATTAAATATCCCCACTTTACTCCCGTTTCACTTTACGATGTTCCGCTAATACAGACATTTCAAATTATGACCAAAACTCCCTATATGGCTCCCCCCATCTGACTTTCTAATACGGTCACCACGCCCCACCAGGTTTGTTTACATTCTCTATGAGCATCACTTTTCATTACATTGGGAAAAACTTTCCAAAATATCAAGTACTCCAGCCCACTAAAATCATAGTACTTCGTTTAACTCTATTTGTTCTATCGACTGACTACAAGAAACTGCCCATTTACCGATTTCAACTACCCAATTAAGTGGTCACAAATTGGCAATTTGGTCAATTTCACACAAATTTCAAAAGATGCCAATTTCAAAATAGGGTCCAGAATAAACAAGACAGACATTCCTGGCACTAAAATAACATTTTATCTGTTCATTAGTCATGTCTCCAGGCCCCTCTTACATTACTCTTCCTTTCTATTTTGAATTTTTATTTTCACAAAAAATAGATTTACTGTTATGCAAACTACTGCATTATTGTAAAAATGGTATAAATAATATTAGCGCACTTGTTGACATGTATTGGATGCATGGGTGATTTGTTTTACTTTGAACGTCATTTAAAATCGAACATTTCTGCTAATTTGAGTTCAATTTCAAGGTACTTTTCATCGTGATACCAATCAAAATCATCTCTATTTCTGTAATACAATTCTTACATTATATCAAATGAGACCAGGAAAACGAGAATAAACTATAAATATCATATGAAAGTACACTGCAAAGTCGTTTTTTTAAAATAAAAAACAAGGTCAGAGTTTTTTTTCTCATTATGCACTGCATGCTGCGGACCACACAGACCATTCTTTAAAATTTGAGGCCTACCAGGTTTCTTCACCAGATTTGAAGGTGCTACAATTTTGGCTCAAAAGTACATGACTGCCCCTTGCTGTTAAAACGTACATACTGGGTTCTATTGCAAGATTCAGATAATCGAGGGGGTGTTCTCTGCCCCCTTAATGTTAAAGCTTTTGGTGCAAAAGGTCATGGTCAACTGTATTAAAAGTTTTTTGAAAGGGTCTATGCCCAGTCCCAGGGGAATTTCATTTTTCTCAGTGTGCAGAGTATATCAGTTCAAGCATATGTATAATAGCATCATTAGTACTTTTTTGGTCTGAACCCAAACTGACAAGGGTTCAGTATGTTGTGGGAAATGAGGTAGCAGTAAACTTGTTAGTGTATTAATTTCTCGAAGATTTTAGATAGCAGGGGCAGGTTTGATATAGGCCTATAATTGTTCAATTCGGTTGGATCACCTCCTTTGAGGATCGGGGTGACTCTTTTTGTCTTGAGTATGGATGGAAAGGTGGAAGATTCAGTGGATTTATTAAAAAGAGTTGCAATAATTGATGACAACACATGAGAAGCTTCTTCATACATGAGTGGTGGTAAGTTATTTAGGTCCTCTGTCTTGTTTTTAAGTGTTTTGATGATAAGAGAGATTTCAGTAGGGTTTGTTGGGACTAAAAATAGAGTATTAGGGTAGTTGCCAGTGAGGCAGTCTTTTGGTTGAATGTTTGAGCTTGGGATTTTACTTGCAAGTTTTGTTCCTACGGTAGAGAAAAAGACATTAAGTTTGTTGGGAGTATTGGTTGGCTGTAGGAGAGGTTCATCTGGTTTAGTTAAGTTAATGAAAATGTTTTGTGACAGTTTTAATGTTCCTAGAATTTCAGATAAGGTTTCCCAGGTCTTTTTCGTATCACCTTTTATGCCATGAAATCTGTTTTCATAATACAGTTTTTTTGACCTCCTTATTAGATTGGTTAGTATTGACGAGTAACATTTTGTGAGATCCTTCATTATTAGACCCATTCTGTACTGTTTTCCATATAGACATTTTTTATCAATAGATTTGCAGATGCTGTTTGTAAGCCAGGAGCTGTTTAGTCTCTTTGCTGTGATCTTCTTAGATATTATTGAGCAATGCATGTTATAGAGGTTTTGGTTTTTTTTGTAAAAAAATTTTGACACATTCATCAGCATGGAAGTTGTCTGTTAGCTCGTTCTGCCAGTCAATGTCACTTAATGCTGAAATAAAGTTATTAACAGATGACACATCATGCAGTTGGAATGTGATCTTAGTTGTGTCCTGGGGCACTTTACACAAGTTGGTTATGAGAAAGATGGGATAGTGGTCAGGGGTGTTATCTGGGGATTATGCCAGCTTTTAATGGGGATAAAATTGTTTACCAGATATGGTTAGTAATGAGGCATTTGTGCCAGTGAGTCTTGTAGGTTTTGTTATTGTTGGCAGAAGTAAGCAGCTGTTCATAGTGTTTGTGCATTCAGTCACTTGTGGGTCATGGTCATGGATAAGATTTATTTAAGCAGAAGTTGCAAGATGTACCTGACATCTTGCATGTTTATGAGACAGAAAAATGACACCAGCAATCCTACCATCACGTAAAACAATTACAGGCTTCCGTTTTACACTCACTCGGCAAGACGGTAGTACCTCCCTGGCAGGTGCTATCTACCAACCTACTACATAGGGTTACATACATATCTATTATAAAGTTTAACCGATAAATTACACATATTAAGTAGAGAATTATCACTTTTTTTACTGATGGGAAGCACTTAACAGGGTTTCTTAGGCTTTGAAGAACTTCCAACATCACTACTTTTGAACTCTGTGGCCATTATAAAGCAAAATTAAGGGTTATTTTCAGGCCACAGTAAACTGCGAATAACTGAAACCAAGGATGCTGGACCTGTGGATACGGGAAGTTCTACTGTACAGTAGTAACCCTAATTATATAACACTTCATATCTCATGTCACTGGATTCCTATAAAGTTATGTGTCGCCATACAGTCTGACAGTGCAATACAAAAGTTAATATTCCATCTAACACTAGTGTAACACTTAAACATTTTACTTCATAATGCATAACCTGTTTGAAGCAATAAATTCGATCACCTGGCAGTCAATAACATTTGGTCTAAGGCCACATTACACGAGAACTCTCAAAACTGGTCAAAGGTATATTAATAAAGATCAAGCTTGACTAACAAAGTAGAGATATGATAAAAATGTTTAATTATACTTTACCAAGAAAAATATCAATCTTGAGCTGTTCAAAAGGCATAGCAAACTTGATGTGCTTAAGTGTGTCCCAGCGCACAGCAGCAGCAGCCATTGAGTCTGGGTCTTGAGGGATAACACACACACTCAGGCTGGCATCAAGGCTACCAATTAACCGCAGGATGGCCAACTGCACCCGTCGCATCGCTGTCTCGTCCACCTACACCACAAGATACAACAATAACTGTATCTAAGAAGAATAAAAAATCACAATGTTTCAGTCAATCCTGGACTATCATCAAGTTATAACTCTTGAGACTCAATAACTGTCCAAGACAGACCAAAATGTCCAGAACATTTAGAACCACTCCTAACTTAGCGACATCTTGTTTACCCACCATCGGACTTACGACCAGCTCTCCAACCAGAATGCAACCCAAGTAATGTACAGTAGGGCCCCACTTATACGCCGGGTTAGGTTCCAGGCTGTCACCGGAAAGCAAACATCGCCGGAAGGCAGAACACCATTTTTTTCCATTTACAAATGCATATAAATGCATTAGTAATAGAACCAGGCATTAAAAAAACACAAAGTAAAATACATTTACAGTAAATTCATTACTTATCTAAAAGTATTTGTAATCTTAATGTAGGGAGAGAGGTGAGTAGTACTTATTTGTAGGAAGTCAGGTGCAGGTAGCCCAGGTGTAGGTAGCCCTGGCTCCCCGTCTCATATTTAATACACGATATATAAAACATCCCAGAGAGGTAAATTACACACAGTACACTCATTATTGACCTTAAAATATGTGTAGTCTTAACATAGGAAGAGAGGTAAGTAGTATTTATTTGTAGGAAGTCAGTGTAGGTAGCCGGTAGGTGTAGCCCCCCTGGGCTACACCTACCGGCTACCTACACTGTGGCCCAGAGTCATATTTTTAACATGACATACCTTGTTCACTGAAAATTTAATCATTTTTAACAATTACCTTTAGATGCCATCATAAATGAAGGTAGAAGTAATGAATAATTCATGCCGAAAATTGCAAACAAAAGCGGAGTGAGGGAGTGGCTGGGCCAAACGCAGATTCATACACATTTTCTTCTGATGGCTGAGCAGAGAAAATGTAATGTTGTCCCTCCACCCGGCTACCACACGCTCCACAAGTATTTTTATCAGACACACACAAAAAAAATGCAATAAATCCCAGACAACAAGTTTACACTAACTTATATTAAGTTAGCAACAGAAATACGCATTAAAAACACAATAAAAGGTAAGATACACACAGAGTACACTATTACTTACCTTAAAATATTAATATTAATGTGTGAGAGGTGAGTGGCAGGGTGTTTATTGAATAAAATCAGAATGGCACACTATCATCCCTAACTTGGCCTTAAAGCAAGGGGCTTACGACTTCTCTTTTTATCAAAGTAACCTTAGACGCCATCATCAATGAGAGCCAACTAGTTAACAAAAGAGTAAACGAGAGAATGAGTTACAGAGTTGAGACAATGTAAGAAACACAACTGAACAGGCAGTGGACGATCACTTGGTCAGGCGAAATAAATGCGTATTAATTATGTGTTACTTTTAGTTCATTCACCTCCATTTGTAAGAGTTTGTAAAACATTTACCTCAATATTTTTTTATTATAATTATAATTACTTCACAATACAAATACTCTTACACTGTGTTTCAAGTTGTACAAGTTAGTACAGAATAAACAAACAGCAACACACCATTTTTAGAGTGAATGAAGATGATGATGATGATAATAAAAAATAATAATAATTAAATAATAATAATAATATTATTATTATTATAAAAAGCACTAAAAACCCACAAGGGTCGTGAAAAGCATATACCTGGAGTTTACCTGGGGAGAGTTCCGGGGGTCAACGCCCCCGCGGCCCGGTCTGAGACCAGGCCTCCTGGTGGATCAGAGCCTGACAACCAGGCTGTTGCGCTGGTGACGAAAACCAAACATACGACCCCCCCGGGCTGATCCGGAACTGACTTTAGGTGCTTGTCCAGTGCCCTTGAAGACTCCCAGGGGTCTTTTGGTAATCCCTTATGGTGCGGGAGGCAGTTGAACGTCTCGGGCCCCCTGACATTTATTGTATGGCTTTTAAACGTGCTAGTGACACCCCTGTTTTCATTGGGGGGATGGTGCACGTTCCCAAAGTCTTTTGCTTTCGTAGTGGGTATTTTGTGTGCATTTGGGGTACTAGTCCCTCTGGGATTTTCGGTGTATATAATATGTATTTTCCCCCCCTGCGTTCCGGGGTTCGGGTTTTTAGGAACCCAACCCGCTCCCAAAAATTTTGGGGGTGTTTTATCCCCTTTATGCGCGCCGTGAAATTTTTCTCTGTACTTTTTCTGGTTGGCAATTTCCCTCCCCTTGAAAGGGTGCTTTTAGTGTGCAGCAATATTCCAGCCTAGATAGAAAAAGTGACCTAAAGGTGTCATCGGGGGTTTGGCCCTCCCTAGTTTTGAAGGTTTTCTTTATCCATCCTGTCATTTTTTAGCAATGCGATTGATCAATGTTATGGCCCTTAAAGGTGAGTCCTCCGCTGTCACTCCCAGGTCTTTGAGTTGGGGTTTGCTCTATTTTGTGGCCAGAGTAAGGATCGAAAAGAATATTTTTCTCAGTTACCCCCCCCGTGTTTGACAGGAAAAAGTAATTCTTCGACACACCTCACAGCTGCTTTGTAAACAAGTCTCATTTTAATCAATTTTTATTTATGAGTGTGCATCTGTTTATCTCTATGTAAGGGGTTTATATATAATTTTGAGGAAAATATCATAGACGGATTAAGAAAATGTTTACAGTGGACCCCCCCCTTAGCTCACCTCCCAATGCGACCCAATATGTAAGTGAATTTTTTTTTAATTTCGTTTGTCGAGTATGTTTGGGGGTTGGAAATGGGCTAATCTACTTTCCCAAAATTCCTTAAGGGAAACAAATTTTGGTCAGTATTGGCACCCGAACATACTCCTGGAATGAAAAAATATCGTTAACCGGGGGTCCACTGTATTGATGTAAAATAAGACATTTAGTGTGCCCAAGTGATTACTATTACGTAGTATTGGCGTCAATGAGTAGAGAGAAACTTAGCGATTTTAATGTGTACCTGCACACCAGCACAGTGTGTAAGTATATTTAGGTACAGGTACACATAAGTATAATTATCAGAGTACATATAAAATATGCAGGAACTTTAAAACACTTGAAATTTTGGAAAGTTTCCTGAATAATAGATGAGGTCACGGAAAATGTAAACAAACCGGGTGGGGGGGGGGTCACCGCATTTAAAAGACCGCTTGTCGTATAGCAAATTTTGGTCATAATTTGACATCACGTATTAGCGAAATGCCGTAAGGCAAAACGCCGTAAAGCGGGGCTTACTGTATATTAGAGTTGATTTACTCTGTTCTGTTTATTACAGTACAGTACACTACTGTATAAACATTTAAAAATATACTAGAAATGTTATACAGGGGAACCACGAGTTTTCGCCGCCCTGAGTATTGGCCGTTTCAAGTTTCGGCTGCTTTTTTTGGGTAAATTTTGTCCCGAGTTTCGGCCATTGCCCCATGTTTAGGTTGGCGTACCAGACCAGTCCAACTGCTCGTGCCAGTGCACCTCCCGCACAGGTGTCGTTTAGACAGTCTAACTTTCTTTATCGTTGAATGAATATCACCTTGTGCACTCATCCGAGCATTTCACAATAAATTCCTTGTGTTTAGTACTTGTTTATTGATTGTGACTGTGAAAAGAAGAAACTTCATAATGGCAGCCCTTTGGTAAAGAAAGTGAGAAACACCATAGAAGTTTAAGAAGGAGACAGTACAAAAATATGAGTGGTGTACGTGTGGGTGAGCTTGCCAGGGTGTACGGCAAAAACAAATCAACAATCGCTTCTATCCCGGCGAAGAAAAAAGAACTCAAGGAAGCAGATGTTGCGAAAGGTGTTGACATGTTAACCAAAAATAGAACACAAACAGTCAAAGAGGTTGAGAAGTTGTTGGTGGTGTGGATCAACAATAAACAGATAGCAGGTGATAGTGTTTCAGAGTCGATCATTTGTGAAAAGGCAAGGCAGTTGCATGCCGATCTTGAAAAGAAAATGCCTGGAACGAGTGCTGATGCTAGTGAATTCAAGGCCAGCAGAGGCTGGTTTGACAGATTTAATAAGCATAGTGGCATACACAGTGTGGAGACGCATGGTGAGGCTGCCAGTTCTGACAAATTGGCAGCTGAAAAATATGTACCTAAATTCAAGGGGTACATAGAGGCTGAAGAATTCAAACCCCAACAAGTATTCAACTGTGGAGGACCTACATTACTCAGGAGGAAAAGGCAATGCCAGGACACAAGCCTATGAAAGACAG
The DNA here is from genome assembly GCF_026875155.1 of Cherax quadricarinatus. Classification (NCBI taxonomy): domain Eukaryota; kingdom Metazoa; phylum Arthropoda; class Malacostraca; order Decapoda; family Parastacidae; genus Cherax; species Cherax quadricarinatus. Next base: position 11,543,161 of record NC_069401.1, read on the forward strand.
GCTAACTCTTTCGTTCTGTGCTAATGCTAGTGGGGATTTTAAAGTGAAGTCTTTACTGGTGTATCACTCAGAAAATCCCAGAGTCTCAAGAAAAACCATGTCATCAAAGTAAATTGGTGTGTTGAGGAAAGCTAATCATAAGGCCTGGGTCACGAGAAATTTTTAAAGAGAGGGTCCATGAAGTGTTTGGGGCCCCCGTGTAAAAAAAAAACCTCCTAGAAAATAATTTGCCACTCAAGTGCCTCCGGGGATGGAAAAGCTCTAGCTCATCCTCCAAACTTGGTAGACCTCTTCTCTAGGGACTTTAGTTTTATAACAGGAAGTTTTTGCCTCCTAACACCACTCCCCTCCCCCAGCCCCTAGACCAGCAGGTCATTTCTAACTTCAAAAAACTGTACACAAAAACAGTGTTCAAAGGTGCTTTGAAGTGACCTCGGACACTGAACTGACCTTAAGAGAATTCTGGAGAAATCACTTCAGTATCTACAACTGCATAAGCCTTATAGGTAAGATTGGGAGGGAGTTGACTTTCAGGACTCTGAACTCTGCTTGGAGACAATTGTGGCCACAATATGTCATCCCGAGGGATTTTGAAGAGTTTAAGGGGTGACCCCTGACCCCGCCAACCCTCTGCCTGTTGTGGAAGGTATTGTGGCACTGGGCAAGTCCTTGGGGTTGGAGGGGAGTGGCAAGGATGTGGAAGAGTTGTGGAAAACCACAGGGAAGAGCTAACCACTGACAAACTGCAAGAGCTTCAACTGGAACATCAGACCACAGCTGAGGAACTTGCTTCAGAGGAAGGAAGAGGGAGTGAAGGAGTGCCTTCTTCAGTGATTAACCCTCTGACTGTTTTGGTTGTATATATACGTCTTTTTCGAGCCACCGTTTTGACATAGACAACTACCATCCAACTTACGACCGAGTTCGGTTCTGAAAAAACCAGTCGTAAGTCGAACTTTACTACTGGGAATATCAACAAAACATTTTTGTAATGACTATTTTATTGTTTTATTTTGGTATTTCATGTTTTACTTTACTTTTTATGTTGTTAGTACTGTAAGGTTTAGGATAAACACTGTGTACAACACAAATAGTTGTTTATTTCCCAGAAATTTGGCATAAAAAACACGGTTGTAAGTCGAGTGGTCGTAAGTCGAGCAGGTCGTAAGTCGGATGGTAGGTGTATACAGGTCTCCCTCAACATTCACGTTTTCAGCTTTCGCATGCTTCACACATTCGCGAATTCCCAACCGCCAAATTCCAGCCACCAAATTCCAGCACACCAAATTCCCAGCCGCCAAATCATATTCAAGTTTCCTGCCACCTGCGAGTCCCTACTACCCTCCACCGACCCCAGCAACTAGCAGCCAGCCCTCCCACCACTCAGTGTGGCGAGTGTTTTGTTGTTCATTATTTGCTATTAAACTACAATATAAATAATGTAAACCCATTCATGACTGCATATTGGAATGGCTATTCGGACAGGTATTAGACGGTGACATCATGCGTTTACTCTTGAACACAGCAAAGAATCAAACATTTCTGCTACTGCTAATAATAACAATAGTAATAATAATAGATAATAATAATAATAATAATAATAATAATAATAATAATAATAATAATAATTACGATATAATTGAAGGAAGTTGTACAAAAATACGAGGGAGTGGTTGACACAATCGTCAGTGTGGCTTTGTTTATGCTGGAGTGAGCATTAGTCTCCGTGCTCTTCCCCAAACATTTCACAAAAATTCAGCATTTGAGGGCAGCGTTTTGAGGCAGCTGTTGAGGCAGCGATTGAGGCAGCTGTTGAGGCAGCTGTTGAGGCAGCGATTGAGGCAGTGGTTGAGGCAGCGATTGAGGCAGTGGGTAGGCAGCTGATTGTGGCTGCTGTTGAGGCAGCGATTGAGGCAGTGTTGAGGCAGCTGTTAGGCAGTGGGTGAGGCAGCTGTTGAGGCAGCGATTGAGGCAGTGGTTTGAGGCAGCTGTTGAGGCAGCGATTGAGGCGTGGGTGAGGCAGCTGTTGAGGCAGCAATTGAGACAGTGGGTGAGGCAGCTGTTGAGACAGCAATTGAGGCAGCGATTGAGGCAGCTGTTGAGGCAGCGATTGAGGCAGTGGGTGAAAACAGTGTTGGGGCAGCAAATTGTGGCAGTGGGTGAGGCAGCTTTTTGAGGCAGCGATTGAGGTAGTGGTTGAGGCAGCTGTTGAGGCAGCTGTTGAGGCAGCGATTGAGGCAGCGATTGAGGCAGTGGTTGAGGCAGCTGTTGAGGCCTGGGTGAGGCAGTGACTGAGGCAGTGGGTGAGGCAGCTGTTAAGGAAGCAATCGAGGCAGTGGTTGAGGCAGCTGTTAAGGCAGCGATTGAGGCAGTGGTTGAGGCAGCTGTTGAGGCAGCGATTAGGCAGTGGGTGAGGCACCTGTTGAGGCAGCTGTTGAGGCAGCGTTGAGCAGCTGTTGAGGCAGCGATTGAGGCAGCTTTTTGAGGCAGCTGTTGAGGCAGCTGTTGAGGCAGCTGTTGAGGCAGCTGTTGAGGCAGCAATTGAGGCAGGGGTTGAGGAGCTGTTGAGGCAGTGGTGAGGCAGTGATTGAGGCAGTGGGTGAGGCAGCTGTTGAGGAAGCATCGAGGCAGTGGTTGAGGCAGCTGTTGAGGCAGCGATTGAGGCAGGGGTTGAGGCAGCGGTTGAGGGCAGCGGGTGAGGCAGCTGTTGAGGCAGCTGTTGAGGCAGCGATTGGGGCAGCTGTTGGGGCAGCTGTTGAGGCAGCTGTTGAGGCAGTGGTATTTAATAACATACATGTTATTAATAATAATAATACATGTTATTAATAATATGTACTATTATTATTTATAACATATATGTTATTAAATACCACTGCCTCAACTGCTGAATTATTGTGAAATGTTTTGGAAGAGCATGGAGACTAATGCTCACCCCAAAACATAAACAAACCACACTGACGATGTTGTCAACCACTCCCTCGTATTTTTTGTACAATTTCCTTCTTCAATTAATTGTATTTTATTATTATTATTATTATATTGTTATTATTAGCAGTAGCAGAAATGGCTTGATTCTTTGCTGTGTTTCAAGTAAACACATGATGTCACCGTCCAATACCTGTCCCCAATAGCCCTTCCAATATGCAGTCACGAATGGGTTTACATTATTTATACTGTAGTTTTATAGCAAATAATGAACAAACAAAACACCCCACCACACTGTGGTGGGAGGACGGCTGCCAGTTGTGGGGGTCAGAGGGAGGGTAAATAAAGGGGCTCGCAAATGGTTGAGGAAGTGGTGGAGGCAGTTTTGGAGTCTGTGGTATTTAATAACATACATGTTATTAAAGCATAACATGTATATTTTTAGTACAGTTTATGAGTTTTCATGTATTTATGGTTGTTCAAAGGTTCAACAAGTTAAGGAAGCGTATTGTATTATATTTCCCTACAATATATTGGGGCACCAAAAAATTCACGGTTTTTTTTTTTTAACATTCGCGAGGCTCTTGATCCCCTAAACCCCCGCAAATGTTGAGGGAGACCTGTATACTCATAAACTCTAGCGGCTTCAAATCAAGCCCGGAGAAAGCTGGTAGGCCCACATGTGAGAGAATGGTCTGTGTGGTCAGTGTGCACCATATAAAAAAAATCCTGCAGACGCAGTGCATAATAATAAAAAAAAAATGACATTTTTTTTATTAATATGCAGAATTTGTGGTCTATTTCGTATAGTATTTATGGTTGTTTCTCATTTTCTTGGTTTCATTTGGTAGAATGGGAAAAAATATTAAGAAAAAAGAGGTGATTTTGATTTGGTTTTACTATGAAAATTCCTTGAAACGGAACTCAAATAGGGGAAATGTTTGATTTTTGCCGATGTTCAAAAGTAAACAAATGATGTCATTTTCCAATAAATGTCCAAGTAGCCATTCTAATATGCAGTCATGAAACGGTTGATATTATTTATACATTATTACAGTATTGCAGTAGTCTGCATAACAGTAAATCTTCTATTTTTGTTTGAATAAAAATTCAAAATAGAAAGCAAGAGTAATATCAGAGTGGCCTGGAGACGTGACTGATGAACAAAGAAAATTGTTTTTTAGAGCCAGGAATGTCTGCATTATTCATTCTGGACCCTATTTTGAAACTGTCATATTTTTTTAATTTTCGTGAAATTGGCCAAATTGCAAATTTCTGACCACATTATTGGGTAGTTGAAATCGGTAAATGGGCAGTTTCTTGTACTCAATCGATAGAAAAAATAGAGTTCTAAAGAAATAGCTATGAGTTTGGTCGACTGGAACAATGGAATTAGCCGAAAATAGGGCTCAAAGTAGGCAAAAGTGCCGATTCGTAAATATCGCCAAGTTGCTAACTTTGTGAGAGTGTAATGCCGTTAGTTTTCCATCAAATTTCGTTCTTTTGGTGTCATTACAATCGGGAAAAGATTCTCTATCATTTCATAAGATTTTTTTTTTTTTTCTGGGGGGAAATTTTGCGACACCATGAGACACCTCAGGATTTGGGGTTGCGACAGTCAAGGGGTTATGGACATGTGTGCAAAGTGGAATGAGTTGCAAAATTCTGTTGAAAACTATCACCCTGACCAAGCTGAAACAAGCCATATCTTCAACATGTTCAGTGACAAAATATTATCCAACTTTGGGAAATCTTAAAGAGATGCCAGAAACAGAGCAATCTTGACAGTTATTTTGTGTGACAGGGAACCAGTGACTCTCAAGCTGTCCTAGTGGCCTTAAAAGACAAAGAAGGGAAGTACCCCAGATAAGGACTTGTTACCTAAAGTCTTTTTGGAAGGGGATTTCCCTTTCAAACATTAAGTCCTCCTTCTCTCCTCATCCCTATCTTCCAGATGCCAGCAAGACTCTTCAATAAAGGTAGGTAAATGTGACTTTAAATGTTTATTTATATATTGTATTACTCATTTAAGTATTTATATTTGTTGCTTGTACAGTGGACCCTCGACCAACGCTGGTATCATCTAACAATAAAATCACCCAAGGATGCATTTCTGCGTAAAAATATTGGCTCGACAATGGTGAAAAACTCAGATAAGGACATTCGTCCCAAACGCATCCGCCTTCCGCCGTCTAGCCTGAGTGCCTCAGCTGCCCTGCCTTCAGCTAGTGTGTCACTGTTTACAAGCCAGGGCGGACGGTTTCACGCATACATGCGATATATTTTGTATTATTCCATTGCTTTTAGTGCTTGTAACTGCTAAATAAGCCACCATGGGCCCAAAGAAAGGGTGAGAAATACTATTGCACCACAGTCAGCTGTTCCTGCACCACCATCAGCTGCTGCTGTACCACGGTCAGCTGCTGCTGTACCACGGTCAGCTGCTGCCGTTGCTGCACCACCATCATCTGCTGCTGTACTACCATCAGCTGCTCCTGTACCACAGTCAGCTACTGCTGGACCACTGTCAGCTGCTGCTGTACAATCATCAGCTGCTGTTGTACCACCATCAGCTGCTGCTGTTGCTGCATCACCATCAGCTGCTGCTGTTGCTGCACTACCATCAGCTGCTGCTGTTGCTGCACCACCATCAGCTGCTGCTGTACTACGGTCAGCTGCTGCGGGGATCGGAGGGAGGGTTTGTAGGGACTCGCAGGTGGTGAGAAACATAAATATGATTTGGCAGCTGGGAATTTGGTGGTTGTGAATTCGCGAATGTGTGAAGCCCGCAAAAGTTGAAAACACGAATGTGAGGGAGACCTGTATAGTATGCTCCTCACTTAAACCCTTTCAGGGTTGGTGCCGTATTAGTATGGGTTGCGTGCCAGGGTTGGTGCTGTACTAGTACACATAAATTCTAGCAGCTTCAAATTAAGCGGGGAAACAGCTGGTAGGCCTAGATGTGAGAGAATGGGTGTGCATGGTTGGGGGGCACGGCAGAAAAAATTTTGGGACCCAGTGGCACATTGTGGGAACACCATTTTAGTACACCTTGCTCACTATGCTTTGCGGTAAAAAAACTCCTCACTCCTTGGCGAATTGGGACATTTTGTTCCCCAGTGACAGTTCTAATACAGATGGAAGCACTAGTGAAGATGAGTTTCAAGGTTCTGATGAGGTTGTGACCGAAACTAATGACCATAATACCGGTAATAGTGAGGAAAACTCAGACGACCCTCAGCCTTCCACCTCTGGTGCTGGGCCATCTTGTTCATGTTCAGTTGTACCAGAACCAAAGCGGAAACTCCTATTTCCCATATCCCGGACTCAGATGTGAGCACTGGTGATGATAGTGATAGTGAATATTAACTACAAGCTCTTGAAAACTGTTCCAGTAGTAATAGTAAAGTGGAATATTCTCCAGTAAAGCGTCAGTACAGTGGTCCCTCGATAATCGTAGCTCTCGATAGTCATAGATTTCGGAAATCATAGCGATATTTTTGTATAAACATGGGCTCGCTAATCGTAGATTGACTCGAGATCGTAGGTGTCCGGGACGCGCACGCACGGTGTGAGGCCGGGGCGGCCTCCCTACCCAGCCAGTCTGGCATTGTTTACCAGTGAGCGAAGGTCCCCTCACATGCTCCTACGAAATATTTCATAATATTCCACTAATTTTTAGTGCTTGCAAGTACTAAAATAAGCTACCTTGGCTCCAAAGAAAGCTCCTAGTGCCAATCTTTGGTAAAGAAGGTGAGAAATACGATTGAATTTAAGAAAAACATCATTGAACAATATGAAAGTGGCGAACATGTGGCTGAACTGGCCAGGATGAATAACAAACCCTACACAACCATATGTTCCATTGTGGCCAAGAAAAGGAAATCAAGGATGCTGTTGTTGCAAAGGGGGTAAAGATGCTGACAAAAATGAGATCACCAGTACTCGAAGATGTTGAGAAGTTATTATTGGTGTGGATAATTGAGAAACAATTAGCAGGAGATAGTCTCATGACGTCAATTATTTGTGAAAAGGCTATGCAGTTGAAAGACGATCTGGTAAAGAAATTGCCTGCAAATAGTGGTGATGCGAGTGAATTTACGGTCAGCAAAGGTTGGTTTGAGAGATTTAAGAACCATACTGGCATACACAGTGTGGTAAGGCATGGAGAGGCTGCCAGTTCGGACCACAAAGTGGCTGAAAAATATGTGCATGAATTCAAGGAGTACATAGAGGCTGAAGGACTGAAACCTGAACAAGTGTTCAACTGTGACAAAACAGGCCTCTTTAGGAAGAAAATGCCAAAGAGGACCTACATTACACAGGAGGAAAAGGCACTGCCAGGACACAAGCCTATGAAAGACAGGCTGACACTCATGTTCTGTGCTAATGCTAATGGGGATTTCAAAGTGAAGCCATTACTAGTGTACCCTTCTGAAAATCCCAGTGTGTTCAAGAAAAACAATGTTATGAAGAGTAAATTGTGTGTATTTTGGAAATCTAATAGTAAGGCATGGGTCACGAGGGAAATTTTCATTGAGTGATTCAATGAAGTGTTTGGCCCTAGTGTGAAGAATTACCTCCTGGAAAAGAAATTGGATCTGAAGTGCCTCCTAGTAATGGACAGTGCACCTGCTCATCCTCCAAACTTGGATGATCTAATTTTCGAGGAGTTTGGGTTCATCACAGTAAAGTTCTTGCTTTCGAATACCACTCCTCTCCTCCAGCCCATGAACCAGCAGGTCATTGCAAACTTTAACCCTTTCAGGGTCCGTCCCGTAGATCTACGGCTTTATGTTGAGTGTCCAAACCATAGATCTACGCCAAAATTCTAGCGCCGTCAAATTTAGCGCGAAAGCGCTCATAGGCCTACATATGAGAGAACGGGTCTGCGCGGTGGGTGTGTGCCATAAACAAAAAATCTAGGTGCCTGCATAGCATTGTGGGAACGCCAGCTCAGTCACACTTGTTCACCATGCCTCGTCGCAAGTCAGCTCTCACTCCCCGGAAAATTGGGACTCTCCTCTTCCTAACTGATAGTTCTGACACTGATGGAAGTGGAAATGAAGACGAATTCTACGGCTTTGATCAGTTAGTGACCGAAAAGAATGACCAGGATATCGATAATAGTGCAGAAAACCCTGACGATCCTCAACCTTCTACCTCTGGTGTGGGCACTCGTGACTCACGGTCGGTTGTTCCTCAACGCAAGAGAAAACTAATATTTTCACGTGGCCAAGCCTCTGACTTCAGTAATGATGATGATAGTGACGTGGATTGTGATTTTATTGCGCTCGACGATCATTTGAGTAGTGATAGTGAGGAATCATATTCACCAGTGAAGTGTTGGTATGGTCGACGCCGCATGCGCTCGGGTAGTGTACCCTATGCTGTGCCCAGGGGACGGAGTACATCCCGGAGTACATCCCGTGGCCCTACACCAGTTTTAGGTAGTGATAGTGAGGATGATGTGGCTACACTTGGCATGGATAGACCACAGGCATCAGTGGATGGTGTTAGTGGTGATGGTAGTGGCAACGCAATGTGTGACTCACCAGGCCACGCTGGGACCCACGCTGCTGACTCATCAGTTCAAGGACAAAGCGGAGCGTCAGCCACTGGCCCACCACAACCACAACCACCCGCACAACCAGCCTATGATGTCCAGTATCCACCAGCAAACCGTATGTGGGATTGGCAGCAAAATCCCAATTTTGTTCCCAAGCCTCACCACTTTGATGACTCTCAAAGTGGAATTCTACCTACTTGTCCCCTTGGAACCACGGCCAATGAACTGGAATTCTTTGAATTATTCTTTGACCAGCCATTGATGGAAATTATTGTCAGGGAAAGTAATAAGTATTTTGAGTACACCATGGCAAATACTATCTTATCACCACAGTCAAGACTACACAGGTGGAAAGAGACGACTGTTGCAGAAATGTATTTGCTTTTTGCAACAATAATGCTTATGCCTCACGTTTATAAGCATAATATAAAAGCATACTGGTCCACAGATCGGCTAATTTCCACCCCGGTCTTCAGTGAAATCATACCAGTGAACAGGTTTATCTTACTCTTACGTATGTTGCACTTCTCTGACAAAACCAGGCCTCACAGAAGTGACAGGTTATACAAGATTAGAAATGTTTTCATGTATCTCAAACAGAAGTTCAGCATATACTTTTATCCATTCAAGAATCTTGTAATTGACGAGTCTTTGATTTTGTTCAAAGGTAGACTGTCATTCAAGCAGTATATACCGAGCAAGAGGAAACGCTTTGGTATAAAACTGTTTGTACTCTGTGACTGTGACAGTGGCCTGGTGTTGGATATTGTTGTATACACGGGTAGTAAAACATTGAAAGATACCAAGATGTTATTGGGTATCTCAGGTGACGTAGTGAGAAACATGATGGCACCTAATCTTGGAAAGGGGCATACATTATATACCGATAACTGGTACACAAGCCCATTACTCAGTGATTTCATGTGAGTGAACAAGACAGATGTGTGTGGCACAGTGCGCTCTAATCGTAAACATATGCCCAGGCTCAACACAGGTGCTCGTGGTGATGACGTGCAGGTGTTTACTGCCAATGACATCATGGCATTACGGTGGCATGACAAACGAGATGTCACATTGTTGACAACCATTCACCGTAATGAAATGCAAGACAGTGGCAAAGTTGATCGAGTGACTAATGAACGTATTCGAAAACCAGTGACAGTGATTGATTATACACAAAACATGCGCTTGGTTGACAAATGTGACATGCAGATTGGTTTTGTTGACTGTGTTCGTAAGAGTTACAAGTGGTACATGAAACTTTTCTTCCATCTCATGGACATTTCAATGCTCAATGCATATATAATATGTACCAAATAAAGACTGGCAACAGACCACCGTATGGTGAATTTTGTTTGACTGTTGTCAGACAACTCATAATGAAGTACCAGGTAACAACACCTGCTATACAACACGGTCCTCGAATTCCTCAGGATATACCCAAGCGTTTGAGGAGGGAAGGTGATCATTTCATAATACAACTTCCTTCAACTCAGAAGAAATTTGCTCAGAAGAGATGCATCGTCTGTGCACAAACAAAACGACGGCAACAAAGACACTCGGTTTATGTTTGAGGAATGTAAGGTGCCTCTGTGCATGGTGCCTTGTTTCAAGGAGTTCCACAAGCTCCAGCAGTTCTAAAACCATGTTCAGTGATTGTAAATATGTAAATATATGATAGAACATTAGTATTATACAAGATTTGTGCATGTTTGTTGTAATAAACAACAGTGGTAAACAATAATATGATAATAACTTTAGTGCAGTTATTGTGTTCAATACAGTGAGTTTATATATATACATTATATACAGTATTGGTCTCTCAGGCCCCAAATGTTAGTAGGAATAGAAAAAAATTGGAAAAGAAAAGAAAAACAATAAAAACCGCAAAATAATGTAATGCGCGTATGTGGAATTCGTCGATGTTGCCGCCGCCACCACATCATTTTTGACAAACTTCTTGGCACTGTATCTCGGTAAGTACTGATCAGAATTTTTTTTTTTGTCTTATTACCTTCACAAAAATATGCTCTTTAATTCTGTAAGAAAAAATAATTTTTTTATTTTTCAAAATTTCTTGGACACTGGAGCACCACTTCAGATTTTGGCCTTGGACCCTGAAGGGGTTAAAAAAAACTACACCAAAGCAATGTTTGAAAGGTGCTTTAATGTGACCTCAGACACTCACTTGACCCTAAGAGATTTTTGGAGAGAACACTTCAGTATCCTCCATTGCATAAGCCTTATAGGCAAGGCTTGGGAGGGAGTGACTACTAGGACTTTGAACTCTGCTTGGAGAAAACTGTGGCCAGACTGTGTCGACAAGAGGGATTTTGAAGGGTTTGGAACTAACCCTGATGAGCCTATGTCTGTTGTTAAATCTATTGTGGCACTGGGGAGTTCCATGGGGTTAGATGTGAGTTTGGAGGATGTGGAAGAGTTGGTGAAGACCACAACGAAGAGCTCACCACTGAGGAGCTGCAAGAGGTTCAGCAGGAACAGCAACAGATCGCAGCTCAGAATCTTGCTGCAGAGGAGGAGGAGGAAGAGAGATGGAAGAAGGTGCCTTCTTTAGAAATTAAGGAGATTTTTGCAATGTGAGGTAAGATGGAAAGATTTATGGAGAAACATCACCCTGACAAGGCTGTTGCAAGCCGTGTTGGCAACATGTACAGTGACAAAGTCTTGGCCCATTTTAGGGAAGTGTTAAAGAGACGCCAGAAACAGAGCTCTCTGGACAGTTATTTTGCGAGACAAGACTCCAGTGACTCTAAAGCTGGTCCTAGTGGTATTAAGAAACAGAGAAGAGAAGTAACCCCAGAAAAGGACTTGGTACCTGAGGTCTTGATGGAAGGGGATTCCCCTTCCAAACAGTAAGTAATCCAATCTCTCTCCTCCTCCAGTCTTCCATACACTAAGAAGAATCGCCAATAAAGGTAAGTGCTATGCTGTTAATGTTTCATTCATCATTTCCCATTGTACTGTTTATGTACTACATCTATATTTCATGTAAAAAATTTTTTTGTTTAAATACTTCTGGGTGTCAGGAACGGATTAATTGTATTTACATTATTCCTTATGGGGAAAATCAATTCGAAAATCGTAGATTTCGATAATAGTAGCTCCTCCAGGAACGGATTAAATATGAAAAAAGAGGGACCACTGTATATACGATGGTATATGCGCTCTGGTAGTGTGCCATATGCTATTCCAAGGGGAAGAAGTACATCTTGGAGTACATCCCATTGCTGTACATCAGGAACAGATAGTGAAAATGAAGATGATAGTGTTGCAATTGGGATGGAAAATGTACATGGTGGTGGTAGTGGAGGTGCCGGCCGTGAGGCACCAGCAGTGGGCCATGCTGCCACCCATGCCCCTGCCTCAGCTGATCTACAACAAAGGCCACTATCCCCCGCCCACCCACCACAGCAGCCTCCACAACCACAACCTCCACAACCACAACCACCTGTCAATATCCAGTACCCACCAGCAGACCACACCTGGGATTGGCAGGAAGCTGCCAATTTTGTTCCAAATCCTCATCAGTTTGATGAAAGCCAAAGTGGAATACGGCCATCTTGTACACTTGAGAACAATGGAATGTTTCGAGTTATTCTTTGACAAACCCCTGATGGAAATTATTGTCAGGGAAAGCAACAGATACTTCGCGTACACCATGGCAAACACAATACTTTCACCAAACTCACACCTACACCAATGGAAGGAGACAACTGTGGCTGAGATGTATCTTTTGTTTGCCACAATAATGCTTATGCCACATGTATATAAGCACAGTGTGAAATCATACTTGTCAACAGACTGCCTGATTGTAACCACAGGTTTCAGTGATATAATGCGAGTGAATCGATTTGTGCTAGTATTACGTATGCTTCACTTTTCAGACAAAACCAGACCTGACAGAAACAACAGGTTATATAAGATTAGCAATGTGTTAGTGTATCTGAAACAGAAATTCAATATGTATTTTCATCCTTTCAGGAAGCTTGTTATTGATGAGTCTTTGATTCTGTTCAAAGGAAGACTCTCATTCAAGCAGTATATACCAGGGAAGAGGAAACGCTTTGGTATAAAGTTGTTTGTGCTTTGTGATTATTACAGTGGTCTTGTACTGGATATAATTGTGTACACTGGAAGTAATACATAGCGAGATACCAGGAAGTTACTGGGTATCTCCGGTGATGTGGTTAGAACAATGATGGAACCATATCTTGGTAAGGGACATATATTATATAGTGATAACTGGCACACAAGCCCTTTACTCAGTGATTTCTTGCAAGTGAACATGACAGATGTGTGTGGCACAGTGCGTGCAAATCGTAAACATATGCCCAGGTTCGATGCTGGCACTCGTAGAGGTGAGGTGCAGGAGTTTGCTGCCAATGACATCATGGCATTTCGGTGGCATGACAAACAAGATGTCACATTGTTGTCATCATTTCACTCCAATGAATGGCAGACACTGGCAGCCAGCATAGAGAAAGCAGTAAACCCCATTCTAAAACCTGCAGCTGTGATTGATTACACCCTCAATATGCGCTCAGTGGACAAATGTGACATGCAGATTGGGTTTGCTGATTGTGTTCGCAAGAGTTATAAGTGGTACATAAAACTCATTTTCTATATTCTGGACATTTCCATGCTCAATGCTTATAATATGTATAAGATGAGGACCAGAAACAAACCACCATATGGTGAATTTTGTTTGTCTGTCATCAGACAAATAATAATCAAGTACCAAGGAACAGCACCTGCAATAGAAAACTGCCCACGAAATTATCAACTACCTTCTCGTCTGAAGCATGGTGATCACTTCCTAACAAAACTGCCTGCTATTGCTTGCAAGAAAAAGGCTCAGAAGAGGTGTTACGTCTGTGCACATACAAAAAACGCCCACAACAATGCAGAGACACTCGTTTTAAGTGTGAAGAGTGTAAAACACCACTGTGCATGACACCATGTTTCAAAAACTTCCACAGGCTGCAGAACTTCTAAAAACATGTCCTGTGACTGTATATGTGCATATAAAATATAGAAAAATAGTAATAAACAACATTTTACATTGTTCATTTGTTTAAATAAGTTTTGTAAACAAAATAGTGACAACAGTGTTTGTGCTGTTATTGAGTAGTATAGAAAAAGAAATAACTTACAAAATAGTGCTAATATTGGTCATAAAAGTTACTTGAAAAAAAAAATTAAAAAATAATAGAAAATAGTACCGAAAACAGAAAATAAATGAATACCGGGTGACCGGCAGCCGGCAATGTTACTATATGCCATTAATTTTCTGTCAACTTCACACCTCCATATCTCGGTAAATATTAATGGTAAAAATTTTTGTTTAGCCTATAATGTTTAGAAAAAAAAAAAAAATCTTTTCATAAGAAATTTTTTTTTTTTTTCAAATTTTTACCGACCCTGAGAACAGGTTTGGGAGAGGGTCTGCCGACCCTGAAAGGGTTAACAACCAGTTCGCTTACTGACCTACTCTTAGGAATGAAACCCCAGTGTTAAGTGAGGAGAGGCTGTATTAAAACGAAGCTGACAGACTGCTTTCCCTCAATAAATCGACTTACCCGTTTACTGCTAAGCATCTTCTTCCGGTCAACCTTCCGTCGCTGATTTGCCAAAGCCATTTTGACTGTAATGACCCTTGTCTGAACCTCTGCATCTCCTCCCATCTCTGAAAAAAAAAAAAATTAATATTAAAATTATTTGAAATGTTTGTAAATGAAATTATAAGTGATGATTGACATAATAAAAAGAAAAAAAAAAAAAAAATACTGGCACTAAAGCAACATTTTTTTTGTGTTCATTAGTCACATCCCCAGATGCCTCTTATATTACACTTACAGTGGGCCCTTGGTTATCGGCCATAATCCGTTTCAAAAGGTCGGCCTAAATCTAAAAAGGCCAAAAACAAAACTAATATTTCCCATAAGAATTGATGTAAATACACAATTAACCCTTAAACGGTCCAAACGCATATATACGTTCTCTCCCGTAGTGCCCCAAACGTATATATACGTTTCCTTTGTCATTCATTCAACATTGGCACAATAAGCCTGAGTCGCCTAGACATGAGAGAATGGGTATGCGCACTCACTGTGCACCATATTAAAAAAATTGGGGATGCCTGGGTATCATGAGCTCTTTTTTTCCTATTAACCCTTTCAGGGTCCAGAGGCCAAATTTCAAAGTGTGCACCAGTGTCCAAGAATTTTCAAAAAATAATTTTATTTTTTCTTATGAAATGGTAGAGAATCTTTTTCTGAAGGTAATAAAACAAAAAGTATGAAATTTGATGGAAAATTTACGAAATTATGCTATTGCGAATTTTGATGCGTCAGCGATGTTTACGCTTCCACGATTTTGCCGACTTTGACTCCCATTTTAGGCCAATTACATTATTCCAGTCAACCAAATTCTTAGCTATTTCACTATTATTACTTTTATTCTATCAATTGAGCACAAGAAATCGCCAAATCAACTACAAAATAGTGATCGGAAATTGGTAATTTGGCCAATTTAATGCAAAGTTCAAAATACTCCAATTTCAAAATAGGGTCCAGAATAAACAATGCAGGCATTCCTGGCACTAAACTAACATTTCCTCTGTTCATTAGTTACATTTTCAGGCTTTACTAATGAATTCCATTTTGATTTTTTATTCACATAATGAATTTTTATTCAAACCAAAAAAGAGAAGATTTACTGTTATGCAATATTGTAATACAGGTACCATCTGACTTACGACCGAGTTCGGTTCCGAGAAACCGGTCGTAAGTCGAAATGGATGTTAAGTCGAACTTTACTACTGAATATCAACATCACATTTTCGTAATGACTATTTTGTTGCTTTATTTTGGTATTTCATGTTTTACTTTACTTTTTATGTTGTTAGAACTGTATTTTATACTGTAAGTTTTAGGATAAACACTGTGTACAACACAAATAGTTGTTTATTTCCCAGATATTAGGCATAAAAAACACGGTCGTAAGTCGGGTGGTCGTATGTCGAGCAAGTCTTAAGTCAGATGGTAGGTGTAATTGTATAAATAATATCACCACATTTGTGAATGTATATTAGACCCACCAGCAGGTGTGTATTCGACGTGTGAGGTCATTTGTTTACTCTTGAACAACAGCAAAAATTTAACATTTCTGCTACTTTGAGCTCAGTTTCAAGCCATTTAAAGTACTAAAACCAATCAAATTCATCTCTATTTCTGTAATACATCTTCCATTCTATCAAATGAGACCAAGAAATCACAAATACAGCTTTAAAAACATACAAAAAAACACTGCAAAGTTGCTGTTTTAATAAAAAATTATGGTCTCAGTTTTTTTCTCTCATTATGCACTATGTGCTGCAAGATTTGTTTTATGTGGTGCACACATACCACATAGATGTTTTCTCTCGTATCTAGGCCAAAATTTACCGCTCACAGCTTATCAGAGTGAGCTGAGCTCATGACGTAGATCTACGGTTTGGACCCTCAATGTAAAGCCGTAGATCTACGGCACAGACCCCTGAAAGGGTTAAAAAAATTAGTTTTTTTTTTTCCTCAAAAAATTTGGGGCACTACGTGAAAGAACGTATATATGTTTGGACCGTTTTAGGGTTAATCCATTTCAGACATCCAAAAATATTAACAAAAAATACATTTTTTTGAAGATTAACTTTAGTTTTACATACACAAGCCAATCAGAACTAAATAAAATAACTAATGAAATGGATAAATGAACATTTAACATTACTCTTACCTTCATTGAAAACTTCTGTTGGCGCTAATATCAACTCTACGGCTTATTTATCTAACACAATTCATCTAATGTGACATAATAAACAATAATAATAACATAGAAACATGATATATACTCTAGAATGAATAAAATATATCATTACGTATGTGACTAGTGGTGGTGGTGTTGGGTTTATCAGGGCCACTGACAGCATAAGCCGTACAGTGGTGGTGGCGGCGGTGGCAGTGGCCACCACCACTAGACGCACGACTAGCCACACTGAAACACCACCAGTCACACTGAAACACCACTAGCCACACTGAAACAATGTATGTAATTTATAAACATGAAATATAGTACAAAAACATGATAGAGAATGTAAAGAAATAAAATGGTTATTGTGGAAAATGTGAAGAAATAAAGTGGTTATTGAGATGATGACAGAGGTTTAGGGTGGTGGAAGATACGTAGGGGGACATATGTTGTCAGTGGCCCTATATACATCAAACAACATTGGAAAATTTTCTTGTTGTCCTTTTTCTATCGCTTAACTTGCTTGCTACTGTTAATGCTACACTTTATCGCTGGCTGGCGCTACAGCCTTTATTGACCCATGCTGCTTTAGTATCGTACATATCGTAGAATTATTGAATCACTGAAGAAGGCACATTCTCCCCTTTCTTTCAATCCTTTACCAAAGGGCTGGCACTAGGAACTTTGAAGATAGAGACACTTATGCAACATATGGGAATCTTTACTGAAGAAATGTTTCACCACACAGTGGCTTCATCAGTCCAATACAAATCAGAAAGGAAAGGAGTAAGGAGAGGAGGAGTTTGAAGAAATCAGTCCCTCAGCCTGGAGTCGATGGGTTCAGTCCATCAATCTTGATGTACTGAACACATCGACTCCAGGCTGAGGGACTGATTACCTCGAACTACTCCTCTCCTTACACATTTCTGCTTTGTACTGGACTGACGAAGCCACTGTGTGGCAAAACGTTTCTTCAATAAAGATTGCCATATGTTGCATAAGTGTCTCAATCTTCAACTTGTAGTTTTAAACCGTTTATCGCACTAAGAACTTTCTTTGGGCCCATGGAGACTTATGTAGCAGCCACACTCAATAAACAACCACAAAAAACAATAGATTATAACGAAATGTTTGGATGAATGCACAGAGTGTTGCTCACTCACCGAGACACAGCCAGATTCCCTCACGCATGCGACGGGCAGACATGTCCAATACGACCAAATTCCGAGCTGCCGGCTGAAATCCAGGATAGAATTTCAGCCAAAAAAGTGGCTGATATCCAGCTTGGCCAATACCCAGAATGGCTGATATCTGAGGGACCACTGTACTTTCCATTTGAAATCTTATTCACGCAAAAATATTAGATTTACTCGTATCTCTCAAATAATTAAATATAACCAAGAAAGATTCCTCATGGTTTAGAGCATCCCAATAATTGAAGCAGACCTAATAAAAACCCATAAAACAGACTGGGAGTTGGAGGGGGCTTCAAATGCCCTTTAGGCAAAACAGCAAAAATTAAAAACAGTGGAACCTCAACTTACGAGTGTCCCAACATACAAATTTTTGGATATGAGCCGTCGCTTGGTCAATTTTTTTGCTCTGACTTACGAGCCAACAACCAAGTTACGAGCCAGCTTCCCCCGATTTCCCCTCAACTCACAACCCGCACACCTCGCTTGTTTATCTATGATTTCATGCTTTAATTCCATGGAAATCATCCTCTTTTTCATCTCAGCACTGTCCTTTACATTTAATTTCTTAGGACCCATGGTTAGAAACAAGAAATTTGGCCAAATAACTGTCAAAAATGGAAGGAAAGCATGACAAAATATCCTCCCACAGTGAGGTAAACAGTGTGCTGCACGAACTAGAGGTGGTGTTCCGAACATCTGCATTATTATTATTATTTTATTATTATTAAAAATTATTTTTTAAATTTATGTAGTAGTAGTATAAAAAATTAAAATAATAATAATAATAATTATTACATAGTACATTTAGGTAAGAGTACATGGGACAAAGGAAAATGACGCAACAAGTGAAGAGAGGGAAAATGTATAAATATGGGAGGAAGAAGTTCAGGTGAGATATAAGCAACCACTGGCAGAAAGGTGGGCTAGTGTAAGTATGAGTAGAGGGGGGATGAGGTTGAAGAGGGTTGGAATAGTTTTAAAAATGCGTATTAGAATGTGGGGCAGAAGTTTGTGGCTATAGGAGGATGGGTGCAGGAGAAAAGAGGAGTGATTGGTGGAATGATGAAAGGGTGTGATAAAGGAGAAAAAAGTAGCTTATGAGAGGTTTTTACAAAGCATAAGTGTTATAAGAAGAGCAGAGTAAATGGAGAGTAAAAGAAAGGTGAAGAGAGTGGTGAGAGAGTGCAAAAGGAGAGTGGATTAAAGAGTGGGAGAGAAACTGTCAAGAAATTTTGATGAAAATAAGAAAAAATTTTGTAGTGAGATAAACAAGTTAAGAAAGCCAAGGGAACGAATAGATTTGTCAGTTAAAAACAGAGTAGGGGAGTTAGTAGATGGGGAGATGGATGTATTGGGTAGATGGCAGAAATATTTTGAGGAACTTTTAAATATCGACAAAGAAAGGGAGGCGGTAATTTCATGCACTGGCCAGGGAGGTATACCATCTTTCAGGAGTGAAGAAGAGCAGGATGTAAGTGTGGGGGAGGTACGCGAGGCATTACATAGAATGAAACGGGGTAAAGCAGCTGGAACTGATGGGATCATGGCAGAAATGTTATAAGCAGGGGGGGATATAGTGTTGGAGTGGTTGGTATCTTTGTTTAATAAATGTATGAAAGAGGGGAAGGTACCTAGGGATTGGCAGAGAGCATGTATAATTCCTTTATATAAAGGGAAGGGGGACAAAAGAGATTGTAAAAATTATAGAGGAGTAGGTTTACCGAGTAAACCAGGAAAAGGTATGGTGGGTTTTTACGAAATTAAATTGTGGATGAAAAGGGGGTTTTTGAGTGGGTAGGAATAATAATCAAGTTTTAAATTTA
>NC_069401.1:11562976-11627976 GCF_026875155.1 Cherax quadricarinatus
TGACAGATATATCCAGTCTGTTGACAATGTCCCCAACACCAGCTCCAGGGAAGCACACTCTATCTCTCATCTTCTTATTCCTATTACAAAAAGCACGGTCAACATATCTTACCTGAGAGTCACCAACCACAAGAATGCGCTTACCTTCATTAGCAGGGCAGTAGTACCCTTACCTTCACTGGCCACTGAAAGTACATTCATCCTGGAGAACAGAGAAGCGATTTCCTACCTTCAGATCTTCACTCTTAACTTTCCTTACTCTGATGCGCCTCCCATTACTGTGAACAACTCGCCACTTGTAGCAGGTGCTGGCTGCACCTCACTGCTGGTAGCCGTTGCTACCTCCCCACCTACAGCCTCCTCACAGTGAGAGACAGACTGCACCTCACTGCTAGAAGCCTCATTCCCACATCTCCAACCACCTCACACTCTCTCCCAGGCCCATTGAGGTGGACCTTCAGCCTCCTAATCTCCTCCTGGAGAAGCAAGACCTCCTCCTTCAACTCTCCAACCTCAGTTTTTAAAACACTGCAGAAGCAAGCCATGCTTTGTAACCGTCCACGCTAATCCCCAAAGCAGCTCAGGGTCTGTGACCTCACGTGACGACTGACCACTGAACACTGACGACTGACCACTGAACACTGACGACTGACCACTGAACACTATTTGTTTTCACTGTTGCACATAAACCTGTCTTTATCTGTCTGCCTGTATATCTGTCTGTATCTCTGTGTGTCTGTCTGTCTACTAGTGTGTCTTTATGTCTACCTGTGTGTCTTTGTCTACCTGTGTATCTCTTTCTGTCTACCTGTGTCTGTCTTTATGTCTACCTGTGTGTCTGTCTGTCTACCTGTGTCTGTCTGTCTGTCTACCTGTGTGTCTGTCTTTGTCTGCTTGTCTGTCTCAGAGCCACTCATTAAGAGTGTACTTGGTCTTGAAGATGCCATATTAATAATGATAATAATAATCACTGAGGTGCATTAAATGTGTATAAAACGTTAATATAGACATTTTGCTTAATCCATCTATGATTTTTTTTCAAAATTATATAATAAACATGCTACATAACATAAGTCGAACCTTTGAAAATTGCCGACATATTGGGTAGGGCATAATGTCAAAACTTTCCTATATAAACTACCTACATAATACTGTAATGTAATGTACAATCATTATTTCATTCTTTTTACCATAATTTACTTCTGTTGTTGTATTTTAATTATTTATGTACTGTATATAATGTATACATGGTAGTGATATGTAATGTAAATTTTACATCGCATACAGTATCATATGTTACTATTATCTTTATGTATTGTCGACAGTGGAATGAGAGAATATCACTGGTAGTGTCATCCTGCCAGAATGTTGTATAACCTATACCCTAAGTAAAGAGAAGCAACTCTGGAACATGTGTAATATGTATCCGGCTGGCTGGCTGGCTGGCTGGGTGGCAGGGTCTGTGGTTGGCCGGGTGGGTGGGTGGGTGGGTGGGTGGGTGGGTGGGTGGCTGGCTGGATGGTTGGGTGGGTGGGTAGTTGGCTGACTGGCTGACCGAATGTGGCTGTCTCTTTGTATCTCTCTCTCTCTCTCTCTCTCTCTCTCTCTCTCTCTCTCTCTCTCTCTCTCTCTCTCTCTCTCTCTCTCCTCTCACTGGTACATGTAAGTCAAGTTATCATATATATTATAAATTACCTAGGATAACCCAAAAAATCCAGACAAAGTGCTATACAGTGGATCTGTGCTCCAGTGCCCTAAATTAATAATAATATTAATAATCATGATTATTATTACAATAATGCATATGTACTAATCTTAATATTATTATTATTAAGCTATAATATAATAATCGTGTCCATTCATTACTTACCTTAAAATATCTGTAGTTTTAATGTAGAATGAGAGGTGAGTAAACAAGATTAAATGAATAAATGAGAGAGAGAATGAGAATGTAGAATGTTCACGAGTTATGTAAACAAACGTTGTTGTTGTTGTTGTTGCTCTTGTTACCAGCCCGGACACGAACGGTTCCTGTTCACTGTCAAGCCTACCAGAAAAACATCTCATATTTGTTAATTTATATGTTTATATGTTATGTAGCATGTTTATTATAGAATTTTGAAAAAAAATCATAGATGGATTAAGCAAAATGCTATACTATTAACATTTTATACACATTTAATGCGTCTCAGTGATTATTATTGTGTTATTATCTTTATTAATATGGCATCTTCAAGACCAATTACTCTTAATGAGTGGCTCTGAGACAGACAAGCAGACAGAAAGACAGACACAGGTAGACAGGAAGACAGACACACAGGTAGACAGAAAGACACACACAGGTAGACAGAAAGACACACACAGGTAGACAGAAAGACACACACAGGTAGACAGAAAGACACCACACAGGTAGACAGAAAGACGGACACACAGGTAGACAGATAAACAGACACACAGATATACAGGCAGACAGATACAGACAGGTTTACGTCCAACAGTGAAAACAAATAGAGAGTTCGAGAATAAGAGCCTTTCTTGCCACAATCTCCAGTGCAAGATTCAGACTTCATCTTAGGAACCATGGTGAAATTTACTGTCCAGTTAGTACAGTTAATACAGTATGATGCTGCTGATAGGGCAGGGTTACTCAAACTGATGCTGCCTGCATGACACATTGCCGCCACGAGTATCGTCAAATATTGTACAGCGGTGTGCATCAGCTGGCCCAGCCCAGCTGCCAGATGCACCACGGTCGTAAGTCAAGTGGATGTATGTTGAGCAGGTCGTAAGTCGGATGGTAGGTGTAGTAATGTTTTTTCGTCAAAATATTGGCTCAGTAACGTTTATTCGTGCCGAACATGTCCGCACGGCCTTAGTGGCCCAACACACCATTTACAGCCAGTGTGCCGTTGTTTATCAGCCAGTGAGCACGATCCCACACGTTCATAAGATATATTTCGTATTATTCCGTTCTTTTTAGTGCTTGTAACTGCTAAATAAGCCACCATGGGCCCAAAGAAAGCTTTTAGTGACAGCCCTTTGGTAAAGAAGGTGAGAAACATTATAGAATTCAAGAAAGACATTGCAAAATATGAAAGTGGAGTACGTGTGGCAGAGCTTGCCAGTTTGTATAACAAACCCCATACAACCATCGCTTCTATTGTGGCCAAGAAAAAGAAAGTCAAGGAAGCTGTTGTTGCGAAAGGTGCAAATATGCTCACTAAACAGAGATCGCAAATAATGAAAGATGTGGAGACTTGTGTTGTTGGTGTGGATCAACGAGAAACAATTATCAGGAAATAGTGTTATGCAGTTGATAATTTGTGAAAAGGCAAGGCAGTTGCATGCGGATCTCGAAAAGAAAATGCCTGGAACTAGTGCTGATGTTAGTGAATTTAAGGCCAGCAAAGGCTGGTTTGAGATATTTAATTAAGAAGCGTAGTGGCATACACAGTGTGGTAAGGCATGGTGAGGCTGCAAGTTCTGACAAATATGCGGATGAAAAATATGTTCAGGAATTCAATGGGTACATAGAGGCTGAACAATTCAAACCCCAACAAGTGTTCAATTGTGACGAAACAGGCCTCTTTTGGAAGAAAATGCCAAAGAGGACCTACATCACGCAGAAGGAAAAGGTACTCCCAGGACACAAACCTATGAAAGACAGGCTAACTCTCATGTTCTGTAATAATGCTAGTGGGGAATTCAAAGTGAAGCCTTTACTGATGTATCACTCTGAATATCCCAGGGTGTTCAAGAAAAATAGTGTTGCCAAGAGTAAATTGTGTGTGATGTGGAAGGTAAACAGTAAGGCATGGGTCATGAGGGATATTTTCTTTGATTGGTTCAATGAAGTGTTTGGCCCCAGTGTGAAGAAATACCTCTTGGAAAATAAATTGGAATTCAAGTGCCTCCTGGTAATGGACAATGCTCCTGCTCATCCTCCAGACTTGGAAGAGCAAATGGTGAAGGAGTTTTGTTTCATCACTGAAATTCTTGCCCCCTAATACCATTCCTCTCATCCAGCCCATGGACCAGCAGATCATCTCAAACTTTAAAAAACTGTACACCAAAGTGAGTGAGTGACCTCACTCGCTCACTTGACCCTAAGAGACTTTTGGAAAGATCACTTCAGTATCCCCCATTGCTTGGGATGGAGTGACTTCCAGGACTTAAAACTCTGCTTAAAGAAAATTGTGGCCAGAATGTGTCCAAGAGAGGGATTTCGAAGGGTTTGGGGCTTACCCTGACGAGCCTATGGCAGTTGTGGAAAGTATTGTGGCATTGGGGACTTCCATGGGGTTGGATGCGAGTGGCAAGGATATGGAAGAATTGGAAGAGGACGACAATGAAGAGCTAACCACTGAAGAGCTGCAAAGCCTTCACCTGCAACAGCAACAGACCACAGCTCAGGAAATTGCTTCAGAGGAGGAGGGAGAGAGATACAGGAAGGTGCCTTCTTTAAAGATGAAGGACATTTGTGTAAAGTGGAGTGAAGTGCAAACATTTATGGATGAACATCACTCTGACAAAGCTGTTGCAGGCCATGTTGGCAACATGTACAATGACAATGTCATGTCCCATTTTAGGGAAATTTTAAAGAAACGCCAGATACAGACCTCTTTGGAACAATTTTTTAATCGACAGGGGTCCAGTGACTCAAGCTGGTCCTAGTGGCATTAAAAAACAAAGAAGGGAAGTAACCCCAGAAAAGGACTTGGTACTTGAAGTCATTATGGAGGGGGATTCCCCTTCCAAACAATAGTACACCTCCATCTTCCCTCCTTCTATCTCATCATTCATCAACAAGTCTTCAATAGTGTCATTTTATTGTTTTATTCTGTATATCTCTGTTTTCTCTGTAGGTAAATGTATATTTCATGTAAAAAAAAATTATTTTTAATACTTTTGGGTGTCTGGAATGGATTAATTGGATTTACATCATTTCTTATGGGGAAAATGATTTCGGAAATTGGCAGATTCGGGTTTAGTCACTCTCTCTGGAACGGAATAATTACGATAATCGGGGGTCCACTGTATACATATATATGTCATGCCGAATAGGTAAAATTGGTCAACTAGCAAGAACTCATTTAAAATTAAATCCTTTCTAAAATTTTCTCTTATACGTTTAAAGACATATTTTTTCATTTACATTAAAAATTAATAATTTTGTACAAAAAGAACCTTAAAAATCTTACCTAACCTTATTATAACAAGTGCAATTTAATTTAGCCTAATCCAGCTACAGTGGAACCTCAAATTTTGAACTTAATCCGTTCCAGGAGCTAGTTCAAATTCAAAAAGTTTGAAAAGTGAAGCAATATTTCCCATAAGAAATAATGGAAATACAATTAATCCGTTCCAGAAACACAAAAATATTCACAAAAGAAATACATTTTATAGGGATTAATTATAGTTTTACATACACACAACAAATATAGTGTACAATTATGTATTAATAAATTTAAATAAACATATAAAATAAAATTTTTACTTACCTTTATTGAAGATTGGTGATGGCATCTGAAGATAGGGAGGAGGAGAGAGGGAGTTGGGGTTAGTATTTGGAAGGGGAATCCTCCTCCATAAGGACTTTAGGTTTCAAAGCCCTCTCTGGGGTTACTTCCCGTCTCCGTCTTTTAATGCCACTAGGACCAGCTTGAGAGTCACTGGACCCCTGTCTCGCAAAATAACTGTCCACAGTCCTCTGTTTCTGGTGCCTCTTTAAGATTTCCCTAAAATGGGACATGGTTCTGTCACTGAACTTGTTGCAAAGATGGTTTGTTTCAGCTTGCTCAGGGTGGTACTTCTCCACAAACATTTGGACATCATTCCACTTGAAGCGAATCTCCTTAATCTTTGAATCGGCATGCAACTTCCTTGCCTTTTCACGAATAATCATCTCTGAAACACTATCACCTGCCATCTCTTTATCCTTGATCCACACCAGCAACAACTTCTCAACCTGATAGATCGTCTGTGGTCTTTTTTTGGTTAGCATATTAACCCTGTGACTGTTTTGGTCATATATATACATCTTACGAGGTACTGTGTTTGACGTATATATACTCATAAATTCTAGCGGCTTCAAATCAAGCATGAGAAAGCTGGTAGGTGGCGGCTGCGGCAGCGGCAGCAACGGTATCCTACCAGCTCTTCTTTCTCAAAAAAACATCGCTCATCAAAACTTGTGATGGCCTAAGTGAAAGTTCAACTACATGAACACACGTAGACCACAACATGACCCAAGAATACTAAGAATGTAACCCAAATCTTGACAAAATTAGAAGATCTAAGGAAGACAGCCCTGCTAACCCAAACACTGCCTCCGCTGCCAAACAACCACTTAACCCAAGCTCCGAGAAAACAAGCCTTCTCCATTGCTACACAGTATCTACTTCAGTGATACTATGAAAGGATATCGCAGAAGAAACAACACCAGTAATAATAGAATAACAGCAAGGCCCTAAAAACTAAAATTGTTCCCCCGCAGGACCCCGGTGTTCATCCCCCCCCTCACTGCCCCCACCCGGGGAAAACAACAAAAAAAACAAAAACATGGGGGATCCCCCTCCAACTCACTCCTTAAAAGGATTCCCCCATGATAATCGGGGTATGATTTTCCCTGACAATATCAAGGACTCATCGTTGCTCTAAAAAATGAAATCAAAGTATCAAACAACATCGAGCGACGAGAACCCAAAAGAAAACCAACTCGAGAAAAAGATCAAAACCCTTAAAGAGAAGATTACATCGGGAAGTGTTGCACAGAAAATATCTAAAAGCGCTATAGCCAGCCACGGGAGCAAATACAACAATAAAATATGAAGGTTGAAGAAGCAATAAAGGGATGGAACAGAACATGCACATCGACTAAATGAATACCTTGTTTTCCCAAGTCCAAGACAACAAAACTAAACAAGAAAAGTTGTTGATGCAGTTAAATAAAAGTCCCCCAATTCCTAGTGACATAACACAAGCACGTGAAAGAAACGCTTTAGGAAAATACGGGGCCAGTACAAGCATCGTGCAAAACAATGAAATCAAAGAAACCGTTTGCTGGAAAACCCAGGAAGAAAACAAGTAAAATGATCCGACTTCATTCATACGATAAAAAAGAAAGGCCCTAATTTAAAATCAGCAATTAAAATGAAAAATGGAGTGTACATAATGAGTTTTTCTAACAAAAAAACGTCAAACCCTTCTGTTCAGGGGGAAAAAACTTAAACAGGAAAACAAAATCATCAGGTTTACACGAGATGGGAAAATCTGTAAGGAAAACATCAAAGGAAACAATTACCATCTCAAAAAACATGATTCTCTACCTTCCTTAGAAAAGCTGACATTTTGTAACAGATTGATAAGTGCCCTAAACATATATCGGTGGTGCTATAGTGAAAGTTTTTAAAATTGTGCATTATTATTTTTATTATTTTTCATTCACTAGCTAATCCCAACTACCCCAAATACTCTTACTTTTTTCTTACTGTTTAATTGCTATAATTTTAAATTACAAGTCAAATCTTTCCAAATTAAATAATATTCTTTATTTTTACCTGTCTTTTAAATTTTTTTGTTTTCACTACTTTATTTTAGTCATTTTTTCATTGTGTATGAATTAGTTTTTCCAATTTAAATTTTTTTGAAGTCCCAAAAAATATCTTTTGTAGCTGTCCCAACTACCTCATTTTTTTTTTTTTATTTTTTTATTGTGAAATAAACTGTAAATTAAAATTTAATTTTACAAATCAAATCTTATCCTAAACCAAAATTTTTTCATAGTGACCCTCTGTCCATTTAACTTTTTTTCCATTACTTAATTTTTGTCCCCTTTTAAAATTTTTCCCTTTTTTTTAGCTTTTTTTAACTACCCCAGTTTATTTTTTCACAATTGTTAAAATAATCAAGATGCTATTCTCGGGCTAAAGTAGAATAAGTTCACAATTTTGCCATTATATTCAAAGTCATTTTTTTGATTACCACTTTTTTGTTACCACAACTTAAATTGTCCCTTTTATATTAAATTTTATCTATATTTAACTTTAAAGAATTCCTTTTAAAATACTACCTACTATCATTTCCCAAGCCCTTTTTGATATCACTTTATTTTTATTAGTCCTTTTATATTGCTCTTTATTTTAGCTTAAAAAAAAAAAAAAGAAATTGCTCTTTTTTTTTTTGTTAAATAATTGGGGCTATTTTTTAGCTTAAAACATTTACTTTGTTTATACTTAATTTAACTATAGATTCATACAAACTTATGATTTCAAACTTGTCCCGATACCAACCCCTTTTTTAAAGATTTAATGAATAAAAAATACTGTAATTTCTACATGCAGAAAAAATCAAAGGCCTTTTCAGTGCCCAAACAACATAACTTCTTTAATACAAATTAGATCTTTAAGCAAGCATTACGTGACCTCAAGCTTACTAAAATTCCCCTTACTGCCAATAGTCCATATTACCTAACTGAAACCTGGTAAACCTGATGTACAGTTTTTTTGCCTTCTTGGTTACACAGCCATACACAACTTAGGCCAGACCAACAAGGGGGGGCACAGCATATTACTAGACCAAAATAGAATGTATCATAATATTGCAAAGGGATGAACATGGGGGAAAATTTTAAAAGCCAAATTCAAAAACCAAATCCTACAAAAACCCCTCCATTTATAAACATCTACAGAGTTCCACGTCAAAAATTGCCATTTAGTCAAAACCCAGGGAAATATGATAACTGATGCACGCATTTAACAAAGATCACTTACTACCTCAGGTGATTCAATATAAATCTCTGCCGACCCGGACCACACGTTAGAATTCACAAACCAATGAGTAAATGTATGTTGCTCCAACAGAACAAAACCCACAAAAAAAATTCAGAGATAGTGTTTCCCCACTTGACACATTGACCAACCCATATCCCCCTTTAAAAACAGGCATAATTCAGATAAAACACGGGCCACTACCCTACTTTTTCCATCAACTCTTGGTAAACTACCCCCAAGACACTACTAAAAACACCTTAGACTTACAATGAGGCAGCCCTTTAAAAAACCCTTTACAAACGCAGTAGCAAAAAAATTTCTGGCACCCTGAGTAGAAATCTTAAGATATTGAGAAAAGTATTTAATTTTATAAAAAGCCCCTTCCCTAAAACAAGGAAGTAAAAAAATAAAAGATAACTAAAACTGAAGTTGGCAAACCCGCATTTTAAATATAAAAAAAAAAAAAAAAATATGAAAAACAGAAAAGGGTAAAAAAAGGGGCCAAACAAAAAGTTAGCAACCTAAAGCAAGGGAAGGGAAAAAAATTTGTTTAATGAGAAAGTTTAACCCAATAAGGGGAAAAGGGATAAAAAGGGGGAAAACCCAAGAAATTTGGGAAAAAAAAGGGTTAGAAATAAGAAATAAAATTAAAAATAAGAAAAAAAAAGAAACAGAAACAGATCAATTTTTTTTCCACTAGGAAAAAGTAATAAAAACCCCAAAAATAACCCCAAAGGGGAAAGAATTAAAACTAAAGGCAGTTTTTAAATAAACAGTTTAATAAGGGCCCAAAAGGAAAGGAATTTCCAAATTTTAATTAAAAATGTAGTAAGTGTTCCAAATTTTTTTAAAAATTTGAAACCTTTAATGATATAAAAAGAAGTAGAAAAAGGAGGAAGAAAAAAGTTTTAAAATAAAGGGCCAAAAATTAATTTAAAAAAGAAATTAAGAATTAACAATGAAAAAACTTAATTAAAATTTACCAATTTTGGGTTTAATAAAAAAATTTGGGGTGATTAACAAGTTAGAAACTAAAACAAAAAGAGAAAAAATAAGGGGGGTTTATTAAATTAAGTAAAGGTTTTGGGAAGATTGGGGATATTTTAGGAATTGTTAAATTGATAAGAAGGGGAACTCCCCCAAAACAGAAAAACACTGAGGAATAGGAAAACCATGTGAGTTGGGGAATTCTGCCCCCAAAATAAGGGGTCGCCGGATTGGAAAAGTAGAATGTTTAAAAAGGGAATGTTTTGGTTTTCTTTTTAATAAATGATAAAGGAAGTTACTAAAATTTGCAGAGACATCATAGTCCCTTTTTAAAGCAAAGGGGTAAAAAGGTGCCAAATTAAGAAAAAGTTTTTTTACCTGGTAAAGATAAATTATATTAAAATTGGGGAAAAAAAATTAAAACAGTTTTAAAAGAGGCTAGGAGTATTGGGGTCATTTTAAAAGTGAAACATAAAGTAAATTTTAATAACCTTAAGAGTCTTTGGCATTTTAAAATTTAAAAATATGACAAATTTAGGGGGCAATTCGAGTTGCAGGTTTTCAGAGTAGGTTTTGGCAGTAGTTTTCAAAATTACCAATTAATATGAAGAGGGGAATCCCAAAAAATACCTTAGCAAATATACACGGGGTTTTTAAATTTTAAAATTTTTAAGAAAATATCCATTTTTCAAACTATTAAAAAAAAATTTAACCTAAATGATTCAACTCTTTCCTTACTCTGGGTTTAATTCTAAAAATTGCAATGAATTTTATACAAGGAGAAAAATTTGTGTTTTAGGCAGTAAATATGAAAAACCAAAAAAAAGGGATAAAAATTGAATTCAATTGGGAAAAAAGGAAAAGGTTTTTTAAAATTTAAGTTTTAAATACTTCCCCCCAAACAAAAAAATGAAGTGAATTATAAATTGATAAAAAAGATATTATATACATAAAACCAAAAACTTCCCTTTAATTTTTTAAAAATTTCTATGAACCCTAAACTTTACCATCTCAACCTTACCTTTTGTAACCACTTGTTTAAGATCGTTTCTAATTCATGCCCCATCAATGTTTTAAAATATATCATGGAAATGTAGTAAAGGGCTTTGGTGCTACTGTTGTTTACCTGATGGAAATTTGAAAAAAAATAAAAAAATGGGGGTCAGTGTTGGCCCTTTAAAAAATTTTTGAAGACGTAGTGGAAAGGAGGAGTTTAAAATTTTTCGGGGGGTTTTCCAAATTTTTTTTAACTATAAAGGGATCACCTTCAAAAGCTAACATGGGGAAAATTCTTAGGAATCCCCTTTGATAATGACTCAAATTTCATACCAATACAACAAATTTCTAAGAAAATTTCCAAGACTGTAGGCATACTATCGAAGATACGGTACTATGCTCCACAGTCAGCCCTCCTGGCCCTATATCACTCTCTTATTTACCCCTATCTCACCTATGGAATTTGTGCATGGGGCTCAACAACAATTAACCATCTCAGACCACTAATTACCCAACAAAAGGCTGCAGTTAGAATGATAACAAATTTCCACTACAGGCAACACACTCCACCAATATTCAATACACTAAACCTACTCACCATACAAAACATCCATACTTATTACTGCACCTATTACATACATAGAACACTTAACTCTGATATTAACCCTCCCTCAAACATCTCCTTGCCAACCTCAACAGAACACATGACCATAACACAAGGCACAGATCACTCTTTGATGTTCCTCGTGTCCATCTCACACTATGCAAAAACTCAATGCACATAAAAGGCCCTAAAATCTGGAATTCATTACCTGTAAATATAAAAGAAACACTACCTGTTTATAAATTCAAGTCTCTTCTCAAAGATCACTTACTCACCCAAACCAAATAAATACTGAATAACTGAACCTTATAAATTGTATTATCTTAAATGTTTCTCACAATTTATCACATAAATGTTAAACCTAAAACCCAATCTAACTTTATTATTTTTTAAAATTTACACTACCTAACAGAATACTCCATATGACTGAATGTACAACAATGCATGCAACCATATGACCTGTCTTTGTAATACTCACTTGTGCTTTATAGTAATCTGTTTACATTAATGTTTTATCACTGATTTCATCATTGCTTAGTTAATCTTAAGTTAATTTTAAGCCAGCTGGTAATGCTATGCATAGTATAAGTGGCTTTGGCATGCTGCTCTTATCTGTATTTTTTTGTACCTCTGTATGTGTGCTCAAATTGTAAATAAATAAATAAATAAATAAATGGGCCTGTGTGGTCAGTGTGCACCATATAAAAAAAATCCTGAAGCACGCAGTGCATAATGAGAAAAAAAAACTCCGACTGTTTTTTTAATTAAAATGCCGAATTTGTGGTCTATTTTCGTATAGTATTTATGGTTGTATTCTCGTTTTCTTGATCTCACTTGATAGAATGGAAAACATATAATATAAATAGAGGTGATTTTGGTTGGTTTTACTATAAAAAGAACCTGGAAATGGAGCTCAAAGTAGGGAAAATGTTTGATTTTTGCCAATGTTCAAAAGTAAACAAATGATGTCATTGTCCAATAAATGTCCAACTAGCCATTCTAATATGCAGTCATGAATGGGTTGACATTATCTGTACAACTATTACAATATTGCAGTAGTCTGCATAATAGTAAATCTTCTATTTTTTGTTTGAATAAAAATTCAAAATAGAAAGCAAGACTAATATCAGAAGGGCCTGGAGACATGATTGATGAACAAAGATGTTATTTTAGAGCCAGGAATGTCTGCATTGTTCATTCTGAACCTTATTTTGAAATTGTCATATTTTTTAATTTTCATGAAATTGGCCAAATTGCAAATTTCTGACCACGTTATTGGGTAGTTGAAATTGGTAAATGGGCAGTTTCTTGTGCTCAATCGATAGAAAAAATGGAGTTCTAAAGAAATAGCTATGAGTTTGGTCGACTGGAACAGTGGAATTAGCCGAAAATAGGGCTCAAAGTGGGCGAAATCGCCAATTTGTAAATACTGCCGAGGTCACTAACTTCGCAAGAGCGTAATTCCGTCAGTTTTCCATCAAATTTCGTTTTTTTGGTGTCATTACGATCGGGAAAAGATTCTCTATCATTTCATATGAAATTTTTTTTTTCTTTTTTTAATTTTGCGACACCCGGAGACACCTCAGGATTAGGGGTTGCGACAGTCAAGGGGTTAACACCTTTCGCAACATCAGCTTATTTGATTTGTTCTTTCTTTGCCAGGATAGAAGCAATGGTCGACTTGTTTTTCCCATACATCCTGGCAAGCTCAACAAGTTTCACACCACTCTCATACTTCTGTATTATTTCCTTCACATCTATGGTGTTTCTCACTTTCTTTACCACAGGGGTACCACTAGCATGTTTCTTTGGGTCCATGGTAGCTTATTTCACAGTCCCACAAGCACTGAACACAATGAATTAATCATAAAATGTTTGAATGAGACCGCAGGTTAGTGTTCACTCAAGCATCAACAAAACCAGACTGGCTCATGGTGCCTGCGTGGAGACGTGGACAGAGTGGGCTGGTGGACAGGTCCGGTACCCGGCAGTTTGAAAAAAGGGGCGAGTTTCATAATGTTGACAAAGTTGGTTCGAAAAAAGAGGTTGATTTTCGAAGAGTTCAGTAAGCGATATGTTTGAAATCTGAGGTTTACACGTTTACAATAATTTAATAATAAACAAACACAATGAAATTATTTTTTTCATTAGGTTCAGAATTATTTTTTTGCAAAATTATTGCATTCACAAATTTTTGCTTGCCTTATTCTGCAAGAAGAGCATTGCTATTTTTCCCATTTAAGCCAAAATCGCAAGTTTTACCTATTTGGCACGACATATATATAATTTTCCACAAAAAAAAAAAAACATTTTTATCTTTTTTTGTTCTGCCACATCGTTGTATTCCTCTCAAAACAATCTACACCAAATTTTAAACATTTTTTAGATTCATTTATGGGTGCCTTAATGACCTCTAATTTTCTTTCCCCCTTCCCCATAAAACTGCAATTCCTGCTTTATTTGAGAAAATCAAGAGCAGCAAAACTTTTTCATTTCAGCAGCAATATCATAAAGAACTAAGAAGAATAATAATAATTATTATTATTATTATTATTATTATTGTATTTTATGCTGCTGCTGCTGTTCAAAAGAATAATTCTGTAAAGCTTAATTTTTCTTTTTTTTAGCTTAAAACGAAGGCAGCAAAGGGAAGAGGCAAGAGAAAATCATAAATCAATATCCTGCCTGATCAGTGGACCACTTTAACCCTTTCAGGGGGTTTCCGACGTACTAGTACGGCTTACGCACCAGGGTTATTGACCCCAATGGAAATAAGTCACTCTGTCTGACTTTTTTGGGTTATTCTAGGTTCTCTACACATCTGCTGCTATGTATGATAATTCTATGTAACTGTATTTGTGTATACCTGAATAAACTTACTAGTATGCATAAATTCTAGTGCCTTCAAATCTAGTGAGAGAAAGCTGGTAGGCCTACATATGAAAGAATGGGTCTATGTGGTCAGTGTGCATGGTATAAAAAAAATCCTGCAGCACACAGTGGATAATGAGAAAAAAAAAACTTCGACCATGTTTTTGGTTTAAAACAGCGACTTTGCACTGTATTTTCATAGGGTATTTATGGTTGTATTTTAGTTTTCCTGGTCTCATTTTATAGAATGGAAGACATATTACAAAAATTGAGATGTTTTGATGGTTTATAATGAAAGTCCCTTAAAAATTGAGCTCAAAGTGCAGAAATGTTCGTTTTTTCCCAAAAGTTTAAAGGTAAAACAAATCATCCCCAAGTGCCCAAATCCCGTCGATGGCGAGTTATATTCTTCACGAGTGCCTGATATTATTTATTCATTTTTTCATAATGCAGTAGTCTCATAACAGTAATCTTCTATTTTTTGTGAGAAAAAAAATTCAAAGTAAAAAGAAAAGAGATGTAAGAGGGGCCGGGGGATTTGTGCTAATGAACAAGAAATGTTATTTATTGCCGGAATGCGTCTTGTTTTTTCTGGACCTTTTTGGAAATTAGCATCTTTTAAAAATTTGTGTGAAACTAAAAAAATTTCCCCAATTTTGATCATGTTTGGATGTTAAAATCGGTAAATGGGGGTTTCGTTGCTTTTCGATAGAAAAAAAAAGGAGTTCTGCGAATGATTGTTTTTTGTCGATAGTACACGGAAATTGGCAAAAACAGGGCTAAAATTTGGGGGAAATCCCGATGCTAAAAACGTCGAGACCGCTCTTCATGAGAGCAAAATTTCCCAAAATTTTTCCATCAAATTTCATACTTTTGTGTAATTATGTCAGGAAAAATTTTTCTTTCATAAGAAAAAAAATAATTTTTTTTTTCTGACCTTTGAACAATTTAGGGGGGGCCCCCTCGACCCTAAAAGGGGAATAAACAATTTTTTAAAAAAGCACTGTGATAAGCATGAAAAAACTGTATTTCCCTTTCATTTTCCAATTGGAACAAATTAAGCACAGGCGAACCCAAAATGTCACAATTTTACTACATGTAAAAAAAATACTGGGTAGAAAAAACTATAATTTACTAATTTTTCAGTACAAACTTTCTCAACCAGACTTTGAGATAGTTTGTGGAATAAATTTGATACAATATCCTCTACCCTCCTGTATGGTATTTTATACATGTGATTTTTGGGACATTTTTTATATTTTTTTCAAATGCCTCAGATTTTAAAAGTATTGTTTAAAGGTTTAAACCTGAAGTTGATAAAAGTCCATAATATTAACATTTGCCATTTTACTTGTTCTACAACAGATACTTTTTTAATATATAATTATTTTGGTTTGAACCCAAAGCTTTAAAAAAAGTAGAGAAGGATCACTGCAATAGCTAATATACTACCACATAAACATTAAGCTTAATCCCCATAAGCTTGAAGCATCCCTAATAACTGTGTGGTTAGTGCTTCCTTGTGTTAAAATTTAGCATGCATTAACACTCTTAGCAACAAAGCCATAATATTGCAAATGTTTCTCCTGGTGATTTTTATACTGTGTCTATTCATTGTATGCTGTATGTAAAAGCTCATACAAAAGTCTTATAAAAATAATCAGATAATTTAATAGTGACAGACATACGGGGTACTAAGACCATCTGAACTGTGGCAAAAAAAACTGTGAATAAAAATTAAGATAAAATTAATATAGCAAAAATATTTTTTAATTGCAATTGGTTTTATTTTTTAAAAACAGGAGGGCCCCACTTTACAGTGCTTCACTTTACAGCATTTCACTAATGGAGCAGTTTTAAATTATGCCCATTCTTCATTTATTCAGACTTCCTACTATAAATATATTCACTACTCACTATAAGCTAAGGATGAAAATATTTTAAGGTAAGTAAAGTGTGTACTGTATGTCTATGATTTTTTTTAGGCCTAGCTCTAGTGCTCACTTAATATATGATAGTGTAAGCATTTTATCATGCTTTTATATGCAACTATAAGTGAAAAAAGGTATGTTTCACTTTAGAACAGTAGCCTGGAACCTAACCTGTTGTATAAGCAGGGCCCCTCCTGTATACTGCTCCCAATAAATAGCATTTCAAGCTTCTTTTTTTTTTTTTTTTTTTTTTTTTTTTTTTACCAAAGTTCAAATACATTATGCCTCATACAAGCTATATAGTCAAACTACAGTATTAAAAAAAAAAAAAAACTCACCTGTCATATGTAACATTCATCAGTTGACGTTCCTGACCACTGCTGGAAGTCTTGAAGCCTACTCGCGATCCAACCGCAATCCGATGACCTGCCATATGAGAAGTGTTGACTCAGAACTAGGTATTTCAGGTTTGAATGAGGCAGAGCAAGCAACAGAAAAAAATCACTGCAGCAAACTGAACTAAACATGCATATAGTATTTTTGTTTTACGTTTTGTGCTTTTCCATAATTTTGGAGTAAATTTAATGCACCACATTGTACTGCTACACACATCTACATGACATTTTTAAGGCTAGAGTAATAACTATATTTATCTAATTCATTCATCACATAAAATACATATATACAGTAGTGGTCCTCTAGGCTGTTGTTTAACACAGTAGTTACGTTCCTGAAAACGCCATAGTAGTTAAAACCATGTTAGACAAACTGAAGAACTTATAGAGAAAATAAGGTTACGTTCCTGGTAGCCCCCCAAAAGCCAAACTAACTTTTTTTTTTAGACGAACAGATCTTACAAAAATAAAAGGGAATATGTAATATAATACGTAGTTAATTGTCGTGATGTATTATGGTGTTTTTACTGCTTAAGATTACAAATGCAACAAAAATAATAGTACTTCTTACCTTAAATTGTGGGTGCTGGTGTTTGTCATGACTGTGGAGAGTGGAGAGTTATGCTGTGGCCCTACTGGGCTGAGGTGGATGGTAGAGGTCCTGGTACTGAAGTCAATGGTTGTACTGGAGTGTGCATAAATTCTGTAATGGATTTCTGTTCTATTTTACCCCACAGTATATTATACAACTGACGGTAAGGCATCAGCTGCTCTAGATACCGTTTCAGGATCCTCTTCAGCAAAAAAGTCTAATTTTTAAGTAGTCAATAAATTAGTCAAGTCAGTAAATTAATCAGTCAGTCAAGTAAGTCAGTCAGTAAATCAGTAAGTCAGTCAGTCATCACACAAACTCATATTTACCTCATTCTTTTTATGTGCACAAAGTTACGCTTCATTATGGTCACAGGCTATCTCTTGTCTAATATCTCTATTTTCTTCGTTAATTCTAAGACTTAAATGCTTAAACCTTTTCTTGCCATTTTCACTTGCCACTTTCAGCAACACTTGTATGCCAACTGGGTGTCATGACTGCTTGGCGGATTTAAGATATGGCAATAAAAAGATCTAAACTCAATCCACAAACAAAAATAAAGGACACTCGAAATTTTTTCCCCTCCCGCAAACTGAACTGTGTCAAGTTAATTTTACGAAGTGTTATACAAAAATATGCCGCAATTCTTCAATAATGCTATAACCAAAATGTGCCAAACAAAACCACGTTAAACGATGGTCTACTGTACAATAATTTTGAGTTACAATTTGCCCTCGTAAAGAAATTTAATGGTGAATTATGATGAAAAATTTGAAATTTTGAGATAAGTGTACGATGATGATGGTTAACTGGAGGGCATGGGTGGGCCTCAGCCCAGAGACAAGACAGGGCGATGAAAGGGTCTTAAATGGAGTGGTGTGGGAGCGAGACCAGATGTGGATAGTGGAAGACAGTGACAACAACAGTTATAATACATAAGACTACAATTCTTTACCAATCTGCCTGCCTGCCTTCCTACCTGTATACCTGGAGAGGATTTTGGGGGTCAACACCCCCATGGCCTGGTCTGTGACCAGGCCTTGCGGTGGATCAGAGCCTAATCAACCAGGCTGTTACTGCTGGCCACACGCAAGTTGACATATGAACCACAGTCCAGCTAGTCAGGTACCGACTTTCTGTCCAGCGCCTTCTTGAAGACAACCAGGGGCCTATTGGTAATCGCCCCTTATGTATGCTGGAAGGCAGTTGAACAGTCTTGGGCCCCTGCAATCTTGCCTGCTCTAACTTGCTCTACCTGCCCTGTCTTGCCATGTCTGCTATGGTCTGCTTGTTTGCTTGTATTAATGGTAAGATGGTGGAGAGTGAGTTGGGAGTGGGAGGAAGGAGTGTGTGGGCAGAAGTAAGGGAGAGACCATACATATACCAGACTTGGACTGGGAAGCAGCAACAAGAAGAATGCAACTAAGTCTACAAATCTTTACCAATCAGCCTGTTTTTGTCCCTGCCTGCCTGCCTGCCTGCCTTCCCACCTGCCTTCCTATATGCCTGCCTCCCTACCTGCCTACATGCCTGTCTACTTGTCTCCCTCCCTCCATCTGTTCACCTGCCTGCCCTGCCTTGCCCTGCTTCTGTCCTGCCTTGTCCTATCATGCCACCTTGCCTGGGCACAAGCCCATGAAAGATAGGCTTATCTGCTGTTGGGTGCCAATGTCTCAGAATATTTCAAACTGCAGAGTGTTTAAATAAAAAGAAACCAAGAGAAGATTGAGTGTGTTCTGGTGTCTTGCAATGAATTACCCTATGGTATTTTTTGGTCTGAGTTACAATATATTGAAGATACAATAAGTCTTCTGGAACAAATTAATATCATAACTCAAGGGATCACTGTGTTATATATATATATATATATATATATAATATATATATATATATATATAACACACACACACCTACTATCCGACTTACGACCTGCTCGACTTACAACCACCCTCGACTTACGACCGTGTTTTTTATGCCAAATTTCTGGGAAATAAACAACTATTTGTGTTGTACACAGCGTTTATCCTAAACCTTACACTATAAAATACAGTACTAACAGCATAAAAAGTAAAGCAAAACATGAAATACCAAAATAAAACAATAAAATAAAGTCATTACAAAAATGTTTTGTTGATATTCAGTAGTAAAGTTCGACTTACGACCATTTCGACTTACGACCGGTTTCTCGGAACCAAATGTATATATACAGTGGACCCCCGCATAGCGACTTTAATCCGTGCAAGAGGGCTCATTGTTATGCGAAATGATCGGTATGCGAATGAATTTTCCCCATAAGAAATAATGGAAATCAAATTAATCCATGCAAGACACCCAAAAGTATGAAAAAAAAATTTTTACCACATGAAATATACATTTTCCTACACACGAAGAGAAGGATACATGCACAATAGTAGAGTAGTACATGCACAATATATATTGTGCATGTACTACTCTACTAAATGAAGAATAAATGACACTTACCTTTATTGAAGATGCAGCAATGACTGATGAGACACTGTGTCCTGGGAGTGCCTTTTCCTCTAGAACAGGCCTTATCACACTGTGTATGCCACTACGATTCTTAAATCTCTCAAACCAACCTTTGCTGGCTTTAAATTCACCAATATGAGCACTAGTTCCAGGCATTTTTCCCTGTTCACCTGGGTGTTAGTCGACTGGTGTGGGTTGCATCCTGGGAGACAAGATTAAGGACCCCAATGGAAATAAGTTAGACAGTCTTCGATGACACTGACTTTTTTGGGTTATCCTGGGTGGCAAATCCTCTGGGGTTAATTGTTTCTTGGTATTCTCAATAAGCCACACCAACAACGGTGCTACAGCAGCAGCAGCAGCAGCTGACAGTGCTACAGCAGCAGCAGCAGCTGACAGTGCTACAGCAGCAGCAGACAGTACTACAGCAGCAGCTGACGGTGGTACAGCAGCAGCAGCAGCTGACAGTGCTACAGCAGCAGCAGACGATGCTACAGCAGCAGCAGACGGTGCTACAGCAGCAGCAGACGGTACTACAGCAGCAGCTGACGGTGGTACAGCAGCAGCAGCAGCTGACAGTGCTACAGCAGCAGCAGACGATGCTACAGCAGCAGCAGACGGTACTACAGCAGCAGCAGACGGTAACCACAGCAGCAGCAGCAGCTGACGGTGGTACAGCAGCAGCAGCAGCTGACAGGTACGCAGAGACGAGTGCTACAGCAGCAGCAGACGGTACTACAGCAGCAGCAGATGGTACTACAGCAGCAGCAGCAGCAAGCAGCTGACGGTGGTACAACAGCAGCAGCAGCTGACGGTGCTATAGCAGCAGCAGCAGCTGACAGTGCAGCAGCAGCAGCAGCAGCTGACGGTGATACAGCAGCAGCAGCAGCTGTACCACCAATAGTAGCGATGGTTGATTGGGGTTTATTATACAACCTGGCCAGCTCGGAGACACGCACTCCACTTTCATACTTATCAATGATCTTTTTCTTCATCTCTATAGTAATTCTCACCCTTATTGCTGTAGGGTTGGCACTAGAAGCTTTCTTGGGGCCCATGGTCACTTATTTTGCAGATAAAATCACCAAAAACACTGTGATAATACGAAATGTTCCGATTGTATGCTTGGATGTTACCGCGGAGGCTGGCTGGTAAACAATGCCACCGGCGGCACATGTGAGGCTGGCTAAGGGCGCACATTGGACGCGTCTCGGACGAAGAGCGGTGAGCGGGTTTTTGAGCAGTATGCGAGGCAAAATTTTTGCGATAAAAGCGAGCGGTATGCAGATTGTACGTTATGTGATGGCGATGGTATGCGGGGGTCCACTGTGTATATATATATATATATATATATATATATTATATATATATATATATTATATAATATATATATATATATATATATAATATATATATATATATCTTTCAACACACCGGCCGTATCCCAACCGAGGCGGGGTGGCCCAAAAAGGAAAAAACGAAAAGTTTCTTAATCTTTTACATTTATAAGTATATAAGAGAAGTAGGTTATAGCCCCTTGCTCCCGCATTTTTATTTTGCATCTTACAAAACGCATGCTTACGGAGGAAGAATCTGTTCCACTTCCCCATGGAATAAGAGAAATTAATAGAATAAGCACTAGAAAAAATAGAAAAAACCCATAGGTGTGTATATATGTGCTTGTACATGAATGTGTAGTGTGACCTAAGTGTAAGAAAAGAGCAAGACGTACTGAAATTTCATGTTCATGAGACAGAAAATTGGACACCAGCAATCCTACATCATGTAAAACAATTACAGCTTCGTTTCACTCACTATGGCAGGACGTAGTACCCCTGGGCGTTGCTGTCTTACCAACCTACTACCTATATATATATATCTATATGATAATATATAATATATATATATATATATATATATTATATATATATATATATATATATATATAAATAGTATATAAAGTTGAGTATGTAGGAAAGAGGGAAATTTTTTCCCAGTAAAAGTAGGCCTTAGACAAGGATGTGTGATGTCACCGTGGTTGTTTAATAATTTATAGATGGGGTTGTAAGAGAAGTAAATGCGAGGGTCTTGGCAAGAGGCGTGGAGTTAAAAGATAAAGAATCACACACAAAGTGGGAGTTGTCACAGCTGCTCTTTGCTGATGACACTGTGCTCTTGGGAGATTCTGAAGAGAAGTTGCAGAGATTGGTGGATGAATTTGGTAGGGTGTGCAAAAGAAGAAAATTAAAGGTGAATACAGGAAAGAGTAAGGTTATGAGGATAACAAAAAGATTAGGTGATGAAAGATTGAATATCAGATTGGAGGGAGAGAGTATGGAGGAGGTGAACGTATTCAGATATTTGGGAGTGGACGTGTCAGCGGATGGGTCTATGAAAGATGAGGTGAATCATAGAATTGATGAGGGAAAAAGAGTGAGTGGTGCACTTAGGAGTCTGTGGAGACAAAGAACTTTGTCCTTGGAGGCAAAGAGGGGAATGTATGAGAGTATAGTTTTACCAACGCTCTTATATGGGTGTGAAGCGTGGGTGATGAATGTTGCAGCGAGGAGAAGGCTGGAGGCAGTGGAGATGTCATGTCTGAGGGCAATGTGTGGTGTGAATATAATGCAGAGAATTCGTAGTTTGGAAGTTAGGAGGAGGTGCGGGATTACCAAAACTGTTGTCCAGAGGGCTGAGGAAGGGTTGTTGAGGTGGTTCGGACATGTAGAGAGAATGGAGCGAAACAGAATGACTTCAAGAGTGTATCAGTCTGTAGTGGAAGGAAGGCGGGGTAGGGGTCGGCCTAGGAAGGGTTGGAGGGAGGGGGGTAAAGGAGGTTTTGTGTGCGAGGGGCTTGGACTTCCAGCAGGCATGCGTGAGCGTGTTTGATAGGAGTGAATGGAGACAAATGGTTTTTAATACTTGACGTGCTGTTGGAGTGTGAGCAAAGTAACATTTATGAAGGGATTCAGGGAAACCGGCAGGCCGGACTTGAGTCCTGGAGATGGGAAGTACAGTGCCTGCACTCTGAAGGAGGGGTGTTAATGTTGCAGTTTAAAAACTGTAGTGTAAAGCACCCTTCTGGCAAGACAGTGATGGAGTGAATGATGGTGAAAGTTTTTCTTTTTCGGGCCACCCTGCCTTGGTGGGAATCGGCCGGTGTGATAATAAAAAAAAAATATATATTATATATAGGTAGTAGGTTGGTAGACAGCAACCACCCAGGGAAGTACTACCGTCCTGCCAGATGACTGTGAAACAAAAACCTGTAACTGTTTTGCGTGATGGTAGGATTGCTGGTTTCTTTTTCTGTCTCATAAAC
The DNA here is from genome assembly GCF_026875155.1 of Cherax quadricarinatus. Classification (NCBI taxonomy): domain Eukaryota; kingdom Metazoa; phylum Arthropoda; class Malacostraca; order Decapoda; family Parastacidae; genus Cherax; species Cherax quadricarinatus. Next base: position 11,585,936 of record NC_069401.1, read on the forward strand.
ACGCTAGATAACAGGGATATCTTGCTACTCCTACTTACACTTTGGTCACACTTCACAGACACGCACATGCATATATATATACATACATCTAGGTTTTTCTCCTTTTTCTAAATAGCTCTTGTTCTTCTTTATTTCTTCTATTGTCCATGGGGAAGTGGAAAAGAATCTTTCCTCCGTAAGCCATGCGTGTCGTATGAGGCGACTAAAATGCCGGGAGCAATGGGCTGGTAACCCCTTCTCCTGTAGACATTTACTAAAAAAGAGAAGAAGAAAAACTTTATAAAACTGGGATGCTTAAATGTGCGTGGATGTATGCGGATGGCAAGAAACAGATGATTGCTGATGTTATGAATGAAAAGAAGTTGGATGTCCTGGCCCTAAGCGAAACAAAGCTGAAGGGGGTAGGAGAGTTTCAGTGGGGGGAAATAAATGGGATTAAATCTGGAGTATCTGAGAGAGTTAGAGCAAAGGAAGGGGTAGCAGTAATGTTAAATGATCAGTTATGGAAGGAGAAAAGAGAATATGAATGTGTAAATTCAAGAATTATGTGGATTAAAGTAAAGGTTGGATGCGAGAAGTGGGTCATAATAAGCGTGTATGCACCTGGAGAAGAGAGGAATGCAGAGGAGAGAGAGAGATTTTGGGAGATGTTAAGTGAATGTATAGGAGCCTTTGAACCAAGTGAGAGAGTAATTGTGGTAGGGGACCTGAATGCTAAAGTAGGAGAAACTTTTAGAGAGGGTGTGGTAGGTAAGTTTGGGGTGCCAGGTGTAAATGATAATGGGAGCCCTTTGATTGAACTTTGTATAGAAAGGGGTTTAGTTATAGGTAATACATATTTTAAGAAAAAGAGGATAAATAAGTATACAAGATATGATGTAGGGCGAAATGACAGTAGTTCGTTGGATTATGTATTGGTAGATAAAAGGCTGTTGAGTAGACTTCAGGATGTACATGTTTGTAGAGGGGCCACAGATATATCAGATCACTTTCTAGTTGTAGCTACACTGAGAGTAAAAGGTAGATGGGATACAAGGAGAATAGAAGCATCAGGGAAGAGAGAGGTGAAGGTTTATAAACTAAAAGAGGAGGCAGTTAGGGTAAGATATAAACAGCTATTGGAGGATAGATGGGCTAATGAGAGCATAGGCAATGGGGTCAAAGAGGTATGGGGTAGGTTTAAAAATGTAGTGTTAGAGTGTTCAGCAGAAGTTTGTGGTTACAGGAAAGTGGGTGCAGGAGGGAAGAGGAGCGATTGGTGGAATGATGATGTAAAGAGAGTAGTAAGGGAGAAAAAGTTAGCATATGAGAAGTTTTTACAAAGTAGAAGTGATGCAAGGAGGGAAGAGTATATGGAGAAAAAGAGAGAGGTTAAGAGAGTGGTGAAGCAATGTAAAAAGAGAGCAAATGAGAGAGTGGGTGAGATGTTATCAACAAATTTTGTTGAAAATAAGAAAAAGTTTTGGAGTGAGATTAACAAGTTAAGAAAGCCTAGAGAACAAATGGATTTGTCAGTTAAAAATAGGAGAGGAGAGTTATTAAATGGAGAGTTAGAGGTATTGGGAAGATGGAGGGAATATTTTGAGGAACTGTTAAATGTTGATGAAGATAGGGAAGCTGTGATTTCGTGTATAGGGCAAGGAGGAACAACATCTTGTAGGAGTGAGGAAGAGCCAGTTGTGAGTGTCGGGGAAGTTCGTGAGGCAGTAGGTAAAATGAAAGGGGGTAAGGCAGCCGGGATTGATGGGATAAAGATAGAAATGTTAAAAGCAGGTGGGGATATAGTTTTGGAGTGGTTGGTGCAATTATTTAATAAATGTATGGAAGAGGGTAAGGTACCTAGGGATTGGCAGAGAGCATGCATAGTTCCTTTGTATAAAGGCAAAGGGGATAAAAGAGAGTGCAAAAATTATAGGGGGATGAGTCTGTTGAGTATACCTGGCAAAGTGTATGGTAGAGTTATGATTGAAAGAATTAAGAGTAAGACGGAGAATAGGATAGCAGATGAACAAGGAGGCTTTAGGAAAGGTAGGGGGTGTGTGGACCAGGTGTTTACAGTGAAACATATAAGTGAACAGTATTTAGATAAGGCTAAAGAGGTCTTTGTGGCATTATGGATTTGGAAAAGCATATGACAGGGTGGATAGGGGGCAATGTGGCAGATGTTGCAGGTGTATGGTGTAGGAGGTAGGTTACTGAAAGCAGTGAAGAGTTTTTAACGAGGATAGTGAGGCTCAAGTTAGAGTATGTAGGAAAGAGGGAAATTATTTCCCAGTAAAAGTAGGCCTTAGACAAGGATGTGTGATGTCACCGTGGTTGTTTAATATATTTATAGATGGGTTGTAAGAGAAGTAAATGCGAGGGTCTTGGCAAGAGGCTGGAGTTAAAAGATAAAGAATCACACATAAAGTGGGAGTTGTCACAGTTGCACTTTGCTGATTACACTGTGCTCTTGGGAGATTCTGAAGAGAAGTTGCAGAGATTGGTGGATGAATTTGGTAGGGTGTGCAAAAGAAGAAAATTGAAAGTGAATACAGGAAGAGTAAGGTTATGAGGATAACAAAAAGATTAGGTGATGAAAGATTGATATCAGATTGGAGGGAGAGAGTATGGAGGAGGTGAATGTATTCAGATATTTGGGAGTGGACGTGTCAGCGGATTGGGTCTATGAAAGATGAGGTGAATCATAGAATTGATGAGGGGAAAAGGTGAGTGGTGCACTTAGGAGTCTGTGGAGACAAAGAACTTTGTCCTTGAGGCAAAGAGGGGAATGTATGAGAGTATAGTTTTACCACGCTCTTATATGGTGTGAAGCATGGGTGATGAATGTTGCAGCGAGGAGAAGGCTGGAGGCAGTGGAGATGTCATGTCTGAGAGCAATGTGTGGTGTGAATATAATGCAGAGAATTCGTAGATTTGGAAGTTAGGAGGAGGTGCGGGATTAACCAAAACTGTTGTCCAGAGGGCTGAGGAAGGGTTGTTGAGGTGGTTCGGACATGTGGAGAGAATGGAGCGAAACAGAATAACTTCAAGAGTGTAATCAGTCTGTAGTGGAAGGAAGGTGGGGTAGGGGTCGGCCTAGGAAAGGTTGGAGGGAGGGGGTAAAGGAGGTTTTGTGTGCGAGGGGCTTGGACTTCCAGCAGGCATGCGTGAGCGTGTTTGATAGAGTGAATGGAGACAAATGGTTTTTAATACTTGACGTGCTGTTGGAGTGTGAGCATAGTAACATTTATGAAGGGGTTCAGGGAAACCGGCAGGCCGGACTTGAGTCCTGGAGATGGGAAGTACAGTGCCTGCACTCTGAAGGAGGGGTGTAAATGTTGCAAGACAGTGCTGGAGTGAATGATGGTGAAAGTTTTTCTTTTTTGGGCCACCCTGCCTTGGGGGGAATCGGCCAGTGTGATAATAAAAATAATAAAAATATAATATATATATTTTATATATATATATATATATATAAATATATATATATATAAATATAATATATATATTATATATATAATAATATATATTATTTTATTATTATTTATTTATTTTATTTTTTTATTTAATTTATTATTTTTAACACAGAGTGATCCCTTGAGTTATGATATTAATTTGTTCCAGAAGACTTATTGTATCTCCAAAATATTTTAACTCAAACCCAAAAATACCATAGGGTAATTCATTGCAAGACACCAGAACTGCTCAGCTTCTATGTACCCCTTGAATTCCTGAACATACTTTTCAGCCGCATATTTGTCAGAACTTGCAGCCTAGCCATGCCTTACCACACTGTGTATGCCAGTACAGTGGAACCTCAAATTTTGAACTTAATCCATTCCAGGAACTAGTTCTAAATTCGAAAAGTCTGAAATTCGTAGCAATATTTCCCATAAGAAATAATGGAAATACAATTAATCCGTTCCAGAAACCCAAAAATATTCACAAAAATATACATTTTATAGAGATTAATTACAGTTTTACATACACAACAAATGCTATAGTCTTTAATTATGTATAGTAATATAAAATAACATTTTTACTTACCTTTATTGAAGATTGGTGATGGCATCTGGAAGATAGGGAGGAGGAGAGAGGGAGTTGGGGTTATTGTTTGGAAGGAGAATCCTCCTCCATGAGGACTTCCGGCATCAAAGCCCCTCCTGGGGTTTTGTTTCCCCTTTCTCTGAAATTTTAATGCCACAGGACCAGCTTGAGGGGCATTGGACCCAAGTCTCAAAAAATAACTGTCTACAGTCCTCTGTTTCTGTCCACAAATAACTATCCACAGTTGTCTGTTTTCTGTCTCACAAAATAACTGTCCACAATCGTTTGTTTGTCTCACAAAATAACTCCACATTGTCTGTTTTTGTCTCACAAAATACTCCACAGTCGTCTGTTTGTCTCACAAAATAACTGTCCACAGTTGTCTGTTTCTTCTCACAAAATAACTGTCCACAGTCTCTGTCTCACAAAATAACTCCACAGTCGTTTTCTGTCTGCTCACAAAATAACTGTCCACAATCGTCTGTTTGCTCACAAAATACTCCACAGTCGTCTGTTTCTGTCTCACAAAATAACTGTCCACAGTCGTCTGTTTCTGTCTCACAAAATAACTGTCCACAGTCATCTGTTTTTTTCCCTCACAAAATAACTGTCCACATCCCCCTGTACATCCTGGCAAGCTCAACAAGTCTCACTCCAATCTCATACTTCTGTATTATTTCCTTCTTCACATCTATGGTGTTTCTCACTTTCTTTACCACAGGGGTACCGCTAGCAAGTTTCTTTGGGCCCCATGGCAGCTTATTTCACAGCCCCACAAGTACTAAACACAATTAAATAATCGTAAAATGTGTGAATGAGATCGCAGGTTAGTGTTCACTCAAGCATAAACAAAGTTAGACTGCTCACGGCGCCTGCGCCGGGACGCGACAGAGCGGGCCAGCGGACAGGTCCCATACCCGGCAGTCCGAAAATAGGGGCACGTTCGATAAAAGGGACACAGTTTGTCCGAAAACATGGTCTTATTTTCGAAACGTTTGATATGTGATACGTTTGATTTTTGAGGTTCCACTGTATGAGAGTGGTGTGAAACTTGCTGAGCTTGCCAGCTCAACAAACCAGCAAAGGCTGGTTTGAGGATTCACTAACATCAGCACTAGATCCAGGCATTTTCTTTACAAGATCATCATGCAGCTGCCTTGCCTTTTCACAAATTATCGACTGCATAACACTGTCTCCTGCTAACTGTTTTTGGTTGATCTCTGTTTTCTGAGCATATTTGCACCTTTTGCAACAGCAGTTTCATTGATTTCCTTTTTCTTGGCCATGATGGAAGCGATGGCTGTATGGGGTTTCTTATGCAACCTGGCAAGCTCTGCTACACGTACTCCACTTTCATATTCTGCAATGATGTCTTTCTTGAATTCTATAGTGTTTCTCACCTTCTTTACCAAAGGGCTGGCACTAGAAGCTTTCTTTGGGCCCATGGGGGCTTATTTAGCAGTTGCAAGCACAAAAAGCGGGCATTAGCGACCGCTTAGCGGTATAATTTTGTATATGGTTATATTCTCATTTTTTCGGTCTCATTTCATAGAATGAAAGATATATTACAGAAATAGATATGATTTTGATTGCTTTCATGACGAAAAGTACCTTGAAATTGTGCTCATAGTAGCAAAAATGTTCTATTCTTCAGCGAAGCTCAAGAGTAAACAAATGACATCACCGTCCAATACCTGTCCACCTGCCAGTCCAAATTCCAATACGGCGTCAAGAATGGGTTGACATTATTTATACAATTATTACAATAATGCAGCAGTCTGCATAACAGTAAATCTTCTATTTTCTTTTGTGAATAAAAATTCCAAATGGTAAGCAAGAGTAATATAAGAGGGGCCTGCAGCCGTGACTAATGAACAGAGAAAATGTTATTTTAGTGCCAGGAATGTCTGCATTGTTTATTCTGGACCCTATTTTGAAAATGGCATCTGTTGAAATTTGTTTGGCCAAATTGCCAATTTCTGACCACTTTATTGGGTAGTTGAAATAAGTGAATGGGCGGTTTCTTGTACTTACTCAGTTGACAGACTAGAAGTAAATAAGTTTATTCAGGTATACACAAATACAGTTACATAGATTATCATACATAGCAGTGTATGTATAGAGAACCTAGGATAACCCAAAAAAGTCAGACAAAGTGACTTATTTCCAGTACCTGGCTTGGGCTTGCCATATATGATTTTTGGTAAACATTTTTTTTTTCTCGGTTGTTTGTTGGGCTATCTTGTTGAAACTTGGGCAATGTATGATGGAAAGATGCTTCTTAATGTACAACAAAAATAAAAAAGACGGATGATAAATACGGAAGTTCACTTCTCAGCCATTAGCCGCCTCTTTGCAGTATATTTTCGTATGGTTTTTATGGTTGTATTCTAATTTTTTTGGACTCATTTGATAGAAAGGAAGATATATTACAGAAATAGACATGATTTTGAATGCTTTCATGATGAAAAGTACCTTGAAATTGAGCTCAAAGTAGTGGAAATTTTTAATTTTTGCCGATGTTCAATGAACTTTGTGTAAGTCAAGTTGGTTAATTTTATTAAGTGTATTCTAACCTAACCACTCTGTAATCCAGCAAACTCAGTAATCTGGCACACTGCAGGTCCCAATGATGCCGGATTTGTGATGGAGGACCTATCATGCCAGGGCATTTCAGGCAGACTAATCCTAGTACAGTGGTACCTTGACTTACGAGTTTAATTCATTCTGTGACCAAGCTCGTAACTCAATCTGCTCATATATCAAATCAATTTTCCTCACTGAATTTAACTGAAATGCCATTAATCCATTCCAGCCCCCAAAAAATCACCCCAGAGCAGGAGAAAATATTTCAATATAACGCTAATATTAACTCTATGGCTTATTTGTTTATCAGAATTGATCTAATATGACATAATAAACACTATAAGTAACATAGAAACATGACATATACTCTAGAATGAATAAAATAGGCCATAATATGGTGAGTGTCCAGGACCAGTCCAAGCATATATTATTATTATTGTTCCTTCCTGTAACGTTCTTTGGTCCTGGGTAAGAGAAAACTGAGTTTTTGAGAGGCTAACTACACTAGATCACTAGTGCAGTGATACTAGTATATGAATATCTCAAAAGTAAGTTATTGACTTATTTCATGAAGCCCACCATTTATTGTTGAAGTAAATGCAATAATATTGACAGGAATCATAAAAAAATGATTGCTCTACAATTGCCTTGTGGAATATTGGAAATATTCCAAGTATTCTGGGATTCGTATCGGAGTAAAGGGCAAGATATGTTGCAAATGTCAAAAGTTTAGCAACTTTATTTTTTTTTTATAGAATAACTAAAAATAATTACGATTACCTCTAGTGAGAACATCGCACTAGCATTGTTTTATAAGTACAAAGTCTCAAAACCACCTTTGTTGTGCCATTTAGGCCGGGGTTCTTGCCAAATGTCATTTTCAGTAAATATTTTTTTTTCGCTCATAACTCGGATTTTAACTCGCAACTCAAAGCAAAAAATCGACCGAGCAATGGCTCATAACTCGGAAAACTCATAAGTTGGGGCACTCATAAATCAAGGTACCACTGTGCATAATAACTACTTAAATCTAGACAAGTGGGTAATACTAATACTGTGGGTAATACTAATACTAATGCGAGGTAGTCAAAGTGGAGGTTTATAAGAATAATAATCTTGAAATTACACATAGTGAAAACATTATTACAATTAATCCGTAAATGGTCCAAACGTATATATACGTTTTTTTCAACATTTGAAAGTATGTAAAAAAAAGTAGATCTTTTTGTTTTTTTACATTTGAAAATGTGTAAAAAAACTTTGATCTACTTTTTTTTTGTTATATTTGAAAATACGTAAAAAAAACGTAATCTACTTTTGTAGCACTACACATGTGAACGTAGATCTGCTTGGACCGTTTACGGGTTAATGGTTCAAGCAGTAATATTTCATGGATTGGCAGATTTTTAATAGACTAGAGGTCATATAATATAATATAATAACTGATTAGAAGTTGTTTTGGTTGGTTTGGTTAGTACTTAGAGATGAGATGATATTTAATCCTTCCTAAATTTATAAGTAGTCAGGGGATCCTTTACCAGTTCAGGTAGCGAATTCCAGATCTTCAAGCCTTTTATGTGCATTAGCATTTTTGCATAGTGTGAGACTGACATGAGGGATGTTAAAGAATGCCTTATGCCTTGTATTGTGACTGTGCATTCTGTTGTTACTATCAAGAAGTTTAAGTGGAAAGTTTATATTAGAGTTTAATGTTCTGTATATGTAGTACAGTGGACCCCCAGGTTTTGTGAGCCCCATGCTTCGTGAATTTTGACTTTCAGCAACTTTTTTCGTCAAAATATAGCCTCGCATTTCGTGATTTGCCTCAAAATTCAGCGGCTGTACGGAAATGCGTCCGAGCGGCCTCCCAGCAGCAGCGCACACACACACAAAGGCTCCCACACACCATTCAGAGTCAGTGGCATTGTTTCTGGGCGAGTGACCATCACCTCATCTGTTCATACAATACATTTCGTAATAATCCATTCTTTTTTGTGCTTGCAACTGCTAAATATGCCACCATGGGTCCAAAGAAAGATCCAAGTGCCAGGCCTTTGGTAAAAAAGGTGAGGAACACGTTAGAATCAAAGAAAGAAATTGCAAAATATGAAAGCGGAGTGCGTGTGGCCGACCTCAGCAGGATGTACAGGAAGCCCCATTCAACGATCACTTCCATCATGTCAAAGAAAAAGGAAAAGAAGGAAGCTGTTGTTGTGAAAGGGGTAGATATGCTCACAAAAAAAAGATTGCAAATAATCAAAGATGTTGAGAATTTGTTGTTGGTGTGGATCAACCAAAAACAGTTAGCAGGGGATAGTGTTATGCACTTGATAATTTGTGAAAAAGCAAGGTAGTTGCATGCAAATCTCGTAAAGAAATTGCCTGGAACGAGTGCTGGTGTTAGTGAATTTAAGGCCAGCAAAGGCTGGTTTGACAGATTTAAGAAGCATAGTGGCATACACAGTGTGGTAAGGCATGGCAAGGCTGCAAGTTCTGACAAATATGCAGCTGAAAAGTTCGTGCATGAATTCAAGGTGTACGTAGAGGATGCAGGATTCCTCCCCCAACAAGTGTTCAATTGTGACGAAACAGGCCTCTTTTGGAAGAAAATGCCAAAGAGGACCTACATCATGCAGGAGGAAAAGGCACTCCCAGGACACAAGCCTATGAAAGACAGGCTAACTCTCTTGTTCTGAGGTAATGCTAGTGGGAATTTCAAAGTGAAGCCTTTACAGGTGTATCACTCTGAAAATCCAAGTGTGTTCAAGAAAAACAGTGTCGCCAAGAGTAAGTTGTGTATGATGTGGAAGGCTAACAGTAAGGCATGGGTCACAATGGAAATTTTCCTTGATTGGTTCAATGAAGTGTTTGGCCCGAGTGTGAAGGAATACCTCCTGGAAATTAAATTGCCACTCAAGTGCCTCATGGCAATGGACAATGCTCCTGCTCATCCTCCAGACGTTGATGACCAACTGGTGGATGAGTTTAGTTTCATCACAGTGAAGTTCTTGCCCCCTAATACCACTCCTCTCATCCAGCCCATGGTCCAGCAGATCATTTCAAACTTAAAAAAACTCTACACCAAAGCAATGTTTCAAAGGTGCTTTGATGTGACCTCAGACACTGAATTGACTGTAAGAGACTTCTGGAGGAATCACTTCAATATCCTCAGTTGCATAATCCTTATAGATAAGGCTTGGCAGGGAGTGCCTTCCAGGACTTTGAACTCTGCTTGGAGAAAATTGTGGCCAGAATGTGTCCAAAAGAAGAATTTTGAAGGGTTTAGGGCTGACCCTGTCGACCCTACACCTGTTGTGGAATCTATTGTGGCATTGGGGAATTCCATGGGGTTGGATGTGAGTGGCAAGGATGTGGAAGAGTTGGTGGAGGACCACAGTGAAGAGCTAACCACTGAAGAGCTGCAAGAGCATCATCTGCAACAGCAATAGACCACAGCTGAGGAAATTGCTTCATAGGAGGAGGAAGAGGGATGGAAGAAGGTGCCTTCTTCAGAGATTAAGGAGATCTGTGCAATGTGGAGTAGGGTGCAAACATTTGTGGAGGAACATCACCCTAACAAAGCTGTTGCAAACTGTGTCGGCAGCATGTACAATGACAATGCCTTGTCCCATTTTAGGCAAATTTTAAAAAGATGCCAGAAACAGAGCTCTCTGGAACAATTTTTTAAGCAACAGGGGTCCAGTGACTCTCAAGCTGGTCCTAGTGGCATTAAAAAACAAAGAAGGGAAGTAACCCCAGATAAGGACTTGGTACCTAAAGTCTTTATGGAAGGGGATTCCCCTTCCAAACAATAGTGTAACTTCTCCATCCTCTCCCCTCCTCCCGTCTTCCATACACCAGTCTTCAATAAAGGTAAGTGTGATGTTATTATTGTTTTATACTTGATTTCTCATTCTTTTCTGTATGTAAATCTATATTTAATCTATAAAAAAAATAATATTTGTTAATACTATTGGGTGTCTGGAACGGATTAATTGAATTTACATTATTTTTGGGGGGGAAAATAGTTTCAATTTTCGTGAATTTCGACTTTCGGCAGACTCTCTAGAACGGATTAATCACGAAACTCTGGGGGCCACTCTAGGCACAATAATATGAGTTTATGTCTTGTATATTTAGGAAGTTCAGGCTTTTGAAAAGAGGTGGGGTGTGCTGTCTAGCACAGGAGATGGTAATCATCCCCACAGCAGCTCTGTATTCATCTCAAATGTTAATCACTCCACTGTGTCCACCTAAGGTTAATAATCAAAATTGTACGTTTTCTCTACAAGACTCATTAACCCTTTCAGGGTCCAAGGCCCAAATCTGGAGTCACGCACCAGTGTCCAAGGATTTTCAAAAAAAAAATTTGTTATTTTTTCTTATGAAATCATAGAGAATCTTTTTGTGAAGGTAATAAAACAAAAAGTACGAAATTTGGTGGAAAATTGACGAAATTATGCTCTCGCGAATTTTGATGTGTCAGCGATATTTACGAATCGGCGATTTTTGCCGACTTTGACTCCCATTTTAGGCCAATTACATTATTCCAATCAACCAATTTCTTAGCTATTTCACTAGTATTACTTCTATTCTATCTATTGAGCACAAGAAATCGCCAAATCAACTGTTTCAAGTACAAAATAAAGTGATCGGAAATTTGGGTAATTTGGCCAATTTAACACAAAGTTCAAATATTCCAATTTCAAAATAGGGTTCAAATAAACAATGTAGGCATTCCTGGCACTAAACTAACATTTCCTCTGTTCATTAGTTATGTTTTGGGGCTTTACAAATAAATTCCATTTTGATTTTTTATTCACATAATGAATTTTATTCACACCAAAAAATTGAAGATTTACTGTTATGCAATACTGTAATAATTGTATAAATATCACCATATTTGTGAATGTATATTAGACCCACAGCTGACGTGTATTAGATGTGTGAGGTCGTTTGTTTACTCTGAATATCGCAAAAATTTAACATTTCCGTTACTTTGAGTTCAGTTTCAAGCATTTCATGCTAAAACCAATCAAAATCATCTCTATTTCTGTAAATATGTCTTCCATTCTATCAAATGAGACCAAGTAAATCGCAAATACAATTATAAAAAACATATGAAAATGCACTACAAAGTTGCTGTTTTAATCAAAAAATCATGATTTCAGTTTTTTTCTCTCATTATACACAGTGTGCTGCAGGATCTGTTTTATGTGGTGCACACATACCACATAGATGTATTCTCTCATATCTAGGCCCAAATGTACCACTCACAGTTTATCAGAGTGAGCTGAGCTCATGGCGTAGATCTACGGTTTGGACACTCACCATAAAGCCGTAGATCTACGGGACGGACCCTGAAAGGGTTAAAGCCATACAGCACGACCTAACAGAATACTCAATTCTCTTGTATTCATTGTAACTCATCTCAGACCATATGTACTGTTATTGCCTTATTAATCTTAAGTTAGTTTTAACCCCTTCAGGGTCCAAGGCCAAAATCTGAAGTGGTGCTCCAGTGTCCAAGAAATTTTGAAAAAAAAAAAAATTATTTTTTCTTACAGAATTAAAGAGCATATTTTTGTGAAGGTTATAAGACAAAAAAAAAAATTCTGATCAGTACTTACCGAGATACAGTGCCAAGAAGTTTGTCAAAAATTATGTGGTGGCGGCAACATCGATGAATTCCACATACGCGCATTACATTATTTTGCGGTTTTTATTGTTTTTTCTTTTCTTTTCCAATTTTTTTCTATTCCTACTAACATTTGGGGCCTGAGAGACCAATACTGTATATAATGTATATATATAAACTCACTGTATTGAACACAATAACCGCACTAAAGTTATTATCATATTATTGTTTACCACTGTTATTTATTACAATAAACATGCACAAATCTTGTATAATACTAATGTTCTATCATATATTTACATATTTACAATCACTGGACATGGTTTTAGAACTGCTGGAGCTTGTGGAACTCCTTGAAACAAGGCACCATGCACAGAGGCACCTTACATTCCTCACACATAAACCGAGTGTCTTTGCGTCTGTTGCCGTCGTTTTGTTTGTGCACAGACGATGCATCTCTTCTGAGCAAATTTCTTCTGAGTTGAAGGAAGTTGTATTATGAAATGATCACCTTCCCTCCTCAAACGCTTGGGTATATCCTGAGGAATTTGAGGACCGTGTTGTATAGCAGGTGTTCTTACCTGGTACTTCATTATGAGTTGTCTGACAACAGATAAACAAAATTCACCATACGGTGGTCTGTTGCCAGTCTTTATTTGGTACATATTATATGCATTGAGCATTGAAATATCCATGAGATGGAAGAAAAGTTTCATGTACCACTTGTAACTCTTACGAACACAGTCAACAAAACCAATCTGCATGTCACATTTGTCAACCAAGCGCATGTTTTGTGTATAATCAATCACTGTCAATCACTGTGTATAATCAATCTCTGCACAAAATTCAATTTAAACCAGCAAATAATAGAGCCTACTAGACTGGAGAATACACTAGACCTCATCTTCACTAACAATGATGATCTGATAAGAAATGTCACCATATCAAAAACAATATACTCAGATCACAACATAATTGAGGTTCAGACATGTATGCATGGAGCCCCAGACCGACATAATGAGACTAGTCACGAGGGAGCATTCACCAAATTCAACTTCAATAACAAAAACATAAAGTGGGATCAAGTAAACCAAGTCCTAACCGATATAAGCTGGGAAGATATACTAAGCAACACAGACCCCAACTTATGCCTAGAATAGATTAACTTGGTGGCACTCGATGTATGCACAAGGCTTATTCCTCTAAGAAAAAGGAGGAGTAGATGTAAAATAGAAAGAGACAGGCGCTCCCTTTACAGGCGACAGAGAAGAATAACAGAGCGGCTAAAAGAGGTTAATATATCTGAAATGCGTAGGGAGACACTGGTCAGAGAAATAGCAAGCATCGAACTTAAGCTAAAGGAATCTTATAGGAGTCAGGAATCGCGGGAAGAACTAAAAGCCATAAATGAAATTGAAAGAAACCCAAAGTATTTCTTCTCCTATGCCAAATCAAAGTCGAGAACAACGTCGAGTATTGGGCCCCTACTTAAACAAGATGGGTCCTACACAGATGACAGCAAGGAAATGAGTGAGCTACTCAAGTCCCAATATGACTCAGTTTTTAGCAAGCCGCTAACCAGACTGAGAGTCGAAGATCAAAATTAATTTTTTATGAGAGCCACAAAATTTGATTAACACAAGCCTATCCGATGTTATCCTGATGCCAAATGACTTCAAACAGGCGATAAATGACATGCCCATGCACTCTGCCCCAGGGCCAGACTCATGGAACTCCGTGTTCATCAAGAACTGCAAGAAGCCCCTATCACGAGCCTTTTCCATCCTATGGAGAGGGAGCATTGACACGGGGGTCGTCCCACAGTTACTAAAAACAACAGACATAGCCCCACTCCACAAAGGGGGCAGTAAAGCAACAGCAAACTACAGACCACTAGCACTAACATCCCATATCATAAAAATCTTTGAAAGGGTCCTAAGAAGCAAGATCACCACCCATCTAGAAACCCATCAGTTACACAACCCAGGGCAACATGGGTTTAGAACAGGTCGCTCCTGTCTGTCTCAACTATTGGATCACTACGACAAGGTCCTAAATGCACTAGAAGACAAAAAGAATGCAGATGTAATATATACAGACTTTGCAAAAGCCTTCGACAAGTGTGACCATGGTGTAATAGCGCACAAAATGCGTGCTAAAGGAATAACAGGAAAAGTAGGTCGATGGATCTATAATTTCCTCACTAACAGAACACAGAGAGTAGTCGTCAACAGAGTAAAGTCCAAGGCAGCTACTGTGAAAAGCTCTGTTCCACAAGGCACAGTACTCGCTCCCATCTTGTTCCTCATCCTCATATCCGACATAGACAAGGATGTCAGCCACAGCACCGTGTCTTCCTTTGCAGATGACACCCGAATCTGCATGACAGTGTCTTCCATTGCAGACACTGCAAGGCTCCAGGCGGACATCAACCAAATCTTTCAGTGGGCTGCAGAAAACAATATGAAGTTCAACGATGAGAAATTTCAATTACTCAGATATGGTAAACACGAGGAAATTAAATCTTCATCAGAGTACAAAACAAATTCTGGCCACAAAATAGAGCGAAACACCAACGTCAAAGACCTGGGAGTGATCATGTCGGAGGATCTCACCTTCAAGGACCATAACATTGTATCAATCGCATCTGCTAGAAAAATGACAGGATGGATAATGAGAACCTTCAAAACTAGGGATGCCAAGCCCATGATGACACTCTTCAGGTCACTTGTTCTATCTAGGCTGGAATATTGCTGCACACTAACAGCACCTTTCAAGGCAGGTGAAATTGCTGACCTAGAAAATGTACAGAGAACCTTCACGGCGCTCATAACGGAGATAAAACACCTCAATTACTGGGAGCGCTTGAGGTTCCTAAACCTGTATTCCCTGGAACGCAGGCAGGAGAGATACATGATTATATACACTTGGAAAATCCTAGAGGGACTAGTACCGAACTTGCACACGAAAATCACTCACTACGAAAGCAAAAGACTTGGCAGACGATGCACCATCCCCCCAATGAAAATGAAAAGCAGGGGTGTCACTAGCACGTTAAGAGACCATACAATAAGTGTCAGGGGCCCGAGACTGTTCAACTGCCTCCCAGCATACATAAGGGGGATTACCAACAGACCCCTGGCAGTCTTCAAGCTGGCACTGGACAAGCACCTAAAGTCGGTTCCTGACCAGCCGGGCTGTGGCTCGTACGTTGGTTTGCGTGCAGCCAGCAGCAACAGCCTGCTTGATCAGGCTCTGATCCACCAGGAGGCCTGGTCACAGACCGGGCCGCGGGGGCGTTGACCCCCGGAACTCTCTCCAGGTAAACTCCAGGTTTTCGAATACGTTCATTAGTCACTCGATCAACTTTGCCACTGTCTTGCATTTCATTACGGTGAATGGTTGTCAACAATGTGACATCTCGTTTGTCATGCCACCGTAATGCCATGATGTCATTGGCAGTAAACACCTGCACGTCATCACCACGAGCACCTGCGTTGAGCCTGGGCATATGTTTACGATTAGAATGCACTGTGCCACACACATCTGTCTTGTTCACTCGCATGAAATCACTGAGTAATGGGCTTGTGTACCAGTTATCGGTATATAATGTATGCCCCTTACCAAGATAAGGTGCCATCATGTTTCTCACTATGTCACCTGAGATACCCAATAACATCTTGGTATCTTTCAATGTTTTACTACCCGTGTATACAACAATATCCAACACTAGGCCACTGTCACAATCACAGAGTACAAACAGTTTTATACCAAAGCGTTTCCTCTTGCTCGGTATATACTGCTTGAATGACAGTCTATACCTTTGAACAAAATCAAAGACTCGTCAATTACAAGATTCTTGAATGGATAAAAGTATATGCTGAACTTTTGTTTGAGATACATGAAAACATTTCTAATCTTGTATAACCTGTCACTGTTTTGTCAGAGAAGTGCAACATACGTAAGAGTAAGATAAACCTGTTCACTGGTATGATTTCACTGAAGACCAGGGTAGAAATTAGCCGATCTGTGGACCAGTATGCTTTTTATTATGCTTTAGACGTGAGGCATAAGCATTATTGTTGCAAAAAGCAAATACATTTCTGCAACAGTCGTCTCTTTCCACCTGGGGTAGTCTTGACTGTGGTGATAAGATCGTATTTGCCATGGTGTACTAAAAATATTTAAATTACTTTCCCTGACAATAATTTCCATCAATGGCTGGTCAAAGAATAATTCAAAGAATTCCAGTTCATTGGCCGTGGTTCCAAGGGGACAAGTAGGTAGAATTCCACTTTGAGATTTCATCAAAGTGGTGAGGTTTGGGGAACAAAATTGGGATTTTGTGCCAATCCCACATACGGTTTGCTGGTGGATACTGGACATCATAGGCGGGTTGTGCGGGTGGTTGTGGTTGTGGTGGGCTGGTGGCTGACTCTCCGCTTTGTCCTTGAACTGACGAGTCAGCAGCGTGGGCCCCCAGCGGGGGCCCTGGTGAGTCACGCATGGCGGTGCCACACCATCACCACTAACACCATCCACTGATGCCTGTGGTCTATCCATGCCAAGTGTAGCCACATCATCCTCACTATCACTACCTAAAACTGGTGTAGGGCCACGGGATGTATTTCCTCCCTGGGCACAGCATAGGGTACACTACCCGAGCGCATGCGGCGGCGAACTACCGACGCTTCACTGGTGAATATGATTCCTCACTATCACTACTCGAATGATCGTTCGAGCGCAATAAAATCACAATCCACATCACTATCATCATCATTACTGAAGTCAGAGGCCTGGCCATGCGAAAATATTTTGTTTTCTCTTGCGTTGAGGAACAACCCAAACCCTGAGTCACGAGTGCCCACACCCCAAAGGGAGAAGGTTTTAGGATCGTCAGGGTTTTTCTGCACTATTATTGATATCCTGGTCTTCTTTTCAGTCACTAACTGATCAAAGCCGTAGAATTCGTCTTCATTTCCACTTCCATCAGTATCAGAACTATCAGATAGGAAGAGGAGAGTCCCAATTTTCCGGGGAGTGAGAGCTGACTTGCGACGAGGCATGGTGAACAAGGGTGACTGAGCCGGCGTTCCCACAATGCTATGCAGGCGCCTAGATTTTTTGTTTATGGCGCACACCCACCGCGCAGACCCGTTCTCTCACATGTAGGCCTATGAGCACTTTCGCGCTAAATTTGACAGCGCTAGAATTTTGGCGTAGATCTACGGTTTGGACACTCAACATAAAGCCATAGATCTACGGGACGGACCCTGAAATGCTCTGCAACAAGACTGGAGAATACCTTGACCTCAATGATGATTTGATACAAAATATTACCATAACAAAAACAATATACTCATATCACAACATAACAGAGGTTCAGACACGTATGTGTAACAAAATGTGATCAGTCACGAGGCAACCTTCACCAACTTCAACTTCAATAACAAAAACATAAGGTGGGACCAAGTCAACCAGGTCCTAAATGATATAAACTGGGAAGATATCCTAAGCAACATGGATCCAAACCTATGTCTACAACAAATTAACTCTGTGGCACTCGAGGTATGCTCACAGCATTATTCCTTTAAGGACAAGGAAAAGAAGATGTAAACTAGAAAGAGAAAGGCACTCTCTATACAGGTGAAGGCAAAGAATAACAGAGCGGCTAAAAAAGGCCAATATATCTGTAATACGAAGGGAGGCGCTGGTCAGAGAAAAATCTGTGGGATGAACTAAAAGCCATAAATGAAATTGAAAGAAACCTAGAATATTTATTTTCTTATGCCAAATCTAAGTGGAGAACAACATCCTACCTACACGAGATGGGTCCTACACAGATGACAGCAAGGAAATAATTGAGCTACTCAATCATTTCGGTTTTTAGTGAGCCACTAACCAGACTGAGACTCGAAGACCTAAATGAATTTTTTATGAGCGAGACACAGAATTTGGTAAACTCAAACCTATCTAATATTATCCTGACACCAAATGACTTAAAAAAGGCGATAAATGATATGCCCATGCACACTGCCCCAGGCCCAGAGTCATGGAACTCCGTGTTCATCGAGAACTGCAAGCAACACCTATCATGTGCTTTTAACATCCTATGGAGAAGAAGCATGGACACAGGGATCATCCCTCAGCTGCTAAAAACAACAGACATAGCCCCACTCTACATAGGGGGCATTAAAGCAATAGTATAGAACTACAGACCAACAGCGCTAACATCCCATATCATAACAATCTTCGAAAGGGTTCTAAGAAGCAAGACTGCCACTCATCTAGATACCCATCAGTTACACAACCCAGGGCAACATGGGTTAAGAGCAAGTCATTCCTGCCTGTCCCAACTACTGGACCACTATGACAAGGTCCTGGGTGCTCTAGAAGACAAACTAAACACAGATGTAGTATACACAGACTTTGCAAAAGCCTTTGACAAGTGTGACCATGGTGTAATAGCACACAAAATACATGATAAAGAAATAACAGTTAAAGTTGGTAGATGGATCTATAATATCTTAACAAATAGAACACAAAGAGTAGTAGTAAACAGATTAAAGTCTGAGGCAGCTACTGTGAAAAGCTCTGTTCCACAAGGCACAGTACTCACTCCCATCCTGTTCCTCATCCTCATATCTGACATAGACAAGGATGTAAGCCACAGCACTATGTCTTCCGTTGCAGATGACACCCGAATTTGCATGACAGTGTCCTCCATTGAAGACACTGCAAGATTTCAGGCGGACATCAACCAAATCTTTAAATAGGCCACAGAAAACAATATGAAGTTCAATGACGAGAAATTTCAATTACACCAATATGGAAAACGCGAGGAAATTAAAACTATATCGGAGTACGTATAAAACAAATTCCAACCACACAATAGAGCAAAAAACTAATGTAAAAGACCTGGGAGTGATAATGTCAGAGGATCTCACTTTCAAAGACCACCCATTGTATCAATCGCATCTGCTAGAAAAATAACAGGATGGATACTGAGAACCTTCAAAACTAGGGATGCTAAGCCCATGATGACACTCTTCAGGTCGCTTGTTCTATCTCTGCTGGAATATTGCTGCACGCCAACAGCACCTTTCAAGGCAGGTGAAATTGCTGACCTAGAAAATGTACAGAGAACCTTCACGGTGCACATAACTGCAATAAAACACCTAAATTACTGGGAACGCTTAAAATTCCTCAACCTGTACTCCCTAAAAACACACGTGGGACAGATACATGATTATATACACTTGGAAAATCCTAGAGGGATTAGTACCAAACTTGCACATGAAAATCACTCTTTGAAAGCAAAAGACTTGGCAGCTGATGCAACATCTCCCCAATGAAATGCAGGGGCACCATGAGTATGATAAGAATCAACACAATAAGTGCCAGGGGCCCAAGACTATTCAAATGCCTCCCAGCATACATAAGAGATTTCAACTTGAGACACCTAAAATTGAGGAGTGTAGCAAATAATATTTTAGCAGAGATCACCCCAGGAGGCACCTCATGAAAATTCACACACACTCAAGCTATTAAATCTCTGCACCAAATTCACCTTAAACCAGCAAATATTAGAGCCTACAAGACTAGAAAATACGCTGGACCTCATCTTCACTAACAACGACAATCTGATAAATAATATAACCGTATCAAAGACAATACATTCAGACCACAACATAATAGAGGTACAGACATATATGCACAGGGCTCCGGACCAGCAAAATGTGATCAGTCATGAGGGTGTCTTCACAAAATTCAACTTCAATAACAAAAACATACAATGGGAACAAGTCAACCATGTCCTAAATGAAACAGGCTGGGAAGATATCCTAAACAACATGGATCTGAACCTTTGCCTAGAAAAAATAAACTCTGTGGTTCAGATCTGCTCAAGGCACATTCCATGAAGAAAAAGAAAGAGAAGAGGCTCCCTATACAGACGAAGCGAAGAATCACAGAGCTGATGAGAGGGACCAATATATCTGAAATATATTGAAATAGCAAATACTAAATGAAATAGCAAATACTATCAAACTTAAGCTGAAGGAATCTTACAGGAGACAAGATTCGCAGGAAGAACTAAAAGCCATAAAGGAAACTGAAAAACTAAAAAAAAATATTTCTTCTCTTATGCCAAATGTAAGGGAAAAACATCCAGTACCGGGCCCCTGCTTAGGCGAGATGGGACATACACAGATTACAGTCAAGAAATACAGCGAGCCGTTACCCAGACTAAGGGCCAACAATCCAAATGAATTCTTTACGCACGAGGCCCAAAATTTGGTAATCTCAAAAATCTTTGATATTATCTTAACACCACAAGACTTTGAAAAGGCAATAAATGACACGCCCATGCACTCTGCCCCAGACCCAGACTTGTGGAACTCCGTGTTCATCAAGAACTGCAAGGAGCCCCTGTCACATGCCTTCAGCATTCTATGGAGAGGAAGCATGGACATGGGTTATCCCAAACTCACTAAAAACAACAGACATAGCCCCACTCTATGAAAGTGGCAGTAAAGCAATTGCAAAGAACTACATACTGACAGCACTAACATCCCATATCATAAAAATCCTTGAAAGAGTTCTAAGAAGCAAGATTGCCAACCACCTAGATACCATAAAAAGAAATGGCTTGATAAAGCTCCTGGAGAGTGAAACGTTGCCACAATAAAATGTCACATTAATTGCATTTGTGTCCTTTTACTTTACACCTAGATACCCACTCCTGCCTGTTCCAGCTACTGGACCACTATGACAAGGTCCTGGATGCTGTAGAGGATACACAAAATGCAGATGTAGTATACACAGACTTTGCAAAAGCCTTCCATAAGTGCGACCATGGTGTAATAGTGCACAATACATGTGATAAAGGAATAACAGGAAAAGTTCGTAGATGGATCTATAACTTCCTGCCAAAGAGAACACAAAGAGTAATAGTAAGTAGAGTAAAGTTTGAGGCAGCTATGGTGAAAAGCTCTGTTCCACAAGGCACAGTACTCACTCCCATCCTATTTCTCATCCTCATATCTGACACAGACAGAGATGTAAGCCACAGCTCCATGTCTTCCTTTGCGGATGACACTCGAATTGCCATGACAGTGACCTCCATCGAAGACACCACAAGACTCCGAGCGGACATCAGCTAATGACCCAGCGGCATGGTGGCTAAAGCTCCCACTTCACACATGGAGGGCCCAGATTCGATTCCCAGCGGATGGAAACATTTCGACACGTTTCCTTACACCTGTTGTCCTGTTCACCTAGAAGCAAATAGGTACACCTACCATCCGACTTACGACCACTCGACTTACGACCGTGTTTTTTATGCCAAATTTCTGGGAAATAAACAACTATTTGTGTTGTACACAGTGTTTATCCTAAACCTTACAGTATAAAATACAGTATTAACAGCATAAAAAGTAAAGTAAAACATGAAATACCAAATAAAACAATAAAATAAAGTCATTACAAAAATGTTTTGTTGATATTCAGTAGTAAAATTCGACTTACGACCATTCCGACTTACGACCGGTTTCTTGGAACTGAACTCGGTCGTAAGTCGGATGGTAGGTGTACCTGGGTGTTAGTCAACTGGTGTGGGTCGCATCCTGGGGGACAAGATTAAGGCCCCCAATGGAAATAAGTTAGACAGTCCTTGATAACGCACTGACTTTCTTGGGTTATCCTGGGTGGCTAACCCTCCTGGGTTAAAAGTCCGAAGAAAATCTTATCTTATAAAAACAATACAGTATTAAGTTCAATGAAGAGAAATTTCAACTACTGTACTCAGATATGGAAAACTTGAGGAAATTAAAACTGTATCAGGGTATACAACAAATTCTAACCATACAATAGAGCAAAAAAGTAATGTGAAGGACCTGGGAGCAATAATGTCAGAGGATCTCGCCTTCAAAGACCACAATGTATTTACCACATCTGCTAGGAAAATGATAGGATGGATAATGAGAACCTTCAAAACTAGGGATGCCAGGCCCATGATGATTCTCATCAAATCGCTTGTTCTCTCTAGGCTGGAATACTGCTGTACACTAACTGTCCCCTTCAAGGCAGGTGAAACTGCTGACCTGGAGTGTATGATAAAGCACCTAAATTACTGGGAACAGTTGAAGTCCCTTGATATGTATTCCCTGGAATACAAGTGAGAGAGATACATGATAATATACACTTGGAAAATCCTAGAGGGATTAGTACCAAACTCACACACGAAAATCACTCCCTGTTCTGTTTCTGTTGTAGACTCGCTGGTATAATCGCCTGTCCTGAGCATTTTCCAAGAGGTGGCCCGACCTTGGCTCCCTGTTGAGGGAGTGTCTCAGACCAATGTCTGCCATGGGAGGAGGAGGTACAAGTACCTCCTCGTCTTCTGGGACGAGCTGTCCCCAGGCCTAGCCCCATTCCCTGCCCCCATGGGGCTCGGAGGGAGAAGCTAGGCACTTTAAGATAAGATAAGATTTCGTTCGGATTTTTAACCCCGGAGGGTTAGCCACCCAGGATAACCCAAGAAAGTCAGTGCGTCATTGAGGACTGTCTAACTTATTTCCATTGGGGTCCTTAATCTTGTCCCCCAGGATGCGACCCACACCAGTCGACTAACACCCAGGTACCTATTTGCTGCTAGGTGAACAGGACAACAGGTGTAAGGAAACGTGTCGAAATGTTTCCACCCGCCGGGAATCGAACCCGGGCCCTCCGTGTGTGAGGCGGGAGCTTTAGCCACCGGGCCACCGGGCTGCCACAAACCCCGCCCACACTGGGATCGAAGCGTGTGGCAGCTGCATAGTAGCAGATGATATCAGGAGGTGCAAAGGCATCAAGCACTAAAAGATCTTTTTGGAGTCACACCCAGCTGTAAGCATTAAGCCTAAGCTCTGGGGAAGCTCAAGAATGCCTCTTGCTGTGAGTGTTGCTGCTGCTACTTCACTTGTCCGTTGTACTCTCTTTTCCTGAATCACTCCCTATGAAAGCAAAAACCTCGGCAGGAGATGCAACATTTTCCCTATGAAAAGCAGGGGTGCCATGAGTACACTGACAGACAAAACAATAAGTGTCTGGGAACCAAGACTGTTCAAATGCCTCCCAGTATACATAAGGGAGATTACCAATAGATCCCTGGCTGTCTTCAAGAAGGCACTGGACAGGGACCTAAGTCAGTACCTGACCAACTGGACTGTGGTTCAAACATCAGTTTGCGTGCGGCCAGCAGTAACAGCCTGGTTGATCAGACCTTGATCCACCACTATCCAGACCGGGCAGCAGGAGCATTGACCCCCAAAACCCTCTCCAGGTATATAAAGGGGCTTTTGGCATGTACACCCAACTATTATATTCCTTTGTATAAATTTGTATCAAGTCGAAATAAAATAATAGCAGTAGTAGTAGTAGTAGTAGTAGTACTAGTAGTAGTAGTGCTAGTAGTAGTACTAGTAGTAGTACTAGTAGTACTAATACTGGTAGTAGTAGTAGTGCTAGTAGTAGTACTACTAGTAGTACTAGTAGTAGTAGTACTACTAGTAGTACTAGTAGTAAAAGTAGTAGTAGTACTAGTAGTAGTACTAGTAGTAGTACTACTACTAGTAGTAGTACTAGTACTTGTAGTACTATGAGTAGTAGTACTAGTACTTGTAGTACTATGAGTAGTAGTACTAGTAGTAGTACTAGTAGTAGTACTAGTAGTAGTACTAGTACTACTAGTAGTAGTACTAGTACTACTAGTAGTAGTACTAGTAGTAGTACTAGTAGTAGTACTAGTAGTAGTACTAGTACTACTAGTAGTAGTAGTACTAGTAGTAGTAGTACTGGTAGTAGTAGTACTAATACTACTAGTAATGTACGTGTGGGAAAAGAGTGGAAGAATGTGTTGTTGTTAGGGTTCACAGGAGCACTGAGAGCAAGGTGGTGGTGGTGAGACTGACCTTGACGACACCTGCAGGGGTCGTGTTTATCCAGGTAGTGTTCCAGTGTGTCCCAGCCGCCACCAACTCGTACCATGACGTGGTTCCTCAAGATCTGTAGACACAATTATTGTTATATGACATTTAATAAAGCTAGTGTGTTTATTACATAGTACCACAGCCATGAACAACCCCTCCCCCTCCTCCACAATACAGCTGTCATTCCTCAATGCTGATACTGGAGTGCTGACACACCAGTCTTTTCTTTTGATTGCTTGATCAAGGTTGTTGTTGCTTCCTATCTTACTTACCCATCACAACCTGAGTGATTCGGCACTTCTGTAAAAACTTGTCAGAGATTTATAATTATAACTTGATTATAATAACAAAAACTTGTCAAGTATGTGGAACAAGATACTTATGCAGAATTCAGGACATTTATGAGAGGAAACGTTTCGCCACGAGTGGCTTCTTCAGTCCTAATGCAGAGATAATTAAGAACGAGTATAAATAGTGACAGGAGTCAGGTTGAAAACAGCAAGAATAGTGGAACTGGGATGACATGGGTGAGGTTTGAGAAGGACGTGTCAATATCATGTTACAGCGGTCTGCAGATGGGTAATTTTCTGTTGACCATTAATCTGGATATAATGTGACTTCCAGATTTTTGGTGGATAGTGTTACTGACAGCAATCAGGGCAACCTTTATACACTTTCCTCGGCTCAAATCTTCCTCAACGATTAATCTAGCGGCTTCTAGCCTCACTGAACTTCGTGTGTCCAACACAAAGATGATGTTCAATGTGCGTTTTTAAGGTCTTCATGTATTTTGTAACGTCCCACATGGTATTGTGTACACTCCTGCACTTGTGCCAGAGTCGTTCTTGGGCTTCTGCACTAAGTTTTTAATAGTAACAGAAGACTGGTTGATATTTTAACAAGTTTTCTATTAAGTATTTTAGAGCGTTAGTTGCAACATCAATGACAGGTAGAACGATGTAACTGGGAGGATCAGGCCGCATTTAGGGGAGGGGCCCCCACCAAATGAAATTTTTTATGATACACATTATACTGAGAATTGAATAGATCGCAAAAAAAAAAAATGTATGCAAGAGTTTGAAATGTGGTTGAACTGTCGAGTCAAAGATCTGTCTTCTTGAAACAGGAATTTGTACTGCTTTCTGGAATGACATTCTTCGAAGAGCGATTGCAACAAATCGAGGGCAGCAAAGCAAAAAAAAAAAAAAACTAGATCTTAATGTTGCTAACCTGAAAGACTTTGTGCGGTCTAAACGTGAATGTTTTGACAGTTAGGAGAAGCAAGGTCAACAACTGTTGGGTTCTACAGACTACACTCAATTGCGAAAGCGATCCCGCAACATTCGTTTAAGTCCATTGGACTATGGGCACGCAGAGCAAGCAAGCATGAACCCCTCTTGAAAATTTTAAAATAGAGAATCATTCCTGTCATCGATCAGTTCGTAGCTTCACTTGATCAACATTTGCATGCATATGAGCTGATGTCAGCTCGGTTCAGCTGCTTCGGGCAATTGACGGAGTTATCGCCCGAAGAGCTGACAAAAGCAGCACAAAACCTATTGGAAGTAAATCCCAAAGACAGAAAATTCCTTTCCAGATGAAATTATTCGATTTTCTTTTTTTTCCAAGATTCATGCGAACGAAGAGCTCAGCGACATGAACACAGAATTATTTCTTTACAAGCTCATCTACGAAAAACATGTGGTTGACATTTTCCCAAATGTTGAAGTCGCATTGAGAATGTATCTTGTAGTGATGGTAAGCAATTGCAGTGTAGAACGTTCCTTTTCAAAACTTAAACTTATTGAGACCCGGCTACGAACGAGCATGAAGCAAGCGCGGTTTGTGAACCTGACGGTCATAAACATAGAATCTGACATTTTGCGCTCGTTGGATTTTGATGGAGTCATCAGAGACTTTTATATCAGAAAAACACGGAATGTACCTGGTTTATAATATTTTATCTGTTTGAGGATAACTCCTCATAAGTCTGTAGATTACTTTTGAGTTACACTTGCAACTGAACCGAAAGGCTGTTAACAAAATACGCTATAAATCCAATTTATTGTTTCATTTCTTCATTTTAAGAGGATGGTACGTATATTGAGAGTGGCGAAAGTTTTCCAAGGAGAAACTTAAAATTCTTCTAACCATCAGAGTTAGACCTTTTTAATGCACTCCAGGTAAACTCCAGGCCCCCCACCAAACTGGGCCCCGGGCCCCTCACCACCTAAATTCGGCACTGGGGAGGATTTCCTTAAACTAGATTGGTGTTAGTCTTGTTAAGCAGCACTGTATGACCCTGGTGGTTTAGCGCTTGGTGTTGATTATAATAACAATAGTCAGGTTAAGAATGTGTGTCGCACGTTTTCTGCAATCACATATGAACCGTAGGGGAAGTGTAGTAAACTGAATGAATATGTGATGTATTTAGTATATACATTCTTCCTCGAGGAACTGTGGACTGGAAATTCTGTAGGTTAGTTTTCGGTAGACTTTAAATGATAATCTATTTGCACCTATGAGAAGGAATACATCGAAAAACGAAAATTGGTTGTCTTTCTCTCCTCCTCTAGTGTAAAATTAACTGTAGGTTACAGTGTTGATTGCGTTGAGGATGTCACAAACTTTCAGACTTTTGGATACAATAACAAAAATATCTACGTATTGCATCCATTTCTCGACGTACTCCTACTCATAGGTGCAAATAGACTATCTTTTAAAGTCTACCGAAAATCAACCTAAAAGACCGATCTTCATTTCTTCTCACTATGACACCAGAACTAAAAGAGAGGTAGTTATAGGCTTCTTTTTGAAAGCTTATAGAATTTCCAGTCCAGAGTTCCTCAAGGAAGAATGTATATACATCACACATTCATTCATTTTGCTACACTTCCCCTTACACTTCATACGTGATTGCAGGAAACTTGCGACACACATTTTTAACAGTTGAAGGAAATCCTCCCGTTACATCGTTCTACTGGTCATCGATGTTGCAACTTACGTCTCTAAAATACTTGACAGAAAACTTTTTAAAATATCCAACAGCTCTTCTACTACTATTAAAAACCTAGTACAGAAACCCAAGAACGACTCTGGCACCAGTGCAGGAGTGTACACAATACCATGTGGGGTGTGTGACAAAACATATGTGGGGGAAACAGCGAGATCTCTTGATATTAAGATCTGAGAGCACAAGAGTGCCTGCAACCGTGACCATAAATACGCCTGTGTCCAACACAGAAACGATGTTGGACATCTCATTAAGTTCAGTGAGGCTAGATTTATCGTTAAAGAGGAGGATTTGCGACGGTGGAAGTATATAGAGACTGAGACTGCCCTGATTGCTGTCAGTAACACTATCCACCAAAAATCCGAAAGTTACACTATATTCAAATTATTGATCCACAGAATACTCCCCATCTGGAAACCACTATAACATGATGTTGACACGTCCTTCTCAAACCATACCCATCTCACCGCAGTTGTACTACTACTACTGCTCTCGCTGCTTTCCACCTGACTCCTGTTATTATATATACTCGTTCTTAGTTATCTCTGTATTGGGACTGAAGAAGCCACTAGTGGTGAAACGTTTCCTCTAATAAATGTCTTGAATTATATATAAGTGTCTTTTTCCACATATCCATCCTGGGGAGGGTAGTGCAAGAGTATGTGGATACACAAAGACCCAGGAACTAGACCTCAAAAGGGTTTACATGAGCACATCTGGATTTATATCTATAGTTCATTTATCTAATACAAGCAAATTTAGGAAATATATTAAGCAAATTTAGGAAATTTGCTTAATATATCTGTTATCATATTTTTCATTAATAAGATATCTTAACATATCTTGACATACTTTGTATTTAGTTTAATCATCTGTGTGTCTGCAAAAGTACCAGAAGTACTTGTAACCAAGCCTAAGCCTGGCTACCACAACATCAGTCAGGTCTGTTCACATTGTAAGTTGCTCCATAAACGTACACTGTATGACCCTTGTGAGCTTAGCACTTAGTTATGATTATAATAATAATAATAATAATCAATAACCGTACTTATCTACGTTCATGTTATCATAGTGGGTTATAGATCTACTCAGACTTGTAACTGCAGTTCTATAACATTCAGTTTCATTATTTACTTCTCTCCTAACATTATTCCTAATGCTAGATCTAGACATACCAAAGTTATATTCTACATTTTCCTCCAGTGTATTTTTCTTGGCTAACGTATCAACTTTACCATGACCATGAAAGAGTAATCCACTGTGTGATGGAATCCATAACAATTGTACATTAATTCCCTTTACTCGGATATTTTGAGTATCTGTATCTGGCTTCTTCAATGAGCATGTTGTTAGAGTCATTATGTGAGTCAAGAACCTTCAGTGATGACACAGAAGCAGTAATAATTACTGTCATTAGTTAACTTTAGTGCCATTAAGATGACAAACAATTCAGTTCGTAGTGTAGACTGAGCTACTACAATTGGGGTCTTGAACCTTGATGGCAGGAACCTTGATACTGGTGAAAGAGCCCTTGATTAAGAGAACTGGAACAACCCCGTTCTTCAAGTGCTGTTTTCACCCATACGGGTTTAGCAGTTCCCCAGGAACTCTGTTAAAATAAAAGCTCTCGCTTCACACGGTGAGTGTCCCGGTTCGATTCCCGGCGAGGGTTGAAACACTGGGCGTGTTTCTTTACACCGGTTGTCCATGTTCACCCATCAGTAAAAATTGGTACCTGGGTGTTAGTGGACTGGTGTGGGTCGCATCCTGGGACAAAACTGACCACATTTGCCCGAAATGCTCTGCATAACAAGCGACTTTCTATATAGTAGTATACGTACTTATAGAAATAAAGATATTATTATTATTATTATTATTATTATTATTATTATTATTATTATTATTATTATAACACAGGTGTACTTTATGTACGCTGTATAAGAGGAAACTGGAGAAACACAAATGTATTACAATATTTTGAACTTCGTAACCCGACTCACTGTGTGGTGTAACTACCTCTGTTTTCTATTATGTTGGTCTTTTCTACCATTTGTATCCATAAGAGGGAAAAATCTCTACTTGTCAACTGTGGATACACTTGACATTGAGTGTACCCACAGCTGACAGGTACACTTGGTGTCAAATGTACCCACATTTGGCAGGTACACCTGACACCAAGTGTACCTATCATCATGGCAGTGGTAGTTACTGCAACAGGAGATAACATGAAGGAAGTTACAGGTGAGAAGGCAGGAGGCAGCATAGACTAGACTGAACTACAGGTACTGGTACCAGTACCAGTACCAGTATTAGTACTCACCCTGACGAAGATGAGTACACGGGTGTCACCGATGCGGTACTTGCCCTCAGACACCTTCACCATGGGGAACTGCGACGGACACGAACATCGTTCAACAAGGTCACGGACCTGCAAATAAAATAACACGTGATTACCTCTCTCACACGGTAGATATATTACCTGTCTCTCACACGGTAGATATATTACCTGTCTCTCACACGGTAGATATATTACCTGTCTCTCACACGGTAGATATATTACCTGTCTCACACGGTAGATATATTACCTCTCTCACAGGGGGGATGCACCAAGTAGGGGGATGCACCAGGTAGGGGGGATGCACAAGGTAGGGAGGAAGAACCAGGTAGGGGGCGATGCACAAGGTATGGGGGCAGTTGGTTAGGTACTGACCAGATGAACAGTCTTGGGCCCCTGACACTTATTGTATTGTCTCTTAGCGTACTCAAGGTGCCTCTGCTTTTCACTGGTGGGATGCTGCACCGCCAGCCGAGTCTCTTGTTTTTGTAGGGAGTGATCTTCGTGTGCAGATTTAGGACTTAGCCCTCTAAGATTTTTCCAAGTGTATTTTTACAATCTCTTTTTCTAGCCTGCTTCAAAGGAGTACAGGTCAAGGGACTCTAGCCGTTCCCAGTAATTTAGGTGCGGTATTGTACTACTACGTGCAGTGAAAGTTCTTTGTATATTCTCCAGGTTTGGAATTTCGCCTGCCTTGAAAAGGGCGGCTAGTGTACAGCAATATTCCAGCCTAGAGAAAACAAGCGATTTGAAGAGAATCATCATTGGCTTTGAATCCCTAGTTTGGAAGATTCTCATTATCAGTCCTATCATTTTCTTAGCAGATGTCGCAGAAACATTGTTGTGATCTTTGAAGGTGAAAGTCTCTTGCATTAACAGCCCTAGGTCCTTCACATTGGTTTTCGCTATTGTGTGGTTGGAATTTGTTTTACACTCCGATCCAGTTTTTATTGTCTTGAGTTTTTCCATAGCGGAGTATTGATATTTGTCTTCACTGAACTTCACATTGCTTTCTGAGGGCCCATTTAAGACTTAGTTGATGTCCACTTCGAGATTTGCAGTGTCCTCACTGGACGACACTCATGCAAATTCTGGTATCACCATCAGAGGAGGACACGATGCTGTGGCTTACATCTCTGTGTATGTCAGATATGAGGATGAGGAAAAGGATGGGAGAGAGTACTGTGCCTTGTGGAAGGAAGTTTTTCACTGTAGCCGCCTCTGACTTTACTCTGTTTAATATTATACTTTGTGTTCTATTTGTTAGGAAGTTATAGATCCAACTACCCACTTTTCTGGTTATTCCTTTATCACGCATTTTGTGCGCTGTTACACCATGGGCGCGCTTGTCGAAGGCAAAGTTTGTGTATGCTATATCTGCATTTTGTTTGTCCTCCAGAGCATCTAAGACCATGTCAGAGTGGTTCAGTAGTTGTGATAGGCAGGAGCAACTATCCAAGACCATGTCATAGTGGTCCAGTAGATGTGAGAGGAAGGAGCGACCTGCTCTAAACCTATGCTGTCCTGGGTTGTAAAACTGTTAGCTATCCAAGTGGTTAGCGATCTTGCTTCTTAGAACTCTTTCAAAGATTATTATGATGTTGGACGTTAGTACTATCGGCCTATAATTCTTTGCAATTGCTTTACTGCCATCTTTGTGGAGTGGGGCTATGTCTGTCGTTTTTAGTGACTGGTAGGAATATTTAAAACACGTAAAAGGGGTTTCTTGGAGTTCTTGATGAACACGGAGTTCCACGAGTCTGGCCCTGGGGCAGAGTGCATGGGCATGTCATTTATTGTGGTGTTAGGATTATATCAGTAAGTACTGATGTCTTACTTCTTTCAACTCCTCCTTCCTTCCCCTCGCCCTCTCATCTAGCAGTAAGTACTCATGTCCTAATTCCTTCAACTACTTCTTCCCTCTCCACATCCTCTCATCTAGCAGTATATAATTATTTGTTAGTTGACTCTTGCAAGTCGCATCTCTAGTATTCCTCATCGTCAGATTCTTCACCAAAAATGCTAATAAGTGAAAAACAAATTCAGTCTTGCCGGAAGTATTTAAGCGATGGGTAGAAGTTATTCTGCGTATTTTTACTGAATAGAAAACAAATCCTGAGTGATAATGCTTGTTACGTATTAGTGTGTCGGCCACTACATGTCGTCGCGTGTTGTGCCAGTTAGTACACAGCCTCATGCAGATACTAGGATCTGCATGAGGCTGTCATCTGCTGAGGACGCGGTTAACCTCCAAGAAGATATAAACAAAGTTTTCCAGTGGGCAACGGTAAACAATATGATGTTCAATGAGGACAAATTCCAACTACTCCGTTATGGAAAACTGGAGGAGATAATAACTAGAACAGAGTATACTACAAACTCTGGCCATACAATAGAGCGGAAAAATAATGTAAGGGACCTGGGAGTAGTAATGTCTGAGGATCTCACTTTCAAGGATCACAACAGTGCCACGATCGCACGTGCAAAGAAAATGATAGGATGGATAATGAGAACGTTCAAAACGAGAGATGCCAAGCCAATGATGATCCTTTTCAAATCACTTGTTCTCTTTAGGCTGGAATACTGCTGTACATTAACATCTCCATTCAAAACAGGTGAAATTGCAGATCTAGAGAGTGTACAGAGATCCTTTACTGCACGTATAAGTTCTGTCAAGCACCTTAACTACTGGGAACGCTTGGAAGCACTTGACTTGTACTCGTTGGAACGCAGGAGGGAGAGATATATCATAATCTACACTTGGAAAATCCTGGAAGGAATGGTCCCAAAACTGTACACAGAAATCACTCCCTACAAAAGTAAAAGACTGGGCAGGCGATGCAAAATGCCCCCAATAAAAAGTAGGGGCGCCATTGGTACACTAAGGTAAAACACCATAAGTGTCCGGGGCCCAAGACTGTTCAACAGCCTCCCATCAAGCATTAGGGGAATTGCCAATAAACCCCTGGCTGCCTTCAAGAGAGAGCTGGACAGATACCTAAAGTCGGTGCCGGATCAGCCGGGCTGTGGCTTGTACGTTGGACTGCGTGCGGCCAGCAGTAACAGCCTAGTTGATCAGGCCCTGATCCATCGGGAGGCCTGGTCATGGACCGGGCCGCGGGGGCGTTGATCCCCGGAATAACCTCCAGATCCAGGTAACCCTGACCTACGCTGTCTTCGAATGATTACGTATTTCCTAAGACAGCATGAACCACTTGTTACTAGATTTGCCCAGTGATGTACTGTGGTGTAGCCGGGAGTCACTCTGAGGTGTGTTTTGGTTGATAACGTGCTCTGTCGACATGGTGCACACAGCCAACCCTCACGGGTGTCTGTGAGGAGAGAAGAGCACTACTCCTGGGAGTTGAGTTTAGTTTAGTTTAATATGTTTATTATGCACCCCATACCCATCCTGTGGGCGGTAGTCAAAAGATTACAGAGGTACATAATTGGTCCAGGGACTGGACTCCAAAGTTTTGATAGCTGAGCAAGTTACAGAGGTAATGAACTCACAATTTACAAAGGTAATGAGCTCACAATTTACAAAGGTAATGAACTCACAATTTACAAAGGTAATGAACTCCAGGTAAGTCTGGTCACAATCATGACAAGTTACAAAGGTATTTACAGATTACAGAGGTACGTAATGGGTTGAGTCACGCCAAGTTCGTACTTCGTGGGCACTGACGTCCCGTTGTTATCAGTCTATGGTTAACTGCAGACACCATGACAGACACACACTTCCTCGGTCAGAGAGTAAGTGTATCTGAGGCTGCCTGGACCACTAGTGTAGACACTGCTGGCTGGACCACTGGTGTAGACACTGCTGCCTGGACCACTGGTGTAGATACTGTTGCCTGGACCACTGGGGAAGACATTGCTGCCTGGACCACTGGGGAAGACATTGCTGCCTGGACCACTGAGGAAGACACTGCTACCTGGACCACTGGGGAAGACATTGCTGCCTGGACCACTGGGGAAGACATTGCTGCCTGGGCCACTGGGGAAGACATTGCTGCCTGGACCACTGGGGAAGACATTGCTGCCTGGACCACTGGGGTAGACACTGCTGCCTGGACCACTGGGGAAGACATTGCTGCCTGGACCACTGGGGAAGATACTGCTGCCTGGACCACTGGGGAAGACATTGCTGCCTGGACCACTGGATCAGACACAGCTGCCTGGACCACTGGATCAGACACTGCTGCCTGGACCACTGGATCAGACACTGCTGGTAAACAACTGACATCTTTCACCACCAAGTTAGTCTGACTAAAACTACAACATTAGTTTTCCCGGAGTCACCGCCCCCCGCGAAGCGCTGCCACACCATGTAACCTAACCAGTGCACTTCCTCCTCCTCCCACCACCTGGAGTTTACATGGAGAGAGTTCCGGGGGTCAACGCCCCCGCGGCCCGGTCTGTGACCAGGCCTCATGGTGGATCAGGGCCTGATTAACCAGGCTGTTACTGCTGGCTGCACGCAATCCAACGTACGAGCCACAGCCCGGCTGGTCAGGTACCGACTTTAGGTGCTTGTCCAGTGCCTGCTTGAAGACAGCCAGGGGTCTATTGGTAATCTCCCTTATGTTTGCTGGGAGGCAGTTGAACAATCTTGGGCCCCTGACACTTATTGTGTTGTCTCTTAACGCGCTAGCGATACCCCTGCTTTTCATTGGGGGGATGTTGCATCGTCTGCCGAGTTTCTCGCTTTCGTTGTGAGTGATTCTCGTGAGCAAGTTCGGTACTAATCCCTCTAGGATTTTCCAGGTGTATATAATCATGTATCTCTCCCGCCTGCGTTCCAGGGAGTACAGGTTCAGGAACTTCAAGCGCTCCCAGTAACTGAGGTGTTTTATCTCCGTTATGCGCGCCATGAAGGTTCTCTATACATTTTCTAGGTCAGCAATTTCACCTGCCTTGAAAAGTGCTGTTAGTGTGCAGCAATATTCCAGCCTAGATAGAACAAGCGACCTGAAGAGTGTCATCATGGGCTTGGCATCCCTAGTTTTGAAGGTTCTCATTATCCATCCTGTCATTTTTGTAGCAGATGCGATTGATACAATGTTATGGTCCTTGAAGGTGAGATCCTCCGACATGATCACTCCCAGGTCTTTGACGTTAGTTTTTCGCTCTATTGTGTGGCTGGAATTTGTTTTGTACTCTGATGAAGCTTTAATTTCCTCGTGTTTACCATATCGGAGTAATTGAAATTTCTCATCGTTGAACGTCATATTGTTTTCTGCAGCCCATTGAAAGATTTGGTTGATGTCCGCCTGAAACCTTGCAGTGTCTGCAATGGAAGACACTGTCATGCAGATTCGGGTGTCATCTGCAAAGGAAGACACGGTGCTGTGGCTGACATCCTTGTCTATGTCAGATATGAGGATGAGAAACAAGATGGGACCGAGTACTGTGCCTTGTGGAACAGAGCTTTTCACCGTAGCCGCCTCAGACTTTACTCTGTTGACTACTACTCTTTGTGCTCTGTTTGTGAGGAAATTATAGATCCATCTACCAACTTTTCCTGTTATTCCTTTAGCACGCATTTTGTGCGCTATTATACCACGGTCACACCTGTCGAAGACTTTTGCAAAGTCTGTATATATTACATCTGCATTCTTTTTGTCTTCTAGTGCATCTAGGACCTTGTAGTGATCCAATAGTTGAGACAGACAGGAGTGACCTGTTCTAAACCCATGTTGCCCTGGGTTGTGTAACTGATGGGTTTCTAGATGGGTGGTGATCTTGCTTCTTAGGACCCTTTCAAAGATTTTTATGATATGGGATGTTAGTGCTATTGGTCTGTAGTTGTTTGCTGTTGCTTTACTGCCCCCTTTGTGGAGTGGGGCTATGTCTGTTGTTTTTAGTAACTGTGGGACGACCCCAGTGTCCATGTTCCCTCTCCATAGGATGTTAAAAGCACGTGATAGGGGCTTCTTGCAGTTTTTAATGAACACGAAGTTCCACGAGTCCGGCCCTGGGGCAGAGTGCATGGGCATGTCATTTATCGCCTGTTCGAAGTCATTTGGCGTCAGGATAACATCAGATAGGCCTGTTTTATAATCCTTTTTGCTGCTGCTATTGCTGCAGCAACAACAGCAGCAGCAACAGCTGCAACAACAACAACACAACAACAGCAACAACATCAACAATAGCAGCAACAACAACAGTATCATCAGCAGTAACAACAGCAGCAGCAGCAGCAGCAACAATAGCAGTACCATCAGCAGTAATAACAGCAGCAGCAAATACAGCAGCAGCAGCAGCAACAACAGCAGCAGCAACAACAGCAACAGCAGTATAATCAAAGCAGCAACAACCTCAACAGTAGCAACAACAGCAGCAGCAACATCAACAACAGTACCATCAGCAGTAACAACAGCAGTAGAAGCAGCAACAACAACAGTAACATCAGCAGTAATAACAGCAGCAGCAGCAACAGGTTACCGCGGCAGCCAACCGTGACGGACCGTGGCAGTCAAGACCTGCATCACTGGTCAGGTATCATGGCATCAATGGTTAGGTATTATGGTATCAATAGTCAGGTATCATGGTATCATTGGTCAGGTATCAGGATATCAATGGTCAGGTATCAGAGTATCACCGGTCATCTACGGTATCACTGGTTAGGTATCAGTGTATCACTGGTCAGGTATCATGGTATCATTGGTCAAGTATCACGGTATCACTGGTCAGGTATCATGGCATCACTGGTCCGGTATCATGGTAACACTGGTAAAGGTATCATGGTATCACTGGTTAGGTATCATGGTATCAATGGTCAGGTATTATGGTATCAATAATCAGGTACCATGGTATCATTGGTCATTATCAGGGTATCATTGGTCAGGTATAAGGGTATCACCGGACAGCTATCATGATATCACCGGTCAAGTATCATGGTATCACCAGTCAGGTATCATGGTATCACTGGTCAGGTATCAGGGTATCAATGGTCAGGTATCAGAGTATCACCGGTCAGCTACGGTATCACTGGTCAGGTATCAGTGTATCACTGGTCAGGTATCATGGTATCATTGGTCAAGTATCACGGTATCACTGGTCAGGTATCATGGCATCACTGGTCCGGTATCATGGTAACACTGGTAAGGTATCATGGTATCACTGGTTAGGTATCATGGTATCAATGGTCAGGTATCATATTATCACTGGTCAGGTATCATGGTGTCATTGGTCAGATATCATGGTATCATCACTGGTCAGGTATCATGGTATCACTGGTCAGGTATCAGGGTATCACTGGTCAAGTATCAGGGTATCACTGGTCAGGTATCAGGGTATCACTGGTCAGGTATCATGGTATCACTGGTCAGGTATCATGGTGTTACCAGTCAGGTATTATGGTATCACTGGTCATTTATCAGGGTATCACTGGTCAAGTATCATGGTATCACCGGTCAGGTATCATGGTGTTACCAGTCAGGTATTTTGGTATCACTGGTCAGGTATCAGGGTATCACTGGTCAGGTATCATGGTATCACCTGTCAGGTATCATGGTATCACCGGTCAGGTATCATGGTATCACTGCTCAGGTATCATGGTATCACTGGTCAGGTATCATGGTTTGGAAAATTAAATTTACCTGGATGTATCTCATTAGATACATACCAGTAAATGGTAACAAAGATAATTATTATTTAGCAAAGTTAGAGAGACAAGTAGGAATTTTTAGGACACCTAGGTCGCAAAATATGTCCCCCTTCGATACCTACCATCTATCTCTCCACAAGTTGCTCTAAACCTATATTAATTGCAAATGAAATGTACATCACCAGGAATTCTGGTAAAATTTAATATAAATTTGTGGACTGTATATTAAAATTAATAAATGATTACATATACACATTTATGTATTAGAAGGAGAATTTATAATCATAACACTCACCAATTTGTCTGGAGATTACTGTGTGTCATGTACAGAACCCCTCTCTACCCAAATTTATGATGATAATACTGTCCAGAATTACAAACATAATTTAGATAGCTTATCTGAGGTTCCTGGAGCTGTCCTGTCCATCGGCTTAATGCTCAAATTATGCAGGAATGCACATCCAACAATTTCGGCTCCTATTTGAGAGGTTTTAAGCCCAATATAACCCCTAGAGCGAAGAAAATTATATACCTTACATTAATGTGCTTGTAACACATTCAAAAAACAATGGCGTCTCTTCCCCGTTCGTCAGCGCAGGCGCAGAGCTTCCCTGTTGGCTCCATTCTCTAAAATACACTTTTAATTTTGGGAAATTATTTTCCACACATGATATCACCGGGCAGGTATCATGGTATTACCGGTCAGGTATCATGGTATTACTGGTCAGGTATCATGGTATCACTGGTCAGGTATCAGGGTATCACTGGTCAGGTATCAAGGTATCACTGGTCAGTTATCATGGTATCAATGGCCAGGTATCATGGTATAACTGGTCAGGTATCATGGTATCACCGGTCAGGTATCATGGTATCACCGGTCAGGCATCATGGTATCACCGGTCAGGTATCATTGTCAACAGTGCTACTTATGTAGTACACTTAGATACACCATCCCAGCTACTTTATAGTAAGGGTCCCTTCTAGCCGTGATGTCACAAGATTCCTCACGTTTGCCGTAGGCTAGAAGCCCCACTCTCAGTTCCCGCTAGGCACAGCATACTGGACACCCATGTTGGGCTCTTCTCTCAAGACTCTGTTAATTATACGCCTCCAAGACATCCAACGTGTGTATTTCTTATTCCAATTTTCTCCTGACGAACCCCCCCCCCCACGACATCATGGTAGCAATGGTCAGGTATCATGGTATTTTCAGGCATCATGGTGTCACTGGTCAAATATCATGGAATCAATGGTCAGATATCAT
Source organism: Cherax quadricarinatus (assembly GCF_026875155.1). Classification (NCBI taxonomy): domain Eukaryota; kingdom Metazoa; phylum Arthropoda; class Malacostraca; order Decapoda; family Parastacidae; genus Cherax; species Cherax quadricarinatus. The sequence goes on from NC_069401.1 coordinate 11,624,385, forward strand.
AGGATCTCTGGTGGGTTATCATAGTATCAGTGGTGGGCTACCATAGGATCACTGTCTGGATCACTATAACCCTCCAACACTGTATTGTGCCATGATATTTCTAAACTCGGGTGACGTCAGGAAGGATCTCTGTCTCACTCCTCTCCGCTTCCCCCAAACAAGACCTTTGATCCTCTTTCTTCCGCCCCCGTCCCCTCTCAACACGACCCATGATCACCCCCTCCACACACTTACGACCTTCCCACCTGCCTCCTTCCTTCCCAAGCCTTCGCTTCATCCTATACAAGAAAGTGAAGTTTTTTGAAGATATGAAAGTTACTCTACGTCAGCGTTTCTCCAAGCCACCACCATCCCGAGTCACGACCATCTCAAGCCATGACCATCCCAAGTCACGAATATTCCAAGATACGACCATTCCAAGTCACGACTATTGTAAGCCACCATCATCCCAAATCACGACCATCCCAAGTCACGACTATTCCAAGCCGCCACCACCATCCCAAATCACGACCATCCCAAGCCACGACTATCCCAAGTCACGACTATTCCAAGCCACGACCATCCCAAGTCACGGCTTTTCCAAGCCACCACCCTCCCAAGTCACGACCATCCCAAGCCACGACCATCCCAAGCCACGACCATCCCAAGTCACAAATATTCCAAGACACGGCCATCCCAAGTCACGACTATTCCAAGCCACCACCATTCCAAATCACGACCATCCCAAGCCACGACCATCCCAAGTCACGACTATTCCAAGCCACGACCATCCCAAGTCACGGCTTTTCCAAGCCACCACCCTCCCACGTCACGACCATCCCAAGCCATGACCATCCCAAGCCGCGAATATTCCACGACACGACCATCCCAAGTCATGAGTATTCCAAGCCACCACCATCCCAAATCACGACCATCCCAAGCCACCACCATCCCAAGTCACGACTATTCCAAACCAAGACCATCCCAAGTCACGACTATTCCAAGCCACGACCATCCCAAGTCACGAATATTTCAAGCAACGACCATCCCAGGTCACGAATATTCCAAGCAACGATCATCCCAAGCCATAACCATCAAAAAAACCACGACCAACAAAATATAAGCCCAGTATTCAGATCTTCGTATTTTGCGCCTGGCCCCTAGCACTTGTGCTGCCATCTGGCGGGACTAGTCCATTCTACATCTCAGTATAGTAGACCCAGTTACATCCTCACTCTTAGGACAGTGACTGGACAAGCCGGACTTAGGTACCTTTCACTCCCTCGCAGGCCTACGGCGTTGGCATGAACAATTTACCCAATAAACTTAAGACTCGCCTCCAAGCCTATTCTACCAACCATGATGAAAACCTGTTTACATTGTAACAATGCTTTCAAGTGATATATTTGTAAGGTACAATGCTTCCTTTGCCAGAAGAGGTGTCATGCTACATGCACCAATAGTTCTACCTTTACCAGCACTGATATTAAACGTAGGAAAGTGTGTTTGGGTCTGCTTGAAAGTTACAAGACAGTGAACCATAGAAAAGCTAATAAAAAATATCCTTTCTGAAAAAATTAAGTTTTATATGACAACTAGAAAAGTGAAGAATTAGGTACAACAGCACAAAGAGATCAGCAAGCACGACAAACTGAATGATGCAAGTTAGTGCATCTTAGACATCGCTGGGCTTTGAAATAAGCTGAGGTAAGATGCCTGGAATAAATCTGGGGAGGGTTGAGGGGATCAACGCCCCAGCGGTCCGGTCTGTGACCAGGCCTCCTGGTGGATGAGGGGTAACAGCTCTTAGCCTGTAAAAAATTGATTCGTGTAAAAAAAAAATCTAGAAATGCGAGTCAGTGCGGCAGCCGGAGACAGCAGTCCTAGTATTTCTAAAGAAACAGGTACAGACCTAAACACACAAGACCTGGGAATACAAAATAGCGCTCCAGCACGCAGTGTCAAAAATTGTGGATGATGTTTCAGGGGATGGTGTTGATATAGGACTAGATATAACTGGTGGTGGTACTGATGCTGGTCCAGGTGCCGAAGATAGTGTGGGGTTAGAAAATACTGCACCAATAGGGAACCCAGCCCCCACAAATCCTAGCCACCAGAAAACAAATTTGTGCAGATTCTATGCCTGGGGTATCTGTTGGCATGGAATATCTGGAAAACCACAAGGGACGTGGAACTTTGACCATCCAAAATATAGCTGCGACCTCATGACCAAAGGAGTGTCATTCTTCTTCCTGAAATGTGTTATTCATCAGTCCACGAAAGACAATGATACAAAAGAAACTGCCAGGCACATCATTTGAAAAGGATCAGAAGGTACAGATCACACAAAACTTGGGAAACAAACTATGGTAGTTACAACCACTCAATAGAAATTTTTTAGTGCCAGACAGAAGAAAAAACTGACAGGAAATAGCAAAAATACTCCACCACCTCGGAGCTTTGTTGGAGTAGAGGTATAGTCAGTGGCCCCCACTCCAGAACAACAGATATTAGTGCCAACACATAAAGCCCCCAACAAGCAAGCAATACGACATAATTTCTATTCGCAAATATACAGGGTCTAAAGCCATTAACCAACAACAAAATAACTTTCATCAACGGACTCCTCACAGAGTCGAATGCAATGTTTGACTTTCACAGAGACCCACACAAAAGATCACTTTGACAACGAAATATGGATACCAGGGTGCAACTTATGTAGATGCAACAGAAAGTACAGTCAACAATGGGGAGATGGCCTGTATGTCACAAAGTCGCTCATCTGCTCAGAATTACTGAACACCACAAATGATGTGGTTGAAGTTTGGGCAACAAAGGTCGAGATCCAAAACCTAGTCATTGTGGTTGTATATAAGATGCCAGATGCAACTTCCCAAGAATTCATGGAACAGCTATTGAAAATTGACTACTGTCTGGAAAATATTCCATCCCCAGCACCAAATATCTTGTTGCTTGATTTCAATTTAAGACATTTAACATGGAAGAATATGGCAAATAATGTTATAGCAAAGATAACCCCAAGAGGCAACTCACATGATAATTGTCACACTCACGGGCTATTGAATACCTGCAAGGTGAAACCCTTAAACCAGCAAATAGTGGAGGAAACCCTTAAACCAGCAAATAGTGGAGCCAACAAGACTGGAAAATACACTTGACCTTATTTTTACTATTAATGACGATCTGTACCAAGACTGAAAAAACCACTTGTAACGAAACGTTTTCTCAATAAATGTCCTGAATTGCGCATGTACCTTTATCTACAATTGGCAAGCACATACAGTGTAGAGGGAGTGTAGAGAGGTGCAGGGACGAACATGTACATCCCTGGAGTATACCTGGAGAGGATTTTGGGGATCAACGCCCCCGCGGCCCGATCTGTGACCAGGCCTTTCGGTGGATCAGGGCCTGATCAACCAGGCTACTGCTGCTGGCTACAAGCAAACTGACATATGAACCACAGCCCGGCTGGTCAGGTAGTGACTTTAGGTGCCTATCTAGCGCCTTCTTGAAGACAGCCAAGGGTCTATTGGTAATTTCCCTTATATATGCTGGGAGGCAGTTGAACATTCTTGGGCCTCTGATATTTACT